>OW240915.1:27056041-27206041 GCA_933207985.1 Pelobates cultripes
ATAGATTGAAAATATACTTGAAGGAACACTATAGTGTGAAAAATACAAACGTGTACTCCTGACACTAAAGTTATAAAAAACATTTTAGGTGTCTGGCCCCCATTTAAAAAGGTGAGTTTATTCACCTTTTTCCAGAGCCGCATGGTGAAGCCCACGCTTCGCCCACGCTCAAACTTGATGATCTCAGCCAATCTAATACATTCCCATGAGGCTATTGCGCATGAGAGCCAAATTGATTGAATCAATGCATCTCTATGAGGAACATTCAGCGCGTCCATGAAGAGCGTGGAGACACTGAATAAAGCAGCTCTAGTGGCCATCTGAGTGACTGCCATTAGAGGTGTTCATAGGCAGTAATGTAAACACTGCCTTTTCTCTGAAAAGGCAGTGTTTACATTAAAAAGCCGGCAGGAACATATTTTGTTCTGGTGACTATAGTGTCCCTTTAACTCCTTAAGACTGGAGGGCGTACTATTATGCCCTATTCTAAGCGGTTCTAAACGCCGCCAGACATAATAGTACACCCTCCAGTCTTTTCCTACTTACCCAGTCGCCGACGATCCCACGCCGGCGATCGCGGTTGGGGGGACTCCCAGGGAGCCCCCCGCGGCACATCCGACGTCCTGGAAGACCCCCGGCCATGTGAGAGTGGGGTCCTTGCGAGGACCCCACAATCACATGGCCGGGGGTAGCTGCCTCCTGCATTGCCAGCAGGGGGGCTGCCTGTAATGACAGGTGGTCCCCCTGCTGGCTGAAAATAAAATTAAATAAATTAAAAAGTGTAAAAAAATAATAATAATATATACTTAGATCATATATATATGATCTAAGTATATATATACACATATACATACACACACGTACACTGTCTAGGTGTATTTTACTATTAATATATATATAATTATATATATATATTAATATCAAATTACACGTAGACTGATACTGATTAAATATATATATAATTATTGTTATATATATATATTTATATATAATATAAAAAAATAAATATGTAAATACGTTAAAAAATAAAATTAAAAAAATAATTAAAAATAAATAATTAAAAAATATATAGATGTGTGTTATTTTGTTCTAACTGTATTGTGAAATTAATATATATATATATATATATATATATCAAAATACACGTAGAACGAAATAATATATATATCTATATACATAAATATATACGTATATATCACTATATATATACCTATATATAAATAAAAATATTTAAAAAAAATTATATAGATATATACATATATACACATACGTATATATATACATATATTAGTTCTACATATATATTTCTGTAATATTTTTACATAATTAGGTATCTTAATTAATTACAATAAGCGGGACCTGCCTGACAACCCATGCCAAAAGTAAAGGGAATTTAATTTGCTTGCACTATATTTAACCCTATAACACCATAAAACCTGTACATGGGGGGTACTGTTCTACTCGGGAGACTTCGCTGAACACAAATATTAGTGTTTCAAAACAGTAAAATGTATTACAACGATGATATCGCCAGTAAAAGTGAAATTTTTTGCATTTTTCACGCACAAACAGCACTTACACGGACGATATTATTGCTGCGATACTTTTTACTATTTTGAAACACAAATATTTGTGTTCAGCGAAGTCTCCCGAGTACAACAGTACCCCTCATGTACAGGTTTTATGGTGTTTTCAAAATTTACAGCGTCAAATATAAGGCTTGCGTTTCATTTTTTTTCACATTAAAATTCGCCAGATTGGTTAGGTTGCCTTTGAGAAGAATGAAAATTACCCCTATGATGGCATACCATTTGTAATAGTAGACAACCCAAGGTATTGCAAACTGGGTATGTCCAGTCTTTTGTAGTAGCCACTTAGTCACAAACACTGGCCAAAATTGGCGTTTTTTGCATTTTTCACACACAAACCAATACTAACACTAACTTTGGCCAGTGTTTGTGACCAAATGGCTACTAAAAAAGACTGGACATACCCCATTTGCAATACCTTGGGTTGTCTACTATTGCAAATGGTATGCCATTATGGGTGTAAATTTCATTCCTGGGCTACTATACAGTCTCAAAGGCAACGTAACCAATCTGGCGAATTTCAATTTCAAATGTAACGTGCTATATTTGACCCTGTAACTTCCCAAAACGCCATAAAACCTGTACATAGGGGGTACTGTCTTACACGTGAGACTTTGCTGAATACAAATATGTGTATTTTATTGCAGTAAAAGCAAACAGTATTATGACATTGACCATTAAAATGTCATGTAGAATTTAAAATTTTTTAAAAAAATCGTATTTTCTCCCATTGTTTTCATATTAAATTATGTTTCATAGCTAAATATTTGATATTAAATGAAAGCCCTGTTTTCCCTGAATAAAATTATATATAATAAGGGTGGGTGCATTTACTATGAAAGAGGTGAATTACGGTTGGACAGACATGTAGCGCAAATGCCAGGTTTTGTTTACATTTTGTTTTGTTCACAACGTGTACATTTGGCTCCGTCCTTAAGGGGTTAAGTCAATCGAGTTCAACCTTTAAAACACATATTTTTATGCAGTTGATCCAAAAGAAGGGAAAAAAAAAACTATTTGAAGTGATAGCAAATTATGCCACAAAAAAGAGTAAAAAATCCTTCTTGAATATTGTTGTTTAAACTTTTTATTTTTTTTTAAACCCACTTAGGCCTTTTAAAAAAAATATCGACAGAGTTGTGTGTTGATAGAGCTATCTTGTTTATTGTTTTTCTGAGAACGCATAATGTATGTATATTATGTCTGCCATTTCCCAGATTGTATTTTCCCCTTTTTTTTATTTTTGTATCCTATTACCAATACCAATATTACCAATACAGTCTTCAAAGATGATTAGCTTTTATATTATTTGTACTTTTTATAAAATGCATTAAAAATGGAAGATTGACATTGTCAAACTGCATCGTCCCTTTAAACAGAGACGAAGAGAGAAGTGGAGCATATTTGCGTATTACTCATAACCTCCCTTTGAATTGTCTTAAGTAGTCAGTTATTAACTTTAAACTCTAAATAATATACCGAGCTGGAGAACTGTAATTTAATCTCACTCTTTAATGAGAACAAAGTAAAGTTAATTCCTCTAACTGGAGATTTGACGATTGAGAATTCACCAATAATCACACATCTGCCCAAATCCATGTTAATGATGTAATCAGTGCGCTGTGTTCTGTTACCGGAACTTAATCTGACGATGACTGTGAAGGTTTAATATTTATTGTGTAACGTCGTTCACTCGCTTCTACTGTCCAGGAAATTAATATTATGATTAAGGTATATCAGTTCCTCAGTGTTTTTCATTAGGTAAAATGAGACGTGGTGAATAAGCGAATGTATGCAGAACAACTATAATGAAGCTTTAAAGAACAACTTGAATTGAAAAAAAAGTAAAAAAAAATACTTTTGGATATTATAGTGGTTTAAGCCATTATGTATAATGTATTGAGTACGTAGCACAGGTCATGGAGAGTCAGTTAAATGAGTGACCCAGTATAAAGTTTCCCTTAAGCTGACAAAATACTTTGTAGTCCAACTAGGACTGTATTTACATTTATTTAAACTACCACATTTAGTTATCTAAGCCCAAGCTTAAGAGAGCCAGGATATATATGAAAATGCCCTTTGCTTTTAATGATTCTGAAGTTCTCGCAGTTGCTACCCATGTGCTTGTGCATTGTTTTTTAGATAATTCAAAATGGCTGCCATTTGGAGCATGGGAGAAATGTGACTTCTGCATTTGTTTCAAATAAATATTATTGCCTAATACACAACCAATGATTTGTCTGACTCGGAGGAAGCAGTTCTCCTGGCATATTTTTTTCCATCCAAAAGTTAAAATTAAAGTTGCTATCTCTCCTTCATTACCCTAAAAATATATAGTGAACCCAAATAAGGACTAAGCACACTGCTTGGTTTTTTCTTATTAAACATCACTTTGCTACGGCAATTCAATCCAACCCATATCTTTGTCACGGCAATGGGGGGGTGTTTCCTGTAAGAAAGATAACTGTCCATCCAAATAAATACCCTGGAGATTACAACAATCATACTTAAAAACAAAATAAAAAGAAAATCAAAGTGATCTGCGTCTCTCTTCTAAAAAGGACTTTGGGCTAATACGTTGGGCCAATGATTTTGTTTGTTGGGTAGCCATTTTCCCACTTTTACATCAAGATGCTATATTAACCATTTTACCATTACCTGAGTTTAACCAATAAGGCGTTGACCTGGTTAAGATATATTTTCTGTGCACAGTATGTTCTATGTATTTAAATTTGGGCGATGAATAGGCCAATACATTATATTGAGTTGCCTTTTACTTTTCCTTTTAGCTAGATAATTCGTAAACATTACACAAATCAATCTTTATGTTGTATTTTCTATGTTACAACACGGTTTTCAATTTTAAAGGGACACTATAGTCACCAAAACAACTACAGCTTAATGTAGTTCTTCTGGTGAGTATAAAAGCTCTCTTCAAGCATTTTCATGTAAACATTGCCTTTTCACAGTAAGCAGCCCTGCCGTTCAGCTCTGCATGGGGACGCTGAATTTTCCTCATAGAGATGCATTGATTCAATGCATTTCTATGAGGATGGGCTGATTGGCCAAAAATAGTGTTTGGCCCGGTCCTCTTGCCGATTTTATCCAATCCAATGCTTTTCCCCATGGGATTGGCTAAAAAGCGGCAATTTTGATGACGTCACCAAGGGGGCGGGACCAGCGCTGGAGACCCGTGTAGAGCTGAAAATAAGGTGAGTTTTAAGGGCTAAGGGGAGGGGGGAGGGGGGGAGGCAAGCCACCTAAATGGTGGGTTTTCAATATAGGGTCAGGAATATATGTTTGCGTTTCTGACCCTATATTGATCCTTTAAAGTATTTAATGAAAGTTAGCTGTTGAACAATGGTAATTTATGAGACAAATGCCATTTCTAGCAAGTGCCCTCAATATTTGAATGATACAATACATACAGATACGATGTGGCATTCAAGTTATGTACATTAGAAGCTTGACATTACTGACTTCTGTAGCACCACTCCAGTGTAATACCAGTACAGAGGGCACGTAAAACTTACTGTTCTGTTCTCCTCCACTTTGCATTCACAATATCATTTTATTGCTGCACATTAGTATACATTAATATGATTCACTAGGTGTAATAGCTGTGTTTACTGCTGCTGGTGATGACTTTAAATTGATCAATATGGGACACTTACATTAGCATATCAACTGCATCTCTCCAGTCTATTCCATTAGGGGTCTTTAAGCTGGTATATTAAACACAATGGGTACTATTGTGCATGTAATATAAAATATTACTACAGAATTAAACTCAATTCTAAAAAACATTTCACATAAACAATTGTGGTTTTGTTCTAATAATACAGTTTTATGCTAATCGAGTTTTTGTTGCAGCATTAACTAAGTTCTACCTAGCATCTTAATGCATTCTATAGGAACAATGCGATCCATGTAAATTATAAATAATTACAATGCAATGCTGTAGGAAATGCTCGATATCACACTTACACTGCCATGATAAAGCATTATCAAGCACTTGTTGCCAGCATAACACTTTCACAATAGGATATCTGTTCAGTTCTCTGTCAATGTGTGTATTTATGAAGTGTGATGAATCCCTTGGCTGCAAACTAACATTTATAATTCATAAATTATTCCTCTATTTAATGTATTTCAAATTCATTGTGCACATTTTGAAAATGCTCAGTATATAGTGTTGCCTAATGACAACCGTCTGTTCTTCAGTTAGAGCAGCTGGTACAGCATTTAGATAATTGTTGATTGGTGTACATCTTATGTCTGTGAAGATGGGTAACTTGTAATTCTTCTGGACTTCGGCTCTTCAAATACTGTTACTTTATAACATATTTGTGTTTCCATAAAAGTGTTAGGACCAGAAATGTGTGTGTTTGCGTGTTTGTGTAGAAATACACATGTGAAAATAGTTGACAGCAGAGGCGTGTTTGCGTTTGTGTGTATGTATGTGTGTATGTATGTTTGTGTGTGTGTGTTCTGTTTGTCTGTGGGTTTCAGAAAGGTTTACAAGCTTAAATTATCTAGTAATTATAATTTCTAGAAATGATTTAATCTACATTATTTTTCAATATGGAAAATTAGTAAGAAGTCATTTGTTAATGTTCTGGAATCCTAAATTTTACTTTGAGGCAGTGTGACAGGATATACTACTACAAGATTCATACCAGGGTATAAGTATATATATATATAAATATATAAGTAGAAATTGTAGCCATATTAGTCCAGTAATGTAGATGTAAAAAACAGATACAATTCATATATTGTAATACCCTTTTTATTGGACTAACAGAATTTGTAACCCCTCCAGCACCAAGGGAGGGGGACCCTGAGGGTGGGGGGGACCTTAGGGTTATATTGTGTCAGGAATGTGAGTTTGTTTTCCTGACACTATAGTGATCCTTTAGTATATTGTCTAAAACAATTTTCAAATCCTTTTCGTATGTTGTTATCCCTAATTTACTACTATTTAGGGTGTAAGTTGCTTGTGCATTGTTTGCCTATAAGTGCATAACTTTGCATATATCTATGATGTAGAATTATTAAAATCTTTATTAGAACCTGTATTGAATTATTGTACTAACTCCATTTTGTTCACCTTACATGACAGAATTTCCTGACAGTATTCAGTATAATGAATAAGAGATTGTATTTTCTCTCTCTAAGGACATAACTAGCCCCGGAGTTAGCGGATCTCCGTTGACTTGCAACATAGTATAATCCAAGGCCAGGAGAACAGTGACAAAATGAAATGTTCTATTCATAAAAGAACCTTGGAACAGACCACGAGACTGACATCACTAACTACGTAAAATGACGCCCAAGCCCCCCTTTCCACCGAGTAAGCCTCGTGCTAAAGAGCAATGGCGACGACATCCCATGATGGGAGGGTGCCTCACTAGTCACTCAAATCTCTGAGCCAATTAATAATATTAATGGGTGGACACTGACATAGCCACTTAACATTTAACCCAATTAATGATGTTTATTTGTTATTATCTGATATTCAATGATGATGTCATTTTGCATATAAAAAGGCCTGCGTGCCCGCTTTTTAACTAGATGCTAATAAATTTCCTGAAGTGTTTTTAACCTGAACTGCATGTGTCAGTGTGAACTTACTTCTGCGTATACGCAATTTATTCATCTCAGATTTGGACAGGAACAGATAGACTTTTAAACATTTTTGTTTATTTCTAAATTAATCTACATCAATCTGGCGTCCATCCAACGTGGGGCATCGGGCTATGGCCTCCGCCGGTAAGCCGTCCTAAGGAAGACGCTGTTGGACGGAGGAATCAGGGGGGAAGGAAGAGAGACTGATCACCTCTGAGTACACGGTAGAGACTTCTGCAGGAGCCACCGGTATGTTCCAGCCCCTTTGATTGACCCGTCCACGTGTCTGTGACTGCTTCCCGGGAGGGCATCAAAGACAGGTAATATCTTGCCCGGTGTCTTGTTACCCATTTGTTTACCTGCATTTAGTCTATCTGTTGCCTGGGTGTGCTAGTGGTATATGTTTTGTTCTTTCCCTCTTTAGAGATAAAGGGGGGTGGACCCGTGGGTGGTTGCCTGGGGGTCTTCTGTTGCCTGTTTTTACCCCTTTTTAGGAGTCACTTGGCCCAGACTGTTGGGAAAAAAGGGGGGGTGGACCTGTGGGGATTTTCCAAAGGGGTCCTGTTTTCCTGTTTACTTCTTTTAGGTACTGTCTAGCTAACAGTAGTAAGGAAAAAGAAGGGTTGGGGGATTCTGTGGAGGGGACTTGCCTCCTGGGGTTTCCCGGTTACGTCACTTTGATATTCTAGCTAGCCTCATTGTGTACGTTGCTCTGCTTGCAGAGGTTATGGTACCCTCCAGCTTCGAGCGCTGAGGCTGGTGGCATTCCAATTTATTTGTGGTGTGTGGATTCGGGCAGGCATTGTTGTCTCCATCACCACGGGGTAGTGTGACTTGTGGGTGGGTCCATAGGGAGCACTACGGGAGTGAGGATAGAGGTGGCCACACTTGGTGGACTGCTGTAACGAGGGAGGCATATGGATTTCGGGCCGGTGTTAGTCGTTATCCTTGGCCGCTGGTAGTGAAACTTACGAAAGTTGTTCTCCGAGCGGGGACACTACGAGATTGAGGGAGGTGGTCTTGGTGGCCACAAGAGTAAAGGAAAGGGATTACTGTTGATGCATGCACTGTATTTCAATTGAAATGTTGTATTAAATGTTGTCTTAAGTGTGGAGTCATTCAAACTCCTGGGTCTGTCTCTACTTTCACTGTTTACTTTTCCTCTACTTCCTGTACTATTTACACTATCCACTCCTATTTCTCTTGAAAGAGAAGTGATTGGTCACACACTTCTCACCCCGCTCCAATCCGTGGTTACCATCGAGGGTACACGGATTCAGTGACTGGTCTACGTTTTGGGAAGACGCACTGGGAGGGACCCACCCTTCCTAGTGGCAGTCGAGCATTGTAGACGTTCTGTTTCATTTTCCTTTACCTATACTTGGGACGCTTTGTATAGGGGGATATGGGACAGGAAACGAGTAAGCCCGCTAGGGGCTGGCTCGCGTGTGATTTAGTTGAAGATAGAGAAGGTGAAGAACTGGTTAAAAATGTTGCAAAGATTGCTAAAGTGTGTAAAATTGCTGTGCCTTCATGTGGTAGATTACAGCCAGAAAGCTGGCGTAGATTACTGACAGAGAAGAAAGGCAAGCTTACAGATAATGATTTATTGCGTACTGCTGAAGCATGGTACAGAGTAGAAAGGCTATCCAGCAGGAGGGTTGGGTAGAGGAAGAGATAAATCATAAAGGGTTAAGAACTGTATGTATATCATAATAATTGTGTTACTGGGAAGTTATCCCAGCCAGTGCCCTGTCGGGGGTTCCAGGAGGTGACCACTTCCATCATCCTGTCAGTAATGACCGAAATGTAGCTGACCATGGTCACCATCCCACCCCAATCTTAAAACGCTGTGGGGTTTTTGTATTTTGTGTTAGCCATTACCCTGGTAGAGGGTGGGGGTTTAAATGAAATGTTGTGTTTTTGCTTTGTAATGTAATTGTCCTTCTGTCTTGTTACTGTACAGTGTTGACATGGTTAAATTTGTGCTGGCAGGCAGTCTCTCTCTTGTTCCACTCAAATCCCCCTCTGCTAAAACACCCCCCCCTCCCCTCGCTTCTGTGAGACGCGGGGGGGGAGGGGGCGGAGGGGGTGGTGACATGCTTGCGATTTAGGTCTGTCTCTTCGGTGTTCTGTAGAGTTATTCAGAAGCTACTGATAAGATTTTAGCAATGAAATTTTTGCTAGAAAATATTCTAATTGTGTATTTTGTTATCTCAATAGAAATTGATAGGATGGTTAGGGAGTGAATCTGATGCAGGAATAGAAGTTATTAAGTTAGTATATGTTTCTAGAGACAGCTTTGTGGGCTGTTAGATGTATAATATTCACAACTTATTTAATCCGTCAAGTCTGTCCACAGTTCAGATTTTCATTTTGCCGAACAGAATGTTACTTCCCATGAAACCCACGCCTCCAGAGAGACTTAGTATGCCCTAAAGGAAAATGGCCCCTAGAACAAAAGAAGGTTGTCCTTAAGTGCCTTCACTCTGCCCTTAGAGAGGTCATATCTGCCCATATATCGTGTCAGTTCTGGCCATCCATGGCTGACGAGATCTTCACGTGTTAAGTAACAATATGTATTAACTTTGTGTACAAAAAATTGATAACATACTAAAAGAAATTTCTAATAAACAAAGATTTCTTGAACAAATGGTAATACAATTAAAGATTGGTCTCAAGATGTTTTGATCTAATTGAAAAGAACCAGAAAACATTATGAGCCTAACTACTAACAAATGGATAAGGGGGGAGTGTGTTCCAATCTGTCTTTATTAGATAATGTTAACCACCAAGATTAAAGACTGACTAACATATTTTTTTAATGTAAGCCCAGATATTTTATTATTATATATGCATAGAAGTCGAGACTTTGGGCATTATAGTGTATTGATTCTAGATCTGTTACTAGCAGCAAGTGCTTAGCCTTATGCCTATCCCACGCATGCTTAAACACTCCTTTACTGTGTTAACCTCTATCACTTCAGCTGGAAGGCTATTCCATGCATCCACTACCCTCTCAGTAATGTAATACTTCCTGATAGTATTTTTATTTAAACCTTTGTCCCTCTATTTTTGAGACTATGTCCTCTTGTTATGGTAGTTTTCCTTCTTTTAAATATAGACTCCACTTTAACTGTGTTGATTCCCTTTGTGTATTTAAATGCTTTTATCATATTTCCCCTGTCTCGTCTTTCCACTAGGCTATACATGATAAGATCCTTTAACCTTTCCTGGTAAGTTTTATCCTACAATCCATGAACCAGTTTAGCAGCCCTTCTTTGAACTTTCTCTAAGGTATCCATGTCCTTCTAAGGATATGGTCTCCAGTACTGTATACAGTACTCCAAGTGAGGTCTCACCAGTGTTCTGTACAATGGCATGAGCACTTCCCTCTTCCTACTGCTAATACCTCTCCCTATACAACCAAGCATTCTGCTAGCTTTTCCTGCTGCTCTATTACATTGTACATTGTCATTAACAGCCAGAAACTGGAAACCAGAAAGGATAAATTAATGTATAGCTAAATGTAAAGCTTAACAAAACCTCCATTATCTTTTTCATTTATCTCGCAGAAAAACAATGTTATTTGTCTATTTTGTAAGTTTTGATACATTATCAGTGAAGAGTAAAATAAGTTTTATCCCTTTTGCGAGACATAAAATTGCGATAATGTATATTTGTGATGTAAGTAAGAGTTATATTTTATAATAGGTTGAAAAAAAAAAAAAAGAGAGAGTCAGGGATAGCGTCTGTCTCTACGAGCAAAAGTCTGGTGTGGGAGATGTAGTGGACTAGCCACTGCGGGATACCCACGGAGTGAAGCGTTCGAGGCCTGTACAGACAGATGTGCTTGTTAGCCTTTTATTATTTTTCTCTAGGGAAAGCATAGGGCCAGTTAACAGTTGTTGTACATGTGCTATTTGCAGCCTCCATTGCATTTCTACTTAATTCTGATTTCTGATGTATCCTCCACTGCTACATACCCACGCCTCCATTCGGCGTGACCTGTCTGCACCCTTACCTGCCCACCCCTGCCTACTCCTACTCCTCCTCCTACTCCACCTTCTCCTCCTTCTCCTCCTCTTTCTCCTCTCCTCTACTCCACCTTCTCCTCCTCCTACTCCTCCCTCTACTTCACCTTCCACTCCTCCTATTCCTCCCTCCCACTCCACCTTCCCCTCCTCCTACTCCACCTTCTCCTCCTCCTACTCCTCCCTCCTCCTCTTATTCAATCCTACTCCTCCTATTCCTCCTTCTACTCCACCTTCTCCTCCTCCTACTCCACCTTCTCCTCCTTCTACTTCTCTCTCCTCCTCCTTCTCCTCCTCTTTCTCCTCTCCTCTACTCCACCTTCTCCTCCTCCTACTCCTCCCTCTACTTCACCTTCCACTCCTCCTATTCCTCCCTCCCACTCCACCTTCCCCTCCTCCTACTCCACCTTCTCCTCCTCCTACTCCTCCCTCCTCCTCCTTATTCAATCCTACTCCTCCTATTCCTCCTTCTACTCCACCTTCTCCTCCCTCTACTCCACCTTCTCCTCCTCCTACTCCTCCCTCTACTTCACCTTCTACTCCACCTTCTCCTCCCTCTACTCCACCTTCTCCTCCTCCTATTCCTCCCTCTACTTCACCTTCTACTCCTCCTACTCCTCCCTCCTACTCCACCTTCTCCTCCTCCTACTCCTCTCTCTACTCCACCTTGTCCCCTACCTGACAACATTATATTTTGAAAAAAAAAAAAAAAAGTTGCTCTGGCCCCTCTTCCGCCACTTCCCAGGGGGGAATACCACACAAAAAAAAAAAAAAAAATTATTATTCATACTGTTTTGGGCACTCTCAAGGAAATAGTGCGGTCCTGACCCAGATTCCCATGGAAGTAAGACACCTGTATCATCACTGGGAGGTGGCTGCACCTCATGTTTTCTTCACTAAGTCCCCAGAAATCTCATAAAAGGAACCTGACTCAATAAAACATGAAACACTAAAAATCGATATCAGCTCTCTACAGAGGGGGGGGCAGCAAGAGAACTGTAAATGGAAAGACAAATACCCTCAATCTCACACAGAAATAGGTGAGGATATCTCTTCTACTACTCCTCATGGTTGCTTTGAACAGATGAAAGAAGAAATAAGACACCTCTCAACAAGGCATGCAGTAGCTTTGCCAGATCCTGACTCCACTCTGTTTGCGGATGAAGAGGAAAGGTACCATACTGGATTTGCTGTTGCTACAGAAGATCAGGTACGTCAAGCATCTTTACTTTCCTCACCCACATCTGCTCAAGACACCAAATTGACAGCCTTCTCAGTGGCATGCAAATTGTTTGTTTCTGAAAGACAAGGCCATGCAACAGGAGTGCTCACTCAGGCCCATGGTCCTGGAGGCCGCCAAGGGCCTATTGGATTTTTCTCCTGCCAACTGGATATTGTGGCCAGAGGACGTCCCTCTTGCCTTCGGGCCGTCTTTGCTGCCAGAGAGCTCATTGAAAGAACTGGAGATCTTGTCCTTGGCCACCCCCTGGTTGTCTTGGCCCCCCATGACATTTCTGCCATAGTCAACCAGGTCCAACTTAAGCATGTTACTCCTGCTAGGCATCTTTGCCTTCAATGTCATCTTTTGTTGCCTGACAACATTACCCTCCAAAGATGTCAAGTTCTCAATCCGTCCACTCTTCTGCCACTCCCTGAGGGGGGTGTATACTACGGATTCATCATGGACGAAACTTATGTTTTTCTTCTCACTGGCACCATCAAGAAGGAAATGCATCCCAACCTATCCTTTCATGATGGACAAGCACTCCTTCATGACGGAGCAGGATATGCCTTCTGTACCATGTGGTACAAATCAAACATCACTCCTGAAACCTGCTATGAAGATGAACTCTATCATCTGGTCGAAGTAAAACTCACTGCACAAGACTTCTACTGTGATTCTGAAGGCAACAGTATGGTCTTGATTCATCTACCTCCGGAACTCAAGCATTTGTACCGTCATTGGGACACTGCCATTCCACATGTCCCTGTGACCAAGTTGAAAACAATATCATGGAATGATCTTGGGCCTATGGCAAAAGCATGGGCCACTATGGACGAATCACAGCTACAGGAAAATGGTGTTGTCAAATATCCAACAACTGACCACCTAAAAGCATGGCCGCGTCATTTCCTGGAGAATGAGTTCCAAGATTTAACCATAGTGAATGACTACGACCCAGATACACCTCATGACTGTTTTGAACAGATGAAAATGGAAACAACACATCTACCAACTGTGCATGAAGACCCATTGGTAGATCCCGATCTCACCCTGTTTGTGGACGGCTCAAGATATGCTGATGAAGAAGGAAGATACCATACAGGATATGCCGTAACCACAACAGATGAAATTGTCAAATCATCATCTTTACCATCAACTATGTCTGCACAAGAAGCTGAATTGCAAGCCCTGACTTCAGCATGCAAGATCTCTGAAGGAAAGCGCGCCAATATCTACACGGATTCAAGATATGCACTGGGCGTGGCTCACGACTTCGGATTAATTTGGAAAACAAGAGGATTTCTTACCACCGCCGGTACACCAATCAAGCACGGTTCCGCAATCAAGGAGCTGATGGACGCCCTCCTACTCCCAGAAGAAGTGGCTATTTTGAAGATAAAAGCACATGGGAAGTTGGACTCAGATGAAGCAAGGGGCAACCATCTAGCTGATCAGGCTGCAAAACAAGCTGCAAAAGAACCACAGGAAGTGGAAAGAAGAGTGTCCGGAAATGAAGAAACTCCCATATTTACTCTGCAGACTCTTCCAACTGACCTAAAAATCCTGCGGGAACAACAGGCTACAGTTGCCCCTGAAGAAATACAGAAGTGGAAACAGAAAGGGGCAGTTCTGAAGGATGGAGTGTACTCCAACAACCTCAAGTTCTGCCTCCCTAAGAATTTGTACCCAGCAGTCGTACAATGGGCACACGGACCTGCACATTTATCAAAGGATCTAATGAATGCTCTTGTACAAAAATACTACCTCATTGTCCCTATATGAGATTCTATTTGGGACTGCACCTAGGCTAGGTTGCTATTTTCCCCAACAACTACAACTTCAAACTGATGTCTTAGTAGATTATGTAACTGAACTCGCAAACGCCTTAAACAAAATCCATGCCCAAGTTTTCTCTTCAATTCCAGATCCTGATTCTGACACAGGCAACCACAGTCTGCTCCCCGATGACTGGGTTCTGGTCAAGAAATTTGTGCGAAAACAGTAAATGTCCGTTCCAAGTTCTCCTGATCTCCCCTACCTCTGTCAAATTGGCCGGAAGGCCTAACTGGATCCACGCTTCCCATTGCAAGAAGACACCTGCCCCAGAGGAAGCTAACTCTATGCAACCATGTGCCTCTGGTACATTATCTCCTTAGTTGGCCTCCTTAAAGCCCAGCAGGTGGCCATCACCAAAGATGCTAGTGGGTACACCTTCTGGTATAATTCATCATGTACCCGTGTGGCTACTTATACTTTTGACTACTGTGACATCGTAGAATGCCCATTCCCCACGTCACAGATTCAGAATATCTATAGAGATATCCCTCATTCAAAAGACCCCTATGTTTGTGTAGTTGACAAACAATGGGGGCACAACTGTAACCATTGGGGGGCGGCGGGATGGAATGCCGGGCCTGCCTGGGGTTACAAACCAAAAAGTGTCTTATCTAAAATTGATGATCACGGTAGGTCCCTCCTCCAGAGAATGACTCTGAGAAAGCCCGGAGGAGGCATACCTATGAAATTAATCTTAAACATTGAGCATCCCAGCCCAACGGATGCAGACCAGTATGTAATGGAAATGTACTGGAAGAAGGGTTCCTATAATAAATTAGGACATTTCCACCTTAAAGATATGTGCCACTCTCCTGAGTGGAAAGGGACCACCCACATGGTCTCAAATCCGTTGAAACCACACATCCAATCTTTTAAAGACATGATGGCCATTGCAAATCCAACATTTGAAGATACCATGGCCGCTGAAACAGGTTTCAATGATGTTAATCTATGGTTAGAATGGATGAAATATAATGCCAACAAACATAACAGAACCGCATGCTATGTGTGTGGTGGTGCCCGGCCGCACCTGGGCACTGTGCCTTCAACTTTGCCAGTAGATATAGAAGAATGTGTTCTGAGTCTTTTTGCCTATCACTACAATTTCAATAGGTCCATATGTAAAGCATGGACAGTAGAGTATCCTCTTCTAGTCAAAGATTGCAAACCCCCAGATGGTGTTACCGTCTATAAAGGTAATTATACCTGTTATGCTAATTATGATGGAATTGGTAAATTTGTGGGTAACTTCTCTAAAGGTTATTGTGCCACCTACAGAACTGTCTCTATGAACCTCCTACAATTCCACACTAGATCATTGGGGGATATTTACTGGTTGTGTGGGGATCTACAGCTGAGATCAAGAATGGATAAAGAATGGTGGGGGGAGTGTACTCTGGCTAAAGCAATCATGCCCATACATATTATCTCTGACACACACCCCGATACTCATGAGTCCAAACACTCACCAACCAAGGTAAAGCGTGAAGCCCCAGTAAAAGGCAGTTTTGACCCTCATATTTACATTGATGCCATTGGGGTACCTAGGGGGGTGCCCAATGAGTTTAAAACCAGGGATGAAGTTGCTGCAGGATTTGAATCACTTTTTACCATAGTCACTGCAAACAAGAATTTAAATTGGATAAATTACATCTACTACAACCAACAACGGTTTGTTAATTACACCAGGGATGCCCTTCAGGGTTTGGCCGAACAGTTGCAGGCTACGTCCCAAATGTCATTCCAAAATAGAATGGCTTTAGATATGATTCTAGCAGAAAAAGGAGGGGTATGTAAAATTCTGCCTGACACCATGACATGTTGTACTTACATCCCAGAAAACACAGGCCCCAATGGTAAAGTAACCTTAGCTATAGGAAAATTGAAAGAGCTCTCTGAGGAGCTAAAGAGGAACTCTGGGATAAAAGATCCCTGGGAGAGATGGTTTGGTTGGATGACAGGATGGCAAAAAGCTTTGATGCATATTGGTATAGCAATACTAATTTTCCTTTTTATCTTTGCTCTTCTCGTTTGTTGTGTCCTCCCTTGTCTGAGAAAGCTCCTCTTGAAGACTGTAGACCAAGCGGCACCCACTTACGCACACCTCACAGTTGATGACCAAGATTTCCAAAAAGTCAACTCGCCCTGTATACCGCTACAATCTATCCCGTTTATTGATAAAGTGCAAGAGTTCTAGGAAGGGACCAGCTTAGGGACAGCATCTGTCTGTCT
Organism: Pelobates cultripes; assembly: GCA_933207985.1. Lineage (NCBI taxonomy): Eukaryota > Metazoa > Chordata > Amphibia > Anura > Pelobatidae > Pelobates > Pelobates cultripes. Next base: position 27,072,586 of record OW240915.1, read on the forward strand.
GGGAAGTCTACCGTGCGGAGATGTGGTGGGTTAGCCACCTCGGGATACCCATGGAGTGAAGTGTTCGAGTGCCCAGCGGACAGATGAGTTAGCCAATTAGGGACAGACGAAGGGACAGCTTTGCACTTTGCAATAACACCTAGCTAGCGGGTCACGGGGTTTCTGTGCCTTTGGGCTAACACGTCTTCTGATACTAACAAATAAAGATTATCTTTTAGAATCTAACATTTCATAGGGGGGACTGATGTAGAATTATTAAAATCTTTATTAGAACCTGTATTGAATTATTGTACTAACTCCATTTTGTTCACCTTACATGACAGAATTTCCTGACAGTATTCAGTATAATGAATAAGAGATTGTATTTTCTCTCTCTAAGGACATAACTAGCCCCGGAGTTAGCGGATCTCCGTTGACTTGCAACATAGTATAATCCAAGGCCAGGAGAACAGTGACAAAATGAAATGTTCTATTCATAAAAGAACCTTGGAACAGACCACGAGACTGACATCACTAACTACGTAAAATGACGCCCAAGCCCCCCTTTCCACCGAGTAAGCCTCGTGCTAAAGAGCAATGGCGACGACATCCCATGATGGGAGGGTGCCTCACTAGTCACTCAAATCTCTGAGCCAATTAATAATATTAATGGGTGGACACTGACATAGCCACTTAACATTTAACCCAATTAATGATGTTTATTTGTTATTATCTGATATTCAATGATGATGTCATTTTGCATATAAAAAGGCCTGCGTGCCCGCTTTTTAACTAGATGCTAATAAATTTCCTGAAGTGTTTTTAACCTGAACTGCATGTGTCAGTGTGAACTTACTTCTGCGTATACGCAATTTATTCATCTCAGATTTGGACAGGAACAGATAGACTTTTAAACATTTTTGTTTATTTCTAAATTAATCTACATCATCTACATAAAATTTCATCTGCCATTTGAGTGCCTGGTCCCCCAATCTATCTAAATGCCTCTACATAAATTAATATCATGATCACATTGTATTACTTAGAGTTTTGTGTCATCTGCAATCACTGATATTCCCAATACTGATTGTATTTGCTTTCTTGGTTGCCAGCTCACCTAAATATATGTTTGTACCTGTGTCTTCAATAAATTAAGTAGCAAGAAAAATGAGACCCAGGAACTCAAGATACAAAGGGTAGCAGATTTATTGGAGAATCAGAACATAAACAGCAATGTTTCGAACTCCAGTGTGGTCTTTGTCAAGCTAACACGAACATGAAATTAAAAACATACACTTAATTAGTTGAGTGAACTGCATCTAGATCCAACTGACTGAACCTAACAGGCTGATACCACATTACTCTGTGGCCGGGAATATAATGTGGCTGTGCTGCAAACAGAGGATAATAAGGTCCAAACCTGAAAGTGGCAAAGCCGCTGACACAAAGTACAGAGTGTCGCATGGTGCAGTCATTTGATGCTGCAACGTCATGATGCTAGTGTGCCATGATGCCAAACTGCCAAAACGTATTATCCTCCATCTGCAGCTGTGCCGCTATGTATTCTCTGCCTACTTTTTGTCCCTTGTCGGCCATCCCTATGCATCTTTGGATGCTCAGCCATGCCCTGTGTTGCTCGCACGTTTGCTGTTTCTACTTTTAAGACCCTTTATGGATGGGAGGAAGTCCAGTTTGGGAGGAAGTCCCTAAATTTATTGATTTATTAATTGAATATTATAGGTTCTTGTAACATGTAGTGCTATTGAGTAAGGTGGTATCAGCCTTTTAGGTTCAGCCAATTGGATATGGATACAATTCATTCAACTAGTTAAGTGTACGTTTGAAATTTCACTTGTATCTATAGTTAATTATGTGCTCTATATATATGGATTGTGTTTATTGTGGTGTTAGCTTGAGAAAGACCTATTTGGAGGTTGAAACGTTGCTGTTTGTGTTCTGATTCTCCAATAAATCTTCTACCTTTTGTACCTTGAGTGCCTGGATCACATTGTTCTTTCTATCTATGTATGGGGTTTGCCAGCCACAGGTCCGATTCTGAACCTGGGATTACCCACTGAAATCAGTGTGGAGTACCACCTTCTTGAAAACAACTAAATAAACTAAGGCATATGGTTTTATATGGGTCCAGCTTTTACCTTTCAAGCCAGGTGCGTGCTTTTCTCCCCATCTTCTTCATCTACCCAATTCACAACTACTTTTTTGGTACGCTCCTCCAAAACCTTCACTCCACAGCAAATGCAACTTAAGTTCAATTTTTTTAGAACCTTACCCTCTACCTATAGCTAAAACAAGGAAACTAATCATGCAGCTTTTTCATACAGAGCACATTGACTGTGGAATAACCTCCCAGAAAACATTAAGCATCCAATGTGCCTTCAATCTTTGAAAATCACTTTCTACCTCCAATCAAACCAAATTGTACCATCAGCTAATAGTTATCAGTGTTCAATGTATTCTAAACATATAACCCGGTAATGAGACTGTGTAGATTTAGCATCCTAGGACATAAGAAAGTAAATCTGAATGTATTCTTCGTGCTAAAACACTTTCTAAATGAAAAAAAAAATAATGAATACATTTTGTGCAAGATATAATTTAAATCGCCACATTTCTGGGTACAAAAAAATGGGAATTAAGTAATTCTTCTGTACCAGAAAAAAATTCAAACCCAAAAAAACCTTAAGCTAAATGTGTTCATCACCTCAATTAGCACGTCGTAATATGTATGAGCCAGGATCATTTCACGCATCAATGTCGTCCGTGCAATTTAATCAGTTTTTGTAATTTCCTTAATTTTACGCATCAAATTGATTGCATCAAAAGCAGACACGTTTTCACTCAGAACTATTTGTACAGAGAGCCTGGAAAGATAACGGAGACATAATGTTCAAAAAGCCAATAAAATTTCAAGCATAGTTCACAGAGTACGCAGAGTTTGTGAATCCCATGTGGCATGCGTCACCATAATGTTATGGGGACCTATTGTCATGATTGCATTATTCGCATTAATATATGTCAGGAATAATATTCTATAAATTGTTGCTGTGGAAACCACTGGAAAAATATTAATCAAGAACTATGAAAGCTCAAACAAGAAAAAGCGAAAAAGAGTTTTTCTATAGAAACACGTGCTATTTTTATTTTGCTGTTTCATTAGATAAAGCAGCTATTTTAAGTGTTTTGACAATTTAGCTCACGATGCTAAGAATTTTCCCAAGGTTACTTCATCATTTCTTCTTCCTCTCATTATTTATAACCAAAACAAGTTCGTGAACATCACACTATAAGCCAAACTGTATTTTTTATTTAGTCGTTTGTGTGTAGGGTACGCTGCAATTCATTTAAAAGGTGCTTTTTAAAGTTTTGCACAAGATTTTGGTGTGTAATTAATTTTGTATTTTTAGTAAATTATTGTTAATTGACAAAGTATTAAAGGGTTATTTAGGATGCTAGATATTATATAATGTGACCAAACACACTTGATAAAGTGGCACAGTTGACATATACAACTGTTACATAATTATGCTAAAATGCTAACAAATTTTTAGTGAAAGTCACTTCTAGGTTTTTGCTTTAATGGACAAGCTAAACAACATAACTAACTATAGTTCAGTTCAGCTAAGTGGTTATGTTGCTATTAGTATCTGAGCGCCATCACCAAAATGTTTGGTCAAGCTCTTTGATGGACCACTAAAGTCACCCAGACCATTTTATCTCAATGAAGTCGAAAGGGGTTCAGCTGCCCTAATGTTTAAATTCTGCAATGTAAAACCTTTCATTTTTTTTCTTCATAAATTGCAATGTTTAGATTGCAGGATCAAATTCACCTCTTGTGGCTGTCTTCCATACAGCCGCTAGACAGGCTTCCTCAGCAACAACCTGGTTTCACTCAGGCATTTGACCAAATCCAGCTCATAGCAAAGCATTGTATTCAGTGATCTGATTGGGCGCGCATGCAAACCTTGCCCCAATGCCCCTCAAAGAGGACTGGAGAAGAAGCAATAAATGAAGCCTACACCAGGACATCATTGGAGGAGATGGGGAAGGGGGTAGCAGCACTGAGGGAGTCTTGGCACTGAAAAAAGGGTAAGATAAAACTTTTTTCTTTATGTTTTGTAGGTGAAATGGTTAGGTGACATCTAAAACATGCACTAGGACACTGTGTTAGGAATACAGGTTTGTATTTGTAATGCTTTAGTGTTCCTTTTAAAGAAATATGATTAAAAAAACAGGTCCTACAACCACCAGTAGACCACCTCCCTCCTTGGCCGATCTTACACTTCCCCGTCATCAATGTCAACTTTGTCCAACCTTTACAGGGGTGATAGGCTGAGAGTACTGGGGGCAGGTTAGTCTAGCACTCTCAGTCTATGAGTGTTTCCCAGGATGTTCAAATTGACACCGTAATGCAGAAATTCTGAGGGTCTCCAGCGGCTTGAAGTGAGCCTTTCTTATAAAACCACTCCTAAATTGTTTGACAAAATGCCAGGGTTGGAGCCCAGTGACTACCGGCAATATAACCACTGCACTCAGCTTTTACTTTCTTGGAATATTAAACTGTATCTGAGCTCTGATATGATACCGTTGTTTTGTAGTCTGCATGTTCATATCTACCTTGTATTCCCACGACTGCCTCTGTACTTTATTGCAAAACTTTTCAAAATACTTTAAATTAAAAAAAAAATAAAAAATATTGCAATATTGTTTAATGGCCTACATTAATTTGTATCAATAATGTCTAAATCTCCTAATTTAAGATAGGAGTGGGTGATGCTTATTGTACCAATTATAACTCTATCTTTCCAAGACCTCATTCATCTTACACGTTCTGCATGGTCTGGTGCTTAGCACCCAGAGCTATGACATGCACACTAAGTTATCTCTTCTCTTGAGACATTGACACTATATTGAATTACTGGGTAGATCGTGGCATCTTTTAATGGATGAAAAGAATCCCAAGGAATTGTAGTACATGGGATATGTGATAGCAGATGTCTCACTTTCTAAAGCTCCTGAAAGCTGATGTATTACAATTTCTTGCAATGCTGGCTCATTTATTGGTTTCATAGTCTAGCCTGTACCACAAGAACATAGTCTCTCGTAAAGGGAACACATACGAGTTTTGCTGATTACAGGTGATTCATGTGGTATGCAAAGAAATACTATCTATCTATCTATCTATCTATCTATATTTCTTTATTCATAATTCTTTAGTATCTATCTCAACTTTGACTGGAATTTTCGCTGTAATTCAACGAATAAATAGGAACATCTGCTTTACAAGCCCAGTTACTTCTTAGGATCTCAACACCGCTTTTTTTAAGCAAACTATGTTGAAATATAAGCCCAGTATTGTATTGGAACAGTATCTATCTACCTGTCTGTCTGCATCTATCCATCTTTAACCCTAAGATCTTTGGTCTTCGTTCCCTGGAGTAATTTTGGGTTTCGCTCAGGACAATATCTGTTAAACACTGCTAGTTTTGACTTAAGTAAAAATATAACAGTACATTTAAATAAAAAGATAACAATATAACTGTGGCAGAATTTACCTATGTTCCCTTATGATTTCCCCGTTTGTTCAGTAAAACCGTGTTCCCCTAATTGTTATCCTTGTTTTGTTCGACAACCGAACAAAACCCACGAAAGATCCAGACTACCCGTATGCTTGTTAACCTCCATCACCCCTGTTAACACTTCAATAATGGTTCAGACCTCAGTGTTTTAAACGGTCGGTTGGGTGGTCATTGTTCGTATGTACGAACACGTGGTGGCGGCCATCTTGTTCCCACAAATGTAGGCAGCGGTGTTTGGTTGTCGAGTGCATGAAACTAAAATCAGACACTTGACCTCGCGAACACCGCTGGACTTTCATCCCCACCTGCATTCGTTTCTATACATCTGAAAAGAACACTGTTCGGTGGAACCATTCCCACGAATAATGGGCACATGATCAGCATATGGGATAAAGCATCCATTTGGTATTTTGTGTGTTTACGTGCTCTTGAAAGAGAACGACCGCTACCCCAGATTATATGGAAATATTCTGGGTGGGAGCCTTGTGTGTGGTCGGTCAAAACTTTTCCCCTGGGTGGCGTTCGGCTGTGTTTGTGAGATCTGAGCGCTTTTCGGATATGTTGTGTGCTCAGATCCAGGCTATGCGGGGATATAGGACTTGAGGGGGTACATTGTTGTTTTATGCATGTTTTGGGGTGTCATAAAAATGTTTGATTTTTCTGTACATGAGAGATAATTTAATTATATGTTTTTCCCAGGTAATTATCTCTCAGGCACAGAGGATCATGGGAAGGATTACCCTGTAAGTTTGTATGGAAACCCCATGTAGGGGCTTTTGTATAAAAGGGCGTGTGTCTGTGTCTGAATAAACCAGTTGACTCACAGAACTGTGTGTCGTCCGGTTACTGGGGGGTGGGCTATATCTGCTAAACAATGCTTCCTTTCCAGCTTCAGAGAACTTCAGCAGACATTTGGGATTTTATTATTGCAGCTCCACTACAATAGCTCAGGACAATATGATAAATACCTGTTAAACAAATACCCTTTAAACACTGCTAGTTAGTAAAAATATAACAATATAGACTTCATTGAGTTGTATGTATTGATCTGCTGTTTTGTTCAAGTGAATAGTTGATATCGGAGTGAACCTGAGCTATAACTGAGCTGTCTTTAAAATTCTACTGTACTATTTTTTTCCCACAGAAACCAAGATATCAGTCATGTCATCGATGTTACATCTCATTGAAGAATTATTGTTTGTACAATAAGATATAAGTCCCCAAGGGTTTTTGTTATGTCGAAAACATCCTGCTCCAGGCAGTGACTCTAATAACAGGAAACATATTTTGAGAAACTGAATATATTCTTCAGATGTTGTAAGTAACACATTGTCACTCATGATTCTATAACCACAGTGTCAGGAGTGGCTTTGTAGAATAATAATACCTAGTTAAATGGACCTAGATGACCACATAACTGAAAAGGCCATAAGAAAATGCTTCTTGTGCTATTGTTTTTAATTTATATAAATAAAATAAATGCAAAGGGTGGATAGACCTGTCTGAAACATTTAAAGATCTATCATACCCCATATACATTAAGCATAAGAATGTATATATAGATTGTGCTAGCGGTTGTGCCATTAAATGTATAGATTAGGAGATAAACCTATTTAAAAATTGACTTTTCTGGCAGCAGTCAGTCAAGGCCTCAGCAAGGGAGAGCAGAAAAGACCCACAGGAGGTCCCTATTCTCTCCTCCCACAGCAACCACAGTGCATGTGCTGCAGTTGCTATGGAAACTCCCTAGCCGGCTCTTCTGGAGTCAGATAGGGAGTATAGGAACAGAGTGACGTGACATCTTTCTGTTTCGATGACGGCATGCTGGCAACTAAGCCTGATCTAGTGTATTGTAATAATAATAAAGTACAGTATACATTTTTTAAGATTCTTCTCTCGACCTTGTTGCTAATCCTAAATGTATATTACTGGCGAAGAATTGTGTATCTGTAAATGACAAGTGAGCCCATACCCAATGGAGTCAGCTTAAACAGGTTTTGAACTTAAAGAAGGTACTTGAGCAAAGCACAAAACAAACCCAGTTATTTGTAATAAATACTATAGACCTCCTACATACAAAATGAGATAGATGCTACATGCCAGTCTAGAGTTAAAACCCCTTCAGTGACTTACCGGGGTCCAGCGCCAATGTCCATCGGCGCTGGTCAGGCTCTGCCTACTCTCCGCCTACTCTCCGCCTACTCTCCTCCCCCGCTGATGTCAGCCGGTGGGGGAGACCTAATGCGCAATACACGGCAATGGCCGCGCACGTGCATTAGACCTCACCATAGGAAAGCATTATTCAATAATGGGGATTTCGGTGACGCTGGAGGTCCTCACATAGCGTGAGGACGTACAGCATTGTATAACACACTTTTCGTGTTCTAAAAACATGGAAGACAGCCACTAGACAGCCACTAGAGGAGGACTTAACCCTGCAAGGTAAATAATTACACTTGCAGGGTTAAGGGTAGTGGGAGTTGGCTCGAATGGGCAGAAGTGGTCTGGGTGCCTAGAGTATCCCTTTAAGGAACAAAAGACCAGCAAACAAGAGCTGCAAAGTGCAAGCTATCCTCCTTATGGGGAGGGACTAATGCGCTCACAGTGCTTGCCACGCATGCGCCTCAGTCCCCCCATCTGATGATGTCTGAGGAGTCAGAGCACCAGCCCAGTGCTGAGGGAGATCCACGCTGGAATCGGGTAAGGTTTTTTTTAACCCTTTCTGTGACGAGGGGATGGGGGGCATAGGGAACTATAGTGTAAGGAATAAAACTTTGTATTCATTACACTATAGAATCCCTTTAAGGATTCACAATATTCTATCCAAGAAACATGAAATTAATCTCATGGAACACGAAGCAGCATCGTTGTAAACCTTTGTCACTAATACATTCTTGGATTGTGGTAATGCTGAAATACAGATCTGGTACAAGGTGATACAAAGTATTCCGTGAGTGAGATGCTGGTGAATAAAAGGTAAAGCACTTAATAGGTAATCCTATTTCAGCGCTAGCTGTTTTGCAAAGGACTATGGGTATTACTATTGAATGACTTCCATGCAGCAGAGACACAAACACTACAGTTACATAGTACATAGTAACATAATGGCATCTGCTACAGTGCATGTTGACTTACAAATTATTGTTGGAGGTCACTGAGCAGTGTTGAGCTGTGATTCCTATGGGGGCAGAAGGGGAAAGCAGACATGTTGTATATTTTATCACCTCTTTATTTATACCATTGTGTGAATTGTATGTTCGTGAGACATCTGAAGGGCATATCTGCAAGATCGCAAACATACTATTCGCATTAGCGGCTGTGCTGATCTTTCGCAATTGTTGAATGGTATGTGTCATAATCGAGCACATCTGTATTTCGAAATAATGTGCTCCTGGAGAATTAGATTTTTTTTTAGCAATGGATTTATTCTCTAACTGCTCGGGTTCAGAGCTTCAAGGTGCATTAGTTGGGCAGATGTTTTCTGAAACGTACAATATACAGGGTGCATTAGCACCTATCATGATTGAAAAGCCTGCTTCTTCTTGTTCTCGAATGAATGTCAGACCTACTTACAAACAACAGCGAATGTGGAGATGTGAAGTGCTCTCCAGGTGGCTGATTACGTTCATTATGTGCTGTCCAAAAGTCCTGCAGTGTTGATTGACCTTTACCAACCTCAAAATCTTCTGTCAAAAACTGTTACATTTAATTCAGTTTTAATCCTCGACCCCAGAAATGTAAATTCTAATGAATAATTTAGACGCTATCCTGGCAGAGTTTTTAATTGTAACCGTTAGTCATCATTTTTCGATGACAAAGCAGAAACATTATAAAAAAAAATATTTTAATATATGTTTTTATACCACACCATACTGTCTAATAATTATTTTTCATGTTTTATTGTCAATGTCATGTGAGGATTTTAATAAATGTATTTATTTGTAAAAAATTTTATCTGCTGAAGAATACACCAGAATCTCTCTGATAATTAAAAAATATTGAGCAGGATCTACTTTGATGTTTCATTATCACAAAAATCAGTTTTCTTCTCTGTTTCAGAAAGAGATTTTAAAGACGTCAAAGAGTCTAGTTTTCAAAGTATTATAACAAAGTACTTTTTTTTTTCATCTTATAAAAAAAAAATATATAAATACAGTGGTTTGAGATTTTTGTTAAATTCTGTTCCTGCAGATTTTTCTCTGGGATTTTACTTTAAATCGTACACAGCCACAGATGGTCTATCTGCATTTGCATACTCAGAAATGTGTCACTTGTGCTTTGTTCTTTTTGACATTCTGCTGTGTTTATAATACTTTATACATCATTAAAAAGGTGATGCTTTTCTTGCAATATGGTATGGCCATGGCACTTTGAGAACTGTGGGCTTTCCCCCTCCCTATTTAAATGGTTAAAACACTGATGTATGAAATACAGAGACTATAATTTATTGTGCAGTCTCCCCGTTCATTAGGTTTGGCAGCCGAAGCTTTCTACCCTTTCTCTCTGCTGTATTTTCACAGGGATTTATTAACATTAATTGATAACTGACTTGCACAATTTAGATTAAAATAGTCAAACTGGAAAAAAAAAACACCTGAATCAGCTTGGGAGTTTTCGTTTTACTATTTGGACACAGATATTGCAATCGTGTTGCGAATGAATGGCAACTCACTGTTTAGTGAATCCATCCTTGTATCTCTTAAAACACCACATGTTTATGTATTATGGGATAGAAGAATTTTTTTTTTATTTTTTATAATTGCACTATAGATGGCTGTGATGGTTAAACCTTGTCTGTGAAGTACATCTAGCCCTTCGGTGGGCTAGATGAGCATCATGCGAACGATGACCTTCTAAAATCTGGGGTGTCAGAGTTAGCCATTACTAGGCTATGATGTGTTCATAAACGGGCGAAGTAGAAATACCAAAGAAAATACAATAAATAATATTTGCATTGTTCAAACATATTGTATCATTTTACAAAAAGAGCAGTTTTCAATGGAAATTGTCACTTTTATAAGTTAACCTTGTTACACCCCCTTAGCTGTCAGTCAGACAACAGGTCCGGTTACTTCCTGGTTTGGTTAGCTCAGTGGAGCTAAACTCAAGAGGCAGGAAAATGTACAGAGCACCTGCCTTGCAAAGAAATCTCATTGAGCTGCTTTGGGAAATCTGTGTAGTCTGTGACATTTAGCAGCCCCATGCGCAGTAATGAGCTGTGTGCAGTGGTCGAAAGGAGTGCTACACCCAGCAATGTGAATTTCAAAGGTTGATCTTCCACTTTCAACTTCAGTTTTGTGACATCAGATGTTAGATTGCTGAATGTTCACCTGATGTGATAGAGGGGAAAAAAAAACCAATCTGATCTCCCTGTATGGCCCATGAAGCCAGATCCAAATGTGATGAGAAGGGGCATGTGATCACATTAGAAAATCATATTGTGACAGGCTGTTGTGAAATGATTAACCATCTGGGTGGAAAGTCTAGCCCATAATTCTGTTATCATCACACAATCATCGCTCAATGTTTACTAGATTAATCCCTCTGCCGATGCCATTGTTTTCGGAAATCCCCTGGGCATAGCAGAAAGCTAGAGTTAGTTAGCTTAAGGAATATTTGCTTAGGATTAGGGTTTGGTTAGGGTGGGGTTTAGCTGAGAGTTGTGGTACTGTTAGAGCTTAGGGTTGGGTTAGTTTAGGAATAGTGTTAGTTTAAGACTTGGATTAGGGTTAGCTTCAGGGTATAGTTAGGGCTGTCTTAGGTTAGTGCACTTAATGAAGTGGTCTGGGTGCCAGGTCCAGCTAGGATTAACCCATTCTTTTATAAACATAGCAGTTTCAGAGAAACTGCTATGTTTATGAATGGGTTAAGCCTTCCCCTATTTCCTCTAGCGGCTGTCTCATTGACAGCCGCTAGAGCCGCTTGCGTGCTTCTCACTGTGATTTTCACAGTGAGACCACGCCAGCGTCCATAGGAAAGCATTGTGAATGCTTTCCTATGCGACTAGCTGAATGCGCGCGCAGCTCTTGCCGCGCGTGCGCATTCAGCCGACGGAGAGGAGAAGAGGAGGATCGGAGGAGGAGAGCTCCCCGCCCAGCGCTGGAAAAAGGTAAGTTTTTACCCCTTTCCCCCTTCCAGAGCCGGGCGGGAGGGGGTAGCTGAGGGTGGGGGCACCCTCAGGGCACTATAGTGCCAGGAAAACGAGTATGTTTTCCTGGTACTGTAGTGGACCTTTAACTACACAATACGCTGTGATTGAGCCTATTGACGGCTCCACCTTTGTGAGTATATCAGATATAGATATTTCACCCTATTATATGGTTTGTACAATATTGCACCATATATGTATTTTGTTTAAGTCCAAGTTTACAACTACAAGAAAAACCAAATGAAAGAAGGGGAAGGTCGCCTAAATGGACCTGTTGGCATTTCATCCCTGAGTTAGATTTATAGCTCAGGAGAATGTGAGTGGTTCTTAATACAGTTTCTACATCTCAACTGTTATAGTAGTTTTACACTATTGGAGTTTTATTTCTTTTCTAGGCAATTCTGCCAATATCACCCAACATCACTGTCAAGTATTTTTACATATTGGTTTATATTTAAATATAGCGCGACACCTTTTATGCGTCAATGATAAGCCTCATACTATCTGGGAGACCCAATGGTGTCCATGTTTGAAATTATTTCAGAAATGCAAATCATTGTCAATTTGTGAGCTGATAACATGCATTAAAATTAGATAAATGCAGAGGAAATCTGCCAAACTCCAAGGTTAAAAACTGAAATGAGCTGATCTGTAAATTTGTCCTTTAACTTCCCAAAATGTTTGCATATGCACACATGGGAAAGGGGGAGAGGTAGTTGTGGTGAAAAGGTGTAGCTGAGCATAATGCTTTTAGTACAACCGCATTTATCAGGCTAATAAAATACACAGCAAATTCACATCCTGCGGTCTAGATTATATTATTAGCCAACTTAATTGTACTAACAAAAATACTCAAACATGTAACTATGAGCTATGTTCCTTAAATACATTGAGATGATCATTTCTGCTGAATAAACTACATTATAAGATATAAGTTGGGCAGAAAATGTAACCTTCTATTTTAAAAAATATTTTTCAGTGTTCATTAGGAAACTCTATTAGATAGGCTTTTCTCCAGCTACTTCCAGTTTAGTATCGGCCTCCTGATGTCACAAAAAAAAAAATAAATAAAAAAATTATACTTGATTAGCAAGGTAGTGCCAAGGTAGTGAGGAATTAACAGTAAGTTACATAAAAGAGAAAGTGTATACAAATTATACCGCTAAGTTACTAGGCTTCTCTCCTTAGTGTAATTATATATATATATATATATATATATATACACAAAATATAAGGATAGGTAAGTAGCCCTTCAAATCATATAAGTTCAAATCAGCATGGATTTATGCTCAATGGTTGTTTGACAAATGCAGCAGTCACGAATAAGATTGTATGTTGCTGGGGGCAGTGAGAATGAAATATGAATTATAAGCCTTGACAAACCTTACTGGGCGCACTGGTGTAAGATCTTGGTCAATAGCAAGGCCGCATAGTGTAGGGCAGCAAGAACGAACTATGGCACGCTTGCTGGGTATAGATTATACATTTTAGGGAATTAGGTAGTAAACTCTGCTGCAATGCATTTAAGGTGATGATTTCCAATATGCTGTCAGGACTATATGCTATGCCAGGACAGATAGAAAATCTCAGTTGTGGCAAATTGTTTCCGAGAATTAAGGCAGACATATCAGTAATTACATAGTTACAAAGCTGAAAATAGACACGAAGCCATCAAGTTCAGCCTTTCTCACATTTGTATTTTCTGTTGATCCAACAGAAGGTAAAAAAACAAACAATATCGAGCGCTATCAACTGTGAAACAAACTAGGAAAAAACTCCTTCTTGACCCCAGAAGGGCAGTTAGATATCTCTTTGAATCAAGAAGCTATTACCCCACTAATTAAAAATTATATCGCTGAATATTATGTTTTTGCAAATATTTATCCAATTGCTGATTAAACATATATACAAACTTTGATAAAATCATGTTTATTTTATAAACAAATGCCCGCAAAAGACAAAACTAATTTTACTTGAAAACAATGCCAAAGTACTTGTGGATAGATGTAAAGAAATACAATGTCACAGGATTATGTTCTAGAAAGTTTAATTAAAAAAGCCCAAAGTTTGGGCCCCCTGAATGACCATCACATTAATTGCACATCCCTGGCACCAAGTCTACATAAAGTGGAGTTGGGAAAACAATGACGGTCTGCGTTATGCCATTTTGAAAATTAAATGATTGCACGATATTCTACAAAAAGACCAGCGAAAAACCCCAAACATGGCTAAAACATTTACATTACACCACAGATGATGTTTAGTTGAAAGACAGCTTGATTAACAGAGGCATCAATGCATTCATGACTGGTTTCTGTGACTGATGGTTGATATCAACACAAGAACCATAGGAGGCTCTTTGTTTCCCCAAACTGCTTTTATCTGTGACTGAATATTTTCTTATTTAGTTTACTAAATCGTTGTCATGTATTCCATTTTCTTTCTCCAAAATGTTCATGTTAGAATATAAAGTTCATATGGAATGCGATTCTCACTCTATCCCTCTTTCACTTATCAAAACTAACCAGATGGATGATTTCTTTTATCTTAATTTTATTGAAAATGTTAGATGTAGTACAAACTAATCCTCTCTACTGTCATTTCTCTCTTCAACACACCACACAGAAAAAAAAATCATGAAGTTTTATTTGAAACAGAGAAAAAATGCACTTGGTATTTAACATATATCCTCTGAATTCTATATCAGTGAAATCTCCTAGGGAGCAGTACAAATCCCAGAGGCTAAGTTTACTGGTGAATCAAGGATGGATTAAAAACAGGGGAAAAATTCCAATTATGAAACAAAGCTGATCCGTTCATCAAAGGGGGCTTAGTAAAATTTAATATGAGTCTTGATTGATATCGGACTTGTTTGAAAAAAGCTTCATTAAATTATAATTAATATATATTAAATATGTTGGTTGTCTAGGTGCATGTCTTAGACCTCTAATAAGAAAATGGTTCAGTTACTGAATATTATGCCATTTCTCCCAACATTCGCTATGAGCGCTAGAAAATCATTTTCAGTCCTAGTGGACTGATTTATAATTTTTGGGGTTCTGGTCAGAGTTCGAGATTAGAACCTATACATTCATTGTATTCAACCAAAAGCAGAATTTATGAAAACACTGAAAAAGTTTGTGACGGTCCAACCCTCTCTGACTGTCTTGGGTTCCCTTTCTCCCAGTAGTTAGCGAATAATCCTTCCAGGCAAAGTGTAGACACAAGCATAGCACAACCCTCCACACATGAGCCGAGGCTTAATGCTGGGTAGAGATCTGTTTAATGCACATAAAGCAACAGTATTCATGCAGTAAAACCACTCCTGCTCTGAGGAAAACAAAAATAACAGTAAAAAGGGTCAGACAGAGTTTAAAAATATGACAGTTATTAAGGGTTTAACCCCCTTAAGGACTAGACTGTTTTTGCGATGTTGTACATTTGCGACTAGGCATCTTTTTACACTTTTGTGGTGTTTGTGTTTATCTGTAATTTTCCGCTCTCTCATTTACTGTTCCCATACAAATTATATATTGGTTTTTTTCAGGACAAAAGGGGCTTTCTTTACATACCATTATTTATATAATGTCATGTAATTTAATTTTTAAAAAAATAAACAAATATGATGAAAAATTGAAAAAAATAAAAAAATGTTACTTTTACTTGAAAAATCTTTTACTCATCTACAAAAGTGAATGAAAAAAACTGCTAAAAAGATTCCAAATTTTGTCTTGAGTTAAAAAATACCCAGTGTTTACCTGCTTTTTTGCTTTTTTTTTGCAAGTTATAGGGCTATAGGTACAAGTAGGATATTGCGGTTTCAAAACATACATTTTTAAAATGTATCAATATTGACATTGTAACACTATTATCTGTCATAAATCTCTGAATAATACCCCACATGTACATATTTTTTTAAAAGTAGACAACCCAGGGTATTCAATATGGGGTATGTCCAGTCTTTTTTAGTAGCCACTTAGTCGAAAACACTGGCCAAAGTTAGCATTCATATTTGTTAGCATTCATATTTGTGTGTGAAAGTAAAAAGACTAAATTGAACGCTAATTTTGGCCAGTGTTTGTGACTAAGTGGCTACTAAAAAAGACTGGACATACCCCATTTGCAATACTTTGGGTTGTCTTCTTTTGCAAATGGTATGCCATCATGGGGGTAATTCTCATTCCTGGGCTACCATATGCTCTCAAAGGCAACGTAACCAACTTGGCCTTTATCAATGTAAAAATATTTGACCCATGTATTTGACCCTGTAACTTTCGAAAATGCTATAAAACCTGTACATGTGGGGTACTGTTATACTCAGGAGACTTTGCTGAACACAAATATTAGTGTTTCAAAACAGGAAAACGTATCACAACAATTATATCATCAGTAAAAGTGCTGTTTGTGTGAAAAATGCAAAAAAAGTCACTTTCACTGACAATATCATCGCTGTAATATGTTTTACTGTTTTGAATCACTAATATTTGTGTTCAGCGAAATCTCCCAAGTAAAACAGTACCCCCCATGTACAGGTTTTAGGGTGTCATAGAAAGTTACAGGGTAAAATATGGTGCTAGCAAATTAAATTCTCTGGACTTTCGACCTGGGTTGGCAGGCAGGTCCCTCAAATTGCAATCAATAAAATTACTTAATTATGTAAAAATATTACATAGATACACACGTAGAATTTAAATATATATGCATATTTATATATTTGAAGTCTACGTGTATATTTATATAATTATTTATGTAATTTTATATATGGACATATGTAAATTTCGTATTATTTTTATTTATTTATATATACATAGATATATATATATACAATTTCATTCTAAGTGTATTTTCATATATATATATATAACTATCAAAATACAGTTAGAATAAAATTTCATATAGATATATATATATATATATTTAAATTTTTATTATTATTTTTACATGTTTTTATTTAGTTTAAATTATTTATTATTTGTATTTTATAATAATATTTATATACAATATATATAGTTATTATTTATATTATATATACACGTGTGTAATTTAATTATAAGGGGATTTTTATATTAATATATGTACATATTAATATAAAAATACACTCAGTATGACATTATATATATATATGATATATAGACATATATTATATAGATATAATATATGTCTATATATCATATACATATACACATATATCTATTTTTTTAAATTAACTTTAACTTTCATTTTTTTTTAATGATTTTACACTAGCAGGGAGACTGCCTGTCAGCACAGACAGTCCCCCTGCAGGCAGACACATGGACACCTATTGTGACCATGTGATCGCTCTGTTGAGCGATCACATGGCCCCAGGGGTCCTAATCCGCCATGGGGAGACCGTCTGGGCTGCAGACAGTCTCCCCACAACGGGAGCAACATAGTTACAAAGCTGAAAATAGACACGAAGCGATCGGGTAAGTACATTGGACCATTAGGACGGTTCAGGACCGTCACCGGTCGGCAATGCAAAAATGACGATGACGGTCCTGAACCGTCCTTGGTCCTGAAGGGGTTAAACTGGTGTACTAAGAGGGGGGGGGGAGAACAAAACAGTCAAACTAAGTCCATAAAACAGGGTTTTTTTTCACACTGCTCCCCCCTTGCTGACAGCTCCGGCAGACACAGTTGGACCCTTTTCGGGTCGACTTGGGGCTGTCCGAGTAATCCTTGTGAAATTTAGGCCTCTAATTCAGTTTGTCGGGATAGGCCATCCGCATTCCCATTCATTTTGCCATGTCGGTAGTGGATGGGGAAGTCATATGGTTGTAATGTGAGGCTCCACCGTAGAAGTCGGGCATTATCCCCTGCAACCCGATTGAGCCAGACGAGAGGATTATGGTCCGTGATAGTGTTAGTTTCTTCAATGCCCACACTCAAGCTAGGCATTCTTTTTCAATGGCCGCATAGCTGACCTCCATGGGCAACAATTTTCAGCTCAAATAGGCTACAGGGTGCTCCCCCTCGTCTTCTCCGACCTGGCTTAAGACTGCCCCAGTCCAAACATTGAAGCATCTGTGTGTACAACGAAACGTTTGTTAGGATCGGGGGCAGCGAGAACAGGTGCATTTATAAGAGCTTGCTTCAATGCTTGAAAGGCTGCCTCACACTCTGGGGATCACAGGTCCTGTCGGCGTAAGTTCATTTTTGTCAAGTCCGTCAGGGGTTTGGCCACGGCGCTATAGTCAGGGACAAAGCGTCTGTAGTAGCCGGCTGTCCCTAAGAAAGCCATAACTTGCGTCTTGGTACGGGGGGTGGGCCAGTTTGCAACAGCCTCAATCTTAGTGGGCTCCGGTCATTGTTTTCCACATCCTACCCGGTGGCCCAAGTACTGCACCTCCGCCATACCAATGTGATACTTGTCAGGCTTCAAGGTCAAGCCGGCTGTCCGAATTCTATCCAGTAGTGTCCCTACATGTTCTAAGTGGGCCTCCCAGGTTTCACTAAAAATCGCTATGTCGTCCAGGTATGCGCACGCATAATCCTGGAGACCATTTAGGAGGCGATCTACCATCCATTGGAAAGTGGCTGGAGCATTCTTCATCCCGAATGGCATAACTCGGAACTGGTATAAGCCGAACAGGGTGACGAAGGCCGATTTCGCAATGGCGTCCTTGACTAGGGGAATTTGCCAGTAGCCCTTACATAAGTCTATTGTTGTCAGATACTTCCCCCAAGCCATCCGGTCCAACAGTTCGTCTACCCCGGGCATCGGGTAGGCGTCTGTAACAATCTTATCGTTGAGTCGTCAGTAGTCTACGCAGAAGCGGGTCATGCTGTCCCGCTTCGGCACTAGCACTACCGGTGAAGCCCAAGGACATTCGGAATGTTCAATGACCCCTAAGTGTAGCATTTCATTTATTTCCCTCCGTATCCCTTCCCGGACTGCCTCAGGGATGTGGTAGGGGGGCTGCCGCAAGGGAGCCTGGCCTGGGGTCTCCACCCTGTGGATGGCCAGTCTCGTGTACCCGGGCACCCGAGAGAACGTAGCGTGTTTGGCTTCCAGAAGGGCGGTCGCCTGGGCCCATTCCTGTGGTCCCAGCCGTTCCCCCAACTGTACCAACTCTATAGCCCGCACCCTCTGGTTGCCATCTAATAGATCCGGCAGGGGTAGGGTGTCTAGATCCTCGGATGGTTGTGCACACACGGCTGCCACTTCCTCTTCTCTACTCTTGTATTCCTTCAGCGTGTTGATGTGGAATTTGCGCTTTACAATGTACGTAGTGTCACATACTTTCCCAATAATTTTGTAGGGTCCCTGCCAGGCAGCCTGTAGTTTGTCCCGTCGGACTGGTTTAAGTACCATAACTCGCTGTCCTACCTGAAAACTATGGTGCCTGGCCTTCCGGTCGTACCATGCCCACTGGCGCCGCTGAGCCGACTGGAGGTTTTCACGCACCATCTGGGTCAACCCCTCCATACGGTCCCTCAGTTCCAGTACATATGGCACCACCGGGGTCCCTGCTGAATCTGTGGCTCCCTCCCAATGCTCCCTAATCAGGTCTAGTGGTCCCCTCACTCGCCTCCCATATGACAACTCAAAGGGGGAGAACCCCATTGATTCCTGCGGGACCTCCCGGTAAGCAAAAAGGAGGTGCGGCAGGTTTTATCCCGCAGAGCTTCCACAACTGCTAGGTCACAGCGGCAGTGAACTAGGTACCCTGGTCGATAGGATTTCCTGGGGAAATCCAACTCTTGAGAACACCTTGAACAGGGCATCTGCCACTATCTCTGCCTCAATATTAGACAGTGCTACCGCTTCAGGATATCTAGTGGCGAAGTCGACTAGAGTGAGTATGTACCTTTTACCTGAACGACTGGGATGAGCTAAGAGTCCTATTAAGTCTACAGCGACTCGACTAAAGGGTTCTTCAATTATGGGCATTGGAACCATCTTAGCTTTGGGGTGGTCACGTTTGGCAATACCGCCGCACATCGTTAGAGATTCCTGGCCAGAAGAAGTTTTGGGTTACTCGTTACGCCATCTGTCTAATCCCTAAATGTCCAGCTAATGGAATATCGTGCCCAATCCTCATCAGCTCCTGCCTGTATTTCTGGGGTACCACTAGCTGACGTTTTTGCCTTGGCCCTGGGACTTTGGTTCAGGAATCTGTAAATCTATACAACCGGCCCCCCTCCCACACATACAGTTCTCCATCCAGTCCCCCTGGTTCAGAGATGGCCCTTTCCAGGTGTCTTAGCAAAGTGGGGTCTCCCGCTACCTCTTTCCAAAAATCTTCAGGGGTGTCCCAGGGTACGGGTTCTACCGTCAGGGTCAGGGAAGCATGTCTTACCTGGGTCTCCGGAGTTTGAGAGTGGCTTTCTGCAGCGCGGCTCTGAGCTTGGATAGTCACAGCGTGAACCTCCTGTTTAGGTGTAAGTGGACATAAGTCATTTCCGAGGATCACATCTGCAGGCAAATCCTTCATGACCCCCACTTTCACAGTTCCAAACCCCACACCCCAATCCAAATGAACCTGGGCGGTAGGAATCCTGTAGACTGCTCCCCCTGCTACCCGTATAGCGATGGATTTGCCGGGTGGCTCGTGGTTGTTGAGCAAGTATCTCTGTACTAGGGTGATGGTGGCTCCTGTATCTCGTAGGCCTTGCACTGTTTTGCCATTAACCATCACTAGTTGTCGGTGGTGTTGTCAATTATCTCCGCTGGTGGCCTACACCGGGTTGGCCTCATGAAGGAACCACAAGGGCTCCTCCCTGGTTAACTCCCAGGCCTCCAAGGTAGAGGACACGGGGTAGTCAATGGTGTGCACTACTGGTTGGGAGCTGGTACCGGATGGACGATTCCACGTAGATTGGGTAGGTTCCATTGGGCAATCCCTGCTTGCGGGCATCCGTATATTCATCTGCAAGCCGGGCTGCTTCTTGCAGGGTGAGTGGGTTACGATCCCTCACCCATTCCTTTATATCCGTTTGTAGCAGCGAGAAAAACCTGTTCAAGCAGCACCAGCTGTAATAATTCCTCCAGGGTGGTAGCTTGGCATTCATTCACCCAGTGGGTGGCTGCCCGATGCAGCCTGCAAGCCTACTCCGTGTACGAATCGGTTGCTGTCTTCCTGGACTCCAGGAATTTTCACCAGTACGTCTCTGGGGTCACTGCGTACTGGGCTAGGAGGGCTTCCTTCACCCGCTCATAGCTGCTTATGTCCTGATCAGGAATGACTCTAAATGCATCAGCTGCTTTGCAGAGAGCTTTCCAGCTAAAATTGGAACCCGTTCCCCTTCTGGTATCTTGTGTAGGGCACATTGTCTCTCAAAGTCTGCCAAATAGCCATCAATCTTGTCTGTAGCCTCCTCAAATTCTTTTACAAACACAAAGATAAAGCACCGCGCTTACAGCAGCAGTGGCTTAGTATCCAACAGCTTAAAATACATAGTAAAAACAAAGAAAACGTTACCTGCGCTCTGGCCTAAATTCCCATGTGCATTTAAACAAAAATGGAGGCTCTTTAGTTTTATTCTAATGGCCATTTGAATATATAAGCTCACCAGCCACGTCAAGGCAAGCCTCAATAGGTGAGTTCCTACACTAGCCATTAGATATGCTGATATCAGCCAAGAGTCTCCAGTGAGACAGGAAGGGGTATTTTATAAACCCTTTAACATTTAACCCTTTATAGGGCTTCTGCACATACAATAAACTTTGCTGATATCAGACAAAGTGAGACAGAAAGGGGTGTTTTATAAACCCTTTAACATTTAACCCTTTCTTTGTTTTTACTATGTATTTTAAGCTGTTGGATACTAAGCCACTGCTGCTGTAAGCGCGGTGCTTTATCTTTGTGTTTGTATATGAATTTTGTATCACTCAGCTATGTTACATTGCTGCCAGCCTTCCCACGTTTGTCTTATTAAGACTTTATAAGTATGTAGGGGCAGCACCCCTTCCTGTCTCATCAGAGAAATTTGCCTTTTAGCTGATACCAGCAAGGTGATTTGTATGTTATAGCCCTATTCAGGGTAAAGTATGTAGGGGTTTATAAAACACCCTTTCATGTCTCATTAGAGACGTCTATACTTTGTCTGATACCAGCAAAGTTTATTGAATGTGTAGAAGCCCTATAAAGGGTTAAATGTTAAAGGGTTTATAAAACACCCCTTTCTGTCTCACTTTGTCTGATATCAGCAAAGTTTATTGTATGTGCAGAAGCCCTATAAAGGGTTAAATGTTAAAGGGTTTATAAAATACCCCTTCCTGTCTCACTGGAGACTCTTGGCTGATATCAGCATATCTAATGGCTAGTGTAGGAACTCACCTATTGAGGCTTACCTTGACGTGGCTGGTGAGCTTATATATTCAAATGGCCATTGGAATAAAACTAAAGAGCCTCCATTTTTGTTTAAATGCACATGGGGATTTAGGCCAGAGCGCAGGTAACGTTTTCTTTGTTTTTCCTCAAATTCTTTGAATGCACTGTAGGAAATTTTCCGCGGTTCGGGGTTAAAGCTGGAACTGTTCGGTGCGACCGCTGTAGTTCTCTGCACCTCCACTAAGCGGATTTGTAATTCCCGTCGCTTATTCGCATTTTCATTTGCACTGTCAATTATGCGAAGGATGATTGTAACGGATCGCCTGGCACCCCGACTGGGTACCTCCGTTGAAGGATGCTCCTAGCGCTTCCTGAGGACTCCAAGCACTGCAGCAGACACCACAACCACCGAACCGGAGAAGCATATGAATCCTCTCAAGCATATGAATGCTGTAGACAGTTGAATAGGAACCATACGAATAGGTTTACTCTCCTAGCAGTCAAACTGGAACAGCATACAATAAATCCTTCCCCCAATAATGAGACGACACTTCACTTTGAGGGTTAAAACAGGAACTCCCTGTACTGTCACATACAGTCTCTTTTATTCCCAATCCACAAACATAGTACAGCCCACAGGGCGTTACAAAACAACCAATCACATCACAGTTACATCCCACATATTCCCTCCCCTTATCCTGAGAGGAAACTCAATTATACATACAGTTAAAACATACTTTCTACCCAACTTTCATAACTCTAAAACCATACATCACATTCACATAAAATTACATATTCACAATCAATCCATTCAGGGGAACAACATATTCAAAAATGGCACAAATCAGACAAGGGGTTCAAAAGTTAGTAAAAAGTCCTTTGTGACTAAATGAAGCATGGCTTTCTGGCCCAAACCAGTTTCAGAGTCTTCTATCCTGGAGAGTAATTCAATTATCTCCCAGGACAGACACAAGACTCCATTAAGCACATGGTTGCAAAAAGACACAAAACACTTTAAAATACATAAAGTAACCTTTTCACATAACACACAGACATTTCACATATCCCCAGATAGCTGGGATCTGAGCGCACAAAACTACTGAAGAGCGCTCAGATCCTATTCACACAGTTCAATTGCTATGGAGCCGAAGTCTTTAACTACACAAATGGGCTCCATGGCATAGCTATCTGGGTTAACACATTCTCATAAAGTCTGGTCCATAGTCCAAAGGCAAGAGGCGGGCAAGCAGCCCCCTCCAAGGACACGTGGCGAGGCCGGTTTCGCCACATTTCTCCCCTTTACCATCCAGACTAACAGGGTATCTGACCTCCTGCCGGTCAGTGCCCTGGTTAGTCCAGCAACCCACCCACGAAGCACAAACAGCAATACAGCCCACCCACAATAACTGGTTACTACACCTGGATAAAATAGCAAGTTGTCCGTGTCCAGGTGCCTCACCACGGCTGTACGGGTGGCTGGTAGAATGCCTTGGTGGGTTGCTGAGTGGGCAGAGACCAGCGGTACTCTGCCCGGGTGCCAGCGCTACCACTGAAGTAGCCTGGTTGGAGCCTGGTTGTGGGAGGGGGAGACCGACTGTCTCCCCTCTGGATACACTGCTCTGTGGCTGGGGGACAGGACCGACCGTCCCTACCCTTGGTGCTGCAAGTGCAGAGACTACGGTCCCATCTGCATAGTTGTGGGGCTTAACATCTCCCCTTGGTGGGTTAGGCTGCAGCTGGAGAGAGGGTGTAACAAGCTCCTCTCTCTGAACTGTAGACTGCCGCTGGGGAGAGGGGGTAACCTGCTCCTCTCCCTGACACTCTCTTTGCTGGTGGAGAGGGGGACCAACTGTCTCTCCTTTCAATATTTTGTCCTGCTGCTGGGGAGAAAGACAGACTGTCTCCGCTTCCTGCAGGACACACTGCCGCTGGGGAGGAAGGACTGCACCTTCCGTTCCCTGGGAAACAGACTGCCGCTGGGGAGGAAGGACGACCCCTTCGGCTCCCTGGGACTCACACTGCCGCTGGGGAGGAAGGACAGCACCTTCAGCTCCCTGTGATACATACTGCCGCTGGAGATCTGGGCTGACCGCCCAGCATCCCTGTAGGGCTGGTAGAGAGACCGCCGTCCCATCTCCACCTGCCATCTGTGGGTCTTCCCAGGACCAGTCTGTGAGGTCCCTCAACATTTGCGAGTAAGGACCACCTGCTTCCGCACCTGGCAACTCCGGCTGCTGGGGATCTGGGCTGGTCCCATCTCCACCTGCCTGTTGTGGTTCCTCACAGGACCAGTCTATGAGGACCCCTACTTCGGGTTCCTGCGGCCGCCTCAGGGGGAGACGGCTAGCCTCCTCGGATGCAGCCTCTACTTTGCTGCTGTAACACTCCTTCCGCTGAGCATACTCTCTCTCTTTCGCCAGCCGGAATTCTCGGGCCAGCCTTGTGTTTCGCTCGGCCGTGACCTGGTTCCAGATCACCCGGCATACCTCCATGGGTAAATCATCCCCATACTGGGCCACTCGCTGCCTCACCTCGGCCATCCAATCATCGCCAGAGCCTTCCATACTTGTCTGCTCCAAGTCGCTGGATACCTCTGCTCCCAGGGGCACTGCACGTGTGCTAGCGTTGCCCTCAATTTGTAACTCCACGAACGGTGTCTCTGAGCTGCTTTATCTCACACTAGGATGCCATCCCACCGCTGCCACAAATGTAACAGATCACCTGGCACCCCGACTGGGTACCTCCGTTGAAGGATGCTCCTAGCGCTTCCTGAGGACTCCAAGCACTGCAGCAGACACCACAACCACCGAACCGGAGAAGCGTATACCTTCTCTCAAGCATATGAATGCTGTAGACAGTTGAATAGGAACCATACAAATAGGTTTACTCTCCTAGCAGTCAAACTGGAACAGCATACAATAAATCCTTCCCCCAATAATGAGACGACACTTCACTTTGAGGGTTAAAACAGGAACTCAGGTGCTGGCACACCCAGCCTGGTTTTTATTACAGTCTTGCAAATACAGGACCACCCACAGGGAGGTATAAAACAACCAATCATATCACAGTTACATCCCACATATTCCCTCCCCTTATCCTGAGAGGAAACTCAATTATACAAACAGTTAAAACATACTTTCTACACAACTTTCATACCTCCAAAACCATACATCACATTCACATAAAATTACATATTTACAATCAATCCATTCAGGGGAACAACATATTCAAAAATGGCACAAATCAGACAAGGGGTTCAAAAGTTAGTAAAAAGTCCTTTGTGACTAAATGAAGCATAGCTTTCTGGCCCAAACCAGTTTCAGAGTCTTCTATCCTGGAGATAAGTAATTCAATTATCTCCCAGGACAGACACAAGACTCCATTAAGCACATGGTTGCAAAAAGACACAAAACACTTTAAAATACATAAAGTAACCTTTTCACATAACACACAGACATTTCACATATCCCCAGATAGCTGGGATCTGAGCGAACAAAACTACTGAAGAGCGTTCAGATCCTATTCACACAGTTCAATTGCTATGGAGCCGAAGTCTTTAACTACACAAATGGGCTCCATGGCATAGCTATCTGGGTTAACACATTCTCATAAAGTCTGGTCCATAGTCCAAAGGCAAGAGGCGGGCAAGCAGCCCCCTCCAAGGACACGTGGCGAGGCCGGTTTCGCCACAATGATTTCTGGTGCAGGGTTTGGCCCGAACAGTGCCAGCTGTTCCCTTATTTCTCGGTCCACTTCGCTTTCTTCTGCACGAACAGCCGGGGTTGCCTCGGCCACGGTTTCCCTGTCCAGCTCCATTAGTTCGCTTACAATACAGTGCTTGGTCTTATTGCTGCCGCTGCCCCCTCGAACCTCCAATAAGTCTTTCAGGGTGTTGCGCTTGAGCTGGTTGTAGTAAGCTTCCATGCATACTCCAGGTTCAGCCTTGAATTATAAATTCATGAGAAATGGACAATCCCGCCGCTGCCACCAATTGTGATGGTCCAACCCTCTCTGACCGGCTTGGGTTCCCTTTCTCCAAGTAGTTAGCGAATAATCCTTCCAGGCAGAGTGTAGACACAAGCATAGCATAACCCTCCACACATGAGCCGAGGCTTAATGCTGGGTAGAGATCAGGGCCGGACTGGGGAAAAAATTAGGCCCGGGCATTTTTCAATTAGAGCGGCCCCCCAAAAAGGGGGCGGGGCCATAGAAAGTGAGCATGTTGGTTCAATGCGCAGAGCCCCGCTGAAGAGCTCTAGCATTAGAAAAAGGCCCTGTATTTGTTCTGCGCAGCGCAAGCAAATGTAATAACATGCTTGCGCTGTGTTTGCTTTTAAATTGTCTCTGGTGTCTCCACAAGTGGGATACCAGAGGACAAAAGGGCCAGGAAAGTGTATGGTGCATGTGTTTGGCGCATGCTTGTGGGATTGCCTGTGTGTAGAGTGTGGTGTGGTATTGTGTAAATAGGTCAATTTTGTGGTGTAATATGTGTGGCTAGGGGCTGTAGAGAGTGCGTGTATAGGGGCATAGTGTTATAGGGGATGTAGCGAGTGTGTGCATACGGGCAGTAGTGTGTGTGTATAGGTGATGTAGTGTGTGTCACTTATACACACACACTACTGTGTGTAGAGAGGGTGTATTTAGATAATGTTGTATGTGTTTGCTTACAAGGAATGTAGTGTGTGTGTAGGTGGCGCAGTGTGTGTGTGTAAGAGATCTGGTGTGTAAAGGACCCAGAGTGTGTATAGAAGATTGTGTGTGTGTGTGTAGAGGATTAAGAGTGCATATAGGGTAAGGGATCTTGCGTGTATCTGGAGCGTAATGTGTGTAGTGGTGCAGTGTGAGGGGTGCTGTAGTGTGTGTGTGTGTGTGTGTATGTGTATATATATATATATATATATATATATATATATATAATCTCAAAAAAACAGGATGCTTGGCACTCTCCTTTAAGTAATAAGAAAGAACTATTAGCCTGGGTGCTATATCCCAAACGTCAGAAATATCCAAAAATCAAAACTGAGGATGCACTCACAAGACTTGGTTTAAGTAAAAAAAGGGACTTTTAATTATTCCATGTGAATGGAAAATTGATTTTTCTGTACATTTCACATGGAATAATTAAAAGTCCCTTTTTTCACTTTAACCAAGTCCTGTGAGTGCATCCTCAGTTTTGATTTTTGTGTGTATATATGTATATATATATATATATATATATATATATATATATAAAAAATATATTTGGACGTATTGTATGTGTGAGGTGCGCAGCGTGTTTGTGTAAGAGGGGTGTTGTGTGTAAGGGTGTTTTTATCTGCCGTCACATTCTGGGTTTCTAATTTTATTTGTCTGTTAACTCACTGAGGGTTATTTTATATAATATATATGTGCTGTATATGTGTGGGAGTGAGGGTGCTGTCTGTCTGGGGGTGTGCTGTGTGTGTGTCTGTGGGGTGCTGTGTGTGTGTCTGTGGGGTGCTGTGTGTGTGTCTGTGGGGTGCTGTGTGTGTGTGTCTGTGGGGTGCTGTGTGTGTCTGTGGGGAGCTGTGTGTGTCTGTGGGGAGCTGTGTGTCTGGGTGATGTGTGTGTCTGTGGGGGGCTGTGTGTGTTCCTGGGGGGCTGTATGTGTCTGTGGGGGCTGTTAGGGAAATTATTTGAAATATTTTTTTTTTATTTTATTAATAATTATAATATTATAATAATTATAAAAAAAAAAAGTTATGTCCCCCCCTCCCTTCTTACCTTTAGCCTGGGAGGGGGGGAGATCCGTTCTGCGTGGAGAAGGGGGACCATGCTGCCTTCCCTGGTGGTCCAGTGGTGAGAGTGAACTCTAACCTGCGGGTTAGAGTTCACTCTCGCGAGATCTGAGCGTTGCCGCGGTAACCGCGGCAACGCTCAGAATCCCGCGAGAGGACCGGGCGGAGCTGCTTGTTAGAGCTCCGCCGGGTCCTCTCTCCTCCCTCCCTCCCTCACCCAGCCGGCGGCCGCATTTCCCTGCCTCTGGGACGGTGAGGGAGATCTGTGATCTCCCCACCGGCCCATGGAGGCACTATGCAGGGCCGGCACTCGGATAGCGCTGGCCCTGCAGGGGCCGGCCGGGGAGATCCTGTGATCTCCCTGCCGGCCTCGGCCCCACGGCCATCGCGGCCCACCGGGCATTTGCCCGGTATGCCCGATGGCCAGTCCGGGCCTGGTAGAGATCTGTTTAATGCCACACAAAACAACAGTATTCATGCAGTAAAACCACTCCTGCTCTGAGGAAAAACAAAATGACAGTAAAAAGGGTCAGACAGTGTTTGAATATATATCAGTTATTAAGGGTTTAAACTGTTGTTCTAAGAGGGGGGAGAGCAAAACAGTCAAACTAAGTCCATAAACCAGGTTTTTTTTTCACAAAGTAGAAAACCTCAGTAGCTTGCCTTTTGTTTAGTCTTTGCTGAGGTCCCAGATATTATTCGGCTGTCTTATGCTTTAAAGAGGGAACCTGTACCATCAGACAAATTCTATCTACAATAACAGTCTACAACCTGAAATGCTGGTAGATACACTTTGCATGAAAAATACGGAAATGAGAGTAAGAGGTGTCAGCATGATTTGACCTTGTTGACTTAGAGAGACCTTAACCATAAGCAGATAAACCAAAAACAGAGTTCATAAGATTGCTGAAAATGGGCAAAAACCTAGTAGCTTTCGCCTGTGTTGTACAGGTTACATATACATTTTAGATCACTTTTTCCATTATAGGAGAACTCTACAAGGGTCTTTGTTTTAGTTAAGTTTTTTCAAAGTAGAACTATAAAAAAAATACACCTAAACTACAAAGTATAACATCAGTAGGGAGACCACAGGAAATAGAAAGGTCAAACAAGGACAATGATAAGGATGGGGGAGAATAATCAAGAGGTTACGTTTTTGTTCCAATGAGCATCAAGAGGTTGCAAAAAAACTGCATGACACCACTGTCCAGCAGAGGTCCAGGGATGACGGAAATGTAAGAGAAACCAAAGTATGCAGTGTGCTGGATGATTACAGACATATGAAGTCACTTATTAAACTGGCAATTGTGAAGAACTGAATCACTGGGCACAGACACATTTTGTAAGCTTAGTGATTTCTAGAACTTGGCAGGTTTGGCCCTCAAGTCTGATGTTGAAGCAGAAAGAGGAAACACACATGCATAAAAGGAGACAACAACTTGGTGTCAAATGATCATAGGAGACCACGCTTCTCAGTAATAATTCACACAAAGGAACAGAAATGCCTGGTAATTTGTACAATTTTTTGCTGTTCCATTGTCAGTTCTACAAGTTACATATTTAGTAAATAACTCCACAAAGTTAATCTTTAAGATCAGTCAAATGTACTCTCCAAAAAACTAATTTGTAATGGAGAAAAAGAAAGCATGCAACATTGGCATTAAATGTAATGCTATTCTTCTTTTAGGGTCATAAATGATTAATTACAAACGAGGCTTTGATACAAAAAGAGCAAATATGAATTATTAGGGTAAAAATAGAAACCTCTTCAACTTCACTGAAGAGTACGCATAGAGAGAAAAAAAAACCAAAAAACGAAATCCACATCTAATAAACATATTTTTAAAGTCAACCGATGAATCTTTAAAACTGATGTTTAAAAAAAAAAATCTCAACACAAAACTACATTTTCCAATCTCATACCAAAAGGAATGGATTATAACACTGACCGAAACAAACTATGCATCTTAGGAAAGATATATTCCAATATCTTGCCTCTTTCATTATTCTTTACCCGTCTTATATTGCCTACTGATGTCCTATTTGCATTTGCAAGCGCGCATGGAAATGTCTTAGTTTGCATGATTCTGCATTTGCATACTACAAGCTTCATTTTAAATTCAAATCTGCCATCCCATTGGCAGGATTTAACTCTATGACAGCCAGGTGTGTCGGCAGCTCATAGGGTTAATAAATAAGGTGTAATCACTTTCTGCGTGAAAAAAAACCCACAGTATTTTCACACAGAAACCATTGTCACTGAATAATAAGAAATATAAAATCGCACACACTTGCTGAACGTATATTGTATTATACATACCTTCCAACAATTCTCACGCAGTGCTCTGCAATATACAGCAGGAAATTACAATACAATAAAGAGAAGAAAAAAGTTAAAAGGAAAGTCTTATTCCCGGAAGAATTGACTCCGATAGTGTAAAACTATGCCTTTGAGAAGGTTGATACATTGCTGTGAACCTGCTCTAAAAACTCTAATGTGACTTTACCTTGACATACTAATTGGCTTACAAACACAGGAAACGCAGTGAGCGCCATAATTGTTCAGGAAGGCAGTCTTAGACACTCATTATTACATTGTTAGATGACAAATAATAGGGGCGTTACGTAGGGTAAGTATTGAAATAGCTATTTGGCAAACTTCTTGTTCAACTTAATATGTTTATTTTTAGAATCACTACAATAAATTGAATTGACAGAAAATCCACACACAGTCCTATTGTGCTTTAAGATGGGACTTTTGAATCAGCAATCGGTTAAGAACTCATAATTCTCGTTATTATTAAAACTCTTCCTTAATGCGTTTCCTCCCGCGTGCTGTTCAGCCGCACACTTCACCCTACCCGGCTGAGAATGGCACATCACCACGCTCTTCTTTCAAAATATGCTGACATCTGTCAGCTGAAGAATATGTCAGAAAAGTGGCAACATCTTCCTCGTCATGAGTCAAGGAATGTAAAATGGTTCTAAATAAAATTAGAATGTTGGGGTAGACATGAAAATATGTAAATTTCCTGGTAGTTTTCTAGGCCACCACAGGTAAGGCTATGCAATATATAGCACATCAGCTTTTGTGAAACTACATACACTATTATATTTAGCCAGCCCACAGTATGGAGACATAATGCAATACTCTCATAAGTGCCCTTCTGCATTAATAGATTCTAGAATATAGATTGATAGATTATAAAACAATCTCTAAAATATTACAGCTACCATATTTATGCAAAAGATGATTAACTAAATAATAAGCAATGTTGCAGGTTTCCCTAGTCATCAGTCTAGGTACATGTATTGTGTATTAGGTATACATATTGCATTTAAAATGGAACTATCCCTTATGTGATTATTGCACAGTCTTATAGCTGTATGGCATTACAATACGGTGAAATTATAAGACATTAGGGCACTAGAATCCTCCAATGGAATGTATTTCCACCTTCTTTTTTATAAAACACCATCCCTTGAGACACCCCTAGATCTGATGAACTGTGCCCACTTAGTCCCATATAGTTCTCACTTGACCCATATGAAACACAAGTGTTGAATGTATGATTAAATGTTTAAATGTTTACTCTGTCTTTTCGATGGACTTCTGATCTACTTATCTGCTCTCAGCTAGGTTTGCCAGGTCCACTAACACAGTGTTCACAATAGTAAACTCACCAACAGTGTTTATAGGCAAAATGAAAACTAAACTGACATTAAAGGGACACTGTAGGAACCCAGACCAATTGAGCTCATTGAAATGGTCTGGGTGCAGCGTACCTTTTGCACTTAGTGCTGCAATGTTAAACAGAGAAACTGCAATGTTTACATCCTGTGTGCACCACAATTACTATCCCCTGGCCAGTGAGTGCTGTCTCTTTTGTATCCTATGATTAATAAGAACAGTGATGGTTCTTTATAATATATGTTGCACTTTTTATAACAAAGGAATTCAGTCATGGGAAACGGTTCAAGTTTGTGTACGACAAAGAAAGGAATAACACCGGGGTAAATAAATGTAGCTACAAGGCTTTGGTCTAATCTGCCATATAAATCTATAGTTAAAATATATGTGTGGATGGCTACATTTCTGTGATAATCCATGAAATAATAGCAATTAGAGAAAACTTTATTTTATGCAAAATTAAAAATTATGCCACTAAAAAGGATTAAAAAGCACTTATTCATGACTTGCAATACAATGACACCTCTGTGTAGTAGACAACGAAGCACAAATGTTATTTTTCAGAGAAAAGAAGGCAAGTGATATGGAGATTTGTCACATACTTTTTATTAAATGTTTACTTAAACTTTGGTGCTAAAAGAAGTGGTAACTTCTTTGAGTCTGTCCCAGAGTTTTTTATTGTGACACCAGTGACAATAAAATCACCAGTGACAATGAGTGTGCTATAGTTGAAAAGTTGATAAATTGTTGCTGAATTGAGAGAATGAGCAGTTGCTTAATGGACATTAGTGACAAATAAGGTCTGTGCTATAATACCCAGTCCAAGATAGGTGGCTGATGGCAAACAAACTGATCCTAAACCACATCCACATACCAACATAACATGACCAAAAGGTAGATCCCCAGATGTTGTAGAACTACAACTCCCATGACGCTTTGCATGCCTTTAAAATACCTTTAGAATGACAATGCATCATATCTGTAGTGTTAAAACATCTGAGGATCTACCTTTTGGGCACCTCTGGTATATATAAACATCCAAAAAACTGGCACTCATGGATTGATAAAGATTTCTTAGACCAATGCTAAAACAAATCCAGCAGTTTAAATAATAATAAAAAAAGGAAAGCATTTAAAGTAGAACTTAACTTTCATTCTATCAGCATTTCAGTTTTACAATGAAAATCTTTACAGGACTAAAAGGATGCATATCACCAGGATTAATATATCTAGGTACCAACAAGATTGTGGCCATGCCAAACACAATACAGCTCCCCACACAGTAAATACAAAAACATATTGTTATGTATCTCCTACGTATCTCAAGTAGGAATTGAGGGGCCCTTCTTGGGCATAGAAACTCAATAAATGTTTACCTGTATAGCTTGTCCCCAAGCACCCTAACTGGCCAAATAGCGCTATGATCAGTCCCAGGGGGTCCGAGCTACCTCTGATTACATTTTCAGCGGTTATGTCAAAGTTCCTATCCACTTAGCAGTTCCAAAGAGTTTCCAGATTTGTCCCAGTCGGGCGCATGGAGCCATCCCAAACGATTAGTCTCTGGAAGCCTGGTTCAAGCAGGTTGTCCTGGATTTCCCGTCCCCCTGTGTTCCCAATAAACACAGGGTTAGGGTGCAAACTCTGGTGCTTGTGTTGACTATTTAGAAACACAATTGTTGATTTATTTGTTTGTCTGTTATATACAGTGAATATTTTCCACGGTGCTTCCAAATAGGAGGGCCATTTATCTACATAAAGTTCACCTTCCAGGTTGAAAAAAAAAGATAATATCACGACTGTAGAATTTTGCTACGACTGAACTGGAGAGAACCATAAACAAGTATCAAAGTGGAATATCACACAATAGCTCGAAAATATTCATAAGCGTAATTCAAATTCATAAGCACTCAGAAAATGTCAAAGATAACAGTAAAATTTAAAACACAATGCCAAATGACATTGAAATATTGTTGTATTGCGTAAAATGTATTCATCTGTCTTTGGCTGCACTTTCCAAATTTTTTTCCCAGAGCACATTTACATTTATAGCAACAATATATAACACTGAAACACTATGTCAAGTTAATTGCTATTTAAAAAGACTTGCAATTTGCAACAAACTGTTTATATATTTTGCAGCACTGTAGAAAATGTCACCGGTGTTAATAAATGAATAATTCTAAAGGAATTCAATAAGCAAAATTAACTTCAATTTTTTTGTAATTAAAACTATTAAACAGATAATGCTTTATAAAAATATGCAGAAAAAAACCTACAAAATACAAAAAGTGAGTGCACACACAACATCATAGAATCATGATGGGGCCACACATGAAAGTGTTACGGAGATAAGTGAATTTATACTTAAATAAATTATTTTCAGATAAGTGACAGTTTCTTTTTAATCTGAGACACTGCAGGACAAAATTCTCTTTAATGTGAGACAATGAAAAACATCCTTCACTTTAACGTGAGCCACTGCAGGACAACCTTCACTTTAATGTGCTCCACTGTCAGACAATCTTTACTTTGATATGAGACACTGCTTAAAGGTATAAATCATTAGGGTTTACCCATGAACCATGAAACTAGGATAACTCTCACATGGTTTAAACATTGGTCAAAATAGTCAAATTTGAGAAGCTCTCTTATATGGCTGTCTTTCCAGCTCGGCTGCTTGTCCTAAATTTTTTAGTCCAAATGGCAATTCTTTACAATTCTTATTTTGGTAAATTTTTAGGCACCAGCAAACCAGTGTTTTCTTGACCCATTCAATAATATCAAGTATAAATGTTTTTATTTTCATGTGTTTTATAGTATGATATCTAGTCCATAAAACATCACTCACCCTCTTGTATACTCCGGTTATGATTGCCAGCTTGTAGAGGAACTATTTTCTCTTCCAGAAGCCACTAATCACTGATATAATGACTGTAAATTCGCTGACAATGTAAGATGCCCTCACTCTTTTAAACATTTCAGGGAGTTTCATTGGGTGATAGCATTCTTACAGTCAGGGAGAGAGGAGGAGTGAATAGACTCTACCATTTAATTGCTAGCAATGTATTATCAGTCCAGAGATTGATAAGGACTGCCGTAGCAATGTTAAATACCTTTATTTTTACAAATATATGATTTAACTGCATTTACTGTATGTGGACATAATACTCCAATTTTGTTTACATTCTGTTTCCATTTTCAGTAAATTGTGCTGCTCACAAATACCTATAGGCTTTGAACTTTTAAACAGGCTACTTGATTCATCGATGAAGCCCGACCCTAAATTGGCCCTCTTAAACGTCTTTTCTTCAGCCATGGTCATCACTAAAAGTTTGCACAGCTTCTCGTCTTTGTATAGCCTGCGGCTGCAAGGCTTTAGATCATTACTCACTACCGGACCACCAGGGTTGGCAGTGTCCCCCCTCCCACCAAAGGAGGGGAGACATGAAGCTTTTTTAAAATTTTTTTATAAATTTTAAATAAAAACAACCAACAAAAAAATAAAATTTTCCTATACACCCTCCACACACAGAGCACCCCTCAAACAGCACCCCTTACACTCACACACACTCACACACAGCACCCCTCACACTCACACACATCACCCCTCTCACACACACACGCTGCACCCCTCTCTCACACAGCACCTCTCACACAGCACTCCTCACACACACAGCACCCCCCCCCACACACAGCACCCAACACACTGCACTCCTCACAACACACTGCACCCCTCACACACACACACATAGCACCACTCACACACACACTGCACCCCTCACACACACTGCCCTGCGTGTTTTCAGCAGTCTGTGTGTATGTTCAGCAGTATGTGTATGTATGTTCAGCAGTATGTGTATGTATTCAGCAGTCTGTGTGTATGTATTCAGCAGTCTGTGTGTGTGTATTACGCAGTTTATGCATTTAGCAGTCTGTGTGTGTACTCAGCAGTCTGTCTGTATTTAACAGTCTGTGTGTGTGTATATTCTGCAGTCTGTGTATGTATTCAGCAGCCTGTGTGTATACAGCAGCCTGTGTGTATTCTGCAGTCTGTGTGTGTATTCAGCAATCTGTGTGTGTGTGTATTCAGCAATCCGTGTGAGTATTCAGTAGTCTGTGTGTATGCATTCAGCAGCCTGTGTGTGTTGATCTTGATATTATTATTATTTTTTAAATAGCTATGTTGTGTTTTATCCAATTGTTTAATTGTGTGTCACTGTATATGTTCGTTTTAATTGAAGTTACACTTCTAGTTAAATTACTTCTTGGAATCACATCACTATTTATTTGATGTGTGATTAATACCCTTTAAAAGTAAAATGTGAGACAGTTTGTTTGACTTGACACAATTTTTCTATCTTTGCTTTTTTCCCCTTTAAAATAACCATTTTAAAATAACCATGATATAAAATAGTCAAATTGGAGAGTTTCTCTGGCTTGGTAATGTTAGCCTATATTTGGCAAACTGGTTATTACCTCACCAAAACATGTTTTTAACGGAATAATTCCTTTGCTACATTTACCTTCCCCCTCATTGCTTGTGGATAGACAAACATCATTAAAAGTAACATTTTCACAGTAACAACACAGGGGAATGAGATTGAGAAGGATCACGTTTCAATACTACGACCTGCAATTTGAGTAAAAACAAAAAATATTCAACTGCTGCTGCCCACATTTTAATTACTATATCAGAAGAAAGTGTAAATAATAAATAGTTTTTTTTGGTTTTGATTTTGTTTGTGTGCCACATGTAAAAGAAAAATGAATGGACGCATGCCAGTTAATCAGGATTTTACCAGATGGCTATACAATAGCACTGCACATGTTTATTGAGCCCACTTTTGCTTACTGAGAGATATTTTTTAATTGGCCTCTTATGAGTATAAAGCAACATTTCTTTAACGAAAGCCACTGGGAAGATAGATTAATTGTATAGCAAAATATGTCGACCACATTGAGAGCAGATTATAGAGTACTGTGTGTGAAATGTAGTTTTTTTGTTAAACAGTTTGAAATAATCAACACATTTGGGAAACAAGTGAAGACTAATTCAACTCACGGACGTCAAAAACTGACAAATAATCAGTGATCGTTTTTTATTTCTAAAATCAGTTCCTATTTTATATTCTTTATTTTAACAGCATCCATGGTTTATTTTTGGGTAAGAACAACAAAACGCATCAGATAACAATTCGTGCATCTTTAGGACAAGCATCAATAATGCAGTAAATGGAATGAGTTTTAGATTAATTGATGAGCTGTGCACAAACTCAAAATATTAGCCACATTTCTTTCAGCTATATATAGGTGCCATTTAAAAACTTTGTGAGAGGGTCCATTCAGCAACAATGGGCAAAAGAGTCTATTAAAATCTACTGAATGGAACGTTAAGTAGCAAAGATGGGAACTGTATAAAAAGAAGTACAATATAAATCATGATGAAAACTAAATTAGAAAATTAAATTGAGGTTTATTGACAAGTTTAAATGATCGGAAAGCTGGTTACATTAAAGTGTACCGCAATTTTGATAGTAAGGGATAGAAATTATGCAGAAGGAACTTCGGTAGACTGAAGGACAAGAAGTTCCACTCCATAGTCAAAGAGAACAATTTAAATAAAAAGCATAAAAATATATCTAGATAGAACATATTAACCTGCAAGCGAAAAAAAGAAAAATCCTATCACAAAGAGGGTTTTGAAACAGTTGCACCATGTTGATTTAGTGTTATTTCAGTGGTATTGGTATTGCCACTAATTTAAAGGACCACTATAGGCACCCAGACCACTTCAGCTTAATAAAGTGGTCTGGGTGCCAGGTCCAGCTTTTTTCTATAAACGTAGCAGTTTCAGAGAAACTGCTATGTTTATAATAGGGTTAATCCAGCCTCTAGTGGCTGTCTCATTGACAGCCGCTAGAGGCGCTTCCGCACTTCTCACTGTGATTTTCACAGTGAGAAGACGCCAGCGTCCATAGGAAAGCATTGAGAATGCTTTCCCATGAGACTGGCTGAATGCGTGCGCGGCTCTTGCCGCGCATGCGCATTTAGCCGAGGAGGAGGAGAGGAGGCGGAGAGGAGGAGGAGAGCTCCCCGCTTTAGAGGTAAGTTTAACCCCTTCCTCACCCTAGAGCCCGGCGTGAGGGGAACCCTGAGGGTGGGGCCACCCTCAGGGCACTATAGTGCCAGGAAAACGAGTATGTTTTCCTGGCACTATAGTGGTCCTTTAAGCTTTAGGTATTGAATCAAGGGGTTATAAGCTATGAACCTCTAAATCGCAATTTAAACAGGTGTAATCTGTATGTGTCTTACACAGCATTATAGTTTGTATACTGATTGTTTTAGTTTAACGCAGTTATTTTTATTTAGTCTCGGTTTTCACTAGTACCGTTACATTTAACACTGCCATATGGATGTAGTAACACAGGACTATTTTAAAAGAAATACTTAGAAACAAGTTTTACTTTGCATACAAAAATAGTTTTTTGAGAATATGTTTTGTAGAGATATTTTTCGTAGGAGTTTTTCAATGACATAGGAATTTATTTTGATTTTCCTTTGTATTGTTTTCTCGAATAATAAATTCAACTTATTTGAAATCTACTTTATGATTTTCTTTTATGTCTCGATCTGTCTTTATTTCATAGTGGAGAGATATATATCACTGCTTTAGTTTAATTCATATGGGCTCCATATTCAATAATAGCAGTGATTCTTACTCCCTAAATCCAGACCCATTTTTAGTTTTGTGGTATTTTAGGTGATCTTCAGCTGTTGTAATTGGCAAGTAATATTAATTAAGCCCCAACATCCTGACTATAATAGTTTACTGTTAGTTCGCTCTAATAAACGGTCTCTTAAAAACATTTTGCAGTATTAAAATTGCTTTATGTTACATTACTCTTGTAGAATGGGCTACTATAGCCCCATTTCCACTGAACGATACGGTTCGGTATAATACGCTATTTGGATGTTTCCATTATAAAAGTGGCCTATAAAACAGAACCATTCCTGGGTGGAGCTACTGACGTCACATGATACAATCCATTGATTGGTGGACAGAAAAACATAATTGTGTCACTGCGGTCTAAACCCTGCATACCCCCTGGTGGTCCATCTTACAGTGGAAACGCTCACCTGAATAGGCTGGACCATTCTAACCCTTCCGAACCATAGCGCTCAGTGGAAACAAGCCATTAGTTAAGTAGGATGATATGTAAATACATACATACAGGGCTTAGCAGCAAGATTGACTATACATTGTTGTCTGAGATACTGAAATGTTTTTCTTTACATAAACATTGTAGATAAATACTTTTAAAGACTATGTAGTTTACATCTAACACTGTTGACTGACTTCTAAAACATTAGCATATAAGGTCAAATGCAATGTTTGTCAAATACATTATACTAAGACAAAAAATTTAAATTACAAATGGTCTCACCCATAGCTTTATAACAATCCCAATGATGTTTTGAGAATGTAGATTTCTCAATAATGACACCAGAATACAAGAAGAATGGCACATATATTTACCTGACTAAAACCAGGCATCTGTACTACATATAGAACACTGCAGACTTCAACTACTCCGATTTGCAAATATATGTTATAACGTGCATACAGCAATGCTTCTTACTGTACATATAATTTGCTTTTCTTTCTTGTAGTTTGTAAATGTTGAATGGAGTGACAGTGAATATAGAACCGTAACTTTAACCCCTTCACTTCCCAGCGGTTTGCAGAAAAACTACCCCAGAATCAGAGTATTTTGGGTGTCCTGGAAAGTAACATTTCTAGAGGCAGTCCTTGTTCATCTGCAAGTGTATATATGTGTATATGTGTATCTATGACTGTGCCTGCAATGCATTTCTGTGTCTGTGTGTGTCTGCTTATGTCTGTATCTGGGAGCACTTGTATCTCTGTGTCTGGGATCGCATGTGTTGATAGACCTGCTTGCAGTGTGTTGTGTGTTGTGGGGCCTGCTTGAGGTCTTGCTGTGTGCGTTGTGTTTACGGTGGGGCTGTGTTTTGTGTGTGAGGGGTAATTGTGTAAATATGAGTCTGTGGGGTGGTGTCTGTGCCTAAGGATGTCTGTGTATTGTGACAAAGTGAGTGTGTCAGGGTGACTGTAACAGAGTGAGTGTGACGTGTTAACTTTGGCAATGTGGCTGTGTGTGAGGGGCAAGTGTGGAGAGTGAGCGTGACTTGGTGACTGTGTATGAGGAGTTAGTGTGTGGGGTTACTGTGATATGGTGACTGACTGTGACAGGGTGACTGTGAGGAGTTAGCGTGGGAGGTCACTATGACGTGATGACGAAGAGTTAGTGTGTGGTGTTATTGTGATCTGGTGACTGAGTCTGTGTGTGTGGAGTGATGTGACAGGATGACTGTGAGTGTGTGTAGTGGAGGGAGTGATGTGACAGTGTTACTGTGTGTGTGGGGAGGGGGTGATGTTACAAGTTGAATACGTGTGTGTGCTCCAAGAAGGAGCTCTTGCCGAGAGCTGTTCTCTGCCAGAGGGCAGCCTGCAGAGTGAGCAGTGCAGCCCTGTGCAGGAGAGGCCTATAGATCTCCCTACAAGTCCATGCTGCGGGGGGCTCAGCAAAACCAGCGCTTGAATGGTTCAGCTCTGCTATTAGCACAATCATTACAAACAAATTTAATTTGCAATGACTGTAATCATGTATACACGATTGCGAGGTATAGGTGCAGTCACAGGCAACCATGTATACACGAGTGCGCACATAATGAGTTAACATTTATTTCAAACTAAAGTTTCCTACTTTATCTCCTTTCTTCAAGACTGACAGTATTAGTACGGTATTTTATCTTTATTTATTAGCTGATTTCATTTTATTTTAATATCCGTAGA
The DNA here is from genome assembly GCA_933207985.1 of Pelobates cultripes. Classification (NCBI taxonomy): domain Eukaryota; kingdom Metazoa; phylum Chordata; class Amphibia; order Anura; family Pelobatidae; genus Pelobates; species Pelobates cultripes. The sequence continues at coordinate 27,112,930 of OW240915.1, forward strand.
TCAGCCTTAGAGACGTGCCTTTAGCAGTAGGAAATAGAACTGTCACAATGTAAGCAAAGTAAACAATGTTTGGTACAAGAATTACAATCTGTTTGTGTCTGTTGAAGCAGCTTTTCAGTGAATGAACACTATAATATTTTAAGGAAAATAAGGGACTGTGAAGAATGTGTTGCAGAGTAGAATGCGAAGTGAGAAAAATTGTTAAAATATTTATATCCTTAATATTGTCTCACACATCTAAATGAAAGTTTCTCTCTTTGACCATTCGAAATGTTGGGAGGCACACCGTTCCTGGAATGGCTGATGTTATCCAGCCCCGTCGTTGAACATGTACAAGTTAAATCTAGGAAACAAATGCAGTACAATCATTCCCTAAATATTCCATGTACAACAAACAAAATAAATATGCTTTATATTTGCTATTCCTCTGTTTCGTTTACTTTTTGTCTGTGTTTTCATGCATAGATTTGTAATTAACTGAACTTTACCCAGCAGACTTGTGTGAGTATAAAATAAAAAACAGAGGACAGATTTTACAGCTGTCCTTCACTGATCCGACTGAATTACACTCCAGGTTATTTTTCATTAGGCGATCACAGCAAAAGAATTTTAGAAGTGCTGAGATCTCAAAGGGCCTGCCCATAATGAAGCACATGATGGCGGAATTTTAATTTAGAAATCCTTCACTTTTGTTCTAATTAGACACAGGGGGATTCGAATGCCTTAAATCATTTAAACATAAATAAATGAGAAAGAAAGAAAGAAACAAAGAAAGAAAGAAAACACATAAAGAAAGAAATAAATATTTAAATACCATACCAACAGTATAATAAAATGAAATAATCAACATTTAACTAAACCTTATCATAGCAACTACGGCTTTACCATGATAGCATGATAACAGAAACATTTGCTTCCCTACTGAGTGTGAGTGAAGCTAAGGCAGCGTCATTTTATGATGGACTGCTATAGGACAAACAATCTCCTAATCACCATATACATTATGATGTTTATTGCAATCAAATATAAATCCCGGCATTAGTTTTAAATACAAGAGCTTGATGATACTATTTGGTTTTGATAAAGTCCAGCTCTTGGATGAAACCAGAAGCCTTTTTATGCTACGTTGCCGTACCACTATACATTGTCACACCAATTCCGATTGTTGCTGGCTACAGACTATCTGCATTCTTTTTACATTGGAGCAGTGCTTTCTATCCAACAGATTCCATTGATTCTGTATAGCCTCACACCGCTGCTAACACAGGGACACCTACTGCGTCATAACAGTTTAGGACCAGGAGGATTCAAGCCTCAGCTTTGTTTGGATGAGCTGGATTAAGAGGGCTTTATTGCAGCTTATACTCTATATGTCACAGAAAGTACAAAAAAATAATGTGTATATTGTTCTCTTATCACAGATAGAAGCAGTCCACCTACTAGGAGTTCCCACACCTTGTGAATAACAAGCAGATAAATACAAACAAATGGTGAGCCGAGCTTCGTAATTAAAAAGGATTATACATACAATCAACAGAGGAGGATAATTGCGTATCTTTAACAAAGAAATGTACAATAGTATAATACTGTAAGACATGCAGTAGATATAAAGGCAGTGCCAATAGAACACTCACACTTTCCAGAGCTTCAATTAGCTCCAATATTGCACGCCAGGACGGAACAATCCCCGTCCAAGGATATGATGTCAAATATCTTGAGCAGCAGTCAGTAATATATGTGGAGGGAAGCACAGATAGGAAAACCAATGGTGTTGTCCAATTATAAAATGAACATATTATACAGGTAAGTGTTCTACTTAAAATTTTCAGAGCATCAACCTGCTCTGGTATGGAGCACTCGGGTGGAATGATCACCACCTATGGGTTTGATGGATATCCACTGAGCCAGGTGAGAAAAAAAAACAGAAATCCAAAGGGCTGGATACTTACTAAAAAAAAGTACTTTATTAACACAATAAAAGTGATTAAAAATGGGTACTAACAAAATAAATTATAAATGTATACCAGTCCACAGTGGAATTGAAAGTCCAGAAACCTCACTTGATGCGTTTCGCCGTAGCTTTCTCAAAAGTGAAACTTCAGTCTTCCACTGTGGACTGGTATACATTTATAGTTTATTTTGTTAGAACCCAATTTTTATCACTTTTATTGTTTTAATAAAGTACTTTTTTAAATAAGTATCTAGCCCTTTGGATTTTTGTTTTTTTTCTTCCACAATTTGTAATTAGAACTAACCATTAAATAAAGAACCTTAGCACCATAACCATTTCAGTTTTCTTATAAGACATTCCTTCTAAGTCAGTTTTGCCCATATGTTTGAGGTCAACATGTGTTTGAGTGTGTACATAGCCCAGTAAAGTGTGTGCTAATGTAAGCTAAAATAATCCAATTCAGTGCTTCTCTTAGAGAAGCTTATAATTGGTAAATCTCAGTTCATTCAGGTCGCTATGCATGCGTGATTCAGTCTCAATGCTCTAGGGGAAGCATTTGATTGGCTGATGCCCAGCACTAAAAAGAAAGCTAGCGCTGGATGAAAAAGGTGGATCATCATACGTGGCAGTTCTGCAGCTAATGGAACTTAAATGGACACTATAGTCACTAGAATAACAACAGCTTAACCCCTTAACGCCGTTACGGTGTTCTATGCTGTCTCGCATTAAAAGGGCTTTAAAGCCGTTGTGGTGGCATAGAACGCCGTAACGGCTTTCTGACCCTGGAGGTCCGGTGGACTTACCTCCGCAGCGATCCTCTTCTGGAGGGCTGTCTGACAGCTCAGACAGCCCTCCCCCGGCCAAATGAGGCCGCCTGGGGTGATGTGATCGCCCTCAAAGTGTATTTTAATACTAATATATGTACTTAGATAAGTACATATATTAGTATTAAAATACACTTAGAATGACGTTACATATATATAATATGTATATATATTATATATAATTACTATAATAAATAAATAAAATAATAAAATAAATAAATAAAATATTGAAACAAAATTTAATATAAATTATATATTCATATGTAATTTCATTCTAACGGTATTTTGTTATTAATATATATTTATATATATATATTGGTAACAAAATACACTTAGAATGACATCCTATGTATATCTATCTATATATAAAATACAAATAACCGCAAATATATATATATAGATAAATACATATAATTACATAAAAGATTACATTAGTATACACGTAGAATTTAAATACCTATAAATGCATATATATTAAAATTCTATGTGTATATTTAAGTACTCTTTTAACACAATTATGTGATTTTATTAATTAAAATTTGATTGACATGCCTGACAACACAGGGAGAAAGTGCAGAGAATTTAATTCACAAGCACTATATTTGACCCTGTAACTCTCCAAGATACCATAAAACCTGGACGTAGGGGGTACTGTTTTACTTGGGAGACTTCGCTGAACTCAAATATTAGTGTTTCAAACTGGTAAATTGTATTACAACGATGATATTTTAAGTAAAAGTGAAGTTTTTTGCATTTTTTACAAACAAACTGCACTTTTATGGACTATATTATTGTTGTAATATGTTTTACTGTTTTAAAACACTAATATTTGTGTTTAGTGAAGTCTCCCAAGAATAACAGTACCCCCCATGTACAGGTTTTATGGTGTTTTGGATATAAGGCTTGCATTTCATTTTTTTGACATTGGTTATGTTGCCTTTGAGAGCGTATGGTAGCACAGGAATGAGAATAACCCCCATGATGGCATGCCATTTGCAAAAGTAGACAACCCAAGATATTGCGAGTGGGGTATGTCCAGTCTTTCTTAGCAGCCACTTAGTCACAAACACTGGCCAAATATTAGTTTTTTGCTTTTTTCACACAAAAACAAATATGAACGCTAACTAAACATACCCCACGTTCAATACCTTGGGTTGTCTACTTTTTCAAATGGTATGCCATTATGGGGGTAATTCTCATTCCTGGGCTACCACACCGTCTCAAAGGTAACATTACTAATCTCACAAATTTCAGTTTGAAAATGGAACGTTCTATATTTGACCCTGTAACTTTCCAAAACACCATAAAACCTGTTAATGGGGGGTTACTGTTGTACTCGTGAGACATCGCTGATTACAAATATGTGCATTTTTTTGCAGTAAAACCTAACAGTATTATGACATTCACAGCTAAAATGTCAGACGGAAATACAAATTTAAAAAAAAATCTTATTTTCTCAAATTTTTTTAAATATTATTCATAATAAATTATGTTCCATATATGAATATTTAATGATAAATTAAAGTCCTGTTTCTCCTGAACAAAATGATATATAATAAGTGTGGGTGCACTTAATGTGACAGCGGTGAATTACGGTTGAACAGACATATAGCTCAAATTCCAGATTTTGTTTACGTTTTGGTTTGATCAGAACGTGTACTATTGACTCCATCCTGAAGGGGTTAATGTAGTTTTTTTCTGGTGAGTATAGTCAGTCCCTGCAGGCTATTTGCTGTAAAGAGAGAAAATGCAGTGTTTACATTACAGCCTAGTGATTACTCCACTGGCCACTTCTCAGATGGCTACTAGAGGTGCTACCTAAGGCAGTGCCATTTAGTATCTCCACCCTCTGCATGGAGAAACTAAACCTTCCTCTTGACATGCATTGATTCAATGCATCTCTATTAGGAGATGCTCAGTGGCCAGAGTGGCTCCACCCCTTGGTCCACCTCCTTGGCTGAGATAATCAGAATCGACATACTCAGCCAATCCAATGCTTTCTGATGATGTCAGCCAAGCAGGCAGTTTAAAGTCAGAGCCAGCAGCTGCAAACGTGAATAAAAGTAAGATTTTACTATATTTAAGAGGGCAAGAGGGATAGGAGGGCTAGAAGGGGTTTTTAACACTATGGGGTCAGGATTACATGTTTGTGTTCTTGAACCTATAGTGTTCCTTTAAACATTCAGGGGTTAGGAAGGGTATTAAAAAAGTAACAAATGTATATTGTTTTAGATAATGTCAAGTGCTTTAAAAATATATTAAGTTTACAAATGAAATGTTTTTTTAATACATGGCCTACGGTGATAGGGAGAAAATGCTGAACTGCTCAAGAATAAACTGAAGGATATGTTGACATGGCAATGTAGTTCTAAAACAATTAAAGCAAAAGTATAAATACATTTTTAAATATAGCTGTACAATACATCAGATATACACCTAATATATGCATGTTTATCCTGTTCTTCATAACTTGTTCATCAATTGTTTGTCGTTTTTACATCCCAATTGTATAGCGATGAGGAATACACTGGCACTATATAAATAAAAATAATAATAAAACAACAAAAAGGAATGAAGAAATCGAAAACTAATTTCACATAAAGTGTTGAAACTAAAGCGGTGCTAGGGACATGGTCATAATCAAATGATTATATACCTTTGTTTTGTGAACTGGAGAATGATGAGGAAAAATTATTCCCAGTGGAGAAAAAGAAAAGGATACAATGTACACATGGAAAATATTCTTTCTTAATATCTCTGGCTTGGGACTAGCAGTGATGACTGTCTTATGAGTTCCCTAATTGTTTCATTTCCCTTTTCTTTCATAAAAATCCCACAGAATAATTCATTTTGACCTCAGCCCCTCGTAGATCACTTGAGCACGCAGCTCAACATTATCTTGTCAAAACCACCCGATTCCTATAACAGTACATCATTGTTTTGCCCCTTGTGTATGAGTTCCTTTATCAATTCTTATAGAACTATATTAATTATTCTGACAACATGTTCCTGGAGAGATTAGGAATGGTGTTAATTTGCCAGTTTCACATTTAGACAACAGCAAAGGGAACAATTATGATAGTTCTATCTAACACAATAACAATATGTAGGAATATGAATAAAGTGAAAAGCTGAATTATAACAATGATAAAGATAATCATAAAATTATGTTGATGGCAAAACTACGATTTGATTGTTGGTCCCATAATGTTGGTTTTGCACGAAACAATTCTCCAATTCAACCAAGTTGGTGCACCACAATGGAGATATTCCTCAGATTTTTATTATTTTCATTGTCTATAACTCTAGATGACGTGCTCCCTTTAGAGGCAAATGCATTTTTTAAAATTAAAATTTTTTAGTTTGTATTTTTATTTTTAGAAGATTGTGATTTTGAATATGTCCAGCGAGAATAGAAGAAGCATGTGGTTCTATAGGAATAATATAGACTAAAGGAAAGAAAAGTACTATAAGATTCACGCTCTACGGAGCACCAATCTTCTCAAATTACTGCATTAAAAAAAAATGAATCATTATACCTTACAAAATGTAAAATTACACTCGGGGAATGAGGAACACATGCAGTAATTTATCTCAGTATCCTAGCATTATTATGTTCTAATGCAATCATGGACTTACTTTTACACATATTTTGCTTGGCAAAACTATATATGGATTATAGAAAGAGCAAAGAACATTACTCCTGAGAAAATTGGAAAGTTCACACACATTCTTAGGATTACCTTAATGAACAAAATAATACAATATGCATTTGTTAGACATAAAGGAAATGTTTTTATTGTTTATTAGTTGAAAAAATATCTGCAGTAAAATAATAATTAACGTGAAAATAACAGTCATAGTGTACAAAGGATGAAGAACCAAGGGAATCTAAAATATAGGATAGATAGATAGATAGATTGATTGATTGATTGGAAGATAGATTGATTGAAAGATAGATAGATTGATTAAGATAGATAGACAGACAGATAGATTTATTGATTTATTGAAAGATAGATAGATAGATAGATAGATAGATACATAGATAGATTGAAAGATAGATAGACAGACAGATAGATAGACAGACAGACAGACAGATAGACAGACAAATAGACAGATAGATAGGTATATTGATTGAAAGATAGATAGATTGATTAAGATAGATAGACAGAAAGATAGATTGATTGATTTATTGAAAGATAGATAGATAGATAGATAGATACATAGATAGATTGAAAGATAGATAGATAGATTGAAAGATAGATAGACAGACAGATAGATAGATAGACAGACAGATAGACAGACAAATAGACAGATAGATAGATAGACAGACAGATAGACAAATAGACAGACAGACAGACAGACGGACAGGCAGACAGACAGGGCCAGATTTTCCATAAGCCACTGAGGCCACAGCCTCAAAGCAGCATGCAAAAAGGCCAGCGCACTGGCTAGTGGGAAGATTAAAGATTTCCCTCACCAGGCCAGAACATTCTCAACCAGGGTAGGGAGCCAGCAGCTTGCAGTCTGTACTGCCTGAGGGTGTATACCATATGTATTGCTCACCATGAGCATTGCCACGGGTTATCAGGGCAATGCTCTGCTGGATGGAGCAATACCAGTAGTCCACACCAGCTGAAGAGGCAGACCAGAAGATGCGACCACTAGACCACCAAAGATTAGTATTCCCCTGTTCCTGACCAAAGGTAAAGTTAAGCAAGAATGAGTAGGTAATGTATCTTTATTTTAATAACTCCTTCCCAAATTACAGTACCACAACAACCCCAGCACTACAAACTACAACATTGAACATGCATCATGCATATAGCAGTAGTTATCCAGAACAAGTTCTACAGCATTTATCTAAACTCTTTGGTCTAATTTAAAGGACCACTATGAGCACCCGGACCACTTCAGCTTAATGAAGTGGTCTGGGTGCCAGGTCCAGCTAGGGTTAACCCTTTTTTAAATGAACATAGCAGTTTCAGAGAAACTGCTATGTTTATGTTAGGGTTAATCTAGCCTCTAGTGGCTGTCTCACTGACAGCCGCTAGAGGCGCTTGCGTGCTTCTCACTGTGAAAATCACAGTGAGAAGATGCCAGTGTCCATAGGAAAGCATTGTAAATGCTTTCCTATGAGACTGGCTGAATGTGCGCGGAGCTCCTGCCGCGCATGCGCATTCAGCCGAAGAGGAGCAGAGGAGGGGGAGAGTTCCCCGTCCGGAACTGGAGAAAGAGGGAAGTTTAACCCCTTCCTCCCCCCTCAGCTCCACGGGAGTGGGACCTTGAGGGTGGGGGCACCCTCAGGGCACTATAGTGCCAGGAAAACATATGTTTTCCTGGCACTATAGTGGTCCTTTAATGTAAGCATGTATAATGTAATCATAAAGTAAAATTCCAACCTTCAAGAATTTTTACCCTTGATTAACTTTTTTTTATATAATAAAATCGAGTTGCATTATGTAAACATTTCTGTAGTTATTGAGTGACAAGAAAGTAATTATCTTATAGCAAAGGGTTTCTAGTGGGAAAAAAAACACTCAATAGAGGTGTTTGGTGAAGAATTAAAAAGGAAGATGTTCCAATCTCCAATGCTGAGCAGACACTCAAATCCCTTTGAGGGTCAACATTTGAAAAGAGTAGATGTCCCTGACTCCAGGTACCAGCATACATTAAAAATTCCAAAAATAAGTCAAAATGGTTTATAAACCCATGGTGGACTTACTTTCCTCTAAAGCATAATCCACTTTCTGTTTCTTGTATATTAGTTATATGATTTCTTTGTAAAATAAATGATTGAAGTTCTGTTCCACACTAAGTGGAGAGTTAGACATTTTATGTTTGCTACCATTTCAGCTCAAACACACGTTCTACTCTCTTTGCACTTTAGTGCATACATGAATATCGTGGCTTGTCTGAGATTGCTAGGAGTCACACTCCTGGATGCAGTCATGACTGAATAAATAATAAATTCTGCCACTCTCCCATTATTTCATATGCTGGGTGAAGTGCTCGGAAAGAGTGACATGTTTTCTCGTTATTCTCAGTTTTTTGCCGGCATATCAATTAGGGGAGAGGGACAGAAAACATGTCAGCAGCCACGAAATGAGTTGGCAATAAAGGGAGTGTAACTCTCATCACTACCAACTAATGCTGCACTGGAATCTAGGGAACATTTATAATGCTGCCTTATAATCACAATTAAACCATGAAATCTGTGTGTATGCCTCTAGATTGTAAGCTCCTTTGAGCATGTTCCTCACGAACCTATCGTGCCTGTAACAGTTTGTAATTGTCTGTTTTATTGTAAAAATTCCCTCTTTATAATATTGTAAATGCTTCGTAATAAGTTGACGCAATATAAATGCAGATAATAATAATAATCATTATATTAATAAGTCAGCGAGTTGCACGCACATAATAATCCCATTAATCTAACAATTTCAGAACAAAAAGAAATAGTTAAACATTATCACTAACCAATATTCTGTCACTTCAAAGTTATGACAAGTTACTGCTTAACGCTAATGTGTGTGTGTATAGTATGTATTTTTATGTAAGTATAAGGAAGTGGTAGCAATACAGTATAACGTTTTATTCTTCGAAACAATACAACTCTATTCAACAACAATAAGAGGAAGTCTAATGACCATTAATAACTACATGTGAAAGGAAACAAGGATTTAACACAGGAACGGTAGTCTAGGGACAATATTTTTTTGTCTACTGAATATTTTACTGTTTAAAAGGAAAAGAATAAAGATGTAAGGGGGAAAAAAATGAAAAAAGAAAGAGGCGAATCAATAAGTGACAGGTTGTAAGCCGTAACATCACAGAGTAGCGCCAAACTTCATCATTAGCTGATTGCTTGTGAGAGTGAATCGTAATAGAGATTCCTTTTGGAAGTAAATCAAATTGGTTCTTAATCTCAGAATCCCACAACATCAGAATATTGTCTGCTTTTTGAGAGACCGCAACCTCTAGTTTTGTGACAACATAGCAGTGCTAGATAGAATCAATTTAAATTGGTTGGGTAGGGAACAGATGATTAAAATGCGTACCCTGGGAATTGACAGGTCTGTCTTCAAAATATTACAGATTTTTCCCAAATTACCTTGGGGCAAGTTTCTGTAGGAAACTACACAGGGAAAAATAATTATACACATAAGACTTTCCATTTTTTTTTTCACATGACTATTGTAAGCTTCAAACTAGAGAAAGCACTTTGTACTTGACGCTTGTAAAACCTTCTTGCATATTATGTGTTCTTATCGCTTCAGGCATATCGAAATCTAGAAATATTACTGTCACTAACAACTGTCAGGAGAAAGTAAAAAGTTTATGCGGAGGAAATCAAATGATCTAGTTTTTGAAAAGTAAAAATATAGATGAATTATTGAAAGGATATGCTGATTTGTAACAGGTATGTCGTTGGTTTTCAACAAATTACTGGGTGGTTGGAGAACACAAAATAACGTAAACACTACACGATAAAGAAGTATACATTTACAGTAACTAAATCACAGTTCCAAAAAGAATTGTAGATGTGAGTTATATTACCAGTAAATGTTTCAATGACAAAGTTCAGACATTTGGTCTTTTAAAATGTGGGTTTTCAAAACAACATGAGACAACAGACAAAGCCCCAAAAAAGCCAAATAGCTGGAGTCGAAAATTTAGGAACATCAGTCAAATTATGCAAGAAAAGAGATTTACCTTCTGATTGTTCTCAGTCAACCCGTAACGGCAGAAACAATCACACATGATTAAGTCCATATATAGGAATACAAAAAAAAAAAATCACTTTTCAGATTTCAAGCTATTCAAATAATAATCCAAATATCAAACACACACCACCTAAATGACATTCTATGCACAACGTGCTCTTTCAAGAGCTTTGAATAAATCAGCATGTTCTAAAACACATAAACATTAACTCATTATACTTGTATTTTCAGTCCCTCTGCATGAGGCAGAAGGACTTGAGAAATCGGCTTTAACAGCATCAACAACAGTGATAATAATTTATTTTTGTTTACTAAATAAGAAATACACAGTAATACTATAGCAATATTTTTCATGTTAGTTTAGTATTTAAGACGTGCGCATGATGTTACATTTATAAATGTTTTACACACAATGTTTTTTATACCTACCATCTGGCTCCTAAAGTCTTGAAGTCCAGTGTTAGTGAGAGTGAGCAGTAACCTTGCCCCCTTCATCCATAGAATTCCAGAGACTACAGCAAAATATCACCTGAAAGTTCTGGGTCCACAGGGTTTACAGAGACCCCAGTTCTTGAATTTCATGTTTTGGAAGCAGGAAAAATATGCAAGCAAAAAGATCTGGCCAAATGGTGATGGCTAGATGACTGAATCAGAGCATGTGGGTGTTCCTGGTATGCAGTGGTTAGTAACAACCAGAACTGGTGCAAGGAAGAACAACCATTGAAGCTGCATCAGGGTCATGAGCACCCAAGACTCATCGATGCATGTAGGGAGTGAAGACTAGCCCATCTAGTCCGAACACACAGGAGACCTAATGCAACTCAAATTGCTGAAATAACTTAATACTGACAATGATAGAAAGGAGTCAGAACACACAGTGTATATACGCAGATTGCTACTTATAGGGCTGAGCAGCTGCAGAATGCCCATGATGACCCCTGTACACTGCTAAAAGTGCCTACAATGGGGACATGATCATCAGATCTGGACCATGGAGCAATGCAAGAAGGTCTGATGAACCATGTTTTCTTTAAGATCAGGTAAATGGCTGTGTGCGTTTGCTTCATTTACCTGTCGAAGAGATGGGAGGAGGATGAACTATTGGAAGAAGGCAGACAGAGGCAGTATTATGCTCTGGGCAATGTTTTGCTGGGAAACCTTGGGTCCTGGCATTCATGTGGATGTTACTTTGACACGCAATGATGATGGCAGTGGCATCATTCAGCAGCATAATGTACCCTGCCACACTGCAAAAATAGTTCAGGAATGGTTTAAGGAACATGACAAAGCACGAGGGGAACCTACACGATATTAGTCAGGTGGTTAATGTTGTGACTGATCAGTATATACTGCACACAGAAACATTGATACATTTACTATGACAATGCACACACAATATTCTACCACTCATACTGCCATTGCACTCACAGAAACACTGCCAGTCTCACATGGACATTGTACACACAAAGAAACACTGCCACATTCTCAGTGAGGTGCACAAATTGAAGCTATCAAGTGCCCTCACAGTGACAATATATTCATATTGTGTATACAGAAACACTGACACATTAACAGAGAGCTGGATTACCTATACAGTGGAATAGGAGGCTGCCTTGGGCTCGGGCTCAGAGAAAGGCCCTTTGGTCCTAGGCCCAGCTTTGGTTATGAGGGGGAAGCACTTGACCTAGCACAGAGATCAAAAGTATCTCCCTGTTTGGATCTGTGCACCTTTTTCTGCTCCAGGGAACGTTGCAGTCTATGACCACTTTTAGAGCTCTATGGCCCCCCCAGTGCTTCTCAATAACTCAGAGTACCACCGCCAGCACTAGGAGTTGTTAAGTGAACACCAAGACCAAGAGGGAGTTCTTATATTGGTTGGCACCTGATATTGGTGCAAACCATAACACTTTCCCACCAGACCACTAGAGAAAGCTCTACACTGAACTACTAGAGAAAGGTAAGAAGGAGTTACACTACACATAGAACAAATATTCGGCCATGAACTCATGCACAAGCCCTTATCCACAAACAGTTCTCATCCCTCTCCTTACACATAGCATTTGTTTTCAAAACATCTGCCCAAAGATTCAAAATGTCTTCCTAAATTAGTGAGCATGGTAACTCAAGATATTTATGTTAAAACAAGTCATGTGGACAGTTCTATGAAGGGTGCACAGAGAAATAAACTTAATGAAATGGTATGCCTACCCATGAGGGTTCCTGGATTCCAGTGTTAATACTGTTACTGGTGATGGCAATACATGTATATGTCTGTACATAGATGTGTGAAAATCGGTTTTATTTCCAGTATAAAGTATTTTAATTGCTTTTTCAGAATAGAAAAAAAGCTATGGCCAACTTCCACCTTCTACAGACAAAGCTACCACATTGTTGAGGTTTGGGAATAATTGCATTGGAAAGTCTTTCAAGTAACTTTAGCAGTGAATAACAGTTGCCAGGTCTAAGAGTAAATCCCTTAGTTCTAACAATAGTCATGAACAGAGAATATGTCATATTTTAACATTTTGTATTTGCCATGTCTCTGGCCAAAAGCACTCCCTCAGACATCATATAGATTTTACTTTCACAGATACACAGGTTATTGCACTCACAGCCTTTGCTCTTTGTTTCCAAAATTGTGCCAGTCTAAACATTGACCAGAGAGTTTCTCCAGCACAAATTCTTTCTGGAGACACTTTTCTGAGATTCCCAGCAAATCAGGTTTGGATTTTGCAGCTGTAGTATGTCTGATTCAGTGCTCAGCCAATCTGGACACAGTGTCTTTTATACCAGCTAAGAACTGTCCAGTGCAGTGGCATGCTAAGGGGGGGAGGAAGGGGCGGTCCATCCCGGGTGCCACTGGGTAAGGGGTGCCATGACCCTGGTCTGGGGGCTGTGTGAGCTGTACGGCCGCATGGTAGTTAGGCTGCCATGCGGCCAGAACAGCTCACACACGCAAAGAGCAGTTGAGGGAGGGGGGCTGGATGAGGGGGTGCCAAGCCCAGGATCTGCCCCGGGTGCCAAATGTTCTAGGTGCGCCCCTGGTCCAGTGCGGCCAGAACAGCTCACACACGCAAAGAGCAGTTGAACTGGCCGCACGGAATTAAAGTGGGGCGGGGCTAAGCAAAATCAGAAGCTGGGCCAAATCAACAGCGGGGGTGGGGCTTACTATGGCCCTTACCCGCTGCTGTTACTACTGCACATGGAGGGGCAGCAAGAAGGAATCCCTGCCTCTCCACCTAACAGGCTCCAGGGAAGGACTTCAGGGAATCCACTCCTCCTCCAGCTCCTGTCTGTAATAGTGTGTGTGTGTGACGATGTCTGTAAAAGTGTCTGCCTGTAAATGTGTGTGTGTGTAACTGTCTTCCTGTAAGTGTGTGTGTGAGCTGCATGCCTGTAAGAGTGTGTTTGTCTGCATGTCTGTAACTGTGTGTATGTTTACCTGTAACTGTGTATGTGTGTGTGTGACTGCATCTGTGTATGTGACTGCATACCTGTAACTGTGTGTGTGACTGCATGCCTGTAACTGTATGTGTGTATCTGCCTGTGACTGTAACTGTGTATGTGTCTCTCTGCCTGTGACTGTGTGTGTGTGTGTGTGTGTGACGGTCTGCCTGTAACTGTGTGTGTGACTGCCTGGCTATGACTCTCTGTGACTACCTGTGTGTGTAACTGTCTGCCTAATACTGTGTGTGTGACTGTCTGCATGTGACTGTTTGATGTTGCCTATAACCGTGTGTCACTATCTGTCTGTGAATGTGTGCATGTGTCTGCTGCTGCCTTTTGCTGTGTGTGTGTGACTGTCTGCCTGTGACCGTGTGTGTGTGAATGTATATGTGATTGTCTCCTTGTAACTGTGTGTTTGACTGCCTGGCTATGACTCTGTGTGACTACCTGTAACTGACTGTGTGTGTAACTGTCTGCATGTGACTATGTATTTGTGACTGTCTACCTTTGACTGTTTGATGTTGCCTATAACCGTGTGTGACTATGTCTGTGTCACGGTTCTCACCTGATAGACAGACGGCAAGACGTGGTCGCTCTTTGAGTTCCCAACAGGGGACTTGAACCGGGGATCTCTCAGTCCTGGTCCTGCTTTCTACCTCTGAGCCACAGCAGCTATTTACAGTGAAGACTGATTCCAGTCCTGTTCATCCTGACATGGCTACTACTCTGGGGGCTGCACCTTGACTTGGCTGTGTTGCACCTGACTCTGATCAGTCATCAGCAGGGTATATAAACCCAGCCTCGCCCTGTGCTCAGGGTCAAGTCTTTGATCCTGTTTGTTCTAGTGTTCCTGTCTCATCGCTTCGCATTATTTACCCCGGCTTCCTGACTCGTTTATTCTGACTTCTGGCATCCCTTGACTTCGGCTACTCCTCGTTGTTCCTGTCCTCTGGCATCCTTTGACCTCGGCTATCCCTCGACCATCCTGCTGGTTCAGTCCTTGCCTGTCCTGCGTATTGGTACTGCATCCTGCATAGCCCCCGTGCACAGACCCACAGGCCAGGTGAATTCTTACCTGACCACCTCGGCCTATGGCTATCTGCAAGGGTGAGCATCATATCTGCGCTACAGACTCCCAACTCAGGTAAGACCCTGACATAAGACTTGACCATTATGGAGTCCGCAGAGATGTGCTCACCCTCGACCCAGCGTGTGTCCAGCCTGGCCCAGACGGTTTCGGAGCTGCAGCAAGAAATTTTATTCCTTAAAGGCGCAGTACATCCAGCCCCGGAACCAGCTTTTCCTGAACCGTTTGTCATCATGCCCGACCGATTTGATGGTAGCCGCACATCCTTTCAGTCTTTCAAGATGGATTGTGAGGTGTTGTTTTCTTTAAAGCCTCGAACATATGCCACAGATTTCATCAAGGTCCGAGCGGCTATCAACCTGTTGTCTGGACGCATCAAAGTTTGGGCTCACCAAATGTTGCAGATGAAGAGTCCTGTCCTGGTCAGCTGGGAATCCTTTAGTACTGCTATGGACTCACAATGTAAGACCACTGTGGCCAAGCCAGCTCCACGTACTAAAAAATCTCAGATTCTTCCTAACCAAGAAACCGAGTACCACCACTACGCCCCAGAGATGCCTCCTTATGTTCCAGCCCCCAGGAAAACTCCAGAGGTATCCGGTGTTCCACTTGACCCTGTGGAACCTATGCAATTAGGACTCGTCCACTGCAAAGTGACACCTAAGGAAAGAGACAGAAGGAGAAGCTATGGCCTATGTTACTACTGTGGAGAAAAAGGGCATTTCATCACGCTTTGTCCTGTTCGCCCTCCTAGACCTCCAGCTCTCCGACTTGGTACTAGTTTCCTTCGCCCTGTGTACACCGCATACCAGCCTAAAATGCCAAATAGAAGCCGTTGTGCTTGCACATGCTTGGCTTCCGCGAGAAAACCTCCATCCCCTGCTCCAGAGCCTCCTGCATCTACTCCCGAAGTTGCTTCCTGTGATACCACCACTACTTCCTGCCCGCCCGAAGAGGTTTTACCTGTGGATTGTGCCGTTGCTTCTAATGGCACTATAGTCCGTGAAGAAGACCTTGTAATGTTCGAAAAAGCATTGTTAGCTGCGAACACTGCTCCTGCCAAAGTTTTGGAAGTGCTTGCCACCTGTACCCGGAACCTAAAAGACCTGGACAATTCTCCAGCCGTACCAGAAGCTGGTACTGCGGACTCCCAAGCAGTAAAAGGAATCCTTGCTGGGGAGTTTGACTATGGGGACTCACTGGATTCAGATAGTGACCCTGGAGAGGTGTACTATGCTGACAGTGAACCTATTTACGCCCGGAGGTCGCTTTTAAAGGGGGGGGTACTGTCACGGTTCTCACCTGATAGACAGACGGCAAGACGTGGTCGCTCTTGGAGTTCCCAACAGGGGACTTGAACCGGGGATCTTCTCAGTCCTGGTCCTGTTTTCTACCTCTGAGCCACAGCAGCTATTTACAGTGAAGACTGATTCCAGTCCTGTTCATCCTGACATGGCTACTACTCTGGGGGCTGCACCTTGACTTGGCTGTGTTTCACCTGACTCTGATCAGTCATCAGCAGGGTATATAAACCCAGCCTCGCCCTGTGCTCAGGGTCAGGTCTTTGATCCTGTTTGTTCCAGTGTTCCTGTTTCAGCGCTTCGCATTATTGACCCCAGCTTCCTGACTCGTTTATTCTGACTTCTGGCATCCCTTGACTTCGGCTACTCCTCGTTGTTCCTGTCCTCTGGCATCCTTTGACCTCGGCTATCCCTCGACTATCCTGCTGTTTCAGTCCTTGCCTGTCCTGCGTATTGGAACTGCATCCTGCACAGCCCCCGTGCACAGACCCACAGGCCAGGTGAATTCTTACCTGACCACCTCGGCCTGTGGCTATCTGCAAGGGTGAGCATCATATCTGCGCTACAGACTCCCAACTCAGGTAAGACCCTGACAGTCTGTGAATATGTGCATGTGTCTGCTGCTGCCTTTTACTGTGTGTGTGTGACTGTCTGCCTGTGACCGTGTGTGTGTAATGTCTCTGATTGTCTGCCTGTAACTGTGTGCATGACTGTCTCTACTGTATGTGTGCTGTCTACCTGTAACTGTGTGTGACTGTATGCTGTAACTGTGTGTGTGACTGTCTGCCTGTAAATGTGTGTGTTATTGAGCAGATTCGTTATAAGTGCTGTGAACACCCAGAATTGGCAGTCTACAGACCTCCTGATTTTCTTTGGTTTGAATGTCTGCCAGAAAACAAGTACATTCTCAAGGGTTGCTGAAATTCTTTTGGCAGTTGCTTATTAAGTCATAGTTAGCAGCGGACCAGTTACATTGAAACAGCAATCCATTTCATTTTGCATACTGAATAGGATATTGTTTCACTTGTAGCTAATTTTAGCTTCACGGCCTTACCTCATTCATCAAATGATGATGTCCAACTTCGGTTTTCTTGACTAGTGTTTGCTGCAAATTAAAATTCGAGTAGTCAGTTAAGAAAAAAATGTAAAATACTGTGCAACATATTTTGCTTGTAACCACAGACATTGTTCCAGGACAAGATCTGCCCAGACTATCATGGATATGTCAATTTCCAGACAATTCATTCCTCAGGAAAGAGTGGTCTGAGGACAGTCGGAAAGCAAAATAATAATATTTCTCTACAATATAAAAGAAATAAATCATAATATATATATATATATATATATATATATATATATATATATATATATATAATTCCAAAATAGAAATGGCTACTCTCCGGTCTTTAAAAATAAAAATTTTATTGAATAAAGTTTAAAATGACGACCAACGTTTCAGTCCCTGTTCGGGACTTTCTTCAGGGTCAAAAATAACGAGACAACCATTTTTGACCCTGAAGAAAGTCCCGAACAGGGACTGAAACATTGGTCGTCATTTTAAACTTTATTCAATAAAAATTTTATTTTTAAAGACCGGAGAGCAGCCATTTCTATTTTGGAATTGTATCATATGGAGCCCTGGTTGATGCGCCCGGCAGTGAAGTGGTTAAAGCGTGAGTGCAAGGGATTTTTGCATTTTTATATATATAAAACCTTTTTTTTATTATCCACATACTTTCTAGACTATTTTCCATGTAATAATATCAAACATATACTTAAAGCGGTGGCACTGTCGTGTTTTTTCTTTGAGTTTCCTTTACCTTATATCCCTAGTATTTTAATAATTATGCTGCCACCATTTACACTTGCCTTTATTTAGATTTATTATCTTTTCTTTCTGTACCGGGGTGCCTCGATTTTGTTCTTCTGAGTCCATGATGTCTGCAGTTTGCGCTTCTGCAGGATCCTTTTTTGGCTGTTGGACTGTGGATAAATTAGCTTTGCAACTGAAATGGAACCCTGCTTCAGCTCAAAAACATTTGTCAAAATTCTCCAAAGATCACGCTACCCATAACAAAAAGTAGTCTCACCCAATGGGCACCAAATGGATATCTCAATTTTTTTGTCCAGTTTCCATCCTCCTAGCATAGTTACTTTCTTTTTATAACTTGTTTTAACTTGTTTATACAGCATTTTTGGAGATCATAAGAGGGGTTGAAAAAGTATGCTCGCTAGTTATTGGTAGATGGCTATTTTTCTGGGGAACATCTGAGTATGCAGGAATATTTGATGTACAGGCTTTCTTTGTTCTTGGGAATAAAGGATAGCCACCTGGCAAAAGCTTTTATACCCACTCAAGCAGCATGTAAAGTATGCAAGTAGGAGAATTGTGTGCTTTTATGAGAAAAAGCAATATGTGTTTTCATGGACATATCATAGAAAGCTTCCACATCAGATAAAATGTGTGTATATCCACTGGTTCTCTGATCATGCCAACAAAATGGATTTTGGAATGTTGTTTGAATCAGATAAGCAACATAAGTTATAAATATTATACAGACCATCAGCATCCCAAAATGGAGAAATGACAAAGAACAAACGTATTTCTGTATTCTAGATCTAACAATTTTTGAAAATGCAAAATTGAAGTCTATTCACTGATTTTGGCTTTGACAGACGCTGCAGTTAAAAAAAAAAAATAGTAAAAAAAAAAAAAAAAAATCCCTATTTTTTTTCCTCGCAAAAGCCTGCATTTTAAATAGCATTTTTTTTAAATTCATTCTGCTGTTTCTTTCTTATAGAGTGGTCAGTGGGACGTCTTGTCGCCACAGAGTTAATTTGTTAGTTCTGAAAACCAAACAAAGGCCATGTCAGAGTTAATAAAGGTAGATGTGACATGTATTAAGAGAGGGGAAGACATTTTAAACCAGCTGGATGTCCCCATAATTGCTCCTGGCTGCCCTACACCAGTATTTGTCAATTGTCTGGTAAGACTAAAATGCAGAAAGAATAAAAAGCACTACAAAGCACAAAAAAGGAATAATAGGCATGGGAGGTTGTATTTTTGACTTTTATGCACACCTTGTAAGCATGGAAAAAACGAAAAAAAAAAACCCAGACAATAGGAACAATGTTCTAATGTTCCTTTCCAGTTCTCGAAGAAATGTTCATTTTGACAGAGATTTATAGTGCTGTTCAGTTATTTACTGTGAAGGCCGTTTCTGTGCTATTTTGTTTATATTTAATAATTAGCCAACTAGGAATGTTTTAAGGTTCTAAGACATTGTTCTCCTGTTGTGGATAATTTTCACGTGTTTCAATGAGTAAACACGATTTTTCTCAATGTTTATATTTTTCAAATCGGAATGCAATTACGATGACATTTTTAAGTTTTCCCGATTGAGCTAGGGCAGTAGATTTTTCCATGGACAAAATAAAAATGTATGCTTGGCTTAAAGTTTGATTTTCGCATGTGTATACACGTTAAAAATGTGGATTGCTATTCAGTCGGTTTCAATAGGCAATGGCAAATGTTCTTCTCTGGATGGAGGTTTTATGACACATCTTGTTAAAATGTTTGCTCTTTAATATTAATTTGTTAGGGTTGGTCCTTTTTGTAAATGCAATGCAAAAAAATGCTTGGTTTATAATTTAGCTATAGTGATTATTTGTGTGTACACATGGCTCACTAAGAATTATTACTACAGCTGCTGTAAAACTTCTACCCCTACGAATTGCCAAAGCTTTATATATATCAGCTAATATTGATTCCCAACCTCTATCCATCCCTACTTTCTCCTGACCCTCACTGGCTATCTCCTCATATAACACTACACTCACCACTGGATGCTGCAGCCTCGATCCAAACATGCACCTCGAGGAGAACACGCCCCCAACCGTGGCACACTAAATTAATACGCTACCTGCAGAGATGCTCCCGTTTTGCTGAATGCTGCTGGAGGAAGTCACGCACCCAATCAGACTTCCTCCACTGTCATACCTTCATAAGCTCATGCTCCCACAATCCCAGGTGTCTTTTTAATACCTTTAGCTCCCTTCTTTTCCCTGCTGTGGCCACCCCCCAAACTAACCTTACAGCCGGCAGCTTTGCATGATACTTTACTGACAAGATTGAATAGCTAAGGAAAGAATTCTCAACCCCTTGTCGCTCTCTTTCTCAACCACACGTAGATCATGATTTTCCTACCCTTCAGACTTTCTCCCAGGCTACTGATCAAGAGGTGGCTACGCTTCTCCTTTCCTCTCGCCCACTTGATCCTGTCCCGTCTCACCTTATCAGATCTCTCTCCTCTTGTCTTGTGCCTTTCTTAACACACATCTTCCACTGCTCTCTCTCTCTTCTGGTGTTGTCCATACTGCTCTTAAACATGCTATTGTAGTACCCATCTTAAAAAAAAAATCTCTTGACCAGTCCTCCCCTTCTAAATATCATCCCATATCCCTTTTTCCCCAAAGCTTCTGGAAAGACTTGCCTTTACCCATCTAACTTTTTTCCTTAATTCGAACTCTCTCCTTTACCCTCTTCAGTCTGGCTTCCACCCCCTCCACTCTACGGAGACTGCTCTTATTGAAGTCACTAATGACCTAATCACAGCTAAATCCAAAAGGAACTACTCCATACTAATTATTCTTGACCTCTATGCTGCCTTTGACACTGATGACCATGTTCTCCTTCTCAAATTCTTCAATCACTCGATCTCTGTCCCATGGTCGTCTCTTGGTTTTCCTCCTATCTCTCCCAACGC
This sequence comes from Pelobates cultripes, assembly GCA_933207985.1. Lineage (NCBI taxonomy): Eukaryota > Metazoa > Chordata > Amphibia > Anura > Pelobatidae > Pelobates > Pelobates cultripes. The sequence goes on from OW240915.1 coordinate 27,134,033, forward strand.
TCATTCAGTGTCTCCTTTTCTAATGATACCTCCTCCCTTCGTCCTGTCTCTGTTGGAGTCCCCCAAGGCTCTGTACTTGGCCCCTTCTATTTTCTCTTTATACTGCCTCTCTTGGCAAACATATTACCTAATTTTGATTCTAATACCACCTGTACGCTGATGACACTCAGATATATCTCTCCTGCCCGGACCTCTCTCCTGACATCCAGCAACGTGTCCCTGCTTGCCTTTCTTCCATCTCTGACTGGATGTCCTCCCGATTTTTGAAACTCAATCTCTCTAAAACTGAACTCCTTGTCTTCCCTCCTCCTAATACTGATCCTCCTCTTTCGCTCTTCCTTCAAGTTAGTGATACCAACATCATTCCATCCTTGCAAGCATGCTGTCTTGGCGTTATACTTGATTCTGGCCTCACCTTTGAGCCTCACATCCAGTCTGTTACCAAATCCTGTAGATTCCACCTTAAAAACCTAGCCCACATCCGCCTCTTTCTCAAGCAAGATGCTACTAAGGAGCTTGTCCATGCTCTAGTAATCTCTTGCATGGATTATTGTAACTCTCTCCTAAACCTTCTTCTTCCCACAAGTCGTATTGCCCCGCTACAGTCTGTAATGAATGCTGCGGCTAGACTTATTTTCTTCTTTTGTAGCTCCTCTCATACCTCTCCCCTCTGTCAGTCCTTACAATGGCTTCCTGTATCCTATTGGAGTCAGTTCAAGGTGCTAATCCACACCTATAAAGCTCTGACCAATTTTAGCCCCTCCTATATCTCTTTACTGATCCACAGGTATGCCACTTATCGGTCTCTCTGCTCTCCCCATGACCTTCTCCTGTCCGGTGTTCGCACCTGTACGGCCAACTCACGCTTGCAGGACTTCTTGTGGGTGGCTCCTTTCCTTTGGAATAGCCTGCCTATGACCATCAGGCTCTCCCCTAGTCTTCAATCATTTAAAAAGTCCCTTAAAACCAATCTCTTTAGGAAAGTGTATGGCCTCCCAGAGTAACCTCTACCTCACATACCTGTCTCTTGCTCTCTCCTAAAGAGCAGCACTCTTTTCTCTCCTCCAGCTCTGCTTCACTCCACCTTGTTTGATTGCTACCTTCTGTCCTGTTGTGTTTTACACCCCATGTCCTGTAAGCTCGTTTGAGCAGGGCCCTCTTCAACCAATTGTTTCTGTTTTTCCAAAGTTTTTGTAATTGTCTCATATATTGTTAAATCTCCCCCTTTGATAATATTGTAAAGCGCTACGGACTATGCTGGCACTAAATAAATACCAGTAATAAAATGAATATGCAGTTTGTGGGACTGTACAGTAATCTCGCATTGTATGAACCTTCCGGCAAGTATCTGTACTTTTATTAAAGGATTGATTTCACTTGCTCATCCTCTATTTTAAACTCTCTTATTAACATTGAAAAGATTTTTCATAAATTGATAAATGTCCAGATAACAAGTAGACACAGATTTGCCAAAGTTTCCAATCATCTGTTTCCTTGGACCACCAATGATGGCTACAAATGCATATTTTTTCCTTTTACATAAAATTTGGTATACTTTTTCTCCTGGGTAATTACAGTCACTTATCGTAAATTTGACGTTGATAACAATTCTACATTGAGCATAGTTAACCCATGTGCCTACTTACATATTGTAGAAAACTATTTTTTTATTGTTGTTTCTTCTGTAAGGACATCTGAAAAATAAGGTACCAACTAAAAGAATATTTTGTATGTTTTTATGTATTTATTTATATCACTGAATTATTTATTACATACAGAATTTAAAAGTAACCTGACAATTCCATGATATTCATTAGCATCCATGGAATTAAGTTCCAACTCCAACACGTGTGATGCTTTTATGCTTCTGTTTGTTATTATTACACAATGCAGATGTGCCACCAAATTGTCTCTTAAGTTCTGGACCCGCAACCAAATACAGTTTTTGATAATCAGGCATCTTCTCCAGTACCCGACTCATCTCAAGACCTACATTCTTCATACTGGACGCCTGCAAATACTGGAAAAGTTCAGAGACAGTGCTGATAGCAGGGCATTAGAAGTTGTGATGATATAGGTGGCTGCTGTATTAAACAGGATACAAGCAGGAGAGCATTGGTAGAAGAAAACAGAACAAATGATGAAGATGTTAATACATCTTGGGCCTGTAGAAATTTCTTTAGCAAGATAAGGCTGTACCTAATCTTTGTCTCCATAGTCTTCCAGGGCATTATATATCATATGATATCATTTAAATTATACCACCAGCCAGGTAACAATATAGACAACAAACAACAATTGAAGATGCTCTAAATATATGAATACTTTTTTCTTCACCTGGAGTCATATAGTGATCAATGAATCATTGTGGATTTCTGTTATGTAGAACTCAAATTACTTAATTCAAAAGAGCAATCTCTCTTTCTCTCTCTCTTCCTTTCTTTCTTTCTTTCCCCGATATCACAAGCAAACTGCACTATTTGTGTTACTTGGTTAAGTGATTCCATTATTTTTACATTCTGACACAATGGCTCATATTTCCCAAGGAAGGAGATTTATTAGTTGGTGGTTAAACACTCATTGAAAAGACAAATGTCTCCACTTTCCGTGTTATTTTATAAAGAATATCCGTCAACATGGGTAGAAACACAGTCTGTCTGCGAAATGGTGACACCTTCTGAAACAGTAAACTTTAATAGAATTAGAACACAACTCAATGAACATCCAGAACAGCTGATATAGATACCCTTGTTATTTATAATTTTTATACCTACAGCATTATAGGTCTGTGGGTTGTGAAGAGCTCATCACTATCTACTGTGTGCTATTTGTCAGGATAATTTAACCCATTCGATACCAGCCTGATGTACATGCTTGGGTTGGAATCACTTTCCATTCCAATGTAAATTATATTATATAGAGTTATATATAATATAATATAATATATATAGATGTAAAAAACAGATACAATTCTAACAGAATTAGTCCAATAAAAACGAAATTACAAGATATGAATTTTATCTGTTTTTTACATCTACATACCCGGACTAATACGCCTACACTCTCTATTTGAACATAATATATATATATATATATATATATATAAAATAAAAATAGTAATGCACTCCACCTTTCTTGATGTACTTGCCCGGTGCTTATCAGCAAACAGATACAGCCAAAAGTACAAGATAGCACTCCAGGGACTTCCAAGTCGAATGAATAAAACTTAGCTTTTATTAGCTCAAAATAAAAATCAACGTTTCAGTCTGTATCACAGACTTCCATCAGGATGTCCCTGGAGTGCTATCTTGTACTTTTGGATGTATATATATATATATATATATATTATAAAAACAAACACCCCCGTACCCCACTACACCATAAAAATAAAAAATAAATAAACAAAATTATTTTGTTTTCCCACTTCCTGTTTTGGACCTCTTGTGAAAGTGAACATAATATTTCCGTTGGTTCTGGTCAAACTCTCATCAATGAGGCCTTCTTTCCACACTGTAGGAAAGAGTCTGCAAAGCTCACTGGTCTGGTGAGGAAGGTAGACACAACACATATCAAGGTATATCACTCTTCATTTCTACCTAATATATAAACCCCCAGATTGAAGCCAGGTATCTATTTACAAATATGGCATTATGCATACACAAAAACATAGTTTTTATGATCTGCAGGCATTTTGAGACTCTAATTTCCCAAAATACCTGGATGTTCATTACAAATACATATGAGCAGGATATTTGAGTACGTTGTTGCAAATGCCTATAATTTTATTTTTACCTATCCTTCTTCAGCAATTTATAAATGGAATGAATATTATGTTCTAATCTTATTTTTACTGCCCTGCTTATTCTATTGAAGTAACTGTTATCCTTTATATCTTAGTTTTTGAAGCAATATCTCCATAAAATGAAGAAACAATGACTGATTACCTCTTCACCTATTTCTGATTGTCCTACCTTTTTGGTAACAACAAGGTTCTAGTTTCAAAGAGCTTTTCCTGTTGACCCACCGTCTCTATGGGTCTGATTGCAAAGTTGCAATGATGGAGTAGATCAGAATGTCATTGCTCCACGATATGCGAATGTACATTATCAATACAATACATTATCATTACAAAGAAAGCATTCTCACCACCTACTGCAATAGGCTCAGGCATGACGTGAAGTATAATCTTGCGTTATCTGCTTTCATTGTAACGGGAACAGATCATGCATTTTCATTTACGTGTTTGTGCTTGAATAAATGCAATCAACCTGTAACAGTCATAAAAATAAGACAATTCAAATGAGAGTTGTATTCAAATTGATTCAACCCCCTCATTGAAAATCAGGTCTATTGTCAAAATTTACAGACTTTCAGTTTGCAATGAACAAATCAAAACAATGCAATTGAAATAGCTCAACACAACGAATGCTTCAAGTGATTTCCCAAATTCCCCAAATTCGACTGAAAATGCAACTTATAATGACTTCTCCCATCTCAAAATTATTCAACCCCCTGAATAGAATCCCTCACAACCGCACACATATGCAATGGTGTTGTCTCAAGCACACCTGATGCAACCAATCAAGGGCTTCATTAGTTGCCCCAGGTGTGCTTAAACTGGAAATGTATGGAAATGTATGTCTGGAGGTAAAAGAATGAAGCATACACTGAACACTCAATTGTATTTACATTTTACTTCTTCAAAACTGTTAATATTTAATTTCTATGTTGCAAATTTGAATACTAAATATTAATATATTTTTATTTTTATTTGTTAGCTGAATTCTATGATTTATGCATTTGTTGTGCTAAAATAAGAAAAAATGACCCGTAACTACTGGCAGATGTGCCTGTCATTTTAACGGCAGCTTGCCGCCAGTAAGGTCTGCCGTACGTTGCTTCACTTAGAGCAGGGATATATTTGGAACATTTCTTCTGTTATATACACCTTGCCAATTTTCCATTTTATAAGGCTGTGTGCATTTAAAAATCTCAGACAGATGGCATATATTTAATACTTCATTTTATACTTTTTTTCTAAAGTGATACATTTACAGATAATAATTTAATTTTCTTTGGAGAAAGGGAAAATAAAACATGCAAACATAGGTTCGTTATATAAATTTAAATGATTGTGACTGGTGAAATCTTGCCCTGGTGTTCTAGTTCGAACTGAAATAAAATACCTGCTAAAGAGTAAACCACAACTCTATTGACATAGTAACATAGTAAGGTATAAATTAAGGCTGAAAAACTGTGTTCAATATATTAAGTTCAGCATTTCACACATCCCTGATGCAGCTGTTGTTTTAAAAGAATGAAAAAAAACACCTTAAAATGATTTCCATTTGTTCTTTAAAAAGCGAAAAAAAATTCCTTCTCGAGTCCAAAATCACAATCTTACAAGTATTGTTATTACCATTTATTTTTGTAACAATGTATATTAAGTTTTCGTTAAATCCATACAGTCGTTTTTAGATGCATCTTTTACACGTGAACACATATCTTCTCAATGGCATAAGCATTTTTTTAATATTAAAGTGGAACTGTCTCTTCCCACTAATTTAAGAATCCTGTTTACTTATCCCGTATTTAAAGTGTCACTACAAACCTTTCCTGTATAATATGTCCTACTAGGCAGTATAGAGCAAGTCCCCTCCATTTGAAGTATAACCTGCAAGAAAATTATTATTTATTTACCTTTAATCCAGCACTGGGCAAAGCTCAGAGCTGACTTCCATGACCCATTCGATATTCCAGTGGCCACATGTCCGATCGAAGGCATCTCATAGTGTGTGCGCGCGTTCTGGATCCGTGAGTGGAGGGAATAGGAGGGAGGATGGAAGAAAAAAGGGAGGATGTAAAAAAATATATATATACTGAGGGCAATGAGGGAGATGGGAGGAAGCACAGAGTGGAAGATAGAGAGGGAGTGGAAAGCAACAATCTTGAGATGTTGATCACAGGAAAAGTTGGTCACAGAATGGACATTGGCTTTAGGGCTGCCAATGTCACATGTGCTGACGGTGCAAACAGTTCCCAACACATAGTTTAAAATATCTCAGTATGTGCAGTGTTTCAAGCAAAAACACTGCACATACATACTCCTTCCGCCATGACCACTTAAAATACCTGAAGTGGTTATGGTGTTTGGCATAACCTTTTAACAAATATGTATTTGTGAGATGTGAGAAATAAAATGAAATATATAAACCCACACCTCTTTATCCTGCAAACAAACACCTCCACCCTAGATCCCTATCAGTCATTATAAGTTCTGTCCCTTGCACCTAGCAGTCAGCATTGAGAGAGCATAAAGAGGAAAGGAGAAATGAACAACCTTTCTATTTATCATCTTCCTTGTTATTGTTTGCTCTGGCCTTGCCTTGTCTGAAATGGATTAAGATGTAAGTTGCTTTTTTTTTTTTAAAATATAAATTTAAAAGAAAATGAAAAATCTTCATGTGTCAGTGACGGTTCCCCCTTAATAACCCTTTCCATTGTTTTATGCAAAAGCTCATTTTACAAGTCTCGGTGGATGATGTACAGCATTGCAGCAACACTGTAACAATGGTCATGACTTAAATGATGACATTCTGTTACCAACATTTTTAAAGTGAACCTCACTAGGTACAAGAGAAATAATTAACATTTGATTTCACTCCACATTTGCAGGTTCACACAGAAATATATTTTTATACTAGTGATCACTGTCGCTCGGATACCTAATACTTTCCTTTTATTTCTTAATAAAATTTCTTGCTTAGGTCCCAAACAATAAATACGCACCTTCCTCAATGTACACTCCAAATCACTGTGGTCATGATTTTAATTATACATTTTATTTTATAATAATTACCACCCTCATCCAAGGCATTGTACTCTTCTTTACAGCCATGATGACAAAGACTTTTATACACGTTACATCGTCAACTCTCTCCTTCATTCTTTAGGTCGATTAACCTTTAGCAAATAAACTTCCTTTTTCATAATGAATAACATGTATGTGTAGAAAAATACTACCCTCACCCTAGCCACATTAATTCACCATTACCTTATCTTCATGACAGGTCAGGGGAGAATGGGACACTGGTCTGAACTCCCATGCATTAAGCCTAAAATTTTCCATTTCCTGGTAAGATCCTGGCTTAGTAAGTAACTCTGAATACTCCGCATAAATACTTAAACACCTTCTGCCATTACATCCAAACTGAACATTTTCCACAACGCTTGGCCAATGCTGTTCCCTTATCTTTCTTCTGGACTGCTTCACTATACATTTGCTTAGTTTTCAGAAAAACATTTGCTTCCTTTCCAGAATGGAGAAAGGCATTTCTTTGGTTAAAGCAAATGCTTGAGTCGATACTGTGTGCATTAAAATGAACCAGTCATGACAGGGGAACCATCTGTTTGATGGTTCTGCTTCTATGTCCCGTCAATCAGTTGTTAGCATAAAGGTATATGCTATAGCAAGCATAGGCAAACTTCGGCACTCCAGATGTTTTGGACTACACCTCCCATAATGCTTTGCCAGCATTATAAATATAAGAGCATTATGGGGGATGTAGTCCATAACATCTGGAGTGCCGAAAGTTGCCTATCCCTGTGCTATAGGTTTAGGCCTCTATGACTTTGGTTAATTGACAGATGATGGGATGTAGAATTTTTTTTTAAAGATTTGTACAAAAAACTACAATTCTTAAAAAAAAAAATTCTGTTAATGTATATATATATATATGAATTTTTTTTAATTAAAAAAAAAGATAGCACAAGAGAAATATATACACACAGTACATTCCCTTACAAGCAGAGTTCAGAGACAGTTGTAGGTATAACAAACTCTTTGGATGCAATTTTCACAGAATACTTGCGCGGGGTGGTCTCTCTTGGTGGGGCAAGAATACAGTAAGATACATATGAAAATATTGAGATGTATCTGTAAATAAAAATAAAAAAATCACAAATAAGCATCAAAATGTACAATAAGCAAGCAAAATTTCATACACTTTAAACAATAACTGGGTATGTGTTTCTATTTGAATAAAAAAGTTCTCATGCTAGTAAATTTCCTTTAAAACTTAAGAGATTTGTGTTTGTGCTTTGATCTAGAAGTATTGGTGTGATAGAGAAGGATAGTTTTTGGTTGACATGGAATTGTAAAAATTATTATGGTGTTCAGTATCCCATTACAGTAATCTGTGCCGATTATTAGAAGTAAAATTTGGCTGCAGATGAAATCCTATACTTGACAAAACTGCGTGTACTACAACAGAAATATTGACAGAACTACTTTCATAACTCCAACAGAAAGACCCTATGTAAAGAAATGTAGATTAAATAAATAAAATAAATTACCTGCTTGAAAAGCTATCGCCAACTGTTGTCATCATATATCAAAATGTTCTAACATCTTGTTAAATAAACACATCTTTAAATATATAACTAAATAAATAACGTGAATATGGTAAAAAAAAAACATAACAAAAGCTAATTTAGATTTTGCAGAGAAACTCATTTTAATGTAGAAATCACAAAATACAGATATGCCTTTTCCAGAAATTTAAATAATTAAGAATATAACAAGATTGATTTAATTCTACTAAAAGGAAGTGCAGTAATTTTGTAGAGCCTACGGTATGCACTAAAGCGTGTAATGTCTCTTTCTCTCTCTCATTAGTGCATTATCTTCTTAGAATTATATAGGAACAAGAATTAAACATTTAGGTTAGAACTTATTGTAGGACTATGCAGTATTTACGATTCCGCGCATTGCACTCTGCAAAAGTAAAATCTCAGACTTCATCGAATGGATGTTTTTGCCAGATAGGGGATTGTTACATGTGATTTCTGAGAGGCCATCAATAATGACTGTAGGTTGCTAATGCACTGAATTCATTGTCAAGTCATTAGGTATTTTGCTTATCTTTCATGTCTAGTCATTTATTCCATTGGGAAGTATTTATTGCCAGGACTTTGATGCCACAGCCATGAAAGCTCAGCTATTCTTAAAATATGATGGCGAAAACATGATTAACGACTTCGGATGCTTGGAATGTAATAGTATACATGGCTAAAATGAATACGTGCGCATTCATGGCGCATTTAGTCATTCTGGACAATTCTGTGCATGCTTTTGAACTAGAAAACATAATATACATGCCAAGAAAGAAAATGACACAATAACAAACAAAAAGCCCTAATCTGACAGCAATTTCATTTCCAGACACCAAACAACATATGGGAATGATGTAGAGTGATGACATCACTACCTTCTTAATCCGATATAGACCTTAAAACGTATGCAGCCATACTTCCAGAGAGTGTAAAATACAGTGTTGGCATTGTCTATTTTATTTATTTCATTTTTTATTTTTGATATTGCAAGCATGTAGCTGAGGACTGTGGCACGGCCAAATATAAGGTTTCTGAGTTCTCTAGGCAGGAAACCAGTAATTGCTATCACATAATCTTTGGCTAGTGGTTCATGGGCATTTGTCCAGTTTGCTTAAAGGCTCATCAGCGTCGAGTTGTCCAGTCATATCAAATAAATTTGATCAGTAACATGGGAGTCAGTAATTCAAATATCCATGTAATCTTACCTTTTTAGAAGGCACATTGCCTTAAATAACTCCTATAAAGGTAAATAGAGAGAATAAACTGTAGCGAGAATTCTATTGGCCAGAGCAATTGAAGGATTGGACTACACGTTAGTGATAACAAACATTATTATTATTAACAGAAAATTCCACTTTGTATTAGCATAGTATTAAAAAAAGATAATGGTGATATCAGGACAAATAATAGACACTAACAGGTCCCACACAATGTACTCGGTGAAAGAGTCTTACAGTAACCTACGGCTCGTGCCAGCCTTGCATTAAAAGGTACATTTAATAGTACGCTGATAGCATATGCACTGGGACAGATCCATGGAATGATTTAACTCTGTGACAAGTGTGATGGACTTGCCTCATTCTCTAACGTAGTGTGAGTCCTTGAGTGTCTTTTTGGAAATCTATAAACCAACTACTTCCAAATATTGTTTTTCTAACCAATGCCCTAACTTATAAAATCTAGCTGGTTGTTCACCTCGTCTTTGGCATGTGCTGTTTTCTTCAAGAAATTTAGCAGAGTACATGTGTATTTGTAGAAAAAAAAAAAAAAGATAATTAAGTATATGGGCATGTATAAGGACAAGTTAGCTAAAAAAGAGAAAGAACAAACAAACAAAAAAGCAATTGTTACCGGTACTTTTAGTAAATAAAATAGCTATATTCTTGGAAAAAAATAATGTAGAACCATTTGGCTACCAGCACATAATTGCACATTAAAAAAAAAAAAAATGAAAGGCTTGATTATCTTGTTTTAAAATCATGGTGAAATTTTAAGGACAAGCAGAACTCCTTCCTGAGAATGTTATTAGCAAAAGGTTTCCTCTTTCTGTAATTTCTAAAACTGCTAATTAGCCAAGTACAAAAATAAGAAACTTCATAGCATAAGGGTATAGTCTGGAGATCTGGACTTGATGAGTTGTCATCTATACATTAAATGACTGAGAATCAGGAGACCACCTCTGAGAGACCCTCAGACTTGTCTGTTTTGACTTGGGGAATTTTTGTTGCATACGGAAAATACATCCTGCAGCAAATAACACAACAGACAAAATGAGATTGACAGTTTTTCTGCGTGCTCTCAATTAAAGTCTAAACAAAAACATTCTCATCTATTAGGAAGAAAATGTCCAATAAATATTTATTTAAATACAGAGTAATGTGATGTCTTTCTGTTTAGGGAAAAAAGAAATGCACTTTCTCAAAAGCAGAAATTATTATGTTTTTGTCTCTACAGGAACCACTGCATGAAATAAATTCAATAAATACTATAACGTATAGTGAATATGAATATATAAGCAATTTTAAGATTTCGTTGTGATCGTTGTGAAGCTTAGTTTGAATCTTTGACATTTCATCAAGATTTTACATGGAAAAAAAAATAAAATAAATTCCCCATAAAAGTCATGTTGGAGAAATAATTTCAAAATATTTGTGGGGAAAAGAATAATCATTAAGTAAATCCATTAAATGTATTTAACCCTTTCAGTACTGAGTACTTTTTGATTTAAGAAATATTAGCATAATAGAATGATGCATATGCGATCGTATAAATATATTGTAACACTGCATTTATTTTTATATAGATTGCTGAATATAAAATCATGTAAATTTACGCAGTTTATTATTTTTTTTTTTTACTTATTTGTTTATCCTTTACAAAGGATACTAAAATATTTGGAAAATGAAAAGCTTTAGCCAGTATACAGTGTCCTTTATTTTGCAATATTTCACACATGGTCTGAAATGTTAATGTAAAAGTAAAAATGCTATTTTTATCACATATGGTAGGTGTGTCAGAAAAACGACAAGAATGGTTAAACACTTTGCTTATAGGTATTTGTAAGTACACTGAAGGTGTTCCTAGCAGGGCAACTTACTGTAAAACTGCAACAGAAAGTTAAATGAATGGATATATTGTGCCTAATGCCCACATTCAGTAAATACAGTTAATTCACATACTTCTACATTAAAGGCATTTAAAACTGTTTTTATTACAATTTATCAGTCTTTGGACAGATAAAGTATTGCTGACAGTGAAATAATAGTGTCCATTCACTCCTCCACTCCCGACTAAAGGAATAATATGACTCATTGAAACTTCCTGTACTGTTTGAAAGCAATGGGTGAGCTTACATTTCAGCAAAAGTACAGGAGTTGTGTCAGTGACTTGCAGCTTCTGGCAGAGAAATTTGTTCCTCAACAGATTGGTCATCATAAGTAGAGTATACATACAGGGTGAGTAAGGCTTTATGACCTAGATTTTCTACCGCAAAATACATGAGAATAAAACCTTTTTATACTTGATTAGGGCATTGAAGGGGTTAAGGAAACAAAATTAATTCCTTTCAAATATCTAGTAAATACATATTTATACATGTATACATATCAGTGGCTATATAACTAATGCTTCTTCTGAGGCATATATGTACAGCAATAATGAAACAGCCACGCTTGCTTCTCCTGAGGTAGACGTGTACAGCATCCCTGCTCTAGAGTAATTTTTTTTTCACTTGGGTTATTTTTCTCCACTACATTTTGCATTGTTGTATATTTCTTCACCTCCCTTAGGATTGACCCTTTTTATATTGAAATATTTAGAGTAGATGCATACGCTCCAGAGTATTCTGATGAATGATTTGCAATCCTTTACAGGATTTTTCATGTCACAGTAGGTTTAATACAATATGTTATTCTAAGGCAAGTCAATCCCTCGCAATTTTTCATGAAATTATAGGTACCTCGGAAGCTTGAGAAAAAAAAAATACGCTTCTTGACAGTAACAATAGTTATTTTACCTTAACAACAGCAGATGTTCCATGGTGGAACTGCATCTGACATTCCTCTTTCAACTGCGTTTTAGATTGTCACAATATTTATAATGCATACCCTTGCTATTGCTGTACAACTATAGACTGTCTTGTTCTGGTCACATTTGTCATTTGTTTGCTTATATGAACTTGTAATGAGTTTTACAGACGTGCCCGATTTAGCTCTGTGCCATGGCATTGAAAGAACCATTGCTTTTTCTTTTGACTTAACTGGCAATCAGCTTGTGACACAGCTTAAACTTAGTCCTGCTAAAAGCTTTTAGCATGTCCTGATCTTGATTCTTACTAAGGATTATATCTCGATTTACTACCAAACTTGTGCCATAACAGAGAAAAGATTTCTAATTTTGCAGGGGTAGGCCTTGCCAAAGACATATTCCTTTAGTCATAGGATACAGGGGTCATCATCTGTAAATACTCCTTTTTTTTATTGTAAATTGTACAAAAAGAAAACAAAAGAGTTTGTGTATGGACATATTTGAAAAGCCACCCATTTAGAGTTGAAGAAAGGAGATTTTACTTATGACAGAGGAAGGGGTTCTTTTCACTAGGAACAAGTAACATGTGGAGTACTGTGGTTAACAAGGTTCTTTTATCAGATTCTATGCAAATTTTAAAACACTGTCTGCATGCTTTTTTTAATGCACCATATTCAAGGATATAATAGTTAATATGTGGGGTAAGATCTTTTTGAATCAAGGAGTAATCTGATTGCCAAGGCTAAACATGATGGCTTTAGATCTTTTTTTTAGTGTATAGTACTATGTAATTATGAATTATGTGTTTCTTTATTACGTGTTCTATGGCACAATCACCACTCGTTAACAAATTTCATATCATGCTCAACTTTTGCCAAAACGAGACAGGGTTTCGAAGGCCAGTAGGCATTTTCAGAGAATAGGAATGCTGGGAAAATTACTCAGCAGTTGTAGTACGTATGATCATGCAAGAATTAAGATAGAAACTCAGTAAAACAACAAAAGCTGCAGCATTTGTATGTTTTGTGCTCTATGACTCAATGTCTAACGCACAATGAACAGACTAGTAATTACAGCTGTAAAATGTCAACAGATTTCAGAGCGACAGCTGTCCATCGCTCATCTTGTATGTTTTCTTGTCTCTCTTGTGGTGTTCCCGGTTCCCCATTTGTCATCTTATTGCCCATGTAATTGTGGTAAATATCACGGAACAAAAAAAAAAATGGTACATTGATCTAACTATATATTTTACAGTTTTATATATTAGAACAAATGCTGTGATTTTATTACAGAACTGGTGGTCCTTTGATTATACAACAATCTATTCAAGAGCTGTGATTAGCACCTTTTGCAATACAATCACAGAGCACAGAGTTAACAAGTACTATCGGAATGGCATAGAATCATACAGTTAGCACGTTGCAATCACAGAGTACATTACAGTTAGAAGGTACTGTCCTAATGGCATAGAATCCTACAGTTAGCACGTTGCAATCACAGAGTACATTACAGTTAGAAGGTACTGTCCTAATGGCATAGAATCCTACAGTTAGCACGTTGCAGTCACATAGTACATTACAGTTAGAAAGTACTGTCCTAATGGCATAGAATCCTACAGTTAGCACGTTGCAATCACAGAGTACATTACAGTTAGAGGGTACTGTCCTAATGGCATAGAATCCTACAGTTAGCATGTTGCAATCACAGAGTACATTACAGTTAGAGGGTACTGTCCTAATGGCATAGAATCCTACAGTTAGCACGTTGCAATCACAGAGTACATTACAGTTAGAGGGTACTGTCCTAATGGCATAGAATCCTACAGTTAGCACATTGCAATCACATAGTACATTACAGCTAGAGAGTACTGTCCTAATGGCATAGAATCCTACAGTTAGCATGTTGCAATCACAGAGTACATTACAGCTAGAGAGTACTGTCCTAATGGCATAGAATCCTACAGTTAGCATGTTGCAATCACAGGGTACATTACAGTTAGAAGGTACTGTCCTAATGTCATGGAATCCTACAGTTAGCACATTGCAATCACATAGTACATTACAGCTAGAGAGTACTGTCCTAATGGCATAGAATCCTACAGTTAGCATGTTGCAATCACAGAGTACATTACAGCTAGAGAGTACTGTCCTAATGGCATAGAATCCTACAGTTAGCATGTTGCAATCACAGGGTACATTACAGTTAGAAGGTACTGTCCTAATGTCATGGAATCCTACAGTTAGCACATTGCAATCACATAGTACATTACAGCTAGAGAGTACTGTCCTAATGGCATAGAATCCTACAGTTAGCATGTTGCAATCACAGAGTACATTACAGTTAGAAAGTACTGTCCTAATGGCATAGAATCCTACACTTAGCACGTTGCAATCACAGAGTACATTACAGTTGGAGGGTACTGTCCTAATGGAATAGAATCCTACACTTAGCATGTTGCAATCACATAGTACATTACAGTTAGCAGGTACTGTTCTAATGGCATATTTGGTGCTTGGCGTATTCCTTTAAAAGACCACTCCATAGGTCCAAACTCCCCCCCCCAAAAAACCCCTCAGTTTAGTAGATATACCCCCACTGAATACATGCATGCATATTTCCATACATGTATTCATTGGTAGTGTAGTCTAAAATAGATTACAAAAGCTGCAGTTCTTATGACTATTTTTTCCCTTTGAAGAAACTTGTAATCTCTTCAATGGGAATTAACCAATCAGAGGCTTCTCACTGAGAAGCCTCTGTTTTTGTCTCCTTTGTGCACACGCACACACCGCATCATGTGCACTTCTGAGGCTGGAAAGCTGGTCTTAGGTCTGTGCGGGAAGGAGGGGGAGACAGGCACGCTCAGGTAGAGCATGCCTGCCACTTCTGTTAGCTCAGGGAAGCTAACGGACGTAGGAAGGAATCCTTCCTGGCTGTATGATTGACAGCCAGGTGGGAATTTCCTAGTTAATTTATAAAAGTGTTGATTTCTCACAGAAATCAGCACTTTTATAGACTGGGGTTAAATGAGGGTACTTCTCATCAATAAAGCACTTCAGTAAGCTGAAGTGCTTTTGGGGTGTGGAGTGGTCCTTTAAAAAAAAAATGTGATTTGTTTTTTTTTTGTTCATAGGTTGGACCAGAGTAGACCAGTATTGCATAATCATACTAAGCAGAAATATAATGTTCTCAAAAACTTTGATGTCTAACATAGTCAGTAAGAACGAGAGTTTACACAAGGTATTTTACAAACAACCTCCCTTCACTAGATCCAGTAAAGTGTGATATAAATGGGAGTTTTCAAAAGTATGGGATTCATTCAAGTAAGCCCCAAAACAGAATGCCATTCAGGAATGACCTCTCTGATTCCCAAATAATTTTCCTGGCCATACAGACACCTGCATGATCATAAAACGTGATTTTTAGTAGATTTCCCAAAGCCACAATACATAAACCTATCTTGTGGTTCTCTGATCATTTTAAGGTCTCCTTTTTCATTGTACGTGTTCATTTGTTGCTCATCATCTTACTAAACTCCGTTATCAGTCATCTTTAGTCACAGACTGTGAAGAACAAGCGAGCACACAGACCTATTCTTTAATAATGCAAACTACAATGATCCCAAAAGCACCTTAATAAAGATGTGTGCCAGAAAACATTGTGAGGATTTGTAACACCATACAGAAAAGTGTAACAGAATAACAGCAAACGATGATTTGTGGATAAATTCCAGTAAAGCCTGAGCCTCTGGCTCTTAGCCTTCCCAGACATTGGGTTTTGCAAGATGGTAATTTATGGGCTGTGGATTCCAGCTTCCCAATTGTTTTGTTCTGTATAGACAGTGCAATACCATATTTCCATGCATTACTGGTGTCTCATTTTTGTTTTGTCTGCAGATCCATCAATAATGCATACAGCAGATGATAGCACACATAGCAGAGACATTCCAAACAGTTTTCAGATAGCAGGGCTCCATTCACAACTGTTCTAGAATTCTACATGAACTCTGCTGTTATGTCCCAAAGTCTGATTAAGTTCAACTTGCCAGTCTTAAAGGAATACAGATGCATTTTTTTCAGGAGGATAAACCACTTACATCACAAAATATATGTCTTGAGACCTGCCTATCACAGTGCTCTGATTGGTTGGACTACTGGACAACCAATCAGAGCACTCTTACTGAGGCTGCTTCCACTATTAGAACTCAGTTTGCCCTTGTTGGGCAAAGATGTATAATTATGCTTTTTTTATTTTATGCTGTTATTTGTGAATTGAGTATATTTTTATTTTCATTAGTTGCGTTGGTAATTATGGATTTTAATTTGGTCTTTTTTGGGGCCTAAGAAAGGAAGCCTTTCTTTTTTTATTTTACAGGTATTTGGCCTCCTCTCTCTGCTATTAGGTTGAGGGTGGATAATGCCACTAATGGGAGGGAGTTCGACAATGGAAGGTCTACTTCCCCATTGTATAATTATTTAAAGCCGACCTGCCGCCCATGGTTGGAGGCTGGCTGGAACACTAAGTGCACACCTTGCTTATTAAAACTAGGCCCCCTACCTATCACCAATAGGTGGGGGCACTGGGGAGGGTACTGGGTCCTCCCCTTTTTATTTTATAATTAGAGTTTCCCCCACTGCCAATGGGTGTGAGCTAGCGGAGGACAGTCGGTCTTACCAAATGCCAGTAATCATTAGGTTCTGCTGCCAATGGGCATGAACCTGGGAGACACCCCCTATATTATAAAGCCCCCTATCTTTAGGATATTAGGATGTCACCTCCTTTGCATGTTATAAATAGCAGCACCCGCTGTTAAATGTGTTTTAGCTGTCCTTATTGTAGATTAACCGATACATAAGCGTTGTATGAAGGTCCGACATAATGTTGCACAATAGCTTTTTCAAGTTATTGAACATGACGCAACCTAGGTGGAGCGGGTGTGGATAGTATGTAGCAAAATATTAATTATATTGCACTATGCACTAATTGCACTTTGTTCAGTATATGTCTTGTACTTTCTGTTTTATTGCGCTATTAAATATACTTTATCACATGACGTCTCATGTTTCTTATCACACGACTTAGTACATTACCAATGTAGGTGTTGTGTATGTCAGGTTTGATAGAGGGCTTGTGTGGCCAGAACATCAGCTGTCAGTTTAGCACCTTAATAATAGGATCACTGACTCTGAACGTTTGTGCTGTATGCTTTGATTGTTTATGACTAATCATAGACTGCACACACATAACAAGATATATACAGAAATAGGTATATGAGAGAGATATGCAAAGGCAAATACAGTGTAAAACATATACACAGTAAAGAGGAGAAGTAACAGTGGTATATAAAGCAGAGAAGGATGTAGTAACACACATAGCTATGTGCTCAGACAGCTCGAAATCACTAACAAGCAGTTTACCGCTGTGCATCAAGAGTCCAATGTCAACGGCAACTTAAACTCCTGTAAAACAAGTTACCAAAATACACGATGATGGGAACCTCTTCTTCTCTTGTATCTGTCAACATTATATGTGTATCAATATTACCGTATGACTATAGAGAAAAGACAAATATGTGAGAACTATATTCACGATAATAATAATAATTAAAGAAAACAGCAAAAAATATATATATTTTGGAACTACCAGTGGATGGAAATGGTAAAATGGCAGGTATTTTCCACCTGTGGTTAGCCATTGCGCAGCAATCTTTATCTCGAAGGACATTGCTGATCACATGCCTGTGTGTTTGAAAGAGGTCAGCCACAACTGTCCTTTGAGTTATTCCTCACATCCCCAGAGGGAGCTATCGATTACTGACATGTGAGCACACATTAGCTCCCTGACTTTAAATTGGCACTGCTTAAAAGTTGTACACTGATAATTTTGCACAAAAAAAACTAAATTTCATTTAGACCTGCGGTGTCAAATAATAAACCTCCTATAATAAACTTTTATGAACAGTTGTTTTTTTTTTAACTCTCTCTTTGTTCACAATGTATGTTTTATAGCTTGTATTTATTAGAAGAGCAAAAGCAGAACACAGATTTAATTTTTTTCAAGTGCTAGAATTATTTTATGTGTTGAGAAGAGGGGTGGGGAACCTTCGGTCCTCTAGATGTTTTGGACTACATCTCCCATAATGCTCTTGTGGCAATAATGGTAGCAAAGCGTCAAGGGAGATGTGGTCCACAACAACTGGAGGGCCAAAGGTTCCCCACCCCTGGTTTAGATAAACATCCCTAGTTTTAAATGTGTTGAAGTGGAACTGATAAAGTAGACAATATAATGCACAAATGGGCGAACCAAAATTACCAGGACTGCTGATGAACTGATCAGATTTGCCAGAACTGGAACAGGTGTGCCAGAACCCCTAATGAGAACATCCAATATGGGTTAATGATGCGCATGCTAGGTGTTGTATTAGCACTGGGATTGTTAGATGAGATATGACTTCTAATGGGGATGCCAATGGGAGTGTAAAGAGCGTAGCTAAACTGCTAATGTGTATGACAGGTGTATCATGACACTGCGTGTAGACATGTCAGGTGTACCAATACTGCGATAGTTCATGCCAGGTGTGCTGGGACAGCTGTGAGAGGACTGAAATTTGGCATATCAGGTGTGCCAAGACTATTAATGGGCATGTCAAGTGCGTGGGAGTTTCTAGTGTGCTTGCCAGATAAACCAGAACTACTAGTGTGTATAACATAGACTACTAGTGTGTACACAGACTGCTAACGTGCATGCCCACATCAGGATTATCCAGCCTAGAGCCCAGTGATAATATAAGGGACCCGGAACCATGAATTTCAGGCCCCATTAACCATTCCTATGTGAAGCATGAAGGTGGGGGCTTAAACTGGAAACAAGCCTAGGACTCTGTGAAGGCCTTCTCTGTGCACACCATGTGTACTAGTAATATTATTGTACATGTCAGGTGTGCTGTTAGTGTGCATGAGTAAACCATGTGTGATAGGAATGGTAATATGCATTCCATATGCAATTTTACTCAAAATGAAAAAATAAAAACAGGAAGTTTTACCTGTTTGAATCTATGTCTGATTGGCCCCGGGGTCTCAGTGCATAGATGTCAACAGGCATTTTATGTTCCACTTTTACTATGTATATATTTACTGCAAGACGCGGGCTGTGTAATACAAACTGATATTCCATTATCACTTTAGGTAATAAATATATTATTTTCATAATTCATTTATATATTGCCAACAAGACTGTATCAACGGGTACATTGAATATAAAGGATAACATAACATTGCGTTGCCAACAGACATACAGTCTTAAATGATGTGTTTTTTTGTGTATGTATGCCTTATAACATATCTAACTATAAATTGCTACTGTATCAGAGCAGCTCTAACAATGAAATAAAATACAGCTTCATTTCCAATTGTCTGGTCTTGGTTATTGTGAGTGCATTTGCACACTAGTCAGTCTTGTACTAACCAGCTTATATTTCTGTGTGCGTATCAATGTGAAGCTGACAAACAGCAGACGTTTCTGAGTGTAATCATATCTGTTTAACACTAATTAGAGGATTTACCAACAGTTGAATGCCCCCCACCCTCACGGTCTCATTATGTTAATGATAATCAACCCTAGACCTTCTCATATGTATCATTATAAAATTAGTCATAATACTGAATGGAGGGTTGCAGGGTTCTAATTTACAAGTCATGCATTTGGGATAACAAACACACAAGCAACTTCTACTTCAAATGGGGTTTAGTTAACATTAAAGAAGAAGGAATTTGGACTATAGACAAGAGAATTAACAACAGCATGCAATGTACATTTGCAACGGCTAGTAAGGTACTGTCATGCTTAAATAGGGCATGATGAAAATATAATATGAAGGCACTATATAATTATATGCAATGGGAAGTTTATTTACTGTTCCTTTAATTTTTCACTTTTATGGTTACTTCTTCTCAATTGACCTGTGAACCTAATGGTGGAAAAATGCACCCACAGCATCCAAACAATGTAACCCAAAACAATTGCATGGACACAAAATTTGTCCAAACTGAAAAGCCACAAAACTAGCTGCTGGGAAGCTATTACTCAGCTGTTGCTGTCCCAATTGCTTATAAAGGTTGTATCCCATGGAGATGAGACCTGTCAAAGATCATGGGCATTAGTATAATGGCAGGTGGACAGGTAACTGCCAGTTGGTGGGGGCTCTTGAAAAAATTTTTTTACCCACACCCATGAGTGTTAGGTGGAAGCTATTCATATAATATTTGGGGGGAGAGGGGTATTCCACAGTACCCCATAGTACCTGTAACGGACCGTTTTGCACACAAGGGGTAAAAACCGTTTAGGCGATCGTCCCCCTTTCCAGAGATGCAGGCACAGCTATTGTAGAACACCAAACTCACGAACCACCAATAAGGGAATGCTCCAAACTCCCGAACGGCATACAATATAGCACTCCAAACACACGAACGGGAACCATACGAATCGCTGCTAGCAGACGAATAGGAAAAGCATCCAAGCGGCTTACACTCCTAGCAATCAGTCTCTATCAGCGTTCAGTAAATCCCCCCAAAGACGAGACAAGGCTCCGTGTTGAGGGTCAAGCAGTGTCTGTTTAATGAGGGCTACCTGCCCAGTATTTATGCAGGTCTCCCACCTGGTGGACACTCCCCTAGGGGACCAAATGGGAGACTGTGACAAAAGACAGACAATCAGCCAAACAGGACACACAGTCACATTATATTCCCACAATGCATCCTGGCTTCCTCCCCTCTGCCTTGGAGATAATTGAGAAGTAATTCAATTATCTCCCAAGACAAAGGCAACTCGCCATTATGCACGTGGGGATACTAACACATGAATTACTATTAAAATACACTGTGTGAGACACATAACATTAAAAGCATACATTTAACATATCCCCAGATAGCTCAGGTCTGAGCGCACATTATTAAGTGAATGGCGCTCAGACCACACGAATACAGTTTAATCGCCATGGAGCCAAAGTCTTTACACAGTCAGTTCTCATGCGAATGGGCTCCATGGGATCCCTATCTGGGGTATAACATAATCTGGTAAAACTCCCGAACACCGGGCCGTTCGTGTACTTCCGCCAAACAAGAAGGGAGGTCGGCGGCTTCAGCGGTGTTCGCGCAAAACTGTGTCTGATTTTAGTTCCATGAATTAAGTGTCAAACACCGCTGTACATTCGCATGTTTAAAAGGGCCGCGACCTCGTGTTCGTGATACGAATGGCGGCCACCCAGCATTCGTCAATTAAGCTGCGGTTAACCGCAGCTTCAGGGAGGCTAATTGCCGGCACACTCCAGCTCCCAGGTGGTCCAGTCATTCGTGCGGTTGTTCGGTAGATTGAATCTACCGAACACCAGGCAGAAAAGAACGAATAAATCTTTTCTGCAGGTACAAAAGATGCCTTTTAACATGGGGCCGTAGTCTAAAGGCAACAGGTGAGCAACCAGGCTTCTCCAATGCAATGTGGCGAGATTGCTCTCGTCACAGTACCCCCACCCCTACCCAGTGGTAGCTTGTGGCAGCATTCATTAATAAATGTCTTCAGTACCAAAAAAATAAATAAAAGGCCAACACTACTATTAAAATAAAAAAAGAAGAACTGAGCTGGAAAATCATAAAATACTGCTTTGGGAATAGCAGAGCTCAATGACAGACACACTCAGACACACACTTAGACTTAGAGATAGAGTCTCAGTCACAGAAAAAAGTCCTTGCAATTAGTTTCACTTTAAATTTGAATTTTCCCTCATAGTTTACCAGGTTCTGACTATTTGTACAGGGTCTATCTATGAAATAAAGGTTTATTGCTCAATTTCATTAATGTTTTTTTAATCTAATTATGGTATAATTCTGCTTTTTTTTTTTCATTCAGAGTTATTCATTTGAGACAGTGGTTTTGTTCCAGCCTTTACTTGGAAAAATAAAATAAAATAAAAGTAAGGAGTATTTTTGTTTTTTATCAGAAAACCTTCCCACTTACTATCTGACCTTTTAAGCTTATTGTGAAATTACAGTGGAGCATACATTTAAAATGTCAGTTATTTCCAACATACGCAGAGATTAGTGAAGCTCCCCATTATATACACACTATAATTTCATCCATGAAGCGAGTTCCTGTTGATTTAATAATAGGTATAGCGTCATATAACATGTGTGCGCTGAGTTGGTACATATTTCATTTTATGATTCATATCAGCCAAACCACTTATTTTAGCCAGGCTAATGGTTTAACATACCAATTGTTTAAATTAGCGAGTTTTGCCCATTGACAACAAATATCAGTAAGATCTTTGCCAGGCAGGTACATATAAACTAAATTTTAAAATAGCCACGTATACTTTTGAAATTTTGTCTCCCATGACAGAATAATATTCTTGATGCTGTCATCACATCATGTGACCTAACCCATCGTGTGAAAAATTATTTCAAATTGACAAGCCTCCATATTGAATCACCATGGAAGAAGTCTACCTATATCCATCCATGACGTTTCGGCTGGTTACATACCTAGCATGGGGAATGGCATTTTGGGAATTATGGTGAATGTCTTGTATGTGGTATAATAACCATCTAGTGTTTTTAAAAGCCAGAATTTCAGCTGCTCATTGCATGACAGGACAGGCTTGTTTGCTTAAAAAACAGGGCAGTAATTCAAGATTACTACCTCCTAAATACATACACCGGGGGCCACATTATGGATGCCACATGGATGCAAGCTAACAGAGCTTCCCATAAAGGTGAGAATACAATCACTAGATAAGCAAAATGGCCAATAAAAAAAAAGATCAAGAGGACCACCCCAGATGTTCACTGGGCTAAAAACTACAACTCCAACTAAATATTTTCGAGATAATACCCCAAGCATAACTGAAAACACACATCCCAATATGGTGCTGGTGACATTCTCAGATAGTTCACGCCCGGGCATGCCCACACTTTCTGCATCATCTTCTCTTAAAGGATAACATGGCTGCAATTCAGGCAAAACTGGAGTCGACATTTCAACCTAAATTTAACTAGCTGGGCTCGGATATTTGGCACTTGGGAACTCGTTGATATTTAGGTGGATAGGGAGCAACTATATGTCCAACTTAACATACCATCATCGCTGCTTGGAAGACAGGGACAACCTTTAGTAGGCTTAACAGCATGTGTATTAGGTACCCATAGGTGAAGGGGGAGAATTTTAAAGATCTCATACAGAGATGTTTTAACGCTGTTATGCGGAAACGTCTCTGCAATAAACTCCACTTTGATCACATCCACCTAGTTCTCAAACCAGTGAATATGTTATATACCGTATATACTCGTGTATAAGTCGATCTCATGTATAAGTAGAATGCAGTTTTGTGACCAACAATTGTGAAATATGCTATGCCTCGTGGATAAGTCGAGGGTAAAACTTGGGGCTATGAAATTCTGTGATTTTTATAATTATATACACACACTCATACAAACACACACTCTGCATTATATATACACACACTCTGCATTATATACACACACACACTCATACAAACACACACACTCATACAAACACACACTCTGCATTATATACACACACTCTGTGTATATAATGCAGAGTGTGTGTTTGTGTAGTGTTTGTGAACTGGGTGGAGGGAGGGCATTTTTATTATTTTAATTTTTTTTATTTTAATATTATTTTTTTATTATTTTAATTTTATTTTGTCCCCCCTCCCTGCTTGTTAACTGGTCAGGGAGGAGGGCTATCTTAATCCCTGGTGGTCCAGTGGCATGGGCTGTGAAGTGGGGGGGCCGGCAGGAAGCATTTACTTACCTTTCCTGCAGCTCCTGTCAGCTCCCTTCTCCTCCGTTCCGGTCACCTCCACTGTAAGTCTCACAGTCTGGTTGCCGCGCGGATCGTTGCCATGGCTCTGACGGCCGCGGCTCTCTAAGTTGCCATAATACAGACAGTGACTCGAGTATAAGTCGAGTGGGGGTTTTTAAGCACAAAAAATGTGCTGAAAAACTAGACTTATACTCGAGTATATACTGTATTCACTACTACAACATTTCTCTACATGTTCCTCGCATAGTACCAGGCACAAGTGTCAAAATGTCACATTTTATTGTTAAATACTTCTGTTTCACTGATGTACCATACTTTTGTCCTGTGAAATTGTTTCTTTTGGCCAATGACGATTTGTACTGATGTACTGAATTCTGTACATCTGCCTTTTTGTTGTTTTTACTCTGAAAACCCAATAAACATTTATAATGCGGAAAAAAAAACATATGCACCATATACATTTTTATGATTACTCTAATTTTCACAGAAAGGAGTACCTAATAATGTAGTGTATAAGACAGTATCCCTGTCCAACAAATTACATTTCTTATTTCCATCTGCTTACTATATTTTAACAATAATTATGATCCCTGGCACAATGAAGGATCTAATGTAGAATGACGTTTTTAAGAGAGGCATCTGTAATAGTCTGGTTGTTGAACTACACAAAGATGGATATTTATCATTGTTCACTCATAAATATATGAATAATGTAAAAACTAAGTCAAAGTGATGTCAGAACATTTTTTATTTATTTATTTTTTAAATTTACATTGTCTGATTGGCACAGCCCGAGTATACCATGTGTATCTATTTAACCCCTTTATTTCCAATCACTTGAACTGGGCCAGTCCGGCACTGGCTGTTGTGGAGAGCTCACTCACTCACTCACTCCTACTCCCCAACTGTGGAAATGGTATGGCCCATTGAAACTTCTGTTACTGTTTGGAGGGATGGGGCATCTGATTTGTTCAGCACACTTGCAGACATCAAATCAGTGGCTAATGGATCCTGGCAGATAAATTAATTCCTTCAAAGGCATTTCTGGAGTATAAATTAGGTGGGTTAGGCTTTTATGGTCTAAATTTAATTTTGTAAAGTAAATGAAAGCAAACACATTTATATACAGTTTTGAGAGTGAGGGGGTGAAAATTCCAGTGTGCATGCGCCAGTATAGCACTTTGGATGGAATGCCTGGGAGACTACACACTCATACAACAATTCCATGCAGCTGCCCAAGCACACATGTCCAGAGCACCAAAGGCTATGATATCTCCCTAAACAAGGGGTGAGCAACCTTTTGCCCTCCAGATATTTTGGACTACATCTACCACAATGCTCTTACACCCATAATGCTGGCAATTCATTAAGGAAGTTGTAGCCCAGAACATGTGGAGCGCCAAACTTTGCCTACCCATGGACTAAAGAGAGAAACACTGAGGAGGTAAGTGCATTCTATACATATCTCTGCTACCCTACTTTTAGATAGGCTTTGTATTGAAAGAGCAGTAGATGATTGCATAGCACAAAGCTGTATAAATGATTCTAATGGAATTGCTCAATTAGACCAAGGTCATGCAAGTAATAAATCATACAATAAAAGCTATCTTCTTAATGTCGTATACAAGTTATAAATTGAAATGCAATAGAACAGTGTGTAGGTTGAACACTTTAAATACTTATATGCCTTAACTTTTATATTTGTGCATGACGAATCTGAGTACAAAAAAAAAAATATTCAAAATACAGGAAAAAAACACAAAAAAACACCCAAAACAACAGGAAGAACAATTACTATAATGGTCACATCTAAAACCATTTTATCTAAGGAGTTTAATTTCCCGAATAGTGCCAAATCAGTGCACACGTTGCTATGGCTTTCTATATTTCTTTAGATAAAAATAATTTAGAAGTACTTAGTTGCCTTTCCCCCCTCCCCCCATATAGCTTTCATAGCTTTTGTTTGATGTGGAAAAAAAATATATATAAACAATATTCAGCTTAAGAAAATTCCCAGAAGCTTCACTATTACTTTAGCATTTTTATTCTCCTGGTCTAACTTTTCTAAATCCCCCTAGTGTGGGTTTATCTGCTGTGCGCTGCGTTTAAGAATGTGCTAGCAGTATATTGCTTACAGTCATTCAATTCCTCGTGCTATCTCTGAGGACTTGTGTTATCTAAACATCTTCTCAAATAAAATTGAGTGTGTATTGGGAACAGATTCTGTATTGAAATAAGGCAACATGCCAAATACAAGTAATGAAACAAGCTGAAAGCGATTCCATTGTTCCCTTACAAAGACATATTGACAAAATCTCAAACGTCTTTTTTTGCAGCAAAATAAATAAATGTAATATTTATTTTAAAGCTGAGTAGGTTATTGAACGAGCTGTAGAACAAAGACGGGTCAAACCTCAGGGATGTTGGTTACGTTGCTGGCTGGGTCAGGGTGAATACTATTATTAAGAAGGATAATAATATCTAACTGAAAATGCGGGGAAATATCAGAGTATTCTGAAATACTTTGGGAGCCACGTGCTAAACAAAGCCAGTTAAAAAATTAATTACATGTTAGAAAAGTTACAAAGTATTGTTCTGTCTGAATTTATTGACTGATGATTTAAAGGGATCCTTTCCTGGCACTATAGGGTTAATAGGTCCCCCCATCCTTTGGGGCTGAAGTGGTTAAAACCCCTTCAGCCACTTACCTGAATCCAGTACCGATGTCCCTCAGCACTGGATCAGGACCCTCCCACGCTCCTCCCCCGCTGACGAAAGCCGGCGGGGGAGACCTAATGTGCATGCGCGACAATGTCCGCGAGCACGCATTAGACCTCCTCATAGGAAAGGACCTCCAGCGTCAGAGAACAAACCAAAAGTCTGTTAGGATTCTGGAAGTGCTCCCAGTGGCAGTCTGGCAGACAGCCACTGGGGGCAAAATTAGAGCTGCAATATAAACATTACAGTTCTCTGGAACTGCAATGTTTAACATTGCAGCACTAAGTGCAAAAGGGTCACAGCACCCAGACCACTTCAATGAGCTGAAGTAGTCTGGGTGCCTACAGTGTCCCTTTAAAGGAACACACCAGCGTTACAAATTAAAATCTTTATTTGTAACTCTGGACTGTTTGAAAGTCTGTCTATATTATTGGATCCCTCTGGTCCCGTAAATAAAGAGTTAACTTATCTCTAACCAAGATGTTCCCTCTTTGCAGCTTTGCTTTGCCTAATTTTGTCTCCTGCTTTGTGCTTCAGCAGAATGCAATCAGAGAAGCACCCGCCTGACTGTCTGATTGACAGCTTGGAATGTGCAACTGCTGATTTCCCTTTGGCACTTTTATAAAGTGAAAAAAGGGGACATGTGTAACCCATAAAGCACTTCAGTTTGGAGTGACCCTTTAAAGGGACACTCCAGACAACTATTATTATTATTATTATTATTGCCATTTATATAGTGCCAACAGATTCCGTAGCGTTTTACAATATTATAAGAGGGGGATTTAACTATAAATAGGACAATTACAAAACACTTACAGGAACGAGAGGTTGGAGAGGACCCTGCTCAAACGAGCTTACATTCTATAGGAGGTGCGGTATAAAACACAATGTAAGGCCTGACATAGGGGTGAGGTGTGAGAGAACCGACTAGAGAGGAAAAACAGTCTGGTAGCAGCGTTCATTATGGACTGTAGCTGTGCAGTATGGCTTTTAGGAAGACCAATCAGGAGAGGGTTACAATAATCCATGCAGGAAATTACTAGAGCATGGACAAGCTCCTTGGTAGCATCTTGCGTAAGAAAGGGGCGGATGCGGGCTATGTTTTTTAGATGGAATCTACAGGATTTGGCAACATTCTGGATGTGAGGCTCAAAGGTGAGGCCAGAATCAAGTATGATGCCAAGGCAGTGCACTTGCAAGGATGGACTGATGGGGGTACCACAAACTTGAAGGGAGGGTGAAAGAGGAGGATCAGTATTAGGAGGAGGAAAGAGAAGGAGCTTAGTTTTAGAGAGATTGAGTTTCAGAAAGCGGGAGGACATCCAGTCAGAGATGGAAGAAAGGCAAGCAGTGACAAGTTGCAGGATGGCAGGGGAGAGGTCCAGGGAGGAGAGAGAAGCACCCGCCTGACTGTCTGATTGACAGCTTGGAATGTGCAACTGCTGATTTCTCTTTGCAACTTTTATAAAGTGAAAAAAGGGGACACGCTTGTAACCCCTAAAGCACTTCAGTTTGGAGTGACCCTTTAAAGCACTTTAGCTTGCTGACAAGCTTTATGTGTAAAAATGTGTCCTATTTTTTTCGATAGAAATTTACACCTTTCTAACTGTGGTTACACCCCTGGCTTTCAAGCAGACAACAGGTCATGTTACTTCCCAGTTTGTTTAACTCTGTGAAGCTAAACTCAAAATGCATTAATTGACTTGCAAAGACTTCTCATTGATCTCCTTTGGGAAGTCTGTGATTGGACAGCCACAGAAAGGGTAGGAGGGTTTAGAAGCGGAGGGCTTGCAAAGGCAGTAGACAAGAGAGTCGCAGGTTTTAAAAGCTTTTTCAGATATAAACCTAATGGACATTGCTAAATTAAATGCATGCAAGTTTTCATTTGGGGTATATCTACTAAACAGTGTTTTTTAAAAAAACGGATTTTGTATTTGGGCAGTTGAGTTTACCGAAACATACAATAGTCAATGTAACTGGACAGCAAGTGAAAAACAGTGTTGTAAAAATGTAAAAAAACAAAAACCAAGTTTATAGAAATGACTACTTGCATGGTATAGCACATTGAGCCTATTACAATTGTGGAAATCATTCTATTTGTTGTATATCTCAGTAAAATGATGACAGTTGCTAACACATCACTATTTTATGAATAAATTATATTTTTGCACTCAATCAATCAACCAATCAATCAATCTTATTTATTTCTGTATTATCCGACGCGCTTTACGAATAATGAAAAAATAACATTGCTATTTATACAAAAAGAGGATAAGTAATTAGATACACTGAAACAAAAGGAGACAACACAATTGTGAAGCTACAATGTATCCATGAACAGACTAATACAAGGAGTAATGGTTAACAATCAGTACACTGGATGCAGTTAAGTATTCCAATCACAATGCATTGGATGTCGAGGAAATTGAAGAGAATACAGTCACTAAAGTATAGAATAGAGATGAAGAGGTTGATAAGAAGCAAGAAGTTAGAAATGACCCTTGGTCAAGTGGACTAGCAGAGAAGGTTAAGAGTGTTAAAGGGAGGGGGGGCGTGTCCTGGACGCCGGCAAAAGCGGTCGCATGTAGCAGGAGCTCCGAGCTGCTACGGCCTAACTACAAAAGCACAGCAGTGACAAGCTACAGGGACACGGCAGACTACAAGATGTCCCAACCCAAACAGCGTCGCCAGACAGAGAGGGGCGATAAAACCAATTTTTTTGGCGTGAAATCGAGCCAAACCCGGGGCCAGGCGCACCACGAGGAAACCCAAGATGGCGGGGAGGAGGATGCCACAACGGCCCAGGAGGCCGGATCTGCAGACCCACCTGTCACCAAAGGGATCCTACAATCCCTCCTAAACTCGATGGCTGACAAGCTGCAGGCTTCATTCCACAGCTCCATAACAGACCTCAGATCAGATATCAAGGAATTGGGGGAGAGGACGTCCACGATGGAAAACAAGATGGCGGAACACGAAGAAGCCTACAACGATATGGCGACAGAGCTGGATGGCCTTAAAACCCGTATTGCGGCCCAGGAGGAAAAAATTGCGGATATGGAGGATAGGGGACGGCGTAATAACCTCCGCATCAGGGGCATAGCAGAGAGTGTCGGCCCGACCCATCTCCAGGCCTACCTCACAGACATGTTCAAGGCCCTCGCCCCAGAGGTGCCGCATGACATGTTCCTGATGGACCGGGCACACAGAGTCCCGAAGCCTGCTTTTCTGCCTGCAGATGCACCCAGAGACACTCTAATTCGTCTCCACTATTTCCACATTAAAGAGGAAATCATGAGGGCGAACCGCACGAGGAACAAAAGAGACGCTGACCCAGCCTACCAGCACATCCACATCTATGCTGATATATCGGCGTTCACGCTGAAACGAAGAAAAGAATTCTCCGCCATAACAACTCATCTTCGCCAACTACACATGCCGTATAGGTGGGGCTATCCGGTCAAATTGGTGGTACAGAGGAACGGAAAGCCTACTATCCTGCATTCCCCAGAAGAAGGAACGAAGGTCCTCCAAAGCTGGGGCATTGAAGTGCAAGCTAAAGGGCGAGAGACTCAGAGACTTACTCCATCATGGAGGAAGGCCAAGCCCTAATTTGTCCCTGTGAGGAGGTGCTGAGACTGTAAACGCTCATCCTGACCAGGCCTGTATCAAGGGTATACTAATGTATTGTAACATGGGGCAACAATTGTTATGAACAAGAGAGATGCATATTGATGGGGGACGGGAAGACTGGGGGCTGGGGATGGAGGTGGGGGGACCGCACAAACTGGGATCTGACCCCCACATGCCCGATAAGGACCCACGGCACACGAGGTGAGAGAGTTACAGCCCTAGAGGAGGGTGAAGGGCCACTTAGAGACGCTGATTTATTTACTGCAGGCGAGTGGGTGAGTGGGCAAGTGGGCTTCCCCCTCTCCCATCCCCCCCCCCAGGGTCTCTTTAATGCTGTATAAAAAAAAAAAAATAATAATAATATTATTATTATTATTATACGGTTGCCACGGCACCACCTAAACACAG
The DNA here is from genome assembly GCA_933207985.1 of Pelobates cultripes. Classification (NCBI taxonomy): domain Eukaryota; kingdom Metazoa; phylum Chordata; class Amphibia; order Anura; family Pelobatidae; genus Pelobates; species Pelobates cultripes. The sequence goes on from OW240915.1 coordinate 27,165,050, forward strand.
GGTACACGCAAATTTCGGAACATGCTGGAATATAGGTGTCTAGTGTAGCGGAGGAGACACCTCTGCGGGTGCCAGACTACCCTCCCAGAGCAAACTGAATGCCACATACACCCTACTATCACACCCTACAGGCCTTCCAGTCAGACGCAGTCACAGACCTCCCATACGCACTACACATCATTAGGTCACTGCAACCTTACATGGTCAAGATAAAGGCCAAAGCCGCTGAACTGCAGCCAGGACGGAAGCCGTAAGCTTCCACCCCCAAAGCACCGCACACAGGTGCACAGCCGGACACCCGGCACGTCAGGAGCCATTCCTTTTATCTTATGTTGTTATTATTACTGTTTATATGTTTATATCTGTTATGTCTGAGGTTCACGGAAAGCATTCCCGAGGGCAACAGAATCCACTGATTGATGACGGGGTTCTGAGATCACCACCACCCAAGTGGAAACATGCGTTAACACAGCTAGAGGTACAGAGGGGGAACCCCCTGGGTTCGAGAGAACTGGGACAACAGGGGACCCCCGCTTATAGACTACTTACACAAGACCACACACAAGACCATGACCACCTACCACCGTGAAAGTATACTCACACAATGTCAGAGGACTAAATATCCCAGTTAAACGACACCTCCTCTATAAGGAAATACAACATAAAGACATAGGCGTGCTCTGTTTACAGGAGACACACTTCAGGACGGGATCACACCCCACCATCTTACAAAAAGAATTCCCGATACAATTCCATGCAACCACAACAAACAAAACGAAAGGTACGTCGATTCTAATTAGCAAAAACGTTGCGTACATTCCCCACTCGCAACACATCGATCCAGACGGCAGATTTGTTATCATAATAGGCACAATTAACGACATGCAGTACACTATAGCTAATATCTACGCCCCGAACACAAATCAAAGAAATTTTCTCCACAAAATCATACTAAAACTACAACATATCCAACAAGGCACTACCATAATATGTGGAGACTTTAATCATGTTTTTGACCCTACAATCGACACTACTCTGGCCACATCAAAAGCACGGACTGCCCCACTCAAAAAACAAAGTAGAGCACTGAGACACCTTCTCCACCGCCATCATCTATATGATGTGTGGAGAGCCCATCATGTGGGTGAGAGGGGATATACGTTTTTTTCCGCAGCACACAACACCTACTCCCGCATAGATGGGTTTCTCATCTCGGGAGCAGCCATGTCACAAATAACCAACTGCGAAATAGGGCTCATGACGTGGTCTGACCACGCCCCAGTGGAACTGATACTCAAAAACAAGTACGACCCTACCCATAGAAGTCCCTGGCGTTTAAATACGGCGCTACTGCGTGATAACAACTTTACTGAGGAACTAAAGGCAAGCTTGACGCATTATTTCCAAACCAACGACTCCACAGACACCTCCAGAACCACCTTGTGGCAAGCACACAAAGCGGTCATAAGGGGTTTGCTCATACGGAGAGCATCCTTTTTAAAACAACAGGCCAATTCCCAATTAATAATTGCCCAAAAAGACCTCCAGCGTCTTACCTCTCAAAATCAACACACACCCACTAAGGAACTGAGAACACGTATTGTACAGATAACAGAACAAATACACAAACTATCCCTAGAACAAGTGGGACGACATTTGACTAGACTTAAAGCTAGGACCTACACACAAGGCAACAAAGCAGGCAAACTCCTAGCACAGAGAATTAAGACACAGCAGGCGGCCCAAAAGATAGCATACATGACATCCCCTCAGGGACACAAAATAGTAGCACCCAAAGACATTAGTAACGTTTTCGCCAAATACTATGAGTCACTGTACAATCTCAGAAATGACCGCTCCACCCCTCAACCGAGGGAACCGAATATAAGCGAATTCTTGGAAAAAATCAAATTGCCCAAACTCACCTCTGCCCAGCAAGATTCCCTCTCGGCCCGCATCACGGAACCTGAAGTGTTCAAAGCCATAGCCACATTACAAGCGGAAAAAGCCCCAGGCCCAGATGGCTTTGCCAATGGGTATTACAAAAAATTCCAACAGATTTTAGTCCCGCACATAACACACGCATTTAACGAGGCAGTTGCAAAACGAGCGTTGCCACAAGAAGCTCTGAAAGCCCATATAATCACGCTCCCCAAACCAGGTAAACCACCAACGCACCCACAAAACTTTCGCCCGATCTCGTTACTCAATACCGATACAAAACTTTTTGCCAAAATATATGCTACCAGATTAAGTGACATACTCCCACAGGTGATACATAATGACCAAGTAGGGTTTGTGAAGGGACGCCAGGGAGGCGACAACACAAGGAAGGTCATAGACATTATACACAGCGCACGCAAACAGCGAATGGAATGCTTAGTCATTTCGTTGGATGCGGAAAAAGCCTTTGACCGCTTGGGCTGGGGGTTTCTGGAAGCGGTCCTATGCAAATTCGGATTGCCGGAGATGTTCCGCTCAGCGGTCGGGGCCCTATACCACAGCCCATCCGCACAGGTGATCACAGCGGGTTTCACCTCTGAAACCTTCTGCATAACTAATGGAACGAGACAGGGTTGTCCGCTCTCCCCGCTGCTGTACGTACTAGCTCTGGAACCACTGGCGGCACTTATCAGAGCAAACAAAGCTATTCATGGGGTCCATTTGGGGACAGAGAATTTAAGATAAATCTATTCGCAGACGACATCCTATTAACGTTGACTCAGCCCATGATATCCCTCCCGAACCTAATGGCGACCATCAAGGAATATGGTCTAAATTCCTATTACAAACTAAACGTCACCAAATCCCAAGCCATGGGTATAGGAATCCGAGAGGACCTTCTGAGACAACTCAGAGACGCCTTCTCTTTTGATTGGCGGACAGACAACATCACATTCTTAGGGATACACATACCTCCTCATCTGCCCAACTTGTTCAAATTCAACTTTGCCACACTTCCCAAATCGTTTGCAGATACTCTGCGAACATGGGAGGGAAAATTCCTATCATGGCTAGGTAGACTAGCCGCCTTTAAAATGACCCTACTTCCCAAGCTCCTCTACCTCCTCCGCACAATTCCCATACGAATACCAGGAAAATACTTAGCCAAGTTACAAACAATGATGGTAAGATTCATATGGGCGAACCGTAGAGTACGGGTAGCTACAAAAATTTTGCAGAAACCAGTGATGGAGGGGGGTTTGGGGATGCCGAATTTACGGACGTATTACTGGGCCACACAGTTGGCGGCTATTGCAACTTCACACTCGGGGACGGAACCACCTCAATGGGTATACATAGAGTCTCAATGGGCCTGCAAACATGGACTAAAGCACATATACTGGACACCTCATACACCAAACTTGACATCCACAGATATGCTACCCCCAACGAGGGCTATGCTACAAATATGGGAGAAGGCAGGGGCCGCACAAGGGGGAAGAGGTCCTAACATAGGAAACATGCCAATAGAGAGTATCCAAGCACACATCCACAACTTCGACCACACACCATGGCTCGCAGGGGGTTGCACGCACTTACGACAAATATGCGAGGGAGGTAAAATAATACCATTCCCGATACTGCAGTCTAGGTTTTCTATACCGGCCAAACACATTTTTCCCTACCTGCAGCTAAAATCCTTTGTGTCCGCCCTCCCAAAATGGGACAACCCTGAAACACAGCCCAAACACCCCCTGGAACAATTGTGCTTAACCGAGAAGACTCCCACAAAAATCATCTCCAAACTATATATGACCCTGACGAACACACATGCCAACTCCCAAACGGACTTCAGAGACAAATGGCAAGCGGACCTGGGGCGCGAGTTAGAAGACAGAGATTGGAAACTAGCCTTCAGAGCACACAAAAGCCTCACCATGTGTGCCTCTCACCTAGAAACAATGAGGAAAATCTTATATAGATGGTACATGGTCCCAGACAGACTTGCTACAATATATCCAGGCACCAACCCAAACTGTTGGAGAAACTGTGGGGAACGGGGTACGATGTTCCACATATGGTGGACCTGTCCAGTTCTGACCCCATACTGGAAACAAGTGGAGGAAATTGTGGCTCACACGTTAGGGAACACATACCACTTGACACCTGAACAAGGCTTACTATTCATGAACCTAAATCACTGGCACAACCCAGAAAGGCAACTAATATTCCAAACTTTAATAGCAGCAGTGACTCTGATAGCCAAGTGCTGGAAACAACCCCGACCACCGACCAAACAAGCTCTGATAAGTCAAATCTCCACGAATTGGGAATACGAGCACATGGCTAGTAAATATTTAAGCACGAATCATAGAATTAGGGAAGCGTACACTAAATGGAAGTTATACAGAACACAGCATAGTACCACTTGATACAAAGTGGGACACCGGAAGGGATCCTCATACACACATTTAGGTGAAGATCTCAGGCCGAACCAAAGCCACCAAATGAGCACTCCTACATATAGCAACATAGGTGCAGGGAGGGTTGACCACCGAGTGCGACCAATCTACATCAGGACAACCACGTCTCCACAAAGCAACTTATATAGGGAACACACCTTACTTGAGTGCAGGCTTACGCAAAAAAGTGAAGCTCAGACATGTTATGTTATACTAGTTTAAGTTTATAACCCTGGTGGTATATGTTATACCACGACCCACCCACCCCGACACCCCTACCTTCGGTGTTTCACATTCCGTTGGTAGCCACGCGCAACTCGAGCGCCACGCCAAGTTAGCCCCTGGAAACAACAAGTCAGCAGCTAAAAGAACTAGAGGGTACAAGGGAAACCCCATAATCACAAAGAGATACAAGTGGGTACCCGAATATTACCACTACTCAACTTCTAAACCCCAGGGGTTGTCTCTAATGGTACTTGTTGTCTAATGTGTACATATATTGTTGTCATGCATGACTACTACACGATATTTTCAATCTAATCCTCCAAGTGAGGATGGAGAGCCTGGGGTGCTCATGGTAATGTAACAATGTATGACAACTCCCATTCCCCCATCTTACTTTCTGTATCCCCCCTTATTCTTTTCCTTCTGTGAAAATAAAAATTGTCAAATTGAAAAAAAAGAGTGTTAAAGGGAAAAGTGTTTTATTAGTTTGAACACCCCACATTTATTTATATTAAATATATATTTTGAAATGGAAACAAACCTATGACACTGATATTTTAATAAATAAAAAATAAATTCCACAGCATTAACTAAACTGTAGAATTTAAAAACACGTAATTATTCATACTTTTTTATTATAACGGCTATTTTATTATTTTAAAATGACACCTTGTTTTACTATCATTTTCAATTTGTGGATGCCTGGTTTGCGTTCAGCTGTCCTGATGCAGATTGATATAAGTTACAGTATTCCCATGTTTTTTGAAGGAAGAAAGGTGAAACCCGAACTCTTAAAGTGTCCCTTTGGAGTTAAAGGTCACTTTGTAAAACCTCGACCTTTGTTTGCTATGAGATTTCCAGATCACATATGTTTAAGTTGCCTGATAAATCATTTACTTTTCTTCTCCACTATCAAAAACCTCAACCTTTACATTGTTGTGAAAAGGAAGATTAGTTAGCTACTGAGGGTTAAAACCACACTAAAAACATATACTAAAACAAAAATGAAACAAAAAGGAGGAATATTCATTTCACACATACATTTTTGCAGGAGTAAATACAGGAACTGATGACAGAATAGTAGAAATATGAATTACAAATATGTGTTTTCCTATACAAATTGCTATTTAATGCAAATTATGGAACATCTGGAGTAAGTGGAATACATAGCATAACATACAAATGAGACATGAAAACATGGGACAGGGGGGACTTAATCATTGATGTTACATTTCTTTCAGATACTCTGATCTAGAGAACGTTAATACGATGAATACTCTCCCCATCCCTGGAAACCAAACAGATTTCACCTGGAGGTTCAGGTCTAGCAAGCAGGAGATGGATAAATATACAGTGGGACATCGGTTTACAAACGCCTCGGTTAACATAATTTTTGGTTTACAAATGAAAATCCATTGAAAATAATGCCTCGGTTTACAAGAAACATTTCGCAATACAAAGCAAGTTTCCCCAGGATGCATTGCACCTGGGAGGTTTATAGCGCCGCCCCCTGCATGCTGGAGTCTGTGGGTAGCACATGGCATCGAGTGTGGAGGTGTTGAAGCGGCTTTTGCATCGAGTTTTGGAGCCATTCTGGAAATTGTTTGCAGTTGTTTTGGAACTTTTCTGGTGCATTTCTCAAGATGTGGAACGGTACGGAGCTGAGCTTGTTCGTCTGCATGCCTTTTATTGTGTGTTCTGCATTGTGGGTTGGTTTCCATGCCAGCTCATTTTGACTTTTTTCTGACCTCCAAAACGGATTAATTGGTTTTTAAAGCCTTCCTATGGGAAACCGCATTTCAGTTTACAAATTTTTCGCAGTAAGAAACGTCCCGGAGAACGCATTAAATTCGTAAACCGAGGTCCCACTGTATATTTGTAAAGGACAAATATATATTTGTGAGCATTCCATGCCTGTTTTTCACCAAACCTTTGAAAAATATTTTTCTTTTATACTTGGACAACTTTTTCCATACAGGACTGTACCCTTTATTGTCCCTGTGTCATGCCTGTGTTTTTACTCCAGGTAAACAATATACTAATTGTATGTTACCTTGACGATGATTGATTTTAAGCAATAAATGCATGATCAAAGCATGCCTGAGTATTTACTCCAGGTAAAGGATGAATGTATATATTGTATACAGAGAAGATTATCACCAACACTATACTTAAAATATATTACTTTAATAATATGGTACAAAATGCACATTTTTACTCTAGTAATAGCTAGTTGTAAAAAAGAGAAAGTCATGACATATTGCTTCAAAATGCAACACTTTTACCCAAACTAATGTAAAAATGTTCCTAAAGAACGAAACAGTGAACTTGGGGGCCAGTTAAAAATATACAAAGTATAGCCACTACATGCAGAAGTGGAAAAACTTACTAAAAAGTGTGCCCTTCAAACACCGTCAAAAATAGGGAGACAAATGTAATAATTCGAAATTTCAATCAAACGGACACCTCCCAAGGTAAAAACATAGTGTAATCCACTCTCTTATAAAGAAAGACACACAATATAATTGGGAGAACTCACAGGAGGATATTGAATCACTTTGTAGACTTTCTATTGCTTTTAGTTTGTATTTATTCTGTTTACTGTTCCAGCGTTTGGACACCAGCATTGGGACATCCCTACCACCACTGCATCCAGGTCCCCCGGGGGCAAAGACATGCTTTAAATAGTTTTTATCTTGTGAGTGCAATCTTAATAAATGGTTTATTTTATATATACATCTGCACAATTTGGGTTTCTTGTTTTGTTTAAAGGGCCAGAGGATCATCTTTCAGTACCATTGTAGCCCCCTACATTCCACCTAAGGATGATGTGCCAGATATCATTAGTCTCCCTATTTTTGGGGTACAGTTAAGCCCTATGTGAGGGTGTGCTTGTGCACAGCTGACACCCTTCCCAGTGCAGGGCTAAGATGGCTCACTAGACCAGGTGTAGGCAACCATTGGCACTCCAGATGTTGTGGACTACATCTACATTGATGCTTTGCTAGGATTATGGCTTCAAGAGAATTATGGGAGATGTAGTCATTTTACACAAGTTTTTCATATATATATATATACACATTCAAAAAAATTATAAACGCAACACTTTTGTTTTTGCCCCCATTTTTCATGAGCTGAACTCAAAGATCTCAGACTTCTTCTATGTACCCAAAAGGCCTATTTCTCTCAAATAGGCTGGCAACAATAAAATGCAATCTGCCCTGAGTGGCCTTTTATTGTGGCCAGCCTAAGGCACACCTGTGTAATAATCATGTTCTCTAATCAGCATCTTGATATGCCACACCTGTGAGGTGGATGGATTATCTCAGCAAAGGAGAAATGCTCACTAACACAGATTAAGAAAGATTTGTGAACAATATTGGAGAAAAATAGGCCTTTTGGGGTAAATAGAAAAAGTCTTAGATCTTTGAGTTCAGCTCATGAAAAATTGGGGCAAAACAATAGTGTTGCATTCATAATTTTGTTCAGTGTATATATTATTATTATTTATTATGTTTAATAAAAATGTGGTTTTAAAGCGTAATAAAGGTCGCTGACTGTGACATCCTATTAATCTCTGATTGTGCCCCTAAATCAACTCACACTATGACCAATATCTACTGCTATTTGACTGTGAACAGTGATTCCTGTAAGTCCCTGACTGTGAATGTTACTTTACCATAACTCCTACTCTGACCGTACCCCCAGTTACTCTAATGTAAACAGTATACAGGGTTAGTCACAGACTATGAATACTACATTGTGTTAACCTTGACTGTGATCCGTAATTACTGTTACTTGAATATCAACTATTCTATCTGTTAGTCGTTGACTATGATCAGTACCTTGACTCTGACTCGCATCTTGTACTACTTTGTTAGTCTCTGACTATGACTGTCAGTAGTGGGCGCATGGAATAGCCTTCCAGCTAAAGTGGTAGAGGTTAACACAGTGAAGGAGTTTAAGCATGCGTGGGATAGGCATAAGGCTATCCTAGCTATAAGATAAAGCCAGGGACTAATGAAAGTATTTAGAAAACTGGGCACACTTGATGGACCGAATGGTTCTTATCTGCCATCACATTCTATGTTTCTATGTGTAATGGAGCTCCCTGCACCCCTGCTGGGTACCTCTGTCAATGACCGCTTCCTAACTGGAACAGGGGACAAACCACAGCACTTCTGCCCATAGTCGCCGTGGCTTGACTGGGGTCCTGCAACCACTCCCTCCTGGAGCAGAATGAGAAACTTGCTCTAGCAATCCCTAGGCTATGGACGACAAAACAAGATAATTCCTCCCCTGTGCCTGGGAGATAATTGAGTCAGGAACTGTACAAAACTCAATTATCCCCAGGCACAAAAACACACATTTCCCAAACACCCCAAAAGTACCTTAAAATTAAAAAAAAAAACTCTGATAGCACTGATCTGGGTGACCAACATATCAAAAAATCACCTAGATCAGTTCAGAGCTTCAGGATTTTCTTGGAAGTCATAATGTGACCGACCGCAAGCATGGTCCTATGCCCAAAACAGTCCCATAGAATCACGGCTAGCGGTCGATCTAGTTCGGTAGTAAAAACGAACAAACTACCAAACATAGTCCATATTCTTACCCTGGAGCTTGTTCCCCTTGTTTGTTGGAACGTTTCCACCGAACAGTGTCTTTCTAAGTGTTGTAGTACCGAACACAGGTGATCATGGAAGTCCAGCGGTGTTCAGGAGTTTCAGTGTTCGAAAATAGTTCCATGAACTCGACGACCAAACACCGCTGCCTGTATTGATGCGAACAAGATGGCTGCCACCTCGTGGATGTCCATAGGAAATGTGGCCACCCAGACGAACACTTAGACCTCTGCAGTGGAAATTGCTACAAAGTAGCAATTAGGCTTAACAAGCCTCATGGTTGTGGTCTCCGGTTCATGCGGTTGTTCGGTTCCCGAACCATATAGTCCAAATACACGAACGGATACTTTCACATTACATTTTACAGGGTCCATAGTCTGTGGGCATGAGCTTGTGGCAAACTCACTTGGAAAGGGGGGTTTGTCACACTATGTTTCTATGTAACGTTGTCTTGTAAACTGTAAACTGCATGTCATGTTAGCTCTGGAATGTCAGCAGTATATCAAAGTAAACAAAAATAAAACATAACAAACCTAAAAGGCATTTTGAGTCAAAATGTTCTTTATTATTTCATTTTAAATAAAGTAGTGATAGTTTAAATAAAAACAAAATAAGTGAGATATTTCCTCACCATCTACTGCAAGATAAAAGGGAACTTGTTAATGAATTGACACAGAAAGATCTTTAATTAACTGTTTTAAAAAGCAGCAGCATTTTAAAAAAATGAAAACAAAATAAGTGATAGATTTCCTGTGGAATCTACGCTAACATAAAAGGGAGCACTTCATTAAATTGGCACAGAAAGATTAACGGTGTAAAAGAGCACTTACATCCTACCTACCCCACATCAAACACAGATTTAGCTATTTATAACTAAACACAGATAGCATGAATGAGGTGTTGCAAATTACAGCCTCAATTTAATATTTTTGGATTCGATTTTCAAATTATTTCATATTTTTGGATAAACTTTTACAATGATTTAATATTTTGAAAAAATGTATTAATATTATTTTTTTTTTTAAATATGAATATATTTTTATATTGTATATTTTTATAATATATATAAAAAAATCACTTGAAGAGATAATCCAAAGATATAAAATTGAGGCCTATATCAGTTAAGAAGTTAGAAAATGAAGGAATATTGTCCAATATCGGATACTAGTCAGCGGCCAGAATATGCCATTTTATAAATATACCCTGATAATGGCATTAATGGTGAATTTGAAAATGATCTATACTTTGGTATGGTAAACAGAATGATGGTTACTTTGTGACTTGTTTATTACGCTGATCTTGTTATAAAGAATACATTTATTTTGTGAACCTACCATGGCACATTTACTTACATTTTTGCTCTATTTAAAGGGACTCTCTAAACATCATAATCACTATAGCTTATTGTTATTGGTGATATACATAAGGATATACAGCTTGACTTCTTCCCAGGGTCTGCAAGAAGCTGCTCCCCAACTGTACTAAACACAATGTAGAGCCAGATAAGCCTTACAGTGGTTATGGTCATGGGCGTCCACAGGAATTTTTCAGGGGGGGGGGGCGTGGCATAATTGTAATGACATCCATGCTTGGCCCCTTTTTGACAGTGTCATGAAGGGGAGAAGCATAGCCATTATCACATAAAGCCAGGGTGAATAGCGTTTTCACAACTATGGTGTCAGGAATACATGTTTGTATTCCTGACACTATAGTGTTCCTTTAAGCAAATTAAAGGAACATTCTGGTCACCATAACAACTTCATCTAAATTAAAATGCTATGATGCCAGGAGGCCCCTGGGTGCTCTCTTTCCTTTAAGGGTTTAAACCGCTCTCAAATGGTTTAACCCCAAAAGGCTTCCTCCAGCTCCAGATCTCCAGGTCGCTCAGTGCTATTCAGCTTCTGAAACGGAGTGTCAGGAAATGCAGATTGACATCAGGCATGGCTGCTGCTGATTGGCTATAGTGGTCAGCTGATGCTCTAAGCCAATCACTAGTTCCCGATTCATAAAAATTTTTATGAATGGGGAGCTACCGATTGGCTTAGTGTGCCAGCTGACCGTTGTAGCCCATCAGCAACACCCCTACCTAGCAGCCCTCTGGGTTTTCGGACACCCAGTAAATCAAAGTGAACACATTAACACTGATCTGTTTTTCACCTGGGGAGATGAGAAGGTCTTCTCTCCTCCTTGTATCCTTCTGCTCCTTAACCTTTCTGCTCCTTTCTGCTTATTTTGCACCCTTCTGCTCCTTTCTCTTCCTGATCCTTTTCTGCTCCTTGCAGACCCTTCCTTCTCCTTGCTGACTCCTCCTGCTCCTTGCTGACCCTTCCTGCTTCTTGCTGACCCCTTCTGCTCCTTGCAGACCCTTTCTGCTCCTTGCTGCCCCTTCCTACTCCTTGATGACCCTTCCTGCTACTTGATGACCCTTTCTGCTCCTTGTTGTCCCTTCCTGCTAATTGCTTACCCCGACTGCCCTTGCAGACCTTTCCTACTCCTTGCTGACCCCTCCTGCTCCTTACTGCCCCATCCTGCTCTTTGCTGACCCTTCCTGCTCCTTGCTGCCCCTTCCTGCTCCTTGCTGCCCCTTCCTACTCCTTGCAGACCCTTTCTGTTCCTTCCTGCCCCTTCCTGCTCCTTGCAGACCCTTTCTGCTCCTTGCTGACCCTCCTGCTCCTTGCTGACCCTTCCTACTCCTTGCAGACCCTTTCTGTTCCTTGCTGCCCCTTCCTATTCCTTGCTGACCTCTCCTGCCCTTTGCAGACCCTTCCTACTCCTTGCTGACCCATCCTGCTTCTTGCTGACCCCTCCTGCTCCTTGCTGATCCTTCCTGCTTCTTGCTGACCTTTCCTGCTCCTTGCTGACCCCTGCTGCTTCTTGCTGACCCCTCCTGCTCCTTGCTGACTCTTTCTGCTCCTTGCTGACCATTCCTGCTCCTTGCTGACCCCTCCTGCTCCTTGCTGACCCTTTCTGCCCCATCCTGCTCCTTGCTGCCCCTTCCTACTCCTTGCTGACCCCTCCTGCTCCTTGCTGACCCTTCCTGCTCCTTGCTGACCCATCCTGCTCCTTGCTGACCTTTCCTGCTTCTTGCTGCCCCTTCTACTCTTCCTATTCCTTGCTGATCCCTCCTGCCCCTTGCAGAACCTTTCTGCTCATTCTACTTTACCTTCCTGTATGCTGTCTCCCCCCCCATCCCTCACTTACCTGATATGTAGGCTGCCCCCATCTCTCACTTACCTGATCTGTAGATTGCCCCCCCCCCATGCTTGCTGGCTGCACTCTGCGCTGCTCCCCTGCGGATGCAGTCAGGAGAAAAGAGCAGGGATAAGCTGTAGCTTCCTATCCCTGCCATTCATGGTGCCACCTACTGCCCGGCGCCGGTATTGCAGTTTATTATCACACAAACGAAAAATAGCAGCACAAGCTGAAAAATCCAGGGGGGGAGGGGGGGTGGTCAAGTGACCCCCTTCCCCCCCTGCGGACACCCATGGTTATGGTGGTAGACATTTTTCTTTAAGTCTGTGCAGTACATGGTATATTGTAGTTTAGGGTTTGGAATGTTGGGCTTGGTGATTTCATTTACTATGAGAATTTTCGTATAACTTTTATGTCTCATTCACCCATTGTATGGCACTGTATAAATAATGATGATAATAGTAATAATAATAATACAACACACTATACCTTTACCCTTTGTTTAACTCCCCCATTCCCTTTAGAATGTAAGCGCTTTAGCACGGGTTGCTCACCTACTCTTCTTGCCGTAAGTAAACTTGTCTTGTTAAATTTGCTTGCGTGTCTCTTGCAGACACTTTAATAATATGTGAACACGTTATATACTCAGCAATCCAACAAACGTGTGTGTTCTATCTGAATAATAAAACTAGAAAAATATCTACTTTTGCACTTTATCCATATGGTATATCAATTACTCTACCATTTGATTACTAGACCAGCACGCGCAAATGTTAAAAAGAGACCGACTAGATGCACGTAAAGCGCTGATATGATACTTATCTAAAATGCTTTAAATAATATGGAGCCTTGCATTGTTCTTATCTATATAGCTTACTGCTGACAGATTTCCTCTTTTATTCAAATCTAACAGTGGAAGAGAAATTGCCTGCAGATCATTGTCCACTCTGATACAGTTATCGTTTTGACATGAAAAGGCGGAAAACATATTTTCATAACGCATTATACAAAATGTCACTCTTAACACATTCTGTTTCTCGTGCCTTTTTAAGTTGTTGTTTTTTTTTTTTAATTATTATTATTTATATTAGTTGTAGGAAAGATTTGGGGAATTAAAATAAATCAAATCATTAAATTAGGCTGTCATCAGCTGGGACCTACATAAATCACATAGTACCTATCACAATGAAAAATACTAATTGTGAATATATAAACAATATAATTAATATGATTCAATAAAATATATCATTATGCTCTATTATGTCTAAATCCATTAAATGTGGGTTATAAGTTTAAAGTCAATTTTAATCATTCAACGATATTGGGGTGTAGTCGCTATGATGAAAATTGTGTAGAATGCAAAAGAAAGTTGCTTATCTTATGCCAAATCAGCTAAATAGCTAAGTTAAAATATTTTTTAATTTGCCAACTGTATGCTAAGATTTTCTCAGTTCCCAAAATTTTCCAATGTGGTGTGTAGCTCTATTATCTTCTTGAGGTCGAAGGCAATTGTCCAAGTTCTGAACTAAAACAAAACCTGAAATTTCAACCATAATTTACCTCTTTCTTATTAAGTGCACCCAACATTTATCATATATCATTTTATTCAGATGAAATAAGGTTTTCAATTCCCATCAAATATTTATATATGAAACATAATTTAATATCAATGAAATCTAAAAAGTGTAAGAAAATAAGAAATGTTGTTATTTTCCAAGTTTAACATAGTATTTTAATTGTGAGTGTCATAATACTGTCAGCTTTTACTGCAATAAAATACATAGATTTGTATACTGTGATGACACACGAGTACAACGATGCTACCCATGTACAGGTTTCATAGTGTTTTGGAAAGTTCCAGGGTCAGCTTTCCCATTTCAGTTTTTACACATTGAAATTTGCTAGATTGGTTATGTTGCCCTTGAGACCATAAGGCAGCCCAGGAATGATAATTACCCCCACAGCATACTATTTGCAAAAGTGGACAATCCAGGCTATTGTACAAATTGTGTGATACAGAAACACCTTATAAATAGTGGTAAAAACACTCAGTGGGTAAAGTAAATAAATAAATAAAATTGAAAATTACTCTTACTATCTGATTATATGTAGATAAAGGACTCCAAGTCCTCAATGCAAAAATAGACAAATACCATAAAACAGGTTCTCTACAATACAAAATGATAACAGAAAGACATAGGGTAATATTGAAAACATAATCAAAAATGGAATTTGGAGAAAAGCAATTCACTGACAAACCCAAGTTGATAGTAGACATTTCAATATCACCAAATAAGTCTTGGTAATGATATCAGGACATGGAGGACATCAGGTCATGTGGGAGGAAAGAAAATAATAATAGTGCAGAGTTTCTCAATTAAAAACACTTTTTAATACAAGACACACTTACAAGTTACAAGTGGTAAAAGGCATATCAGAATCCATCTGCGGAGGCAATGAATTTCCGAATTGGATCCAAATATTTCATAGAATTCGTCTCCAGATTGAGGTAGTGAAATCCAAACGAACAATAAATTAAAAATAAAATTAAAATAAAATTAGAAAATAACAAAGGAAACTCAAAACACCAAAAAAATAACCCTAAGTGTTTTGTTCAGTACTGCGTGAACTTCCTCAGGGAAACACATATTTATATCTTGTAAGTGTGTCTTTTATTAAAAAGTGTTAAGTTTCACTCTGGAGCCCCGCCAAATTATTAGGATGCTGCCAATATAACGTCTCCAGAGCACCAAGTTTGTACCATAAGGGTTACTGTTCCAGATCGAAGATCTTTTCCACTTATCCATAAAAATGTTGCTAGCATGTCATTACGAGGAAAAGACCACTTACCTCTATGCCCCTGAGGAAGTTCACACACCGTTTTTATAAATGGCTAAGTGGTTAAACTGACAGATCACGCTTTGCACGCCACCGAAGACCTATCTCAAAACCCAAACAATTTACCATTGACCGGACATCAGGCGAATCAACCTCTGACTCTGAACCATCTCACACTAACCATTCCAAAAAATCCCAGGACCCAGGACCATCTTCCAGGATACACACAAGGTAATTCACAAGACAAAGAGAACGTACTGTACCAAAAGGGGCCAGAAAGGTTGATTTTACAGCAACAAGGGCAAAACCAGCAAAACCACCGAGATAATCCCGATCTGTAACCTCTCAAATAGAACTCTAACTACTGTAGAGACCAAACTACTCAAAAAATTATTATCATTCGTACCAACAAATCTTCCAAACAATCTCCAGAATGATATAGAACTATACAAATTTGGAAGAACACTACATCTCAAAGAATTCTTTAAAAATGCCACTCCAACAGCTGCTACAAACATGGGTCACCTCAGAAGCAAGAGTACCTTTGATCCCCCCACACAAAAACTCTCAATCAAAACATTCCTGCGTAACATGCAGCGAGATATGGACAACATATTACAAATAAAACAACAACATTACTGCAATACCAGTCAAAAAGAACATATAATGATCCGCTGCTTGGCAAATGATGAGAACATTGTCATCAGACCGGCAGATAAAGGTGGAGGAAATGTGCTCCTGAACTACAGTGACTATCGAACTCTAATCCCAACTACAGGATGTTTATACTTACAAAAAACTCACAGGTGACCCCACAGCATAGATTATGCAACAAGTAACTACTATTAAACAGAGAGCTTTGGAATCTAACTATGTCACTACAGAACTACAAAAACTACAGAACTACAAAAATGTCTTATTCAGCCTACTCCTAAAACACCTAGCATTTACACCTTACCTGAGGTGCATAAGAGCCTGGAACATCCACCAGCCAGACCTATAGTTTCGGCTATAGGAGTAGTCTTAGAATCACTCGATTTCTTGTTTAAAGATTCAGTTGAAAGACTTCCAACATGCATCAAAGACACACAGGACCTACTCAAACTCTTAAATCAAATCACGCTTTCAGAAACCACCCCACTATTGGTGACATATGATGTAAAAAGCCTCTACACGATCATTCCACATAGAGAGGGCATAGAAGCCATGCGCCAAGTACTACAAGACTCAACAGTGTACACAGGTCCTCCTATCGAGTACGTTCTAAGGGTAATAAAAGCAGTCCTCACACTCAATTACTTCAGATTTGAAGAATCCTGATACCAACAAACATCTGGCACTTCCATGGGAGCAATAATGGCACCTATGTATGCCAACAGCTATATGTACATATTTGAGGCTTTCTAAATCTTAGAACCATACAGGGAGAATATGCTATTCTACCGTCAGTTCATTGACGATGTGTTCCTGATATAGAAGGGTGACATCCACTGAATCACAGCCATGGTCGAGACGAGCAACAGAGCACCTACACCAGTCAAACTCACCATGACGGCAAGACTGGACAGAGTGGATTTCTTAGATGTTCATATTTTAAAAAAAGATATGAAACTTGGCTATTATTATTATATTAATTATTATTAATAATTATCATTATTTTCTAAAACTACGGATTGAAACACCTTACTTCAAGCAGACACCTTCCATCCAAAGCATTTGAAAGAATCACTGCCACTCTCTCAGTTCTTACGAGTCACACAGAACAATTCAGAGCCTATGAAAGCCCAGCAACAGATTAAAGAGACGTGGAGCAAATTCAAGCAGCGAGGATACAAAGATTCTATTCTCCAAAAAGCATTGGATAAAAGTCAACGGTCCCCAAGAGAAAAAAGAGAAGACACACCATGCCTTGTTTTCCATATCAACTATAATACTACATCCCACAAATTAAAGACAACTTTAAACTCTAACTGGCATCTCCTAGCAAAAGATGCTATACTACCCACAATTTTCCATACTCCCCTATGTAGTGTTACAAACGTGGAAGAAATTTAAGAGACCTCTTAGTAAAAACCGACGCAGCACATTGTTACACCAAAAAGCTAACCACATTGAATGTGGGATATTATCATTGCCTTGGCTGTGTGACATGCAGTCACATGATACTGGGTACATTTTTTATGCATCCCCACACTGGGCGGAAATACCAAATTAAACACAGACTGACCTCTACCTCGGATTTTGTCCTTTAAAATTTCAATGCCCCTGCGGACTCTCCTATGTAGGTAAAACATACCTCCCACTCAGGGAACGAATATGAAATCCCAGATCTAATATCTGCATTGCCTACAGGCAATGCCTTCTTGGTACATGGCCACACTTTACCCACTCTGAAGTTTATGGCTCTTGACCACATCTCTCCACTTCGACGTGGTGGTAACAGATAAAAACTCCTTCTCCAACGGGAGGCATTTTTGATTAAAACTTTGGACACAATATACGTTATCTATATTCTTATAATGACATTAAGTGTTTTTGATTGATACATACTGTCCTTAGCTACACCTATCAGCCTCATAATGATCTTTACTTTGTTTGGGGATTTTTATGCTGTGGTCCAGACTTTATACTTCTTAATGTGTGACATATAACACTAAGTATCCTTATAGACAATATGTATTTGTATTACCATATGAGTAAAAATGTATTTTTTGACTTATCTATATGTCTTTATTGTTATATCTACATTTCTGATAACTATTTATTCTATATAGTAAAATGGACACACTGAATATATTCTCTGTATCCTGTTCTTGTAGTTACTGTAGACACATTCTTCCTCTCTTCGCACACACGATTTTCACCTTAGGCTGGTACATTTAAACATTCTGTTCTTGCCACATTATTAGTCCGATGTATCTACATGTGTTGTTTTCCAATTAGTCTTCCTTATATAACGGCTGAGGTCCAGCTAATAATCTCTCTGTAAATAACGATGTCTATTATTCTGATCTTTTCCTGCTAACGGCAATTGATTTTATTATACTCCCCTTATTATTTTCATGTGGGAAGTATATATCCATTTTTCTAAATGTTTTTATTACTACTCATCTGGACCCATGAGACATGCCTACCTAGCGAGACAAGCGGGAATAGCTGAAGCCTGTACTAGGGAGACATTACATTAACGTATTCTGTATAAGGAGCTTAGGGCCGGCTTTCAGTCCTAGCTCTCCTGTTCTCTTCTTTTAGAAATAGGAAAATCTTTGTTCATTAAGATTGAGCTTCGTGAAGAGTATAGTGCATTTAGGTATATAATTTAACCCTTGCCCTACTCCAGGACTACGGCCACTGCTCCCATATGCGTTTTGATTGGTTGCTAAGCTACAACTTGAAACGCAAGCCTTCCCTCGCATTACGATACCAATATATTTCCATCTACACACAAATAGATCTGTTACATGAATAGTGCAATGACATAAGACAGCATCTTTTTACATACCCAGATGAGCCTATTATGTTTTACCTGTGATCTTAGTTCTTTGTGTTCCTTATTATAATTAAAAATCATGGGAATTATTTTATATTTATTAATGTTGTCCTTAGAATTATACACTAAAAGAGATTCCCTATCCATATCTCTTACGGTATTAATTAATTCTTCCAATATTTTAGAGTGATAGCCTCTATCTAAAAATTGTTTCTTAAAATATTGGCTTGACTCTCAAAGGAATCAAGGTCCAGTGGAATATCCAT
This sequence comes from Pelobates cultripes, assembly GCA_933207985.1. Taxonomy (NCBI): domain Eukaryota; kingdom Metazoa; phylum Chordata; class Amphibia; order Anura; family Pelobatidae; genus Pelobates; species Pelobates cultripes. The sequence continues at coordinate 27,184,092 of OW240915.1, forward strand.
CTAACTCAGGAAGTCAGCAATAATCATATCCACTTTTTATATCTGGAGATTTTTGTACACAATCAGAAAATTAGCACTCGCACTTTTTTTAAAACTGTGGATGTTAATAGTTACATCCATAGGGATAGTTGCCACTTCCAACCATGGCTGGACAATATACCCAGGGGCCAGTTTGTCCGTGTAAGATGTAATTGTACGGAATTTGATTCCTTTGAGAGTCAAGTCAATATTTTAAAGAAACAATTTTTAGATAGAGGCTATCACTCTAAAAAGAAATTAATACAGTGAGAGATATGGATAGGGAATCTTTTTTAGTGTATAAATCTAAGGACAAAAATAATAAAGATTAAATAATTCCCATGATTTTTAATTATAATAAGGAACACAAAGGACTAAGAAAAGTTCTTAATAAAAATTGGCACGTCCTACAACAAGATGTGTACATTTTATCATATATTATTATTATTATTATTATTATTGCCATTTATATAGTGCCAACAGATTCCGTAGCGCTTTACAATATTATGAGAGGGGATTTAACTATAAATAGGACAATTACAAATAAACTTACAGAAACAATAGGTTGAAGAGGACCCTGCTCAATCGAGCTTACATTCTATAGGAGGTGGGGTGTAAAACACATTAGGACAGGAATTTGCAATCAAATAAGGTGGGCTGCCCTTTAGGAGAGGGCAAGAGACGGGTATGTGAGGTAGGGGTTAGTCTTGGAGGCCATAAGCTTTCCTAAAGAGATGGGTTTTAAGGCACTTCTTAAAAGATGCAAGACTAGGGGAGAGTCGGATGGCGGTAGGCAGGCTATTCCATAGGAAGGGAGCCGCCCGCGAGAAGTCCTGCAAGCGCGAGTTGGCCGTACGGGTGCGGACAACGGACAGGAGGTGGTCACGGGCAGAGCGGAGAGACCGAGAAGGGACATACCTGTGGATCTGTGAGGAGATATAAGAGGGGCTAGAGTTGTTCAGTGCTTTATAGGTGTGAGTTAGTGCCTTGAATTGACTCCTATAGCACACAGGAAGCCAATGTAAGGACTGGCAGAGGGGTGAGGTGTGAGAGAACCGACTAGAGAGGAAAATCAGTCTAGCAGCAGCATTCATTACAGACTGTAGGGGTGCAGTACGGCTTTTGGGAAGACCAAGCAGGAGAGGGTTACAATAATCCATGCGTGAAATTATTAGAGCATGGACAAGCTCCTTGGTAGTATCTGGTGCAAGAAAGGGGCGGATGCGGGCTATGTTTTTAAGATGGAATCTACAGGATTTGGCAACATGCTGGATGTGAGGCTCAAAGGTGAGACCAGAGTCAAGTATGACGCCAAGACAGCGCGCTTGCAAGGATGGGCTGATGTTGGTACCACAAACTTGAAGGGAGAGCGAAAGAGGAGGATCAGTATTAGGAGGAGGAAAGACAAGGAGCTCAGTTTTTGAGAGATTGAGTTTCAGAAAGCGGGAGGACATCCAGTCAGAGATGGAAGAAAGGCAAGCAGTGACACGTTGCAGGACAGCAGGGGAGAGGTCCAGGGAGGAGAGATATAACTGGGTGTCATCAGCGTACAGGTGGTAGTGGAATCCAAATGAGGTAATAAGTTTGCCAAGAGAGGCAGTATAAAGAGAAAATAGAAGGGGACCACGGACGGAGCCTTGGGGGACGCCAACCGAGACAGGGCGAGGGGAGGAGGTATCATTAGAAAAAGAGACACTGAATGAGCGTTGGGAGAGATAAGAGGAAAACCACGAGAGGACAGAGTCACAGAGACCAAGCGATTGCAGAGTTTGAAGAAGGAGAGCATGATCAACGGTGTCAAAGGCCTCCGAGAGGTCAAGAAGAATTAGTATGGAGTAGTGGCCTTTGGATTTAGCTGCGATTAGGTCGTTAGTAACTTTGATAAGGGCAGTCTCTGTAGAGTGGAGAGGGCGGAAGCCAGATTGAAGGGGGTCAAGGAGAGAGTTGGAATTGAGGAAATGAGACACACGGGTAAAGACGAGTCTTTCCAGAAGCTTTGAGGAAAAAGGGAGCAGGGATATGGGACGGTAGTTAGAGGGGGTGGATGGGTCAAGGGATGGTTTTTTTAGTATAGGTACTACAGTGGCATGTTTAAGGTCAGCAGGGACGATGCCAGAAGAGAGCGAGCAGTTGAAGATGTGTGTTAGAGAAGGCACGAGACAAGTAGAGAGAGATCTGATAAGTAAACCCAAAGTAGTATTTAGGGGTGCCAAAAACCTCAGGCAAATTTTAACCTCCAGTTATCTAGATAGTAATAGTAATTTTTAAATATATACAGAGATAATAACAAAGGTTTTTATTATTGTGGAGATTGTATGGGGTGTAGGAATCTTAAAAACAAACCTAAGAAAATAGAGAATTTTAAACCGAGAGTGGGATCTCCTATTTTTAAGATTGATTCCCTAATTACCTGCCATTTGAAAAATGTGGTGTATATGCTCACGTGTCCTTGTGGATTTCAATATGTTGGGAAAACCTCAAGATCTCTAAAGACAAGGAAACGTGAGCATATTTACAATATAAAAAAAGGCTTCCTGAAACATAATACATATATTTGTAGCTGTATCGATGTATTATTTATATGTAATTATGTTTTTTTTTCATTAAATATTGGGGAATCTGCCTAAAAAACCCAAGCATTCCGCTTGCAGCCAATTTTACAATCAGGCCGATCCAAGTCATGTGTCATCGCGATCATATGACTCAGATTGGCAGGATTGGCTGCAGGGGGCTTCCTGCATTGTCAGGCAGTCCTCCCGATTGGATCCAGCAAGGAGGGAGAGTATTCAAGCCGGAGGGAAGGCCAGATCATTAGGCCATGCAATGCTGCCCTAAAGACGTTAAAGCCCTCTTTAAGTAGGAGGTATAACATTCCCTAACATCGGGAAAGGGTTAAGGTATATTTATTTATGATGTGAAAAAAAAAATCAAACCCTCATTTTTTTTCGCTAACTGTTCTGAATTTCGTAAATGTCTAACTCGTGACACCTAGAACCTTTTTATATACTACACATGTGAAGCTTTTTTTTTTTGTTTGTTAATCTGCAAGCAATTTTGTCTTAATTTTGAATGACAGCAGACATTTTAATTGACCAGAGAAGCAGAGAGTACATTTACAGGAACAGATACCTTCACAGTCCAAGAACAACATCATTTAAAACCTTCGGGAGCAGAACATCAAAAGGCCCTTGCAAAGTTAAAAACAAGAGACTGTTAATTCTTTATGGAGAGCTGAGCAAAAATTCCTACTTGAGCCACAAAGGGAATCATTATATTTCATTAAAGGTTTTTGGCAAATGTATATATAGGAAGGCAAACTGCTCTATATGGAGAAATAGAATTTGTATGTCACGTCTACTGAGTAATATGTGTATGACTATGTAACATAAATACAATATTTATATCCATGCACAGTTTTTATCTTCTTCAGACACCCCAACAGGACTCAATGTACACACATTTATTTAATTATCCAAAACTCAAAAGTGAATTTATGAAATATGCTGATATTATATATTGTGGTGAAATTAAATAGTGATAAAATATCGCACTAATTCATATAATTCGTATATAACCTGCTTTACATCATTTACAGTTAATAAGACATTGTTATAAAAGAAAAGAAAAATTCCCGATGTACAATAACACAGGAAAATCTATTTTTGCATATTATTCCCAGAGGGTAATGCAGGATATGCAAATCAACGTGAACAGAATTTTAACTTTTCAGAGTTCCAGAACATTATTTCTGTAAGTTCCGTTAGCAACAGCCTGCAAAATGGAATATGTAACAATCCCTTAGTTATGTTACAGCTGTGTATGTGAGCAAAGGGTGATATGCAAAAGGTGCTTTGTGTTTGTTCATGAGAAAGTCTGTTTAAACTGACCTGGGAATCAGATGTTCACTGAGTTTCCATCAGGAGGTGGTTAGCTAATAAAATTATTTATGAATCTAAGACTTGAGAGAGTGATTTAAAACACGTGTTTGATTTCAGATAATGTAAATATTTTTTTTTTTTTAAAAACAGCATTTAAACTTATGCTTTGTTTCAATAAGTGAAACACATCTACACATGACACTTTAATCACTTTTTTAAAAGACACCGGCAAACTGGTTCTCATGGATAATCATGGCATCATTTAACTATTGTGGTTAGTTCCTCCCTCCAGCCAATAGGACAGGAACATCAATTAAAACAAGTGAGAAATTAGGTATTATTATTATTATTATTATTATTGCCATTTATATAGCGCCAACAGATTCCGTAACGCTTTACAATATAATATAATCCCCAAAAAGCCTCTGCTCCACAAACTTTTTCCTGTCCTCTCAGCTTTAGGACAGATTGTTAAGTTCTTTTTTAATTTTTTAATTCTCACATAACCATTCCTTAGTGGTCTTCTGCCCTGAGAGATCAGCTTTCCTCTATCCAAGCCATTTTCCCCTATGTGACACAGGCTGCCAGCACATACACAGTGTGTGTGGATTGCAAGAAGCCCTAAGTTTATCATTTTCCAATATGGCGGTTGGGCGCAGGTGTGAGAATTTAAAGGCACTCAGTGCGAATACTTAAAACTGCACTTCTAAAAGTTAGTTTCCTTGGCGTCTCTGTTTCATCGGCCTGACGTTTTGCTATCTGGGTGCTTGGTTTCAGCTCTGCATGTAGGATTTTTTTATCCTAAGGAATTTCTTTATCTTTTTTTTTTCCATATTTATATATTTTTTTATCCCATTTAATAATGGAGCCATCTCTCACCTCTGCTACAATAGGCCATAGCATTTATCTTTTCCTTAATTCATGTATAAAAGTGCATTTGAGGTGTACAGTCTGTTGAGACTTTAGTATTTTACAGTCCTCAAGACAGGTCTGGCTCTAGATCTCCATCCAGGAGGAAGGAAAAGCTGGCTGTGGATTTGGATGTGGATTTGTGGGCTTTGTAGAAGATGTTTGGCCTTGGCTGCAGGGGATACAAATCAATGTCAGATACCACTGGCTTCCACTTCTTCTCAGAATATCACATCATGGATTAAGCAGGTTTTGGTGGATTGAATAGCAGAGTCCTTCAGAGGTATGAGACTTAGATACAAGGCCTTCCATTTGCATTCTGACTATTCCCTTTGATAACCTTCAAAAAGAATCTTGATCCTTGGATTTAGAACTCATCTCTTCCATTGAGGAAGATGAATCCACTAATACATATTTTTTAGATTAGCAGGCTATTTAGCATCTAATTGCTTTGGTAAAAAGAACCTTAGAGATTCCAGAAGATTATCCAGAAGCTTCAGCTTCAGGCAAGCACTTCAGATATCTAAGTAGTAGGAAGTCTGTCAGTATAGATACATTTTCATTATTTATAATATATATGATAACCATGGGCTGTTATCCATGGGGCATAGATAAAATATAGTAAATTAACATTAAGAATCAGATTTAAAGGGATCTTCAACTCTTCCTTAAAAGTAACACCCCAGAGTGAGTTTACTATAAATGTTTAATCCCTCACCAATAATATGCACCCTGTTCCAAATTATTATGCAAATTATATTTTTCTCATTTACCTAAATAATTGATGTAAATAACAGTCAGCATAATTATCATGTTATCAACTATTAAGAGTACAATTCAAATTTTATTGAACAAACCTCCTAATGATAACAGTATTTTTTTAAACATAAAAAACTTACAATGCACTGTTCCAAATTATTACGCACAGTAAGTTTCAAAACACTTTATAGGTTGCAAAGAACTGAATATTGTCATATGTTGTGTTTGCAGCATATTTACTGAAATCACAACATTTTAACTTTTTTTTGTAATTCTTTATTTTTGTAGTGCGGAGATATAGTACAGGTTGGCAAGAGGTACCCCAAAGGCAATCCTCTGGCTTATCCCACGCGGAACATGCGGGGCACATGAGTAACATGCACAATTTTTATATTATAGTCAGGCTTATACATATTGCGAGAGTGTGCTTCAGCCAAGTCAATGCGATAATTAGGCATTAGGCATGCTAATTAATGTATTTGCGTTTCAATAGTGGTTAAGGTATGCTGGGGCTTTAACAGCCTAGACAGTACATTTGGTGTCCTCGGGAACAGTGAGAAAAGTATATGAGTGACTCTAACTTACTAAGCAAGGTTAAGGGTGTGAGTTAGGCTAATCAGGTGTTAGGTATTGTCAATACAGGTAGGGTGAAAGTTTTCTGTTCACCTACAACAATGACGTGTGTTTCAGTTTAGGTGTAGCTTCCGTGTAGGCAGTTTGCGAATTGTTTGCACTGTGTGTACAAGTTTAGGCCTGGTTAACAGTGTGGCTCTTGCCTGGTAGGCTAGGGAGACATGCAGAGCAGATGTGGTTGGCAAGTATACTAGCTCGGCCGGGTGCTTTAATTCCCAGGCGGTAAGGCAATTAAATTCAGCCCCAACCTAAAGGGGTCTCAGACCAACGCTAAAGGACCTGGTGCATTTGTGACATTTAGGCTTGTCAAGGTCCCGTCATCTGGAGAGGGTCTCTCAGTTAATTAAGTGTTCCGGCCGGTGTAGATGGCCAGTGTGGGAGCTAAACTTGGGCTAATCAAAGTCATATAACACAAATTAAACTGATAACAGAAATGTAACATAAATAATCAGAGGTCAGTGAGAACCTTGCTTGATTGCAGTGAGGTGTTCTCGGCAGTCCGGGTGCCGGCATAACGGCTGAATAGGGTAGAGTAGCCAGTGTTCCAATGAAGTGGTAAGTAGGAATGGGTCATGGGTAGCCAGTCTATTTAAGCCAGTTGGCGGTTAGACAGGTTTTGAAAGATAGTCCCAGCAGTTTCTTCACGTGGTAGCTACGGCTGTGGGTGCTCCGGTCGGTTGTCTGGGGACAAAATCCGCCACGCTGGCTGCGTCCCAGTTCAGCAGGTTCTTGGGTCGTTCCACTGGCCTTGGCAATGATAGTGAGTTCGTGGGTAGATCTAGCTGTCTCAGTATCCCCGATGCCTCTTGTATGCATCGCGCTGAGAGTGTAATGTCGCCCTTGGTTACTAGCATGGTGTGAACAGGGCCCTAGCGGTATCGTATATGATGAACTCGCAGGGTGGATGTCAGCTGTTGTAGGGACCTTCTCCATGCTAATGTCGCCCCCGAGAGATCCGCATAGAAAGAGAGATTCATGTCCTCAAAGAGGTAGGATCGTTGGTTTCGGACGGCCGCCAGGACTGCGGATCTGTCCCTTAAGGACTGGAACTGCATTACAATGTCTCTTGTGGCAGCGGTAGGCGCTTTAGCGGGCTTTGGGATGCAGAATAAGCCATCAAGTGCTACTGCTTTGGCCGACTTCGGAGTCAGTAGGGCCATGAGGAGCCGCCGAGTGACATGAGGCAGCTCTGCATCATGTATGTTGTCACTGATGCCCCTAAACTTAAGATGTTTGAGGAGTCTTTTGTCTTCGAGCTCTGCAAATCTGAGGTCGTTTTGGGCAGATTGTTATTTCAACTCCCGTACCTCTTGTTGTAGCTTTCGGATTTGACTGGTGTGGGTGCTCGAGGTGTCCTCTACGGCTCCCAAATGTCCAGTTAGGCCGCGCAGGGTGTCCTTAATCGAGGCAACATCCACGGAGATTTTGTTATGGTGTTCCGCCATAAGTTCTCTGATGGCCTCCATACTTACTGGCGTGGCAGCTGTGGCCGGTGGCTGATGTTGTGTCCGAGCAGATGGTGGGGTCAGACATATCGGGGTGAACTTCCCCCCTGTCTTCATCCGACGTCTCGGCATAAAAATCCGAGCATCCGCCATGTAGGGATGCCATGTTGGAGCTCGTGGCATCTCGGGCTTGCCGCCACATCTCGCCGATGTCCATACCCGACGTGGGTTTCTCAGGTTTGAGTTTTTTATTTTTCCTCCCCATTGGGTACGGCTTTGTGGATGTTCTGGGGTGATTTCGATCTTTAGAGGGTGTATTTGCTTAAAAAATTAACATAATAAACTAAAGATTTACTTGAATCATGGGCTTCTCTGCAGTGTGGGTAGATTAAGGGATTGACATCCTCTATCTATCTATCTATCTATCTATATTTTGTGGGTTTTTCCCTTTTCGTCGCACGGAGCTCAGCCGGCATGCGACCGCTCTCCTCAGTAACTAAGCCCCGCCCTTCAACATTTTAACTTTTTAAACATTTTAACAGGTCACGTTACATTTTAACATAGGACCCCTTATTTGATAGCAGCTTCACAAGTCTTGCATCCATTGAACTTGTGAGTTTTTGGACAGTTTCTACTTGAATTTGTTTGCAAGATGTCAGAATAGCCTCCCAGAGCTGCTGTTTGGATGTAAACTGCCTCCCACCCTCATAGATCTTTTGCTTGAGGATGCTCCAAAGGTTCTCAATAGGATTGAGGTCAGGGGAGGTCAGGGGAGGATGGAGGCCACACCATGACTTTCTCTCCTTTTATTCCCATAGCAGCCATTGATGCAGAGGTATTATTTGCAGCATGAGATGGTGCATTGACATGCATGAAGATGATTTTATTATGGAAAGCATAGTTCTTCCTTCAGTACCAGGGAAGAAGGTGGTCAGTCAGATACTCCACATACTTTGCAGAGGTCATCTTTACACGTTCGGGGACCCTAAAGGGACCGACCAGCTCTCTTCCCATGATTTAAGCCAAAAACATGACTCCACCACCGCCTTGCTGACGTCACAGCCTTGTTGGAACAGGGTGGCCGTCCACCAACCATCCACTACTCCATCCATCTGGACCATCCAGGGTTGCATGGCACTCATCAGTGAGCAGAACTGTTTGAAAATTAGTCTTCATGTATTTTTCTGCCATGCAGCCATTTCTTTGTGACACTTAAATAGAATTTGCATAATAATTTGGAACAGGGTGTATTTGCTTAAAAAAATGAACATAATAAACTAAAGATTTACTTGAATCATGGGGTTCATAGCTTCTCTGCAGTGTGGGTAGAGTAAGGGATTGACATCCATCTATCTATCTATCTATCTATCTATCTAATCTGTCTGTCTATAGCTATCTTTATTTTTTGTATTCATGGATCCTGTATAGTAATGTCCAGCTACTGTTTCAATCATCATTAATTCCATTTATGTGAAACATGTAATTCCATTCTGACTGCTTTTCAGATTATGTAAGATTTAGTGAGATATATCATTTGAATTATAAGATCCTTGTTCGACAATAAATGTCATTGAAGATTCTACTATAAATGTTTATTATCGCTTCTCTTGTCTCCAGAAGGACCTAAAGGATATATCAGAAAATCTATGAAAATTGTGTGACGCTTGGTGTCACAGTTCTAATTTTCGAGTTCAACCAGCAATGCATATCAAACATGGTTACTGCACATGTTTGTTTTTTGAGATTGCCATAATGTTCACCCAGCACCTAATGTATGCCCATTTTGATGTAATAAAAACATAATTTTATTTCTACATTAAATAGTACCAGAGTCATTATGCAATCATTAAGACGATACTTTTTTTATCATGATTAAAAATTTAAAGCAATTATACTTATTGCATGTTTAATAGATATACACTGTCTCTGTAAGAGCAGATCTAATGCCAATCTTGTATGCATTGATTTTATGGTGGTGTGCTTGGTTTTATAAACAACTCAGCAATGGGAATCCATAGAAAAATCATATCTACAAATTAAAATGGGTGTCTTTCTACTGTTGCTTTACAAATGCATGTAAAGTGTATTTCTGAGTTGTCTAATTCCTGAAATAGGATCCGAGTAACATTTACGGTTATTTTTCTTAATCTGAAATTGTCTGGATTTGACCAGGGGAAGTCCAAATTTTATGCCAAACTGTGTGAATAGGACAAATTCTTTCAACGATTTTTCTTTTTTTTTCTTTTCAATCTTTATTTTGACGTGCAATGATGTACAACAAGCTTATAATGCCACAACAGCGATTACAAGCTATTCAGTTACAGAAGTAATAGAACAGTGTCATGTCATTCAGAGTAACTGCACATTTTAGTATAAAGTTAATCAAGATTATAAAGAAAATTATAAACATCAGCATTAGAATAAGAGAAGCCAAAACATGCTGGGTAAGCCTAGAGTCGTCAAGATCTTGTGGTCGGCATGAAATGGTATAGTTAGGTTAGAGTGAGAGGCTTCACTATGCATAATTCATAATATGAGGAAAGTAAAATAAAATAAAATTAGACATGCATTGTCAGTTAGCTATAACCAAACAGATGTACCCGTCTAATCTATGGTTACTAGATAGGTGACAGACAGGTGTGACTGGCGATGTACTCTCATTTATAGATGAGTACGATTGATAGTGCAACAGAGAGAGGGATTGGGTGGACCAATGAGGTGATGTAAACTGTTTGGCATGAGCATCTACAGGCTATAAACTGCATCAGAGAGCTCAACTAGGTATATGTCTTATTGGTAGAGTGGTATCAGAGAGTCATCTAAAATAAAACAAGCAGGCAACAGGCATAAGTAAAATAAAAATATTAGCATATCGGATGGGGTTTAGAGATGTCACTTAGACTCAGCCACTCGTTTAGACATCTTTCAGGAGAGGCCAGGCTGTCAGCCTGGTATATGGTAGTCCCCTCAGGCTGTTTGGTAGCCCCCGCCATGGCTGGTAGGGCACTTCTGTTCTTCCCTCACCCGTCAGACTTCCGGGTCTGTGGGGACCGGGTGCTATCTGATGCCGTCTGGATGTGGGTCCGCGAGATCTCCGTCCTCCATGTCTTTGGCCCAAGGCCTTTATGGGAGCCCATGCCTGTAGTCCATTGATCCTTTCATCAGGATCGTGGGCCCATGGGTTTTTTGGGATTCGGTATATGGAAGGCGATGGGGGGTTACCTCCAGTTGAGCCCCCGGTTCGGAAGAAGAGATGGCGTAGCGGGTCTCAGTACCTTTTATCCGCTCTGCAGGGAGTGTAGGTAAGTGTGTACTGTGTTCCATAGTAGCACCCATCTTGAGTGAAGGACATTATTGAGGGGAGTCATTGTGGGGCTGTAGTACCGTGGGGGGTTGTTGCACCTAAACTCAGTCGTGGAGCCGGCTCCAGAATTTCAGGCATATGTCATCAAATCTACGATTGAACATGGTGAGCCACTCCTGTGCCGTCGGGATTAAGGTACGCCGTGAGGGTCCCAAGGTGGCCTGCACCTCGATGAAGGAGGGTGAGTTCCCCCCAGTGGGGACCGGGATATACCCCCCCCAGTCCATAGCGGGAGGTAACGAGGCAGGCAGCAGGATTCACTTGGGGAAGAGTCGCACGGGGCAGGCAATCACCGTTGCAGGCAATCACCGAGAACCAAACAGGTAAGTCTTTCAAAAGTCACAGGAACTTCCCCGAGGGCATCAGATAGTGGTATGCAGCTGTGCAGGGCTCTAATAGCGGGCCAGCTGTCTGCACTTCAGGCAAAATGTATGAGTCCAGTGAGGAGCTTAAGCAATGTGCAGCCAGCTGCCATGCCGCCCAGGCACTGCCCTCAACTATTTTCTTTAACTATTTTGGTCTAAATTTTTATTTCACTGGTCAACAATTCCTATTAATTTCCAGTTCAGTGAATAGCTCTGAAAGTATGCGAGGGGTTTATTAGTAATTCCATCGTGGCATCCATATTGTTAACTGGTGTCTTGTTTTAAGATTATTTCCCTCAAGGAACATGTATATGCCTTTGCAGTTATTTAATTCCAACACATTGGTTGATGGTACTACAGATGCAACATTTTTTTTAAATAGTTTTTTTTTTTCCTTTAAAATATTATATGAATAACAATAAACTTTAAACATTGCAAATGAACTACATCAATATTTTATTTTATTGCAACTTACTTTATATTAAATTCAATTTGTTTCTTATTTTATAACAGTTATACTATATGCTGAATATTTAAACTATTTTGTCAAGGAGTCTGTTGGCTGATATGCAGCATGATGCACTCATGTTTGTGATCTGAATAAATACATTTTGCTGCACACTTAAATATAATTATCCCCTCATTCTTTGTTAGTACTTTCTATAACTCTCCATCCTAGATTTATGTTATTTTACTTACTGCTAAGATTTATGTTATTTTTGTTAGATTATCGTAAATTCGGGAGACATTATTTTGGCCTGTGTAGCATGATTTGACTTATTGCTAAAATACAGTTTTACCCTCCTATAAACACTCTCCCCAATAAGACCTGAGACTATTAATCATACCATTGTTTTGAGAAGCCTTCGTCCAAGCCAATCTGACTAAATATCATGCAGCTAAAAGACCCATCTATACTTCATCATATATTTTTAAATATGTTCTCACTACCACATAAATTAATGGACATTTTTGAAAATAATTCTGTACCCTTTTCTAATGTGTGCTTTTACATAAACACAGTTTACCTTATACACATATACAATGCAAATATGTCCTGCCTCTTAATGGCATACTGGGGTGGGTTTACACTGATCAGCCATAACACTAAAACCACTAACAGGTGAAGAGAATAATACTGATTATATCATGAAAATGGCACCTGCCAAGGTTGTCAAAGGATAGGATATATTAGGAAGCAAGTAAACAGTCAGTTCTTGAGTGTCATGTGTCGGAAGCAGAAAAACATGCAAGCAAAAAGATCTGAGTGACATTAACAAGGGCCAATTAGTGATGGCTAGAAAACTGGGTGAGATTATCTCCAAAATGGCAAGTCTTGTGGGTTGTTCCCATTATGAAGTGGATAGTACCTACTAAAAGTAGTGCAAGGAAGAACAACTAGTGAACTGACGTTAGAGTCAAGGGAGCACGAGGCTCATGGGGAGGGAAGTCTGATCCAGTAACACAGAAGAGCTATTGTAGCTCAGATTGCTGTAAAACGTAATGCTGGTCATGATAGAAATGTATCAAAATACACAGTGCATTGCGGTTTGCTGTGTATGGGGTTACCTAGAGGAACAGAGTACCCATGATGACCCCTGCCCACTGTAAAACGAGCCTTCAATGGGGAAGTGAGTACCAGAACTGGTTCATAAAATAATGGAAAATGGAAGAAAGTTGCCTGGTCTGATGAATCATGTTATCTTTCAGATCAGGTGGATGGTTGGGTGCGTGTTCGTCATTTACCTGGGGAAGAGATGGCAGCAGGATGCACTATGAGAAGAAGGCAGTCCAATGGAGACAGTGTTATGCTTTGGGAAATGTCCCGGGAATCATGTGGATATTACTTTGACACATACCGTCTACCTAGAGATTGTTGCAGACCATGCATACACCTTCATGACAATGGTGTTCCCTGATGGCAGTGGCCTCTTTCAGCAGGATAATGCACATTGCCACACTGCAAAAAATGTTTAGGAATGGTATGAGAAACGTGACAAAGAGTTCAAGGTGGTGCTTTGTCCTCCAAATTCCCCATATCTCAATCCGATTGAGTGCTGTAAAAAAAAATACACAATTCATAGAGGCCCCACCTTGCAACTTAAAGGATCTGCTGCTAATAGTTTGGTGCCAGATACCACAAGACACATTCAGAGGTCTTGTGGAGTCCATGCCTCAATACATCAGAGCTGTTTTGGCAGTACAATGGGACTTACATGATATTAGACTGGTGTTTTTAATGTTGTGACTGATCAGTGTATATCAGCAGAGAAAATTTTATCACTAGAAACTGAATAGCAATATTGAAAGGAAGAAGGCTAATAATTTAGCAAACTTGGGGCCAGTCTACTTGCTTCTGTCTATAATGGAGCCATTAACCGATAAAAGTATGAAACGTTCTAAAAAATCCTTAACAACTCATTACTATAGAGAAGCCTGCCAGCTCTCTCCTTAATTCCTCATCCCTTATTTCCTTCCTCTGCCAACTCCCATCTACTGTGTTCCTTGCTTCCAAACACCTCCCCACCATCTGTCAGGTACAAAGATCTCCCCACCATCTCTCAGGTACATAGATCTCCCCACCATCTCTCAGGTACAAAGATCTCCCTACCATTTCTCAGGTACATAGATCTCCCCACCATCTCTCAGATACATCTCTCAGATCACTTCATTCCCTTCATTCCCTTTGCGTATTTGTGTTCCTTGCTTCCAAACACCTCCCCACCATCTCTCAGGTACAAAGATCTCCCCACCATCTCTCAGGTACATAGATTTCCCCACTATCTCCCCACCATCTCTCAGATACATCTCTCAGATCACTTCATTCCCTTTGTGTATTTATCCCTCATCCTTTTAGAACAAGGGTGGGGAACCTTTAGCCCTCAAGATGTTTTGGACTACATCTCCGATAATGCTCTTACAGCCATAATACTGGCAAAACATCAAGAGAGATGTAGTCCAAAACATCTGGAGGGCAGTGGGTTCAACACCCCTGTTTAAGAAGCTTTTCTGGTCAGGGTCTCCTTCATCTACTGCTCCAATATGCCAATCATGTTAGAATTTAGTGCCTGTTTTGTTTACCTATTGTACAGCACAGTGGAATATGTTAGCGTTTTATAAATAATTCTATTTGCAAAGCAATTACGTTTTCATTATAATGATGTTTTTTGCCCTTTACTCATGTTCACTTACAAGGAAGCACACAGTTATTTTTAAACTTGTTAGGTAATGTTCACAGACCTGTCATACTAAACAACCCACATATAACAGAGAAAGTACTGAATGCCCACAGAAAGAGCACGTGAACGTTTCAAACATGTTAGTTTGCAAAAACTTCTAAAACTATTTCCAGGTAATGTCCTCATTCATCCATAAATGTTCATCCTATAGAGTTCATGGATATTTAATTAAATAAAGAATAAAAAAAAAAAAAAAATTATATAGTAGTCGTTATGATAAAATGGTGGTCTTATATAATGGTCATATATAGTATGTCCTACAGTACAACTAGCATCCTTTCCAGTCTAAGGAAAGTATAGTCAATTACTTGATATAGCAGAATAATTTATTCCTTATTTAATCTAAATCAACACAATATCTACGATTGGTAACAATGTTTTATGAACACACCTGACCTGTTTTAGTTGTTTGACAGATGTGCATTTGAGGCCATACCATAAAAACCGAAATATAAATCAATTCATGTTGTGCATTCAATTCATAAAATTATTATTCAATGTGTACCTTCTGGAATTTTATAACCTCTTTGAAGACCAATAGATATTGCATTGTATATGAAAACAGCTTTTGCTTACCTCTTCGTTGGCAGTTTAATATCTGCAGTTAGTTAGAAAGATGGTAATTTTTTCCGTACTTTGAAGACCAGCTCAGGTTTATTTTTGGAAATATTGCATTTCTTTTCACGTGTTTCATGATTTATCATATTCATTGGTGGAAATAGATTGCAATGAACCTTTCAAAATACTTGGAAGGTAAAAATAAACTTCAAAGTCCTGAAATTAATTTCCTTCAACGTAGCTAATAATTGTAAGCAACAATATTTATAAATGTGCTGATATATGTACCACCTTATTATAACGTTCCATGTTTTAATAACTATTAAAGAACCACTATAGTGTCAGGCAGTGGTGGTTCCTCTTACGAAAAACGACGGTCTCCCTCTCCCCTGCCAGCACATGCAGGCGCCTCCCCGGTCCGCAGGCAGCCGGCGGGGGAGGGAGTGAGAGAGAACCCGGGAGCTCAGCCAGCAGCACGGAGCGTTGCAGCACCCTGGAGTGCGAGCTAGAGTTCACTCTGACCACTGGACCACCAGGGAGTCCCCACCGGAAAAAAACTCATTTTCCTGGCACTATATAGTCCTTAGGTCCCCCCTACTCTCAGGGCCCCCCTCCCGCTGGGCTGAAGGAGTTAAAACCCCTTTGGCCACTTACCTTTATCCAGTGCCGGGCACCCTCGGCACTGGTGACCTCTCCTCCCCCTCCAAGGTCAGTTCCTGAGTGGAGCTGAATGTGCATGCGCGACCAGAGCCACGTGCACATTCAAACCACCCATAGGAAGGTATTACTCAATGCTTTCCTATGGACATTTTCGCATTGAGCGTCGCAGAAGTGCCTCTAGCGGCTGTCAGGAAGACAACCACTAGAGGCTGGATTAACCCCACAATGTAAACATAGCAGTTTCTCTTAAAACCTGGGGGACCTGGTACCCAGACCACTTCATTATGCTGAAGTGGTCTGGGTGACTATAGTGGTCCTTTAATAATATGATGAATATTAAAATTGATGAAACTGAGCACGTTGTTGGATTGTGATCAGTGTTTGGGTTTAATTTTGCTTTGCATGCCCCATTTCATTCTCCTGATATTGTATGACCACAAACTGAATAAAAACCAACATAGGGGAGCTATTACAGTTTGTTTGTTCCTCTGTCGAACTTAAAATTCTTGTCGTCACTCTGTAAAGCCCTGAGCATTTCCAATGCATTTAAAAAAAAAAAAATCAGGATTGATTTCAGAATTGCGTCAGTAAACTCTGATAAAAGGTGGTATTACAAGGGTATCTAGGATCAATAGTAAGAGATGTCTGGAGATATCTTTCTACATAGAAGTTGTAGTTATCAATGTGGGTCCCAAGTTACAAGAAATTAGGCATGCAGTTTGAAGGGACTATACTTGGAGATTCGTTTTGGTCCAATTTGCAACTCATGCAAATTTGGACTGATCGGGTGATTTATATAATGTCTAAATATTTTAATGTAGATATGTTCCTTTTTCACTGCTCCTCCTCATTTTTTCTCGATTGGTTACTTTGTTTCACTTCATCTGTGAACCAAATAGTGGGAAAATGCTTCTATCAGAGTACTGAAAAATATATACCAAATGATATGTTACGGATCACTGACTGGCCCATTTTTACATCCTTTATGGATCATTTGATTTGTACAGAGCCAAACTGATACATTGCCAAAATTCGGATGTCCTAGCAAATGTTCTATGTTTAAAAAATGGTTCAACTGAATTAATTTATTTTGCAGTGCACAAGTCTAAAAGGGACACTCCAGGTCATTAAAAAAAACAAAAAACTCAGCTCAGAAAGAACCGATTTTACAGTAAACTCCTGCATTGATAAACCAATAGTAGCCCCCAGTACAGCTAGGAACAATTAAGTTGACTATGAGATCTAAACCAGTAGCCTCCCCCCTCCATTTCTTTCAATTGAGGACATTGCACTTGTTTGAGCAGGGCCTTCTTCACCTCTAAATATCTTCAATCTGTAATTGTAAAAGTGCTGCAGAATATGTTAGTACTAGATAAATGCTAATAATATAAATATATGGATAGACTCTAAACTCTAATTTGGACTTCAGGTTGGCCAACTACAATGCTAATGTTAACCTAGTTATCCTATAATGTGGACTAGGTGTAAAAGAAGATCCTCTTTGGAGCAATAAAGCAAATAAAACTAATGTCAGGCATCAGATATGGGTTATAATACATCAATATATCAATCGGTCCCACAATCACTTCTTAGAAAACTAATTTCATTATGCCATGTTGTCCTGTAGGGAGTTTATAATACTCTTCAATGTTCTATGCGAATGATCTATACTGTATAATTTAACTTTATACAAATCCTTATATAAACTTCACCTCTGCAGGAGTGTGAGTCTAAGTGCAGCGCTAAACTTTATGTTTTCGTATTTTAACCTCTTTTTGCCTGGCTGACCATCACTTCTCTAAAAAGCACCCACACTATCTGAGCAACATGCTTACCCCAATTAGTTTAAGTAACACTTTAGCATTAGGAAAACAAACCTGTATCCCAAACACTATAGTGTGCCCTGTCTCCAACTTAATAGGTCTCCCCCACATCAGATCTTGAAAAGGTTAGAATCCCTTTTTTCACTTCCCTCTTTCCATGTTCCCTTGGTGCTGGCTAGGCCTCCTCCTCCCACTGCTTCACGGCCATTGTGGGACCTAAAGTGCATGTGCGGCCCTCACCGCGCAAACATTAACGCTTGCCCATCAGAAAGCATTAAATCAATGCAAAGTTAGGGAGCAGGAAGTGCCTCTAGTGGAGTTAACCTTGTACTTTGAACATCTTTATCAGTAACTGCAATGTTTTACATTGCATTGTTAAACAGACAGGGGCACAGCACCCAGACCACTTCAGTGAGATTACTGGTCTGAGTGCCTACAATGTCTCTTTAACTCTTCTCTGAAAAGTGTCCCACACTATCCCAGCAGCATGGTTACTCCAGTTGCCCACACCACTGGTAGCCTCCATTCCACATTTAGAATGTCTTTAGAAGATACAAGTAGATCCAGCCAGAACTCAGTATCTGTGTATCAACATTCGAGAAATGATGTAAAGCTCCTGTAAAAAGATCTGCCTCTCTGTATCTACAATTAAACATACCACTGATACCTACTTATGCTAAGTGTTTTGTTTAGTATATGATTTAAATATGTAGACTTGAATCTGTGTCATACTGCTTCTACACCCAGGGCATTTTGAGAAACACTTTCTAAATAAATAAATATACTCCAGACATATGCTATGCTTTATCAAGCCCCCTGCAGTACAATCCCCTTTGATCTAAGGAAAGCATGCTGTAGGGTTTATTGCCTGTCAAACATTACCATACATTGAGTTGATATCAGTGTAGATCAGCCTGCGAAGAGAGTCGTTGTATTTCAAATAAAATAATATAAACAACCTCATGGTGGGTTTTAACAGCAAATACACATTCCATCAGATCTAGAATTTCAACTAAATATTACAATTCCAACATATAGCTTTATTTTATATTTTGTGAAATTGAACTCCAAAACAATATGATATATCTTATTTTAAATGACAGACATAAAATAACGACATTTCCTACTATTTCATTTAATTATTTCACTCTTTTTCCACAATACTTTGCTTTTGTTCCTGTGATTTCCGTAACTGGAGTCAATTATTTGAAATCCGATAAAATTGTAAGCAAACAAAGGTGCACAAGCGATAACAACGTAAATAAAATCAAAGATAGCAGCAAGTCACAATGTGCGCTGACAAGAACAATTGCAGTACAAATGTAGACTGATAGAGCAGCATATGACATAAGTGAGCATTTTCTTTTATATTGAATTCTTTCTAAATCTGGCCTCTTATGGTGATTTAGTTGGCCACGATCTGACATTTGACCTCTATACTGCCTTTGGCATTGATGCTGCTTAGTAAACATAAGGCTAATCTATTGTAACATCATTTAACGGTTCTATAAATGCAATCTAATCCAGTTGAACTATTAATGAAATGCTATTGGCTAGTGATAGAAATGATTTTTCTTTTCAATATTTTGGATTTTAGCGAATTGGGGAGATACACTAGTCAAGGAACGAATAATGAAATAAATGCACACACAAAATGGACAGTTTTAATTTGGTCAAGGTAACTTAAAATCACATATCTCAAGTAAATATGTATGGAGTGAACTTTGACACTCCATATAGCCATGCAGAGTGGTGTGTCATGAAAGCAGCAAAAATATTGAATATTTATGGCCTATTCAATATGGATATGCATCTATACCCAAATCCTGCCACTGTTATAATCCCTTAAAAAACGTGTTTTCCTATTATATAAAAACAAACAAAGCATAACTAACAAGGCCTTATACACAGAAGAAAACCAAAATGTTATAAAACATATTTTATAAAATCATAAACCATGAATGCATCTCCGGGGAGTGGAGCTCTTTCTTTCAAACATGCCATGATAATGTGATTTTTAGTCTTATTGTAGTACGGTTAGGACTGTTACGTAGCAAAAGATACTACTTATGAATTTGGATTGATTAAGGGTAGTTTGTTTTTTGTTTTATCTTCTCTGGTTTATATTTACGTTTTAAAAACAACAGTATTATTTTATGAATGAAGAAGGATACAAAAACAGTCAAGACAAATACACACAAAGGCTGTATACAAAAGGAATTACAATGACAAATAGACATATTAAACAAATAAAAATAAAAATTCGAGTAGATAAAACTTGCATTGCAAAAGTCCATCTTCTGTTTTTTTTTGTTTTTGTCATTAAAATTAACCCACTACCACAGATCAAAAAGTAGAAAAAAATATCAAAATATACAAAGCAGCAAAAAAGGACAGTGAGAATAGACAAATGATGATACCAAAGAAGAAAAACAAAATGTAAAATGAGTGAGATGGAAATAATGAATCTAGACATAAAAGGAGAAAAAATAGGAAGGACAGAAAATAGACACCTGTCGAGCCGAGCGGCAGTGCACACGTCCTGGCATAGTTTCAGCACGACAACAAAAAGTGAAAGTGAAATAAAGTATTATAAAAAAAGGAATGTGTGTAAAAATGACCAGTGGTGGATCTTTCAATTTGAACTCTTAAGTATAGCTGCTAAACCATGAAATTAATTCTGTTTTCTTGATCTAATCTAAATACAGATGACTTGAACCAATACGGCCAACAAGTCATGTGATCAGCGGCCGATGTAGTGTAAAGAACAGTAGGCAACAATGTATCTTAATATAATGAAACATTGCATTGTTCTGTCCTTTCTAGATTGTTTGTTCTACTATTCCAAATCTGACTGATGTTATGTCAAAACATTTTTAATCACAATTTTAGCTTGAACACTTTTTTCCAGAAGGTTCAAATTGAAACCGTGTGCATTTTTCTGTAAATGTCTTTACCCGCTATGTTTAAAACTCGATCATTTATGGTGTTTGTTTTTAATTCATGTTGCAAGATTGGTTACGTCATAAACAAGAATTTAAAAGTCTTGTTAGGTTACCAATGCTGTAAATATTTTCATTCCAAGATCTTATGGCATAGAAAGAAAGACTTGATAGCCTTGGACAATGATAACTAAAGACTAGTTTTGTAACCATTTTCTAACCAAATCACTCTAGAACCTTAGATTTACTTATTCATATGCTAATCTTTCATTCAATCAATACCCTTAATGCCAACATTTATCATCAAACACCAATTATATATGGACTACCTTAGAGAGGGTTCAGAGATGGGCTACTAAACTGGTTCATGGATTGCAGGATAAAACTTACCAGGAAAGGTTAAAGGATCTTAACATGTATAGCTTGGAGGAAAGACGAGACAGGGGGGATATGATAGAAACATTTAAATATATAAAGGGAATCAACACAGTAAAGGAGGAGACTATATTTAAAAGAAGAAAAACTACCACAACAAGAGGACATAGTCTTAAATTAGAGGGACAAAGGTTTAAAAATAATATCAGGAAGTATTACTTTACTGAGAGGGTAGTGGATGCATGGAATAGCCTTCCAGCTGCCTATCCCACGCAGTTTAAGCATGCGTGGGATAGGCATAAGGCTATCCTAACTATAAGATAAGGCCAGGGACTAATGAAAGTATTTAGAAACTTGGGCAGACTAGATGGGCCGAATGGTTCTTATCTGCCGTCACATTCTATGTTTCTATGTTTCTATGACTTAAGATGATAATTTAGCCTCTGGTAACTTCATATGTATTTCCAAGTCTGCAGATGCCACAGGTTGATAACTACTGTAAACAATATCAGTCATTTTTTTTTAAAACATAATTTTTAATGTTGAGTTCATATGGTAATAATTTATAATAATAATAATAATAATAATATTTTGCGATTTTGATAGCGCTTTTCTCCCTGTGAGACTCAAAGCACTTTTCAAATATGCAAACATAAAGACTAGATTTGTAACATTGTAATGGTTCTGGTGTGTAACTGTTTGGCCTGCTGTGAAAGAGGCTCGAATTGAGGAAATCTTGTCTCTGAAGAAGCTCGCAAATTCTTCACACTTATCCTGAGAAAAATTGGATGGGATATGAATGCATGCTGGTTTGCAGAGCCTTCCTACTGTGCAAAACAGTTGCCTGGGTCTATTGTGGGAGAGTGCAATTTCGCATGGTAAAACTGAAGATGTTAAGAGTTATATTGAATTGATATTCATTTAGATGTTTGGTAAGAGTGGCTTTATTCTCTGGATCATGTGTCCTGCGCTACTTTCTCTT
>OW240915.1:27211041-27363719 GCA_933207985.1 Pelobates cultripes
TAAAGTGACACAAACATTTTTATAATAATTTGGCAGTAAAGTGGTTAGCCAAGGGTTTTTTGTTACTGAAAAAAAATCAATACATAACACTTGAACTGGCTGTGAATAGTGTATGTCTTTAAAATTAGTACAGAAATGGGAAAATCATATCATACCATTTATATTTAAATAGAAAAACAAAGCATTTGTTGAAGGGTGGGGTGGGAGGGCTTTAGTCCAGGATCCCTTTTGGTGGTAGAGGGGGTGTCAGGATACTAGTGAGTTTTTTTTATTAGGGTGCTTTTTTTCAAAGCAGACATCCAGTGCAAAATGAAGGCTCACTAGTATAGTGCTACATAGCTACTAAGGGGTTTAGCAGTGTCCCCCATGAAAGGTGGGCTGCTATGGAGGGGTATGACTGCAAGTCTGCTCTGCACCCCTTGATGACTTATTTGGCAGTGTCAGGTGAGATCACAATACCTGGCTGTACAGCACATGTTTCTTACTTGTTATCATTGAGATTTTGGTGCTCTAATAGCATAGAGAGGCAAGGATACATCTTAACATATCCCACCTCTCCTACATTACTACACACCAGTCCACAAACACAGAGTGGCAGATGCACACTGCAGCAATGGTTCTACAGGGGTGCTGGAAGGAGCTCTGCAAAATTATATGGGTAAAACATCAGGGGATGCATAAAATATTAGTATTTAGTAGCTACAACAAAGTTCTTTCCACCTTTATTACAGTCTCCTGAAGCATTTTGACTCCAATAGACAGGTGCAACTTTGTATCAACATTGTATCCACATGTTTGCTAGATTTGTGTCCACTTTGATATGACAAAGTATCACCTTAAATAAAAGAAAGGTAGTGCATAGTGTAATACTGTATATTCATTAAACTAGCATAAAAAACGCTATACAAGACCCTTACACGAAATATAAGTGAGACTCTAAGCGCACAAAATAGCAATTAAGGTGATATGTGCTTAATGTTCAATACCGATCTCCTTCACGCAGGTCGCTGTCCATCATTTCCTGTGTCTGGGAATGGGAGCTGCAGTATCGGCAAGACGTTGTCTGAAAAAGTTCTTTGTCTCGAGCAACCTTCAAATCACTGCTCACTTCAATGAGTTTTGCCCGTTTTGTCAAGTATAGTCAAGATAAGCACGCCATGGTCCTATTCCCTATTTAAAGGGAATGATCGTCCTGCCTTCTTAAAGGCATATCAACCACCAGAATAGAAAAACAAGCCAAGGTCGGGATTAAAGAGAGCAAAAATGGTCAAACAAACCAAGGTCATAAAATGGGATAAGTACAAAAATACTTCCTGCATACAAATCTAAAACCAAAATATTTGTACTTTTTCATGTAAATTGATAAGTGCATCTCTAAATGCTTTTACGGAAGCAGTTTTAGCTGATTTTAAAATAGTTCATAATAAAATTTCAAATTAAAATTTAACTATACATGAACATTAAGCACTAAAAGTACTAATGGATGATGAAGACATTGTTGTAAAACCGGCGGACAAGGGAGGGCAACAGTAATGATGAGTAAAATATTTTATGATATCGAAGCATCAAGAATTTTAAGAGACATCAGTACATACAAAACACATTAAACAGGGTATCCCTTTCATCAAGAAAAGATTTGTAGAGTTGTTAGATAAAGGGAGCATCTTAGGAATTTTAAACAAAAAGGGATATACTTTTATTAATAAGTCATATTTTCAAAAAAACTTTTATTTTTATTTCTTCCCTAAGGTACATAAATGTTTGGACAATCCCCCAGTTAGTCCTATTATTTCTAGTGTTGATTCCACTACCTCCAATCTTACTCAGTATATTGACAGGCTATTGCAACCTGTAGTACAAAAAACTAAATTCTATTTCAAAGACGGAATGGATCTTCTAAGAGCAAAAGAGAATATGCAAGGAAAGAAGACCATTTTTTGGGCATGTGTATTGTCTCTTCTCTACATTCAGTACATAAGCATGAGTTGAGGTTGAAGGTCTTTTGGTCTGTACTATATCAGCATTTGATTCCCAAATGGAACAAATTAAATGAATTGTAGATTGCATGAATTTTATTGTTACTAATAAAAAATTTTGGTATGGTGAGGACATTTTTTTTTTTACAAGTAACCAGCACAACTGGTTTGCACCCAGCTATGCCAACATTTTTATGTCCCATTGGGAAGATTATTTGGAGAGCAAACCTGGCCCTCTATAAATGATATATTATTTTATTTGGAAGCACGGTAAAGTCAACTAATTGAATTTCTAGAGTATTAATGACAATCATGTTCCTATCTCTTTTACTTCAAATTATAGTGAGAGAAGCAAAGAATTTCTGGACTTGGAGTTATTTATATAACAATTCTGCACCAAATCTCAACTTAAAAAAAAGGAATGTAAACAGTTTCATTAGCTTGGACAGTTGCCATTACCTCCCTTGGTTAACTAATGGTCAATTAAAAAAGGTTAGGAGAAACTGCACCAAATTGCCTAGAGGGGACAGCATGGAGGGAAACCTAAGATGCGAATAGGGCTACCTCAGTGCGTCATACAGCAGGAACAAGCATACAAAACCATGCTCAGATGGTACACTACCCTGGTAAAGTTACACCATATGCGCGAGACCCCAGAGGACCAATGTTGGAGGGGTTGTGGACACAAGGGGACATATAAACACATGTGGTGGTACTGCCCTAAAGTGCAGGCCTTCTGAGAAGAGGTGGGAGGCCTTTTGGAGAAGGTATAAGAGAGACAGGTAAAAAGAGACCCATGGGTGTTTCTACTGTACAGGACAGTATATGACTGGCCAAGAGGGGAACAAAAACGATTATACAAACTCACCCTAGCGGCCAGGTGAACCATGGCACAAGTACGGCTCAGACCTGACACCCCCAGTTGGACATGGTAATTAATAAAATTACAGACACCGATATCACCCAAGTCAGAGGTACAATGAAATCATATGAAAAAGTAAAGGAGATGTGGACGGCTGGGGATTGGGGGGACTAGGGGAAGCGGGAGCTGGGAGGGGGAGCCATACACCCCTACACCCAGTAAAAAGAATCCCGCCCCTGGCCTTCTGGCTCAGCGGGCCACGAACCCAAGACAGACATGAAACTCCTGCCAGGCCAACCGATCTTGAAAAAGGCAAGAACCTAACCGTGGAAGCCTAACCAAAACAAGCTTACACAACACCTCCACTCTGAACTCCGACCATGTGAGGAATACTATCCTTACCCCCCTTTCCCTTCTTCTTTTCGTTCTCTACATTTGGGGAGAGTGTCATTAGACTACTTATGTACGAGCAACTATACAGCTACATAAATGATTGAACGGTGAACATGCTTGAAATGACACTCTATAATTGTTAATGTTGCTGTACTGTAATATGTTCTTGTTTAATTGCATAATGGTGTCGTCGGGGCACTGGACACTCATGAACGACAACGTGAATGCCTACAAGCACCAATTACTTACCCATTAAGGGTCATATGATGAATACTAACCTGTACCTGTATTCTTCTCCAACAAATGCCTATAATGTTTTTTGTGGTTGTCATATGTGATGCAATGACACATCAAAAATAAAGAATAAAAAACAATAAAAAAACTGCACCAAATTGAAGGTGTTTAAAGACAGGCCCAGAGACTGAAAAATATTTTTTTTATAAAGAAAAAGTATGACAAAGGTTTACTAGAAGAGTGTTTTAATAAAGTATTAAATCAGTACAGAAGTAGTCTATTCCAACAATGAATTACATATTCACGAAGTGTGAATCATATATGCCCATTAATTTTACAATATAATAGTAAATATATAAATGTTTTAAAATCTATTATCAGCAGACATTGGTACTTTTTACATACGGACTCTGTTTCAGCCTTAATTTTACTAGATAAACCAAAGGTGTTTTTTTTCGAATGCGGACAACAAACATTAGAAAAAAATAGTCAATTGTTTTCCACTACCATAACTATCTATAATTTCCTTAATAAAAGTAGAGGATGTTAGAAATGTGGGTAATGTAGAATTGGCAAAGTAGTCCCCCACATGGAAAAATGTGTACTATTAAATCCATGATTACAACATGAGTGTCATATTAAGGGTGGTATCTATTTATTGAACTGCCCATGTAATAAACAATATGTAGGTCAAACTAAAAGATGTTTAAATGTTAGACTAGCAAAACATGTAGGTAACAGAGAAAAAGGGTTTTAAAAATTATTCCAAGTCTAAACATTTTTTTCTAAAATTCACAACAGTGATCCTAGTATGCTTAATTGTCAAGACATTTATTTAGTTACAAGAAATTGAGGGGGGCCGTGATTATGCCAAACCACTTTTGGTTTGAATGCAGAAATTGAACTTTATACACTTTGTTTAATTTTATTTTTTTAATATCTATTGGTATATCCTGTTCTTGTTTTATGTCCATTTTCTCTTTCTTTTTTATATTTTTAGGATTTTAATACACATTTTAGTATATATGTATTTTTTTTAGCTTTTAAATACGACTCTGATTTGTATTATGGTTTTATTAGGCTACTTTTTTTCATGGATATGTGTTTTATGTTTTGATTATTTTAATTAGAATGTTTGTTCTGTATTTACATTTTAATGTATGCCCTTTTGGTGTATGTACACTAGTGAGTAGGTTTCATTTTTTTTTTTTTTTTTTTAATTTATTCATTTTGCCCTTAATTATACCAACATTTTTAAGTATTCGTGCTAGTGGTTAGTTGACATATACATTATGATTAGGGATTTTTATTTGGCATATGAGTTTTTTTATATATACAAAACTTCATATTTTCTTAATTAGGCACATTAAGAATTTGTGGTTTGCGACAACTAAAAATATTTTATTTCGCTATTAGTCCCTAAGGATGAAATTCTATTACTTTTTCTTCTAACTTATTTGGTAACAAATGTGCAAGATCTTTTTTAGGGATGCTCATACAGGTTTAGATAAGTGCATCTCTTACGTGTGATTACTTTTTCACAAACTTTTATTGATATCTGTACATATGTTTCTTAATATATAGTTTCATAATTATTGTTGATTATTATGTGTGATTGTGTGATTTTAATGATTTTAATTTGGTTATCTTATGATCTGCATTAGGCCATAGATATGCATTTAAGAAGGCAGGATGCTCCTTCCCAGTAGACATTGTTTACCTAGATTTCAGTAAGGCTCTTGACACTGTTGCACATAGAAGGCTTATTAATAAACTGCAATTTTTAACTTTGGATTCCAATATTGTTGAATGGGTAAGGCAGTGGCTGAGTGACAGGCAACAGAGGGTGGTAGTCAATGGAGTATATTGAAAGCAAGGTCTAGTTACCAGTGGGGTACATCAGGGATCTGTACTTGGACCCATTCTCTTTAATATTTTTATTAGTGATATTGCAGAAGGTCTTGATGGTAAGATATGTAACATGGTTGATGTTCCAGGAGGGGTAAGCCAAATGAGTTAGGTAAACTAGAAATATGGTCAGAGCTGTGGCAGCTGGCATTTCATTTGGGTAAGTTCTAGATAATGTATCTTGGATATAAAAACTCAAGGGCAGAGTATAGAATATTTGATAGAGTCCTAACCTAAACATCTGAGGAAAGTGATTTAGGGGTAGTTATTGCAGGAAATGCTAGCGAAATGGTTGATTGTATAGGGAGAGGTATTAGCAGTAGAAAGAGGGAAGTGCTCATGCCATTGTACAGAACACTGGTGAGACCTCACTTGGAGTATTGTACACAGTACTGGAGACCATATCTTCAGAAGGACATTGATACTTTAGAGAGAGTTCAGAGAAGGGCTACTAAACTGGTTCATGGATTACAGGATAAAACTTACCAGGAAAGGTTAAAGGAACTTAACATGTATAGCTTGGAGGAAAGACGAGACGGGGGGATATGATAAAAAAACATTTAAATACATAAAGGGAAATAACACAGTAAAGTAGGAGACTATATTTAAAAGAAGAATAACTACCACAACAAGAGGGCATAGTCTTAAATTAGAGGGGCAAAGGTTTATAATAATATCAGGAAATATTACTCTACTGAGAGGTTAGTAGATGCATGGAATAGCCTTCCAGCTGATGTGGTGGAGGTTAACACAGTGAAGGAGTTTAAGCATGCGTGGGATAGGCATAAGACTATCCTAGACAGAAGATAAGGCCAGGGACCTAATGAAAGTATTTAGATAGGCCGAATGGTTCTTATCTGCTGTCACATTCTATGTTTCAAGGTTCCCTTTAAAGTGGTAATCTTGATAAAAGTTTTTTTTTCAGACTGGAATTGCAGCTCCCATTTCCGGACATAGGATCTGGTGGACAATGAGCTGTGTGAAGGATTAGCATAGGGTTAGGATATGTCTTACTTCTATTTTGTGTTATGGTTTTAATTAGTGTTTTTATGTTGGTATCATAAATATACCGTATTATGCAATACCTGTCTTTTACTTAAGGTGATACTTTGCTATATTGGTATGGACACAAATCTAACATACATCCGGATACACAGTTGATACGAAGTTGTGCCTTTCTATTGGTGTTAGAATATTTCAGGAGACTGTACTAAAGGTGGAAAGAAAAACAAACACACTACTATTATATACACACTTTGATGTAATACCCATATCGAGTTCTCAAGCACTGACATATGTTCTGTTTCTATTTGCTGCTTGTTTGATTATTGGGATAATCTTTTTATGTCTCAACTTTTTTTAAATACTGTGGAGAAGTGTCTTTTGCAACAAATTTGCGCTTTCAGTGTTTTCTATTTGTTTGAATTTTATTAAGTGATTGTCTAGGTATATTGGGGGGAATTAACTGTCTGGAATGATAAATGTTCTCCCAAGGGGAGGCTTGGAACATTACATTGTTGGTTGAGGGAATGGAATTGTGTTAAAAGAATTTACCTAATATGCTGCCTTAGGTATAGGGTTATCGAGTTTTACTTTGGCCTTAGGACTTGGTTATTCTTTAACCTAGCAAAGTCCCAAAAATGTGATTTTGTTTTGTTTTTGTTATATTGCTTAAAATGCTGGTATGTTTAGCAAATGTAGTATTTAGGACAACATACAAAGCAAACAATACATTAAACAGTGAATAATTACATGAAAATACAATTTGGTGCCATTCGCTGAAAAAAATTTGTTCGGTTACAATACACAGATCAATTACTTATTGATCAAATCACTGGGAGATTAACTCAGAAAAGAATTGCAGTGCATTTCAGAAATATAGAAAATAGGTTAAAATGATGAGCTGTAAATTTACATTATGATGCACTATAATCAGTGTGCAGTGAATAAAATCCGAATCAACTTACAGGATTTGATAAACAGGGAATTCTGTTTAATTGAAAATTGCAAACTTTAGACCAAAGTAGATGAGTTGGAAAAGTGTATCTGACTGGTGAATTACAGATTTATTGAAATTAGGATAAAAACCAGCAAAATCAAGAAAAAGATTTACGTTTTTATTTCTTTTTAAAGATCAATTAAATGTACAAGTCTGAATTCCGTGTTGTGATTTCGATCCTCTCGATTTCTTTTCAGCATTGGGTAAAAGTTGCGATGACATAGAAAACAATCAGTGTGCAGTGAATAAAATCCGAATCAACTTACAGGATTTGATAAACAGGGAATTCTGTTTAATTGAAAATTGAATAGCAAACTTTAGACCAAAGTAGATGAGTTGGAAAAGTGTATCTGACTGGTGAATTACAGATTTATTGAAATTAGGATAAAAACCAGCAAAATCAAGAAAAAGATTTACGTTTTTATTTCTTTTTAAAGATCAATTAAATGTACAAGTCTGAATTCCCTGTTGTGATTTCGATCCTCTCGATTTCTTTTCAGCATTGGGTAAAAGTTGCGATGACATAGAAAACACTCAGAGTGAACTGAGCAAGAAAATGATTTACGCTTCTATTTCTTTAAGTATCGGAAAGCAGCATACAGGCACAGCTCTAGCATTATCATTTTTTTCTGGTGTAAAGCTCTTAATTTCATATTTTTGGATACGTTTTTCACATATTTAAATATATTTTTTAAACTTCACAAATATAAAAATTTTAAAAAATCTATAATTCACAAAAATATATTAATGTACCTAAAAATAGCAAAATGTTAAAGTATGTTTCAAAATATAAAATCTTCAAGTTTATTCAGAAATATTAAATCAAGGCCAATATTAGATATAGCCATTAAGCCCTGTGTTCATCAATGGAAAATTGAGGACTAAGAAAATGCAAATTTTCAACCAAATTTTTTAAATTTAGCAAATGTTGCCTACAATTTGCAGTTTTCTGGACTGTTCATGGCGTCTCTCAGTTTACTTAAAAATAGGGATGTGCATGGGCAAAAAATTTGGTTTGGACTTCCGAAATTCGGGACTTTGCACTTCCGAAATTCGGGACTTTGGCAATTCGGGAAATCGGGACTTCGGCAGTTCCCCAACCCTACTCCTAACCCTAATCCTAACCCCAACCTTAACCCTACCCCTAACCCCACCTCAATCCTATCCCAACCCTAACCCTGCCCCAAGCCTAACCCAACTCCAACCCCAACCCTAACCCTACCCCAACCCTAACCCTGACCTTACAACCAACCCTACCCTAACCCTACCCCAACCCTAAACCTACCCCTAACCTAGTCCTAACCCCAGTTCTAACCCTACCCCTTCCTTAACCCTACCCCAATCCTAACTCAACCCTAACCCTTGACCTACTCCGACCCTACCCCTAACTCTAACCCTAACCCCACCCCTAACCATAACTCCTAACCCTATCCCTAACCCTACCCTTAACCCTACCCCTAACTCCACCCCTAACCCTACCCTAACCCTACCACTACCCCAACCCTAACTCCTAACCCCACCCCTAACCCTACCCCTAACCCAACCCCAACTCTAACTCTACTCCAACCCTACCCCTAACCCAACCCTACCCTATCCCTACCCCAACCCTAACCCTACCCCAAACCCCATCCTGCCTCTACCCCCACCCCTAATCCTAACCCCAACCCTACCCCTAACTCAACCCTACCCAAACCCCATAACGCTAACCCTACCCTAACCCAACCCCAACCCTAACCCTAACCCCAACCTTCCTCTACCCCTAACCCTACCCCTAACCCTAGTAGGGGTAGGTTTAGGGGTGGGGTTAGAGGTAGGGTTAGGGTTAGATTCCTGTCATCATTCCCTTAATTTTCCCTCCTATTTTGCCACTTTTCAGAAACCCGAAGCACTTCGGCACTTTCAAAATTCGGCACTTCAGCAATTTGGTTCGGCACTTCCGAAATTCGGCACTTCAGGACTTCGGCAATTTGATTCGGTTTGGCACTTTCGAAACCCGACACTTCGGAAATTCGGCAATTCGGCACTTCGGCACTTAGGCAATTCGGACATTCGGAAGCGTCCAAATTGCTGAAATTCATCCGAATTTAAATTCGGACTGAAACGAATTACACATGTCTACTAAATAATCCTTCACATCTTTAAGTTATTAAAACTAACCTCTTTTTTATTAGGCTTTATAAAACGACTTAAAAGTGTCTGAATGACCTCACTTTAATAAAATAATTATATCAAATAACACCCAGACTGATATTTAATGTATCTTTTTTTTTTTGCTTTGCTTTGCTTTGTTTTCTCTTTTGCTCCTTTTATGAATATGTATTTGTAAATAACCAATGATAATTACCAAAAGTTTTTGATTTTATTTTCTGATTCTCAAAAAGCTGGCTAAGCAGGGCATTATGGGAAATATCAGGAGTACAGCTTATCTTCGCTAAATGTGTCAGTTATTCTGTCTCCAAAATAGAGAGCAATAATGCAATCTTCTCTTTGGCAGTAAAGACATTATTCATCGCCTTTGATACATACCAATGATAGTGTCTCTCTGAGGTTTTATTTTATTACTGGCTAATGCTATATCAGTGAGATACTAATCTCGGGATATATAATTGGTAACACTGCTCTGCAGAAAAAAAACTGCTATGTAACCAGTGACCACATTATCACGAAACAGAATTTTTTTGTAAAAGTTAAAAAAAATCACAAACCCGTGAGTGAATTTTTGGATAAATGTCACACTTGAAACTCACTTATCTCACATGCACAGTGTGTGATTAATCCACATCTAAGATATATAAATAGAAATATAATTGGTGCCAAGGCAATAATCTGTTATAACAATTTTATCTAGTCACTTTTATGATTAGTGCAATGTAACTGCAGACTAATAGTTTTCGTTAAAGGCACAATTATTGACTGAAGCACATTACATTATATGAGTCAGAAGGATATAATAATTATGTAAATGATGTGCTTACACTATTGAAAATGGTTCAGATTTTTTAAAGACCAAATGTGCACTTTGTATGTGCACATTTTGTATCTTGTGTGTACAAACCTCTCCCAGAATGCTGCTAACTTCTTCTTCTTCTTTTTTTTTTAAAAATTCTTTATTTTTGTGTGCACAAGACTTATACATGGTGCAACGTATGCATCGTTTGAGAGGGTAACAGGTCTTAACATTGGGTAAATAATGCATTTGATAAGTTTAAGCACAATTTTTTGTTAAGTATAACATGCGGAAAATCCTAGGTAGAGGTTGGGTTCATATAGGGGTTTAGTCCGTCAGGTGGCTTGCGTGTCCATTCTCTGCCCTCTCGGTACAAACGTGTCCGAGGCATCTGGATTCCAGACGTGGGGAGTGCCCAGGTTGGGCAAGTTTTGTAGGCCCAATTTTGCGAGCAGTGTAGGGGCCTCAGTCCATGAGGTGAGTTTATGGGTGGTCCCCTGGTGGGTGGTGAGCAAGGAGCGAGGGTTTCCCCATATATATGGTATCCCCGCTGTACACAGGTGGCCGGTGAGTTCTGTAAGCGAATCTCTCCACTGGAGGGTGGCCTTGGATAAGTCCTGATAAAAAGTCAGTTGGGCTTCCTTGAAATCAAGCGTGGTCTTACCCCTGATTGCGCTCATGATGTGCCCCTTGTCTTGGGGTAGGAT
The DNA here is from genome assembly GCA_933207985.1 of Pelobates cultripes. Taxonomy (NCBI): domain Eukaryota; kingdom Metazoa; phylum Chordata; class Amphibia; order Anura; family Pelobatidae; genus Pelobates; species Pelobates cultripes. The sequence goes on from OW240915.1 coordinate 27,222,068, forward strand.
GCAACGGATGATGACATGTCCGGCTAGCGTTGCGGCGGCTCTAGGAGGCGTGGGTAGGCGGTAAATCCCTGCAAAGGCAAGTTTCTTTGTTACTGCAGGAGGGAGTAATGATTGTGTGAGTCGCCTCATGTAGTGCGGTAGATCCTCTTTGCTCACCGATGCCGGGATGCCTCTGATTTTGATGTGGTTGTGCTGGTTTTTATCCTCCTGCGCCGCCAATTGTATTGCTTAGTGTTGCTGGTTGTGTTGTAGTTGGTGGAGCGAGTCTTGTATCGTAGAGACTTCTCCCTGTATTGTTTTGACTTGGTTTTCAGTGGTGGTCACTTTTTCTGTGATCTGTTGCATGCTCGTTTTGAGCGCTGGTAGGTCTGCTGCCAGCAGGCGTTGTATATCCTGCAGCATAGTTTGCAATTGCTGCAGGTCCTGCTTGGTGGCTGGGTCTGCTGTTCCCTGTGGGTGTATGGATTTGGTGGTTGTGGTCTGTATGGGCTGGGGAGTTCTCTGTGTGTCCCCCTGAGTGGTTTGTGCAGGTGGGGTGTCTGCCTGTGGGGGGTCTGGGCCCTGGTCGGGTGCCATTTTGGGTGGGGTTTGTTTCTGTAGCCGTGCCCCTATATCAGGCTGTGCTGTGGCAGTACCTTGGTGTGGTCTTTGTGATCTGCCCCCCATCTCCTCGTGGGATTGGTCTGGGTCCTGTAGATGATCGTCGCTTGGGTCTCCCAGGCTCTCTCCACCCCACAAGTACTCCAGGCAGCGGTAGTTTGGCGTGTAGTAGGCCCGGATTTTCGTTTTGGGCTTTGCCTGCCTCGAATTGTACCTAAATGGCATTGGGCAGTGCAGGATGGACTCCCTCGGGCAATGCAGGTATTTGATTGCGTGGATGGCATGTATTTTCGGTGATGTTTGACGGATTCAGTTTGGTTTGCTCAGATCTGCCAGAAATGGCGTCAGGCTCGCTCCGCCGCTAAAACCCGCCAACTTCTTCTTCTTGAATGGTAGAAAGTCTGTGATATTTTGAATGTTTTACATTTTATAACATGTTCTATAGTTGATGCACAAAATAGAAAACAATAGGAAGTGTAGTGGAGTGTCTAAAATGCTCATATCTTGATGGGCAAGTAAGTTATGTATCATGAAAACGCCTGAATGATTGAAAAATGTAAATGTTACAGTTATTATGTTTAAGTGAATAGGACAGATTTACAGGGGCACTCTAAGCACCATAACCACTACAGATTGCTCTAGTTCCTACAGTACCAGGACTCCACTAAGATTACTCACAGAGTATAGCATTTTTTAATGGATTGTCACTTACCTGGGTCCCCCTCGGTTTGAGCCTTTAAAAAAATATTAGACAAACTTAAGTCCCCCTTTCCATTTCAGCAATATCTGTTTTGTCCAACTTGTTGTCTATAGATAGAAAATTCTCTTTTAGAGATAATTGAGAAGAGTGGACAAGTGCAAGCACCCTGCAGGATCTACAGGTGCGTGTCAAACCTCTTAAAAGCGATATGACTATTAAAAATGTGATACAGTGCAAAGGACACAGCTTGAACAAACCTGTATAAACTGCTCCAACAAACCTGCATTTTTGGTTACACCTTGAGTCAGTGGTGTATCCTGGTTTTATGCTGCCCTAGGCAGGACAAAACTCAGGCACCCCCCTCCCCCCGCGCCACCCCCACCCAACCCATCCCACCCGCCCCACCTTCTAAATACACACACACACACACACACAGTCAGTCACACAAACAGTCAGACACACACACAGTCAGACACACACACACACACAGTCAGACACACACACACACACACAGTCAGACACACACACACACAGTCAGACACACACACACAGTCAGACACAAACACACAGACACACACACACACACAGTCAGACACACACACACGTCAGACACACACAGTCAGACACACACACAGTCGGACACACACACACACACAGTCGGACACACACAGTCAGACACACACAGTCAGACACAAACACACACAGTCGGACACAAACACACAGACACACACACACACACACACACAGTCAGACACACAATCACTCACATTAACACTTTTTAAAAAATTATTTAACTCCACCCCCAGCCTCCTTACCTCATTATCTCCCTGGGGGTCCAGTGGTTGCCGGGCTGGCGAGGGAGCTCTTCCTCTGAACCGTCTGCTCAGCTCCCTCGCGCTCTGCAGAGTGAGGCTGGGAGCCGGAAGAGCTCCCTCGCCAGCCACCCGCCCGCCCAGCCCGGCAGCCCAGCATGTAGGTTAGCCTCGAGGCTAACAAGGCATTTGCTTTTTTTGCCGCCCCCTGGAAAATGCCCACCAAGGCAAATGCCTTGTTTGCCTCGCGGCTAATACATCCCTGCCTTGAATGACTGGGCCACACAAATACTCATTACAATTCCTATATATATACACACAAACACACACTTATCCTACATTTCCACATGTGATAGCACATAAGCAAGGCTCTGTACCAGGGAAGACATGATGACATTACACACCCCTTCTCTGGCCCTGCTTCTCCTATTTGGCATTCACAATGCCTCCAAAATGCTTTCCTATGGGTAAGCACTGGATTGGTTAAGATCATCAATTCTGATTATCTAAGCCAAGGAGGCAGATCGGGGGTGGGGACAGTGACGGTGTATCTGAGCAGCGCTGGAATAAAGGCATGTTTTCTACTTATTTATGGGGGGGGGCAAGGAACACAAGCTTATATTACTGATCGTATAGTGTTCCTTTAAGCTAAAAAAGGCTTTTAATGTAAAATTTTTGAAACTCACTCTTGTCGGGCTCATAAGTATTTTTAATTCTCATTTGAAACTTGATATTGTTTCACAAGTTATTTGTGTGATTAACTGTGTGTCCAATATTTTTCCTATAAGCCCTTGATGCAAAAAGAAATTTTCAACATTAAATATGTAAATGGCCATTTTTACTTCACTATGTTGCTTCAGTTACCGCATTAATTAGCGTTCTATACATGTGCATTGTCAGAACTGAAGTCATCTCAGTTCATTAATGACTGCGTTTGGTGTTACTCTTTACTTCTATCAAGGACCATACATTCATCATAAGCGGAGTAATTGCCACTAATATAATGCAATTTTTAAATTGCATTATATTAGTGGCAATTACATCTGAGTGCTTGCCTTTTGTTTCTTATATATTTGTGGCTGAAAAAAAAAACCTGCTCTTTTTTGACAGATGAGCAAAACTGTTCTAATATTACAATTGCATTTCTTTACCTTTATGAAAATATTGCCTTTTTTTATATATATTACTTAGTAATTTCTACTTTTGCAGTCGATAATTGGTAATTTTAGCATTTTTAGAATCAAAGGCACTGAATTTTCTTTCCATTTGACTTTTGCATGGATTAGATGGACTATGACCAGACTATACTTTAATTTATTTTGTAAAATAAATTTAGGACATATTGAAAATAATTTAGGACCTGTTATAGAATCATAAACTAAACTAGTCAGAAAGTACCCCTACCCTTAACAGAAAACATAAACATACCAAATGTTAGTTAGTTACTGTGCAGCCTTTCTTGGGATGTTCTCTTTGGGCGCTCTCTGTATTGTGAGATCAGCTGTCTGATGCAAGGCTGTCAGTATCAGGGTAAAAAAATATATACTTTAACCAGGTAACTAGATGACATTGGATCACTGTTGAGAAAGACAGTGTTCATCAGATCTAGCAAATGTCTCACACGTTTTTTTTTTCTCTAAATTTCTCTTCACCATTTCTGATTTTTTTTTTTTTTTCTGTTTTGGGGTTTTCTGTTTTCACATTTTCTCTCTCCTTTCCATCTGTGTCATGTTTTTCTCCCCCTCCAATTCTTTACTTTTACTGTAGTTAACATATTCTGACAGTCTCCAGCTCTTCCGACTCTCCCTATTCTCTGGCCTTCATATCTACATTTATTTAGGGTACGTCACTCTTTAAGATACACTATCTATGAATCATATGTTTTTTGTATCACTTATTAATTATATATATATATATATATATATATATATATATATATATATATATACATAAAACAAGAGGGGGTTGGCTGCACTCACCTGAACATGCATAAATGGGGGTGCTGCTGGGGGCCAAATAATCGTTAGACCCATTCACCATTAGCAGCACGCTGAAAAATTGTTTTTAAAAACACCTACTCAGGCATGGGGGTTTGATATTATCATACAGCAGTACACCCAAATAATAATTATTTCACAACAGTACGTTCTTCGAAACCAGGGCAAATCTTTTCGCAGTAAAAGCTTGGATGGCATCAAATGGAAGTAAAATCGTTGGTTAGACTCAAATATACAAAACTGTTGGGGTTACTACACTGGTATCTAGCATCTCACTATTCCATTCTTCCAAACAGCAACTTCAATGTTGGAAAGATTTTATTTGTTTAACATTGAAGTTGCTGTTTAGTGGATAGATGAGTGCGCTGGATCTTGTGTATTGTATTATTTGGCCCCCAGCAGCACCCCCATTTATGCATGTTCAGGTGAGTGCAGCCAACCCCCTCTTGTTTTATGTATATATTTGGGAGTCTAGCCAACTCCTTGGTTTTGCACCCCTCCCAGTCACAGGTGCCTCATCCCAGGGCCCTATTTAGCCTTGTACTGCAGAGAGCCCCAGATGGAATTTTTTTCCCAAGTAGGTTAATCTCATAAGAGCAGACATTAGGCTGTTAGTGTAGGACCTGCCAAAGATGGGGTACATTGACGTTGTGGCAGGCTTATGCAATGTATGATCATATAATGTAACTAAACCCCCATTATTTTTGCCTAGATTAGGTGTTTTTAAAAAAACAAATAAAATCTTTCAACATTGAAGTTGCTGTTTAGTGGATAGGTGAGTGCGCTGGATCTTGTGTATTATATATATATATATATATATATATATATATATGTGGTCGGTTAATATAGAGACCGTGATATACCTTGAGATTGGAGTAAGTCGGTGTGGTGTGCTGAAACCGACGTAAGGGTAGGCCTGTAATAAAGAGGGCCCCCTGGAAGAATTGTTTAAGTAAGAAGAGGGGTGAGGTGGGTGGGGTGAAAGGTAAGAAGGGGGAGTAGCATTTTATTGGAATGATAACTCCTCCCACAAATACAGGCCTACGGCCTTTAAACTTGTGGTCGGTTAATATAGAGACCGTGATATACCTTGACATTGGAGCAAGTCGGTGTGGTGTGCCGAAATTAACGCAAGGGTAGGCCTGTAATAAAGAGGGCAAAAGGAATGCAGAAAACATACTTTATTGCAAAACATGATTATAATACAAGACTTTTAAATGCTTTCCTTAACTCTTTCTCTAGTTGTGGTATGTATCTATTGTATACTGTGGATTTCCAACGTCCCAACTTTTTGATGATGTGAACTGGTGTATTGATACTGGATGCAGTTGATGTGGCCCCTATTCTGAATGAATGCCCAGAATAAGAGGTAGGGTCCCAACCTAATCTAATGCACAGAGTTCTAATATAGAACATGGACTTAGAAGTAGTGAGGGGACTGCCTAGCAGAGTGAAAAGTGGAGAGTGGCTGGAATTGTCCCTAACCTGGTTTAAATAAGTGTCTAAAACTTTGACCACGCACCAATGATTCTCGGTAGGGTAGAAGGGCACTTTTAGCGGATGGCCCAATTGTTTGGTTTTGAAATGCCTGAGTGACAAAAGATAGTAATCGTTTACTTTTTTTAAGTCTTTCATGGTGAGATACAAATGTCTGTCTGACTGGGTTGTTATCGTGAACTCTGTAGGCCTCAGGAACCTATATAATGCTACATACTTTGTGGTTTTTAAGACCAGGTTTGTATGTGGGTCAAAAGGTTGTGTGTCCAGTATGTCTGATAAAGCAAAGAATTTCTCTCCATCTATAGGCAGACGTTTCTGTGTAGTGTTATGATCGAATTTGTTTATGCCTTTCAGTATGTTCTTTATAGGGTAAGCAGAAAGAAAAGGAGCGTTATTTGGCATGGTGGCCATAATGTGGTGTTGTACTCCTGATAGATAGAGTTTGATTGAGTTTGAAATGAAGGTGGCAAAATGTGGCGAATGCTACCATGGTTTGGATCGAATGATCGTGAATGTTAAATTCTACAGTGAACCGCTGAAAAATTACCATAGCTCTATTGCAGGTTTTCCTAGTGTTTATGGACAATGCTGCTTGTGCCAATTTCCTGCCACGCACCAGTAGCCGGGTTATTCCAGGATTAAGTTGTTGAACTCTTGGGTTTGGTTTGGGTACTTGTCAGCCGATGGGTGAAGGATGAAGAATTCCTGAAATTTACAATGGGATAAGGCATCAGCGGCAGAGTTGGAGTAGCCTGGTATACAGAAGAGGAAGTACTGGTATGTGGCAGCCAACCAGGTCAGCCTGCGAACTAACCTCATGATGGTCAATAAGGATCAGTGACCCTTATTAATTATATCACAGGCTGCCATGTTATTGGTATAACATTTAACTGCCATACCCGACCAGGATTTGCCCCATGTGAATGCAGCCGCTACTGGATCTATCCGAGCTGGGCTGGCATTTTCCAATTTTGTCAGTCTATCATTTATGGACTGCAGAGATGACAAAATGGTGTCTAGAGTTCCTTGAATATTTGAGTTGTGCCCCTGTGAGCTGGTATCCAACCCAAGATCCTCGGGATGAGTTATGATAAGCTTGAAGAGTTCCGCTTTCCTTTCAGTGGCTGGGTAGGTGATGCCCCTCGGGCGCAGTTTAGCCGAGATCCTGGGGATAGTCCAGGACCTCAGTGACCCTGGCGTGGAGGGTTCTTGAAATTCATTGGGGGTACCATGCCTAACAGGGGTACTAGGCCTAGCGGGTGTGCTAGGGGAGGAATGATTCTTCACCTATGTTGGTTTCCTGGGACATACTGCAAGAAAGAAAAAACAACACTAAAGGTCTGATTAATATTGCCCCGGTAAAACTATGTAGAACTGGCTTTCTAACTAGTGCCGAAGCGAAAAACTATCTACCCCGTGACAGGTGAGGCCCTGCTAGTTGCCAAGTGGCAGGTGAGAGGCTTTATCTATGATTTGGGGTGCAGGGCTCGAGCCACTAGCGTGGTGGTGGGGTGTTGCCTTCTCAGTGACAGTAAAGATTAAAAAACGTGTGGCTGTGACAGGTCAGGCTCTAACTATAAACCCGATAGGTGGGTGAATGTGAGGCTCTAACTATGATTTGGGCTGAGGGGCAAAAACCTTCGTGTTGAGATTGGTGAGTTGGCCTCGCGGGACCAGCAATAATAAATATAACTAAGGCCAGCACCTAACCCTGAACAGCCAGTTCTCTGACTCTGGACGAGGGCTTGAAGAAGGAGCGATATGAGTAAATTATGAAACGTACCTAGCCAACAACAAATTGTGATTTCTCGTGACCATACATTCCCTATGAGAACTACAACATAAAGTAAATAAAACACCTAAGTATTGTATTGTGGGAGTTTTCTGAATAATAGTGCTGACAGTACTTGTGACCTAGGACTCGAGCATGCTAGAAAGTCTAGAGATAGTTACTACATTCCCCAAAGGAATTCCCATGGTGATGCCGTGATATTTATGAGTGGTAGTATCCAAGAGAAAGAGGAGGAGGTATGAACAAAAAGGTGTCTGTGACTAGGCCTGATACCAGCAGCAGTGGACATAGACTCATATCGTACATTGACAGGTAGTGAGAGTTTTAGATAAGATCATATGATGGACTTGGTCTAGTAAAGCCGTGACCTATCGAGGCAAGGCGGGAATCAAGCCGCCGTTCCCTGGTACCGCTTCTTATGGATGAAGCGTGGCCGTGTTGAGGCAATTAGTAGAGAGAGAAATTTGAAATATATATATATATTTTTTTTTTTACCTGATAAGGAAGCAGGAGAAAATAACGAACAGGTAATATGGCCTATAGGGTAGAATGACCTTCAGGATATCTGAAATTAAGGTGTAGCAGGTCATCAAATGGAAAGGATATCCTATAATTATCTGTCAAAATGCCATACATAAATCATGATAGTAACCCTTTCTACATAATTAACCATGACAGTAGTAGAATACCTAATTACTAAGAATAACATAACAAGTATAATGGTACCTTGTATCTAGCATGAACCACTATAATTGGTAACTCGCAGTTTATAATTAATTAATTAATCCAGCCTTATTTAAGAGAAAATCCCCCCATGAACAGCTAGCCAGCTTGCATTGTTATAGTAGTACAAAATATTTAATTGGCAGTGATCCTTCCTATTAAAACTGAAAGAAATAATGTAACAGAATATGCACGAATCGGCCATGTTTGAGGTGGCTAAACGAATGGACCTGGTACAGCAGGTGTAATGAACCGCAATTGTTCGTATGTTTTGTTCGAACATGAGTAGGGAGGGATATGCTCGAATGGCGGGAATAGCCTAAACGCGGCTATCCTCGCTGATTACCTGAGGATCTGTTTGTGTCATTTGGGTGAAAGGTAGTTGACTGCAGTTCGTATGAATCCCCACGAACGGAGTTGTCATGCAGCTCTAAGGACGCTTGAGACCGGCGTGAGTTTTGAACGGAGGCCGGATCTGGAAGTACGGGTTGCCGAGTTCATTGGATCGCTGAGATTTATCTTAATATCTTACTGTAGTGGTTTTGGCCCATAGATGCTGTCTCTTTACTTGGACAATGTAAAACTTTGTCATTTCTGAAAAAATGCAGTGTTTGCATTTGTCCAAGAACAAGCTTCTAGCGTCTGCCAGCCGGCCACTAACTAGAGGCACTTCCAGCTTAAGACCTTCAATTTTGGAAGCATGCTCAGCATGATGGAACCGAGCACTGATAGTGCTTCTTATAGAAATGAATTGGATTTGGTGAATCTCTATGAGAAGCCTTTGATTGTCAGAGTGTGTGCTGTATGCACTGTAGGTCTGCAAGTTTTCTCTTTAAGAAGTATTGGATTTGACCAGAGTTAGTCAGAAATTATGTCCTCATTGTGGGTGGAGAGACAATTTGTCTATCCTGAACCTGGGTTACATGTAAGTTTAATCGCTTGTGTGTTTGTTGGTTGAATTTAAACTAAAGAAGCTACTCTAACGCACAAGTAGATATATTTCGGTTTAACTTTAGAGCGTTCCTTTAAAGTATTTTGTTGTGGTCCAAATGTTTAAAAGATCTATTTTATTGTAAATATATTTACATTAAATATTTTTTTTTTCAGTAGCAATTGACAACAGTACAAATAATCTTCAAAATTAAATTGTAATTACAGCAAAGAAATGTCTAGTTATTACAAACTCCCCCCTACTAGAATAACAAAACTCATTATGGTAGTTTTGCAAAGAATTGTATATAGACAACAAGGGAAAACTGAAGGGTTCTCATCTTGGGGATAAAATAGATTTCTAAGAGCAGGGGATCCAACAAATGTACTAATAATGAAACCAGTGGATAGCAAGGAGAGCAAGGGGGAGTGATGTCACAGGTTAAGAATTGGGCTGCCGGGAGAACTTGTCTGTGGCATGGGATTACAACCACGTTTTACCTTATTTATCTTTTATTTTGAATGGGGGTCTGGAACTATGCCAGCTAGGCTTGCTCTAACCAGAAGCAGTGTTTTATTTAAAAACAGTTTTTAGGTGAAGAAACCCTTTAAGACACTTCAAGATTATAATACAAGCTACTATATATCTATATTCCACTTTTTTGAAAGTCAAAATTTAGACTTTCGAAGGTGGAGATATAAAGAGCAAATCCTTCAAAGATATATTAAGAAGTATATAAAAATATCTAAACTGTCCTTCAGCCTTGTTTGTTGTTTGAAGAGCAATGCAGTGCTTTTGAAAAAAAAAGAAAGATCTAAAAAAAACCTAGTTGTTAAAAAAATTCATGCTGTTATAATGTTAGTGGGTCAACATTCAGCTGGGCGGATAATGTGCATTCCTGGGTAAAAACTCATTAGTGACTAGTTTCAAAGCAAAACAATAAAGAGCAGAAAATGTAAGTAAACAAACCGCAAGTGCTGGGTGATCGAGAAGAAATGAATTTATAAACCGTGTCTCTTGACTGATCTCACAATGTACTTGTTAAATGATATATTGCGCTTTGTCAATTTTATTAGATCTTTAGTTTTTTTGTGGGGAAACATATCAAGTTACTGATTAACTCCTCTCCTACAGCAGTCTCCCCATCTCAGCTTGCATACGTTGTCCTCCCACGGTCTTCTCTAACCCTATTACAACAGCTACTCTGTATATCAAATCTCTTATATGCATAATAATACATAGCTTGAATATATTCTGCCTTATAGATCCATGGATTCATTATGTCTTATAATTATATCCCACCTACTTTAGACAATAAATGTGTTTGACCAGGGCCCTAGTAACCTCTCGTTCAGACATGTCTACATTTATTTCTCACAAATTACGTGTTTGCCCTCTAAACTTGAGGTTCTTAACCTTAACAGGAACTACATACATTGCTTTAGCTTGGCGACCCATAGTTCAGTTGTAATATTATCTTAGTGACCCATTTATCAATTGTAATATTATATGTAAGAAAATAAACTCTGCAAAGCATCAACAAGAGTTTCACACCAGTACCCTACAATGGTCTTCGCTGCACTGTGTAATGCATAGCTACCGCAGTAAGCCTGGGGCGTGATAAAATAATGTGCCTGCTCTCACCAATGGGGTCCTAGTGAAAAAGCATAGGGGGTTCAAATTTGGGACATCTGCACAATACTTTCCAGCAGAATTATTATTTTTTCCTGTGTAAATAAAATAGTAATATCACAGGATATATATTTATTGTTGTATGTATAATAGGGAAGATCAACTTAAAGGTGAGATGCAGGAGGCTCATATGAGGCCTTGATAACTTGATGTCCTTTACTAACTAAATAGCAGCAAACAAAACAAAAATGCAGTGCAAACAAAGATGGAAATAGTAACAAAATATAAAGGAGAACTTGCTAGTAAGTTATAACAATGACCAGTCCATATAAGGTTTAACCATGGCAATCCAGTTCTCTTCCTTTGCTGCTCTGCCGTGTAGATAAGTATACTTTATTTCCTAATTTACATGTTAATTTTCCTCACAACATTTCTTTTCTTTCTTTACTTTGAGGGCATTTTTTTTTACTTTATTCTCCCATCATTTTAGTTTTCTATATTTAATTCTTTATATGTTTTTTCATTGTTCTTCCCCCTCCCCCAATTTTACATATTTACTTATTTAGACTATTTATTCCCTCTTAACTTCTTCCTCTCCAATATTATTCACAAGAAGGACAAAGGACTTCGACCAGTTATCAATCTGAAACATCTCAATCAGTGGATCAGATACAACCAAGATAGAAGGCTCCCACTGTTTACGGGATCTTCTGAACAAAAGATAAATAATAGTGAGATTCTGCATAAAAGTAACTAGACCAGGTTTGGCATACATATAGTATAACACACTCATACACAGATGCATTATCTCAGAAAGCCACTTGGAGAGACACACCTCATTTATCAAGAAGATGACAAAGAATAAAATTAGAACATATATAGTGGTTCTACATGAAGGTCGATATATATTTTATAACTTTAAAATATATTTAGTAAATCACAAAGTGAAGGCGGTTTCCTTAGAGCAGCTCTGTTACCCAAATATCAAAAAATATTTCGTAGAGATCAAATCTAAAGCACCTGAAGAGGACCAGGAGGACGAGGATTGTGGTGCCCACATATCACAATTTCATTCAGGTAAGTAAATCTCACCTTTTCCTGCCCCCAAACCACCCCCACCACCAGCAGCGATGTCACAGACAGCGGTATTTGCAAATTTATACCCAGTAAGTATGAGAACTGACAAAATTAATTGTAAAGAATCTCAGGCTATAATAATTCTAATAATATCTGCATTTTCCTTTTTAATATCCCCAGAGTTTTTGATTTAGTGACAAAATACCAAACCCCGTTACTATATTTTATTTTACCACTTTGACTTATTCGTGTTTTTTCTGTTTTAGTTTTAAAGAATGTTTCATATAATTCACCAGGTTAAACTTGGCAAACTGTGACATCCTGTGCTGTACCTTGTATGTTCTACACAGTTGCCTTAAACTTGAGCTATTTTTCTTGGTAGCTAAACCTAGCGGATTATTTAACAGACCCCATTATCAATGAGGTGGAACAATAAATAGAAGTGATATGTATACACAGATGGAATCAATTAAAATGTTGGCAATTAATTGGCCAACGACAGCTCGACAAATGAAAATATAGGCAAATATGTCTACATATGATTCATGTTTTATTTTCCTAGTAACGTTATCAGATCCTTCTCCGTCTCCGACATAACTTTTCGAAATGTCTCCCTAATATTATTGCTGACACTTTGACATACATTTGCAGCATTGCTGACATTGTGAGGAATATCTGTTTTTCTGGCTAAATCCTGCACTTCTGCTAAGATACTGCAAACAAATTAACTGTTAGAACCATCTCATTCTCCCCTGTGGAACACTTCTTTGCTTTAGTGTGAAAGATTTATCAGTGTTCTGAAAAGTGTATTTTATTTTTGGCCTCTAATCTGTTCATATTTATTAAATTGTTCTAAAAATGGTGTGCGAAATCATTGACTTTTCTCTACATAATTTCTTATTTTTCACAGCAACATCAATTTTCACAGTAATATCAATTTCAGAAAAGATCACCAATTTTATGGTGGAAGTAAAATAGTAAACGCTTCTGTAAGAAAAAGTGAGAGAAATAATTATAAACCTTTGCATCACTAAAAAATGGTGCACATTGAAAAATGATGGTTATTATTATTATTATTATTATCATTAGCATTTACATAGCTCTAACATATTCGGCAGGAGTAAAGAGTTTGTATTAGGAAAGGAAGTTAGACATGCATTACAACCCACTCATGAAGCTTAGAAATGAATGAGAGTAGTGATTTGGGATGGAAGCTAAAAGGAGAAATGGTTTCTTAGGATGGGATTAACAATTGCATGTTTGAAGGAAAAGGGGAAGATGTCAGTAGACAAAGAGAGGTTGAAATTTTACATTAGGGATGGAACCATACTCGGAGAAAGAGATTAGACAATGTGAAAGGGGCAGGGATCAAGAGGGCATGTGGTGGGGTGACAGGAGTTAAAATTGGAATAAGGTACAGAATAGAGTTTTAGAGGGGAGGAGGAAAGAGAGTATTTCTAACCTTGGTTGATCTTCTCAGTAAAGTGATAGTGGGGAAGCATTGAGGCAAAGAAGGGAATAATGAGTAGGAAAGAAGTGTTTGGGATCACAAGAGTAGGTGGAGAGGAGTGAGGTAAAATACTCTTGCTTGGCAAGAGAGAGGGCAGAAGTATAGGTATGACATAGCATGAATTAGGGCCCAGAGGAGGTATTTATACTGTGCACCACAGGAAGGCAAGCTGAACTCATAAAGAGGGTGAGTGTATATGTGTTTATGTCCGTGTGCCAGAGTATGTATCTGTGAATATGTGTCAGTGTTTGTGGATCTGTGTGTGTATGTATGGGTATCAATGTGTGTGTGTATTTGGGTGTGGCGCAATGTTTGTATCTTTCTGTGTGTGACTGTATGTATTTGAAAGTGTGTGGCACTGTATGTGTATATGTGAATAAACACCTACTTGCAAGCACCAACACTGTATACAAACACATCCCTTCATTTAAACACCAACACTGTACACAGCTCTGCGTGCAAGCCGGAAAGCTACACACAACCAAATCCCTGCATTTAAATGACAATGCTAAACACACACCCTTGCATTAAATACCAACATTACATACAAATACACCTCTGCATTTAAACTTTATTATTATATGCAAATATCAAAATATTCATACATACACATACTACATACAAAAATCCCTCTTCACTCGTACACACACACATTGCACACAAGTAGATGCAGAGATGAACAAATGGTAGATCCACCGGTGGAAAAGCATTGTGGGAGTTGAGGTTGTGCTTTTTGGTCAGCCCTGCTTTTTATGGAGAGGGGGCAAAAACATTTTTTATGCACCAAGGGCCTCTCTTCATTATTTCTGTCAGTGACTACTTATGAGCAATTACATTTGCTTTTTCAAACACTCTTTACCTAAATCTGTTTTCCTTTGCCCAGTTCTAATTTTCACCACTATGTTCCCTTTGGAAATCCAGTTTCAGTGATCCCCTAAAATGGTCTTTGGACTTACAGAACCCTTCCTTAATCATTTCTCATTAAATATACATTGTATCCTTTTTTGAGCTCTAATTCTGTACTACCTCACCTATCCTCCATGCCATTCCCAGCAGTGCAGCCAAGTCTCTTTTCCGCTTGCCTGACGTGTAGCTGGGTTTAAGTGTGTGTGAGGAATGACGAGAAGATATCATGCTAATTTAAAAGCAAAGTAGCGATATCATAAACAAAGTACAGAGTATAGAAATAATCTCTCTCAATCTTTTCCACTATTGTCAATGCTTGGGCTAATCAAAATATTTAATCCTTCAAAGGGTAACATTAATAACATCCCTCTAGCAGCACAGTCAAGGATTTGTATCAAAGGTGCTGTGACATTTCCTGGGGGTGAGTTTATACCAGTTGGATATACTGGTTATAGTTTCCATAGCAACTCTTGAAATTGGCATTCCAGGGCATATTAAGTAAAGGGGTGATTTGAGAAGTGCTATTCCATAATCTTGGGGCAATATAACCAGAATAATCAGGAGGAATTTTGCCACAGTAATCCCCCTGTATTTTCTCCAAGCTTAATATTCATAGTCAATGCTCCACTGCTTAAAATTAAATACACTCTATCTTTGCTTATAAAACCACTCTCAATTTTGAAGGATTATTGATGTTTATTGAAAGTTATGCTAATTAAACGCAGCATAATACAAAATGCTTCCTGACATATTCCTGGGATAGAAGTAAGGGATTTTCTAGAAGTGATTTGTGTTATTGGCAAGAGTTGCCATGTGGTTGAATACATAGACCATTATGCCAAAAAACTGTCACATTGATAAGATTACAAAAGCTCAGTGGATCTTTACTGGCACCGAAAGATGTGAACTTCTGCATGCAGTCTCCATTAAAACCTTGTAAACAACATCCTATACACGGCTAACAATTTGAAAAAAGGATGTGGGAAGATATAAAAATAAAGGTAACATCCATGTAAAATAATATTTCACAAACAAACCAGCACTTTATACTACCTCCAAATATTGACTCCACAAAAACAAACTAGTGTATAGCAAAGATACAAAATTACAAAACAGTTTTATTTTAAGTTCTACAATAGGGTTTTTTTAAACTGTAATTCCCATATTTTTTTCATATATGTAGTTTATCTTTCCAGTCTACCGAGATTGGGGGTCCTGGGAACATATCAGTAATTATAGAGGATAACCTGTGCCCCACTTCATTATCCAAAGAAGACAATCAGATCTTGCCTCAAATCCCCACGGTACCCTTTAGATTGTAAGCTCATGGGCTATTAAGTTGTGCACTTTGTATAAAAGAGCTTAAATGGCTAGATCTCCGCTTACGGGCAGGGCCCTCTCTACCTTTTGTATTTGTCGGTGTATATTGTATGTTCTGCACGAATTATACAGTGCTGCGGAATCTGTTGGTGCTTTATAAATACCAGTAATAAGTAAATCAATAAATGTAAAGCTTAATGTATCATCATAGAATCCAGACCCTATGACATCCACTGAATGTTATTTTAGGAAAAAGATAAGCTGTGCTGTAAAGCAGTCCTAATACTTATGTATAGAAATGAACACACAGATTGCACTGTACATGGAAGGAGAGAAGAGAAGGAATGCAAGCCTCTGTAAGTGTTGATACTATCAGAGTACTACTGGTTTGGGCAGGATATATTTTAGTAAAAATAATAATAATAATAATAATAATAATAATAAATACGAAATCAGCGCTTAGTGGGTAAGTCCCTATTGGTTAAAAAAGGGTCCAGCACAACCAAATAGTCATTTTTATTTTTATTTCTTTGTCCTATGGGATATTTAAAAACTTTGGGAAGGTTTTTTATGTAATTAGCAGCTTTTTTCTATTTTTCTTGTGAACAATCGAATTTGGAGCATTGTTTTAGAAAGTTCACTGTTTTATTTTTATTTATTATTTACTTTATACTTTTTTGCGCTCTCTATACTGTGTTTTATATTTTAGGATATATTTTAGGTTGGTCTGTTTGGCAGAATCTTCAATGTATCCTGTGTGCTGGTAATGACAACGAGAACGAACTTTGTGAAAGTAAATTGTATTCTTAATAATAAGCATTCATTGCTGGGAAGTTTAAGCAGTCCTTTATTGAAATAGCAAAAATTGTGAATGTATATAAGACCCACTATGCATTGGGTACCTTTGGTTCATTATTTGTTGATTATTTTTAATTCTGGGATGCTCAAACATGTCCTTAAAAAAAACACTGCCTATGTACAAATCCCTATTGTCTCCAGACTGGAAGGAATATCTTACACATCCTTTTCACACACGCAACACACACAGGTACCACCCATCTCACAAACTACTAGTCACACACAGGTACCCCACACATACCACATACAATCAAACCCACATATTTCACTTCACGTTGTTACCCAAGACATAAAACACACATAAAACACACAGTCACCCCACAACACACATAGCCACTACATACACATGATGCCCACCATACACTATTACATTACACACACTGCCTCACCACAAACAAACACACATAGTCACTGTGACAAACTCTGTGTTTCCCTGGCCCAAGTGAATTTTTTTCCCTGCACTCGGTAGTTAAATCTACCAACACCGACCACCCCCTGGCTCATTTAACTTCAAAGTAACTACAAGATTAAGTGCTCTCCCTGGGCAGCCGCCGTTCATATAACCAAACAACACGTGCGCTGGAAAACGGAGCCTTCTTGTCTTCCGAAAGCAAGCAGCGGACTTGGTCGTCTAGTGTCTGGAACTATAAGTCTGACACTCAAAACTGTGAACACCGGTAATTGTGTATGAACACCTGCTTCTATTCTTGACAAGCCAGGAGAGCACTAATGGGTGAAAAGGTATGCACGAACAAGAGGAAAAATCGCTACCTATGAGCCAGGGGAACCGTTAGGTATTTTGTTCATTTTGGGACTCCCGAAAGTGACTTAACTCTACTACTTTTCTCATGGAACTATGTTGGGCAGACTCCACATGGGAGGTCAATCAAAACTTCACCCTGGTGGCGATTCGGCTGTATTCGTTGGATCTGAGCGCTATGTGGACACATAGGGATATAGGATTTGTGGGGGTCCCTATTAATATTATGTATGTTTTGGGGTGTTTTATGTTTTATATTTTGTACCTCTAGTGCCTGGGAGATAATTAGTTTAAGCAAAGTACACTTAATTATCTCCCAGATACAGAGACACCTGGGTGTGTTTTACTATGTTTTTGCTGAAGACCCCATGCTGGGGATCTGTGTAAAAATCTGGTCATAATAAAACTATTCCAGTTGTACCCTTCATCGAGTCTCGACTAATGTTTGGGTATGCGAACGTTGTAACGCTTGATTTTTCCCACGACCTGCTTGGATTTTGGAAGAGTGCGAACTAGCGTACTATGCGAACGGGCCATAATCACTCAAGCCTCTAGCAGTTCGGGAGTGTGCAAACGAATGTACCATGTACCATAGGTGTTTGCTACAGTCACCTGAAACACGCTAAAGCTCCTCTCACACTACACCTCAAGCAAGACATACATTTTTTTCTCACCGACACAACAACATGTAAATCCTCTTCACATGGCTTTCATCATAAACATACATGCAGTTTTCCCCCACACACAACCTTTAAAGCATTAGCCCTTACACATGTTTATTTAGATAAAGAGTGGATGGAATATCCTTGAATCAACCTTGGACCCAGGAAGCAGGGGGCACTGCTAGTTGTACTGTGTTCCTCTATATAATTTTGTCACCAGACACCACAGTTTTACTTAATCTAAATCAGGCAAAAGTATGATATGTTTTTAATCTAAACCCCTCGTGTACGTACATGGCTCCCTATACATATATCAGTGCTTAGAGGAGTTTTCATTTGTTTCTTGCCTGCTATTGTCTAGAAGTAGCACAGCTTTGACAGAACAAGTGTTGGTTAATTCACTTTTGACATGTGTGACATTTACTTCATAATAAAGCTGTGTGTAACCTTTTTTAGTGGTCAATTCTTTGCAAGCCATCTAGTAATGAACAGATTAAAGTTATTACAAATGTCGGAAAATGTATGGCATTCTATACAATAGCGCTCTGATTTTCTTAATGCAAAAGATAAAGTACCCCCTGATGCATGCGAGGCTTTGGGAAGGATTTGTTCTTAAATGCACAGTATGATACCTTAAAGCTGCTTTCCTTCAAAATAAAGTATTTCCACCTGAGTTTGTGAAAGATTTTTTTTTTTTTGAAATCCCCACAAATATAATGTAAGTTTGACTTTCTATAGTTCGTACTGCAGAGATGAAGCCAACTTTGTGATGTTAAGATGCCGACATATGTAATCAAAGTTCTAAAAAGGTCACAAGATGATATTTTAGTTATGGCAATCCATTTCAGCCAAAGAATACACATGACGGTGCTCATACACTTCACAATGCACAAGCACATTTTATCTATAATTTATTTTACATTTTTATTTTATTATAATAGTTTATATTTGGAAACTCTATATATTTCTTTCTGATGTATTTTGATATAAAAAAAAATGCCACTGGTGTTTTGTATTTAAATGTACAAACATCCAGTAAGCGGCTCTCTGCTACAGCACCTAATTGACGTGGCACAGCTGGTCTAGTAAGGCCTTAATATACACCACATAGAGGACTTTTACCATCCTTATAGACAGCAATACGATTTGACAATTGGCAAAAGACATTGCAGTTTTTCTGAAACTTTTTGTTGCTGACATTTAAGTCAGTTAGTAATGTGCTTTTTTGGTGTAACCTTTTCTGCGACTCCAATAGGTATAGACTTTAGTAAATTGATTTGATAATATTTCAATATATTCTTCATCAGTTAATAAGTGATGCTTGGCCCTTAAGTAGAGGTCTTGTACTTTACTTCAATGTATAAGGTCTTCAGACCTCGGTAAAACTAATTCAGGATCAAATCATAGATATGTGATATATATGTGATATACATGTGATAGTGGTGGAAACCTGCTTGACTTGAGGTCCTTATGTACTGTCAGTGGCCTGGTACCTTCTGAGACAGAATGCAGAAGGTGTCTATAAGCTGTAGGCAGGAAAAGCATTCCCAAAAGTCTCACCTATAACATAGGAGAGCAGTGAAGGGACATGTGAAATGCAAGGCTAGATACTTCCAGCGTAGGAGCAATCATGGATGTGGGCTTGCTATTGATGACTTGATTGGTGCTGAACACATATTTTAAAGTGGGGAGTCGGATCATCAGCACCACACACTAATTGGCCAGTATAGTAAACAAAAAAGTCGTTACATGGTTACATACATAGTTACATAGCTGAAAAGAGACTTGCGTCCATCAAGTTCAGCCTTCCTCACAAATGTTGTAACGGTATTGTTCACACTGGCTGCAAATTCCTAACTAAATCCATTTAATCCATTGGTATAGTTCCTATAGTAATTCAGCTTTTTCATCCAACCCAAATGTATTTGATTTAAACATAATCATTTGGCGAGAATAATTAAGATGTTTAGTTTTTTGCCTTTAATAAATACCAGTTTGGGATTTTATTTTTTCCCGATTGGCTATTTACACAAATGTAGCAATTTAACACGAGCATTCTGAGCTTTTCTGATGGCGTTTAGAGCCATTGGTATTTTGCTAAGAGAATCAGGGGTAGCTGAATTTCTCTTTGAATAAGCTCACCCCACACTGTTCTTTTGTTTCCAGAACGCTAGTCCAAGTGTAGCCCCAGCGCAAGTTGAATTTCAATTGTCATAGCAACCCAATAAACTCCTGCATGACTGTCAATTAAAATCTAAAAAAGAAATCAGCATGTTGGAGAGAGTCTGTCGATTTTAATGTAGATATTTATTGAAAGAAAATCACAAATAATGCTGATAGACTAATTCAGACTCATCAGCTTTATTAAAATATTGTTTCGTAGATTATCATGGTTTATTATGATGACTCCTGAACCCCACGATGGCATTATTTTTAGTAAAAGCTTCAGCAAATTGCATCTCTTGTATTAAATTTTTTTAATTTAAATGTTTAATATGCCCTAGGGTTAAAGAAGCCCAAACCTTATCCTTGCTTTAGCCCTACCTCTAAGTATAACCCTAACGTAACCATCATTAAGAAAATTAATGTGAGATAAAAATTATCATAATTAATAATGTATTAAAAAAATGCTATCATGGTGTTCTGGAAACATTCATAAACCCATTGAACGTTGGTCTCGTGGATTATTATAATGTCTTCAGAAACTGTGACATCCATGGTTAGGTTTGGTCCTTGCTTCTTTTGGATGATCAAGCAATCTTTTTTTAAAGTCCGTGCATATACAGTATGTGGGATGAACTTTGTTTATCTGCAATCTGTATATTCCACAAGGTATTCTGGGAGAATTAGAGAAAAAAATATCTCTCAGTTTTCTGTACCCAAGTTATTCTTTTTCCAAGTTCTGTCTGGTATTCGGTAAATTTTGAAATCAACCTGAATCATTGAGGAGTTTTATCATGTTTTTCTCTTACCATAATGCTTCTCAATACATTTATGTATATAATTATGTGTACAACGTTTCTGTAATCTTTTGAAGAAATGTTCAATTTGAAATAAAGCATATTTAAGTCATATTAAAATTGTTATGACACTTATATTTTCAATTACTACTGATCCATACTATTTTTTTTCTGATGCATATAATGTCCACTTTTACATCAGACCTACCTTATGGAAGGTACAAACAGGTAAATATATATTTTTTTAATTTTCTTAAAGGGGCATTCGAATTACCAAAACAAATAAAGTTTAATGAATCAGTTTTGGTGTATAGCGCATGTCTGTTACATAGTTACATAGTTTCATAGCTGAAAAGAGACTTGCGTCCATCAAGTTCAGCCTACCTCACATTTGTTTTTTGCTGTTGATCCAAAAGAAGGCAAAAAAAACCAGTTTGATGCACAATTTTGCAACAAACTAGGAAAAAAATTCCTTCTTGACCCCAGAATGGCAGTCAGATTTATCCTTGGATCAAGCAGTTATTACCCTACATTGAAAGATTATATCCTTGAATATTCTGTTCTTGCAAGTATGCATCTATTAGCCGTTTGAACATCTGTATGGACTCTGATAAAACTACTTCCTCAGGCAGAGAATTCCACATTCTGTTATTTCTTACAGTAAAAAAACCTTTCCTTTGCCTTAGACGAAATCTTCTTTCTTCCAGTCTAAACTCATGGCCTCGTGTCCTATGTAAAGTCCGGTTTGTGAATAGATTTCCACACAATGGTTTGTATTGGCCACGAATATATTTGTATAATGTTATCATATCCCCTCTCAGGCGACGTTTTTCTAAACTAAATAGGTTTAAATTTGTTAACTTTCTTCATAGCCGATATGTTCCATTCCTTTTATTAATTTTGTAGCCCGCCTCTGCACTTTTTCTAGTGCCATAATATCCTTCTTTAGAACAGGTACCCAAAATTGCACAGCATATTCAATATGGGGTCTTACCAGTGATTTATAAAGAGGCAAAATTATATTCTTGTCCCGAGAATGAATGCCCTTTTTCATGCATGACAATACCTTAATGTCCCTGCACTCTTACTGCTCAATTATCTGCCATTTAGGATTAAGTCACTTTATATACACAGCACCAGCCACACCTCTTCAAACTATGACTTACACAGCTAACTACACACTTCCTGAAAAACAGTCAACATTTGTTAGATTGCCTTATTGCACAGCATGTTTAATTCAGAATTTTTCATTTCCTGCATTGTTATTATACTGCTAGAGTCTGCAATATCTGGGGAAAAAAACAACAACAAAAAAACAAATGAACATCACAAGAAGCAAAGTTTATCAGGGAGAAAAAGAAAAGATACAAACACACGAAAAAGAACAGGTTCTTTTTTGGGACCTCTGGGACCTTAAACATAGGAGGAGCCTGCAACATCCGCCTGTGTGTGATTAAAGTTCAATTAGAGCAGAAGATAATAACTTGTACAAATGCTGATGCCAATCATTGATTATGGGGATGTAGTATATGCGTCTGCATCGCAATCCCACATTAATAAACTCAACACATTGTATAACTCGTTCTGCAGATTTGTGCTACAATGTAATTACAGTACCCATCATTGTGACATGCTAAAGGAACTAAACTGGCTGTCGCTGGAATCCAGACGCACCCTTCATCTTTCCAGCCTTGTTTTTAAGAGCTTTTCTGGGAAACTCCCACCCTACCTGAACAAAATGCTTTCCCCAGCTGTTCCCACTTTCTATAAGCTCCGATCCAGTACAAGCACTTTACTTAGTCTACCTCAATACAAAAAGAAAGCGGCCCGATCCTCCTTCTCCTATAGAGCACCGCAATTGTGGAATGACCTCCCGCACAATTTAAAATCTTCCCTAAGCCTAAAGTCATTTAAGAGATCCCTCTCTACATACCTCAAAACAGAATGCATGTGTCATGGTTGATTATATATTTCCTGCCTGTTCTATGTTAAATTTTGTATATATTGTGTATTAATATTGTTTTTGTATTTTGTTGTGCCTAATGTAACAATGCAATGATTTGTGGACCCAGGACATACTTGAAAACGAGAGAAATCTCAATGTATCTTTCCTGGTAAAATATTTTATAAATAAATAAATAAATAAATAAATAACTTCTGAAGTAAACACACTGTGCTGGAAAATCTGATAATAAAAAAATCCTTTTGACTGTGTGAGTCACAGCCAAGAAAGGTGTGGCTAGGGCTGCATAAACAGAAACAAAAGTGATTTAGCTCCTAAATGGCAGAGAATTTAGCAGTCATGAGGCAGTGGCATGATTTATACACCAACATTCCTTTTGTAGGCTAAACCTGCACTTTGTCCTCCTTTGACCTGACTGTTATGTGAGAATAAGAGAGATCATGGATATATGAAAAATGTGATGCTGACTGTGTCATTATGTCGACATAGGCAATTTGACTTGATTTACATGAACGCTTAATTGTTAACCTTGATTAGCACATTAGAATTGTTTACTAGACTGGCTGAACATTAAAACAGCTAAGGCAGAAATATAATCGCTCTCCCTTAAATATATGATATTGTTGGTGCCAGATTTCTTAGTGATCCCATCTGAAGAGCCTTTATTCCAAAATGTCCCAGCAGACCTGACTGAGTTTTGCTAAAATAATTCTAAACACGCCAGGTGTTAGCAGTTATGCAAATCCCTAATTGTTCTTTGTGACATCAACTAATCTATACACTGTGCATTATTTACAACTCAGCACATTAAATGGCAAGAAAAAAAAATATTTCTTGAGAATAGTTAAAAGGCAAGACTAGGTCATAAAACTACAGGGATCCCGTGGAGTCAATACCACAAATGACTACTTTAATATTAAGTTATGTAACCTGAAAAGAGGGCTGCATGCAAAATTCAGACGAATATTTACTGCATCTAAGAATAAAACCTTATTTCTTCATTGTTTCGAAAATAAATTACACTAGCTGCTGCTAACAAGCATGTTTTGTCCTTTGTGCAGTTATAGAAAAAAAATATATATATGCATGCATCTAAATGCTATTTCAGTTTTTGAGAGGAGGTGCGGTTAAGTAAGCATTTTTTATTCTTTTTGTTAGACTTCATTTTAGGTTAAGAATTTTGCGCAATTTTGAATTATGGAGCTCGGTTGTGAAATTGAAATCTCAGTGTGCGGAATTTACTTTTCCATAACAAAGTCTAACTAATAAATTGTGAGCTTTTTACAGTGATTAGTAGTTTTTATTGAATCCTTTAATTTCAGTTCCCACATTTTGTTACAGCTAATCTAATGCAAAAGAGAAAATTAAAAGTGTGAATCAAGGATAGAAAGGATATGGATGTTACAGAGTGATGAAGGAGATAAAGGAGGTTAGAGGAGAAAAAACAAGGTTGAGAAAATAAAAATGTGTAAACATATAAGATTACAGTAAAGGAAAGGTCTGATTTTTTTTTAGATTTTATACTGAAGTTTGTGGGAGTAGTTTTCAGTCCATAAATACAACAAGGCTTTAATGAACGGTTCTGTAGTGCTGCCAAGGTTGTTACATTTTCATGGTATTTAGAATCTATTTTTGATTTTTTCCAGCATATAATCCACTGGAAAGTGGAGATTACAACAAGAGAGTCCCCAATGTGGTAATCCATCGGATTGCAACAAGAGAGTCCCCAATATAGTAAACCATCGGATTACTACATTGGGGACTCTCTTGTTGCAATCTCCACTTTCCAGTGGATTATATGCTGTCTATTACTTGGATTTTTGTAAGTGCATTTTTATAATAAAATTATTGTATTTTTATTCTATCTGCACTATTTTTGGTTTCTCTATTCATTTTGCAAGTGCTAAAGAAGATCTACTTCATATCCTTCTGAAGATCACCTCTGATTAAGGATGATGGGCCTGATATTCCCTCATATTTTGTGAGTTTAATATATTCTCCTTGCGTGTCGACACTATAATACTTGTATTACTCTATGTGCGTTTTATATATCTTTTTATAGATATTCTTCACCACGCTGTTATATAATCAGGTTGTATACTTTATTTACACCTTCGAAGTGATTATTTCACTACTTTTTGCATTCCTACTGTTTGGCTTTTGTTTCATTATTGTATTGGTGTTTTAGAGGGCACACTTTCTTTAGTAGGTTTGCCTTTATATGTATCTTTAGTGGTTTGGTAATTTTTTTCTGGTGTACATAATGAAAAGAATCTCTAAGTATTGTGATATTCATGACTTGACTTGCGTTCTCATTCCGGTGATGTCTAATACGCTTGATCATGGCCTCTTATTTGTTCATTCTGCTATTCACAGATTATAGACTTATTGAGTCTGGAACTAGAATGTAATGATAGAATGTAGGGATGTGCATGGGCCAAAAAAATCTGTTCGGCACTTCTGAAATTTGGGACTTTGGCATTTTGGGACTTCTGCACTTCGGGACTTCAGCAATTTGGGACTTTGGCAATTCCCTGACCCTAACCCCTAACCCTAACCCTACCCCTAACCCTAACCCTAACCCCTAATCCTACCCCTACACCTAACCCTACCGCTAAGGTTTAGGGTTAGGGGTTAGGAGTAGAGTTATGGCTATGGTAAGGAGTAGGGTTAGGGTAAGATTACTGGCATCATTCCCATAATTTTCCCTCTCTCTCTTGTTTTGCCACTTTTCAGAAATCCAAAGCACTTCGGCACTTCGGAAATTGTGAGACTGACAGGGGAGCTGACAGGAGCTGACCAGGCCGAAGGAGAGAGAAGGGAGCTGACAGGAGCTGCAGGAAAGGTAAGCTACAGCTCGCTGCCAGCCCCCCTCCTACACAGACAATGCCACTAGACCACCAGGGAGTGAGAGCCCCCCTCCCTGGCCATGTATCAAGCAGGGAGGGTGGATGAAAAATCTAAATAAATAAAAATTAAAATAATAATAAAATAAGAAGAAAATATTAATAATATAAAATAAAAAAATAAAAAAATAATAGTTAAAAAAATTTTATAAAAAATGCCCACCCCACACCAAGGCTCTACATCACACACACAAACACACTCTGCATCAGACACACACACTGCATTCATACACACACACACACACTGCATTCATACACACACACGCTGCACTCATACACAAACACACTGCATTATATACACACACTGCATTCATACACACACTGCACTCATACACACACACACTGCATTCATACACACACACACACTGCACTCATATACACACACACACTGCATTCATACACACACACTGCATTAATACAAACACACTGCATTATACACACACACACACACTGCATTCATTATATACACACACTGTAAATAAATATTCAATTAATATAATTTTTGGGGGATCTAATTTTATTTAGAAATTTACCAGTAGCTGCTGCATTTCCCACCCTAGTCTTATACTCGAGTCAATAAGTTTTCCCAGTATAAGAAATGGAGCTGAAAACACTTACTTAAAAAGTAAAGTGTTTATTAATTTTTAAGTAAGTGTTTTCAGCTCCATTTCTTTGGGTGAATAGAAGATCCACAGAAGGAAAGGGACATCCTACTAATAGTCCCAGTGCTGTTTCCATGAGAGCCACATGTTCTTGTTTGGCTCTCGGTTTGTGAGTACCTGACCACCTTTATTTATACTTTGGATACCAATTTGTCAACAATACTACACTATATTGTTGTTTCTATCTCTTTTTAGATATTGTAAGAAGTGTGATCCACCTACTGTATGTATTGTCTTTATGTATATATATATACATATATTAATTCTACATATATATTTATGTAATATTTTTACATAATTAGGTATCTTAACTAATTACAAATAGCGGGACCTGCCTGACAACCCATGCCGAAAGTAAAGGGAATTTAATTTGCTAGCACTATATTTAACCCTATAACTTTCCAAGACAGAATAAAACCTGTACATGGGGGGTACTGTTCTACTCGGGAGACTTTGTTGAACACAAATATTAGTGTTTCAAAACAGTAAAATGTATTACAATGATGATATCGCCAGTAAAAGTGATGTGTTTTGCATTTTTCACACACAAACAGCACTTACACGGACGATAATATTGCTGTGATACTTTTTACTGTTTTTAAAATATTTGTGTTCAGTGAAGTCTCCCGAGTACAACAGTACCCCTCATGTACAGGTTTTATGGTGTTTTCAAAAGTTACAGCGTCAAATATAAGGCTTGTGTTTCATTTTTTTCACATTAAAATTCGATTGGTTACGTTGCCTTTGAGACCCTATGGTAGCCCAAGAAACGAAAATTACCCCTATGATGGGATACCATTTGCAATAGTAGACAACCCAACGTATTGCAAATGGGCTATGTCCAGTCTTTTTTAGTAGCCACTTAGTCACAAACACTGGCCAAAATTGGCCTTTTTTGCATTTTTCACACACAAACAAATATTAACGCTAACTTTGGCCAGTGTTTGTGACCAAATGGGTACTAAAAAAGACTGGACATACCCAATCTGCAATACCTTGGGTTGTCTACTATTGCAAATGGTATGCCATTATGGGTGTAAATTTCTTTCCTGGGCTACTATACAGTCTCAAAGGCAACGTAACCAATCTGGTGAATTTCAATTTCAAATATAACGTGCTATATTTGACCCTGTAACTTCCCAAAACACCATAAAACCTGTACACAGTGGGTTTTGTTTTACACGTGAGACTTTGCTGAATACAAATATGTTTATTTTATTGCAGTAAAACCAAACAGTATTATGATATTGACAGTTAAAATGTTATGTAGAACTAAAAAAAATAACAACATTTCTTATTTTCTCCAATTTTTTTCATATTAAATTATGTTTCATAGCTAAATATTTGATATTAAATGAAAGCCCTGTTTCCCCTGAATAAAATGATATATAATAAGGGAGGGTGTATTTAATATAAAAGAGGTGAATTACGGTTGGACAGACATGTAGCGCAAATGCCAGGTTTTTTTTTACATTTTGTTTTGTTCACAACGTATACATTTGGCTCCGTCCTTAAGGGCTTAAAATATGTCCAGTTTTGGATATTGTGACTGGTATTCATGTTGCTGGCATGCCCAGCCAGGATAATTCATGAATATCGAAATATTTTTATTAAATATTATGTGCATAGTGTATACATGAATTGGTCACATTGTATACACATGAAATCTCAGTGTGGCTGATTTCAGCGTTGGAAGGATAGTTTAGTTGTATAGGAAAGCACTGTTTGTCAGATTACAAGACAATATTTGCTAAATAAATTAGGCCTTTGAAGCCAGGTGTCCAGTGGTGTCCCTCCTTCAGGTATGAAATTGTACACCCAAATTGCATGTTCATCTTTCCCTAGACTAGCTGTCTAACATACTATTTGACTGTATTTCTTCATAGACTTTGGGCCCTTTTGATATTCTAAGTGACCGTTAGCGGTCAGGACACAATTCTTTGCCAAGATATTATAACCGGAAAACTCCAATAATAACCCAGAGATAAATAATCATGTCTCCTGTTGTACATAGAACAGCGTGAGCGAGCTCTACAAAATTAGTGTGAACATGGTTAGTGTAACTTAAGCTGTCTTGAAGGAACTGTTAAATTTCGCTATATTATGTCATTGATTTGTCTTGTAAGATGTGTATGAAATGGATAAATTGTGTCCATTGCACAGATATAAAAAAGATGAGAGAGTAATTAGTATTTTTTTGTTAATTTCTCATGTTTATTTTAACTGTTGTTTGTGTTTGCCATCACTTTGTCTTTTTTATGCACAGTGATTATTTTTATTCATGATAAATATTCCTTTATTAAGTTCTCCCTTTGTTAAAGAGTCATATTACATGACGAGACTAATTTAATAGTATTTTTCACTTTATTTAGGGTTGATTTGTTCTGTTACTATAACTGTGCATAATTTGTTTCTAAGCAAAAGTATGGACCCTTTTTTCCCAATATTTTAATATTTTTTTCATATGTAATGTTAGGTTCTACATACATGTAGGATGTCAGAACAAAGCTCTATATCTCCTTTAAAATGATATATATTATGTATGCGTGCACATAATGAGAATGTGTATGTATGTGTGCACACAAGTAGAACAAATGCATGGCAAAAGACAAAACAGTCGATAATACAAAATTTCAAAGTCTAATATGGCAAAACACATTGTATGATTGTTGACGAGTTTACAATCTGTTGGCTAGCGACTACAGTTTTTATTCCAATACTCACCAATCTTACTCGTGTATTGACTTATTTTTAACCAGAAACAATTCACTTCCTTTAGTTGAAAGTATTACTTACTTACTTACTTATGCCCTCCACCCCTCCTGGGGTGTGGGTCGCCAAAGTAGATCTCCAGAGACTTTTCTCCTTGGCCATTCTTTCCAGTTGACTCCAGGTGTAGCCCATCCTTCTCATGTCTGCCTTGAGGTCGCGTCGCCAGGTGTTTCTTAGATAGCCTCTCTTCTTTTTTCCTTGGGAGTTCCACCTGAGAGCCTGCCTGGTGATGTTAGTTGGTGGTTAGCGTGGGGTATGCCCTATCCAGCCCCATCTTCTCTTCCAGATTTCTGCCTAGATTGGTGTTACTGATGGTGTCTTGCCAGTGAATGTGGAGAATTCTTCTGAGACAGCTGTTGATGAATGTCTCGATTCTTCTGTTGGTGGTTTTGGTTGTCCTCCAGTTTTCAGCCTTGTACAGCAGTACTGACTGCACATTGGAGTTAAACAGTCAGATCTTGGTGGTCAAGGTTAGCTCTCTGGAAACCCAGATGTTCTTGAGCTGGATGAAGGTGACTCTTGCTTTGCCAATTCTTGCCTTGACATCTGCATCTGTTCGACCTTGTTGGTCGATGATGCTGCTCAGGTAGGTGAAGAATTGTACTTCCTCTAGGGGACTTCCCTTCAGGGTGATTAGGTTGATGTTGCTGAAGTTGGTCATAAGTATCTTAAGGATCTTGGTCTTCTCCTTGTGGATGATGAGTCCAACCTGTGCTGATGTAGCTGCCAACACACTGATCTTCTCTTGCATCTGCTGCTGACTGTGGGAGAGAAGTGTGAGGTTGTCAGCAAAGTCCAAGTCATCCAGTTGACTCCACAAGGTCCACTGGATTCCATTTCTGTTTTCACTGTATTCATGATCCAGTCGATGGCGATGAGGAAAAGGAACGGGCATAAGAAGCATCCATGTCGGACTCCAGTCTTCACCTGGAAGTTGTTGGTAAGCTATCCTCTGTGGATCACTCTGCAGGTCATTCCCTCGTTTGAGCTCTTGATCAAGTTGACCACCTTGGCTGGGATGCCGTAATGCCAGAGGAGCTTCGAGAGGACGTCTTGATCCACAGTGTCAAACGCCTTCTCGTATTAACGAAGTTAATGTACAGTGATGAGTTGCACTCCAAGGACTGCTCAGCTATGATGAGCAGTGTTGCAATCTGGTCCATTCATGATCAATTCTGCAGGAAGCCTGCTTGTTCATCTCATAGGTGTGGATTGACAACATCCTTCAGCCACTCTAGGAGGATCCGGTTGAAGACCTTGCCTGGCACTGACAGGAGTGTGCTACGTCTGTAGTTGTTACAGTTGTTGAGGCCACCTTTCTTTCGAAGCTTGATTAAATAACCCTTCTTCCAGTCAGTCAGTATCTCTTCTACCTCCCAGATCTTCTCAAAGAGTGGGTACAGCATCTCCACTGATGCTTTCAGGTCTGCTTTCAGGGCCTCTGCTGGTATGTCATCAGGTCCAGCTGCCTTCCCGTTCTTCATCAGGGTGATGGCCTTCCCGTCTCTTCTCTAGTCGGCTTGCCGCGGTTGATGGGGAGATCTTCATTGGCTGGATTGATGTCTGAAGGATTTGGTGGTGCTAGTCTGTTCAGGAGCTCCTCAAAGTGTTCAGACCATCTATTAATCTGCTGCGTTAGTCCTTTCCCTCCTTGTTCTTGACGGGTCATTCTGGCTTGCAGTTTCTTAGTCATGTCGTACAGCTGTTTCATGTTGCCGTTGTATGCTGCCTTTTCTGCTTCAGCTGCCAGTCCATCTATGTAGTTTTTCTTGTCCTTCCTAATGCTCTTCTTCACTGCTCTGTGGACTTCTGTGTATACCACCTGGGCCTTGGCTTTTTTTGCCCTAATCCTGCTGTTGTTTACTGCCACCGTCTTCTGTTTTCTCTCTTCTATCTTGCCCAAGGTGTCAGCAGTGATCCACTCTTTGTGGTGATGTTTCTTTGCTCCGACCACTTCTTGACAGCTTTAATTCACAGTGATCAAGCGGGGTTCGTCAGGAACAGAGGGGCACCTGATAACATTCGCAGAGTCTTTATCCTAATTTATAGAGTTAATACTAAAAATATCAAAGCAGCCTTTTTGGCACTAGATGCCGAAAAGCCCTTTGATAGGTTGAATTGCCAGTTTATGGATCGCGTCTTACAAAAATTTGGATTAATAGGTAATTTTAGAGATGTTATGATCCTATATACAAATCCAACAGCAAAAGTTATTGGCACGGCTATGGAAGCAAGATACTTCTATATGAAAAATTGGACAAGGCAGGGATGCCCACTAGCTCCCTTGCTCTATATTCTAGCTATGGAGCCCTCAGTGGCTTTAATAAGACAAAGATAAGTAGTACAGGCAATCTTGGTTGGCCAAATGGAACATAAGACTATTTTATTTGCAGACGAGGTCCTTCTGACCCTGTCGAACCCCCTTGAATCCATA
This sequence comes from Pelobates cultripes, assembly GCA_933207985.1. NCBI lineage: Eukaryota > Metazoa > Chordata > Amphibia > Anura > Pelobatidae > Pelobates > Pelobates cultripes. The sequence continues at coordinate 27,253,545 of OW240915.1, forward strand.
CCAGCTGTGATGAATATGATAAAGAAATATGGTGAATTTTCTTATCTAAAATTAAATATAATTAAAACTCAGATTCTGACTTATGGGGTACCTCACTTAGAAATGGCCAGCTTAACTCTATGTATGAGTATAACTGGAATGGTAGAACTATCAACTACTTAAAAGTGAAGATCAGTCATTCTCTAGATGACCAGATTAATTCTAACTATTTAAGCCTTCTAGATGAATTAAGACAATATTTTACGAAATGGGGCAAGATTGAATTATCCTGGGTTGGTAAAATAGAATTAACTAGAGCACATTTGCTCCCAAAGTTGATATATTTGCTTAGAACTATCCCAGAAAGAGTGAGCAAGTTTTTTTCCAAACTGCCATTTCAAGGTTTATATGGTGGAATAAGAAACCTAGAATCTCTCAGAAAATCCTTAAAACATTTTTTTTTTTTTTAAATGGAGGCTTGGGATTCCCAGATGTATTTGTAATGCATGAAGTATGTATGCTAGCCCATTTTCTAGCTTGGAATAAAAACACTAATTATGTCAACTTATGGAAGGGAATTGAAGTTCAGGATTTTAAAACAGATAAACTTTATGAATGTTTCTGGATAGATAACCATTGTCCCTTAAGCAATATTATAAAGAATCCAATTACTGAAGCGACTTTGATTGCGATTAAAAACATAAGGAAAGAACAAAATTTAACTAATGGATTGGCTTTATCCTCCCCCATAGATATATTTGAAATTAACGTAAAAGATCTGGATTTGAGGAATTGGAAGAGATGTGGGATTAATCAAATTCTGGATATTTATTCTAATGGAAATTTAATTCCCTTTCAGATATTGCAATCTAACTATTTTCTAGCTTCAAGTAAAGTGTTTACTTATTTGAGAGTCAAAAACTACTTAGATACAAAACAAATTATAGAACATAACGACACTGCTGACTTTTTGGATAATCACAACCCTTTGAAGTGAATATCTTGCTCATTTAAATTTCTCTGTATTTCTGAAACTTTTACCAAAGAACCTCCGATAATAAAATGGGAACTTGATCTTAAAAAATAATTTAATATTCAATCTTGGAAACAGAGTTTAAAGTGGGTTAAACAAAGTCCACGATGCTAAAGGGTCTCATTTCCACATTTGGTGGGAATGTACAGGGCTAGATACTTTATCAGAAGACTTCTAATAGAAATTTTAGGGAAAGAGTTTCCCTTGACCCCACATCTCTTCCTTTTCCATTTAGATCTCCCTTGTGAGAAACTTCTCTCTTATTTAATTATTAATATTTTGTTGGCAGTAAAAATATGGCTGGCAAGAAATTGGAAAAAGTTGGAATTAAATAATAAATCAGATAAACGATCAATACTCAATGGATAAAGGATATTATTTAATGAATAATCAAGGGAATCTATATTCAAAAATATGGGACAAATGGCAAATATCTTCTTTTGCTAATAGAGCTGGGTATCCCTAAAAAGATTACAATAATGGAAAGTAAACAATAAAGAATATGGTACCTTATGACATAGCCCTTCTCCCCTCCCTCCTCCGCAACAGTATGAATGAAGTATGTAGTAGTATGAATGTTAATAGGAATGTTTGTAGGTTAGAGTATAAATTAAAGAAATTATGTATTATTGTTATTCTTAAAATCAATAATGTAAACTTTATTCTTGTGATTTTTTTACATTAATATTTCAATAAAAAAAATACAAAAAAGAAAAACAAAAAAGTATTTTTAGAGATTTTTAGTAGTTTTAGAAGTCCTCAGTCAGTAAGGGGTTAAGGGTTTGATGTGCTTTAAGAACAGAGAATGTATCATACAAACACAACTGGTTATAACAAATAGCATTAGATGTTTGATATATTTTTAACTGTCATGGCTTCATTTTAGCTTTGCTCTATTCATATCTCATTCACTTTTATTCTAGACATTTTCAAGACTCCATATATTGGAATGTGTAAAGCACAAAGGGAATTATTATGGAGATTTTTAATCCCATAGGCATTATGTGAGTCTGAGCAACAATCCTGGACACAGGTAATTCATTCATCATTGTGCTTGGCCTGCTATGAATAGGGCTCCATGGAATGACAGTTTGCTGAATCAAACATGCATATCTTATCTTATTTTTTTTTCAATACCAAAACATTTATTACTTGCATGCAACCATCCCTATTGTAAGAGATCTTGGCAAACAGAAAGCATATGTTATTTAGTTTACTGTGAAAAGAATAAAAAAAAGAAAGAAATAAGAAAATGTATTATAAAAATACAATTGAATCAATGCAATGCTCAGTAAGTGTTATTTATCATTTGTAAATGATGTGCTTCATTCTGAGACAGTTTCAAAATTGGTCTAGTCATATGATTAACCTAAATGTTTGCGTTCAACTGAGCCTTAGGAAAAAGAAATACATTTGGCCCATTTACAACATCAATATAATTTTGGAATGGCTTCAACACCTTATTTATCAAACAAAAAGAATAACAGCATTTTGCTACATTGTAAAGGATAAAAAAAAACTGTGAAAAACTTCAGCAATAGAAGGCTAGGTTTATCGAAATCATATCCTAAAAAGAAAGTTCAAGTGGTTCTGTGATTTTAAGTCACGGTAAACAACCTTTTAGATTCATTAGTTTGCTCTGTCCACATGACTAAACCTGCCCATTGAATTAATCATTAGGAAATGTATAATTGGTAGAGTCTGTATTGCCAAAACAGCAGTTCTGGGGAAAAGTTCCACAAAAAAAACCCAGTAGGAAATGTCTGTTACCACATTGAAAAATGCACTTTTAGAACTTCACCTTTCCTCCCAAAAGTCTCAGATAAGGATGCAGTCCCGTAAGAGTATAGCACAAGCAAATCATTGAGCTATCTATTTAGCTATTTACTAAGAAAGTATTTGCGGACAAAATGTAACAAGTCTAACTGATTTGACAAATGGTCAATTTTAACCAACCCCGATAACAAACTTCATGTTGATTGGTTAGGATTTTAGTGCCCTCTTAAATCATGATTGTTATAAATATAACAGCACAGAGTTTCCAATGGACAAACAGTTCAATACAATGAAAATACTGAATGGATATGGTCTACTAAAAAGAACACCTTTGTAAACGGCATGGGATCTGCTAGTAAGTTAGTTGGGCAGGGCCCACTTCACCTACTGTTCCTGTATGTCATACATGTTTTGTTAGAACTTAATGTTTACCTTGTTTTCCTATTGTACAGCATTGGGAACTATGTTGGCACTATACAAACAATTTTATTTATAATTACTGTCTTTTTCTTGCTCACCCTAGGTACAGATGGTATGGTTGAATTTCTTGGATCAGTGGATCACATATTAAAACTAGTCTCCTTTTTAAACCTGGTTGTCTATTTTACAACCATACCTGACTTTGCTCAAATAAGAAATTGTACGTTCCAAATGTAAATTTCATTTATTACGAAACAGTCTGTGCCGTTTCACCTTCTAGATCCCTAAGTGTCAAGTGATATCATGCTTACTCCATAATTTTTTTTCAAATTATTATTCTTGCCAAAATGTTCCATTTACATGTAAATTCCCAACCAAGTTGCATACCATTTATTGGAAACATGGAAAGCCTGGCTAGTATGCAAATGTAGCGTTAAAATAAATATTCAGCATAAATTGCCCTTCAGGAATTCCTGAACAATTACATTTCTGAATATTTCAATTATTTGATTTTTTTCTTTATTAACTTATCTGGTTCTGAACATTGGAGGGTAAAATATTGTTCTACATGGTATGCATTTTGCACCAGAATGTAAGTAGTATCGATGTAGAAATAATGCTTGCACACAGTAAGTTTTTAATTTTGTTTGGCTCGACTTCATAAATAAATATTTAGAAGGTGGGTTGTCCATGTTGGTTGAAGATACTCTGGTGGCTGACAAGTCCAATGCTGGACAGGCAGATCTAGCCACATCAGCTGCAAGGGAAAATCTGGTCTGACTTTGATGCCACTGTTTCTTTTTAGTCTCGATATCTGCCCTGCATCCATTCTCGAAGAAAGAGACAGCCTGATGAATGGTGTATCTCCAAGTTTCCCGATTGGAGGTTAGAGCAGATCGGTGACGATGGTACATATTATACAAGTACATACTATGTTAAGTGTGCTCAAAGTCCTCCTCTCCAATTATTGCCTGACAAGTGTGCAAGTGTAACCTTGAAAAATCCTGTAGAGTATAGGAGAAGTGAAGAGGAAGCACAGTTCTTCCGTAGTGATGCAGAGTAAAATAATTTAAACATGGCATTAAAAGTGTTTCTCTGCAGTGTGAAAAATCAAATTGAAGAAAAGAGGTCATTTGAGATTATGGCTACATTTAATTTTGCATTTATTCACATTGTGAAATGAGATTAACATTAATGATTTGGGGGAAATTAACTATTTTCAATATTTATTGGAGAACCCTCCCATTGCTTTTGATTTATGATTTTTACTTTGATTTTTATAAGAAGACAAAAGAAGAGACAAACAGCATATAATTGTATAGAACCGACTGATCAAGCAAAGGAGATTTTTAGAACTGTTGGTAGCTAGACAAACTTTATCACACAAATGGTATTATTTTCTCTCTGCTTCATGTCTGTAGCCCCTGATCACGTCCTTGGGTTTTTAATGGATGTCAGTGCTAAGGTTGCTACAAGTCTTGCAAACAGATGTGCTGAAAAATTGACAACATGAGAGTCTATTGTGGCTGTAAATTTGATGCTATTATCTGCTTGATTGAGGTCAGCGAAAAGTGTTCAAATGGCTTCTTGAATCCATTTTCAAAAATGCAAAAAATATTGCTGAAGATCTGTTTAAAAGCACTGAATTTCCTAATTCAGATTTCAAGAGGCGAGGTATATTTATGTCAAGCAATGCAAAGTGTTAAAATGATTGTGCACATTAAGGGTATACATTTGATTTGCTATATTTAAGAAGGTCAGAGAAAATTGACTTCATACTACAGTTGCACAAGGCATTTGTGACATGCCTACTCATTCAAGCTTTGTTCACAAGAACAAAATATGTTAGCTAGTGATCCAAAGGCAACTCAAGTGGATGCAAAAAAATACGACAAAAACAGGAAAACCAGTAATCAACAAAACAATTAAATGTAGACAGGTCCAGGATTACTTTCTAGCTCCCATTATTGCTTCCTTGTATTTATAGGGGATCCAGTTCTCCCACAAAATTTGCCCAATATTGTTTGCAACAAGTCTCTGCAAAGAACATCTATCTTCTGTCCGTACTCCCACCTCTGATGCTCGCTTTCAAGATTTCTCGAGGGCTGCACCGTTCCTGTGGAACCTGCTTCCCTCCTCCGTTAGATGCACACCCAGTCTCCACTCCTTCAAAAAATTGTTAAAAACCCACTTCTTCATAAAAGCGTATCAGTTAAACTGTTAATAGCTCCCAACTGATTCCTCTTCTGCAACTGTCATTAGTCTAATACTATCCTTACCTTTTTGTGTCATTTTACCCCACTCCCTCTAGCATGTAAGCTCATTGAGCAGGGCCCTCAACCCCTCTGTTCCTGTGTGTCCAACTTGTCTGGTTACAAATTCATGTCTGTTCGTCCACCCATTATAAAGCGCTGCGGAATTTGATGGCGCTATATAAATTACATAATAATAATAATAATAATAATAAGTAAATTCAAAGTGAATTTTAAATCTAAGGCAAAATATCCGAACTTGAAAAAAAATCTCCAAGTCACCTATCCCTCCAATTTGGCTACTTTGGCCTACATTTAAAACTCTCAGTGAATTCATTTTGAATTATCCCTTTAGTGGATAACTTTGGCAGTAATTGACAGTTCTATTTCCATTCAACTTGGCTGAATTTTTTTGTATAAAGAGAATCTACATTTTCTTGGGAATCCGTTCTGACAATAACTAAATGTATCTTAATACACAGCGGTTAATCTGATAGTGAATAACCAGGGTGCAATTAAATGACGAGGTGGACATTTTCAAGTTTCAAGTGAATTGTGATTTGTCTGAAGTTTGAGTGACCAGCGGTTCATCCAAAATTCCAAACTTCAAAACGCTACCTGGATGAATCACAAAACAAATAATATGGACAATGGATGGGCCATTAAGTTTGTTTTGTGATTTGAAGTTCAATCTGTGCCACCAAAAAAAAAGCAGATTGACAAAATAAAAAAAGATAATCGATGGTTGAGAATTGAGAATTGAGAATTGACCACCATAGAGAAAACAAAAGGAGGATCAGTACAATCTATATTTATATACATTGAGATGTTACATATCTAATAAATATTGATATCAATATAGATTTTTTTTAATGCCCCATCTCTTTTTTCTCTATTGGTTACGTCTTTTCATTTGATCCGTGGACCAAATGGCACAAAAATGCTCCTATCAGTGTACCATAAAATATATACCCAATATTTATATTACATATAAGATCCAGCATACTTACTCATTCACAAAACAACAACTTCAAAGCTCACAGAAAGTATTAGTCAGTTATTGAGGTTAGGTATTTAAAAAAAAAAAAAAAATCTGTTACGTTCTGTGAGCTTTGAAGTTGTGAGTGAGCCTGGTTTTAATGTATTATATTTATATTATGTATGTATTTTGCAGTACATTCATTTTCAATAAATTTTTTGCCATTTTGGTTCGTCCAAATCCTGTTTCCTGAAACGATTACATGGACAAAATTCTTCTGAACAGAAACACCACATGGATGAAACAAGATTGGACCCCCTTATTTTTTTTTTCTTATTTTGCAACAAATGAATTCCAATTGTGTTTGAGTTGGTACTTTAGCATAGCAAGTATGTTTATTTATGAATGCTTTGAATTTGATTACCATTATAATCTATTGTATTTTTTATCGATTCTCTACTGATGCCCACGTTGTTTTGTTTTCTGCCTATACAAGACTTAACTGCCATAAATATATGTATAGTTATTTTTTTTCTACTTTTCTTTATCGGTTTCTTACGTGTATTAGTGCAATGGTGTTGTTGTACGCTATCTTAATTCTATTACCTTAGAAAGTATTGGCATTGTTATTTTTCTCTGAACGAAGAGAAAGCATTAGATAAGGTCAGCTGGGAATTTATTGACGAAGGATCTAAAATTACATATCATTGGTGTATAATTCAAAATAGTCTGTACATACTTTGAATGAAACAAAAGAGAGCATAAAGATTTGTAATATGTTAAAGTAGATAATAAACAATACAAACTCAAGCTCTCCAGATTGTGGTTCATACATCAGTATCAACGTTATTGGAGGAAATGAAGCAGTTTTGGAAATGTGTCATATGATAAAAAATATATATATAAAAGCCAGTCAAACAAGTAGAGTCATATTCACTGTTCCTGCTCTTGGTTACTTGATTTTAGTTGCTTATGTTGGTGGACCCTGAGGAAGTCCACACTAGTGGACAAATCATATAGGACCTTTTTAAAAACAATGTACACTTTGTCTGTTACATTTGCACTTTAATATTGCCAAAAATATATTTTATGATTTATTCCAACTTTAAGGCTGAAGTCCTTCTGTTAAATATTCAGAAGTTCTGAACCCAGTACACCCAGAAGCCCTTATATATATCTGCATCTTGCGATCTTGTGTAGAGCAAAATCATATACTCACTTTTTTTCAGAAATAAGGAATATGCAATAAAATGGAAAAATAACTATCATGTTTAGGGAGAATAAAGACTGTAAAATCAAGGGTTAAAATAGTAACGAGAGCCATAAGGATATGAGTTCTTACCTTGGTCTTAAAATACTGCTGTCTTGACTAACTGTGCGGTTATTTCTCGGAAAACAGTCTCTTTTTGCCATGGCCAAGACGACATCTCATAGGCCAAATCTGTATCTCAAGAAATTAATATTTTTTTTCCAGAACTGTTAAATCTGTCTTCGCAACTCTCTATCCTCAAATCGGTAAAAGCTGAAATACTGTCACTTGTTAATACGACTGGTTATCTGAAACATGCTATTCCCTACAGAAAGCATTGAATTTTCTATGTAATTATAGGTGTTACTTAAAAAGTGTCTGAACACAAGAGAACAATAATCTTTCATATCACTCCACCCCACCTTTTACATTTGAAGGAGAGACGAGAGAATTGTTGTACATCGTAAGACGATATTATAGGATTAGAAAATGTTAAAATATATCTTGAGCTTGGAAATATTTAATAGTGAGAAAAAGAGTAATTTTCTCTTTCAATGTTTCTTTTCTACCAGCTGTTCCGGTAATGACTGCTCTGTACAGGTATTATTGCTCACAAGGCTAGAAAAACAAAGGCATTTTCTCCATAAATAGTCATTTATCAGGAAAGGAGACCGGGAGCAGTGAATTATTGGTTGGGTGTCCCTTGGATATTTGCTCTTTCTGAAAGTCAGACATTCAAAGCATCTGAATTATAGTTAAAAGTTCCCACATCAGCTACGTGCTTGCTGACCAGTGGAGCCTTTTTTCTTTTCGCTCATTTTTTTTTTTTAATGGTGATTGTTTTCAAAAACCAAAGCAACCAAAATAAGATTTAGAGTAATAAACTGCACAGAATTGTTCAAGGTCAAAATCAGTGAATGTGTCCAAACAACATTTGTATTTTTTCCAGTAAATAAACATTTTCCATACTCAGTGAGTGTCTGATTAGGAGTATTATTATTATTATTTATAAAGCGCAAGCGCATTTAACAAGTGCTGTAACGCTGTACAATCGGTGCACTAACAGACACATATTTGAAACCAGACAAGTTGGACACACAGGAACAGAGGGATTGAGGGCCCTGCTCAATGAGCTTACATGATAGAGGGAGTGGGGTATAGTGACACAAAAGGTAGGGGTAGTGTAGAAAAGTAGGTTGCTAGGATAGTATTCATTGAGGGCATAGTATTTTGTTTTGATGACAGTTTCAAGAGAGGAATCGGGGTGTGGGAGGGAAAGCTGTTCACGGTTTAATTGATATGTTTCCCTAAAGAACTAAGTTTTCAAAGATTTTCAAAGGAGTGGAGACTGGGTGAGAGTCTAACAGAGAGGGGAAGGGTGTTCCATAGGAATGGTGCAGCCCTAGAGAAGTATTTAAGGTGAGCATCAGAGGTAGGAGTATGTACAGAGGTTAGACGTAGTTCTCCAGCAGATCATAGGGGCATAGACGGGGCCTATTTGTGTATTAGTGAGGATAAGTAGGTGGGATCAGCATTGTGTAGAGATTTGTAAGCAAGTGTCAGGATCTTAAACAAAGCCCTATATCTAGCTGGAAGCCAATGTAGGGACTGACAAAGGGGGGAGGCGTGGGAGGTGCGGGCGGGCAGGAAGATGAGCCTCACTGCCGCATTCATTATAGACTATAAGGGGGCAAGTTGGGAACACATAATACACTGAGAAGTGGACTACAGTAGTCAAGGAGAGAGAGGACAGCTGTCACGACACTCCTTAGTTGATTTGCCCTCGTGCAGTACTCACACTCACCACTGTTTCTGTTTGGCACTGTTCCTGATTTCTTTTCATTAAGCACTTCACCTGGTCCTTGTTTAGCACCTATTTAGTTTGGGTTCTCCCCTCACTCTTTGCCAGATCATTGCCTTTTGTTTCCTGTTTCCCTGGTCTCCTGTGTTCCTGGCTCCTGGCTCCTGCATACTGTGACTTGGTCCTGTGTCCTGTGTCCTGTGTTCTCCTGGTCTTCATCCTGTGTCCTCCTGATCCTGCGTTACTGTGTCCTCCTGGTCCTTCGTTGCTGTGTCCTCTGATCCCGTGCTCTGGTTCCGTGGTCTCTACTTTACTACCAGTGATCCTATCCCTGCAGCTTTGCTCATTTATTCGACTTCTGGTCTTGCTTCTTGATGTCACTACATTAGTCTTGTGACTCTGTATCTGTGCCCTACCTGATACTCGTGGTAGCTGCACAATCCTGCCCTTATACCAAAGGACTGTTACAGTATTTGTTGACTGCACGATTCGTGCTTATTTTGATTTACTGTATATATTTTGTGGCCTTGTCTGTGTGTATATATATATATATATTGTTTTGCTTTCTCCTTTGGTTCCCTGTAAATATCTATATATATTTCTTGATTTTTTCCCTATTCATTTGTGTCTTGGCATTTATTTCTTTGCTATAGTGGTTCCCACATTTAAAGTGACAGTGCTGCTCCAGGGCAGCACCCCTTCATGTCATTACAACAGCAGCATGGACAAGTACCTTTGCGTATCAGGTGTTAAATAGGGTTGGATGCGTGCAATGGTTTTGAGATGAAAGCGGCAGGATATGGCGATTGTTTGGACATGAGGGGTGAAGGAGAGGTCGGAGTCAAAGAGAACACCTAGGATGCCAGTCTGTCTTATCAAAACATAAAATATCATATATAATCTTATATATAATACACAGTATATTTATTCCTAAAATACTTTTTTTTCATACCCTTAGTTTGATATCAGTTCTGTTAAAAAAGTTAAGGCTTCACCAAAGATCAGCTCCTCTAAAGCTGACAATATAATGTTACACTTCTCTATTTTCATTATCATGTAAGTCATCCTACCATAGTGGACACTATAGCCACCAAAACAATTTTAGCTCAATGAAGGCAGTTTAGTGAATAGATCATGCCCCTGCAGTCTCCCTGCTTAATTTTCTACCATTTAGGAGTTAAATTACTTTTGTTTCTGTTCCTGCAGCCCTGGTCAGACCTCACCCGGCTGTGACTTACACAGCCCCCTTTAAAAAAAAGTTTAATTTTCAATTGGATCTTACAGAAAAGTGTGTTTATTTTATAGTTCTTATATTCTGCTCTATTAATTGAACAAAAATCATACGTAGGAGGCTGTTGCAGATTCTACTGAGGTATTAACACAGCAGCATATCGGAAATTCTAAATTAAACAAATTAAAATTGTACAATAAGGGGAGCCAAAACATTTAGACTATTTTGCAGGAAGTGTGAATGGAGGCTGAGTGAGTCTCTGCTTGTAAGGAGTGACGGGGATTGAATATATAAAGTGATTTAACCTCCTCCTAAATGGCCACTCTTAAATGGCAGATAATTGAACAGTGACACTGCAGGGGCATGTTCTATACCCCAAAATCACTTATTTAAACTAAAGATGTTTTTTTCTGCTTTGATTGTGTCTCAAGATAAAAATGAGAAGTTGTAAGTGATGATGCAGGTTAGCCTGTGGTTAGCCTGGCCTTGGGTGGATAATGAGCAAGTCAACATTCTGCTTATCTAAATGGCAATAGGGGAAGGGGGAGGGGGCTTTGAATGCCAGTAACAATCTAACAGAAGAGTGGTACCCAAAGACTAATTTGCTCATAACCAACACAAAGTCCTCTCTAGAGATGGATATAGTTACATAGTTACCTTGTTACATAGACTGAAAAGAGACATGTGTCCATCAAATTCAGCCTTCCTCACATACATTTTTTGCTGTTGATCAAAAAGAAGGCAAAAATAAAAACAAAAAAACAGTTTGAAGCACTTTCAGTTTTGCAGCAAACTATGAAAAAATTCCTTTTTGACCTCAAAATTTTAGTCAGGTGTATCTCTGGATCAAGAAGCTATTACACTACAGTTGAAAAATTATATCCTTGAATATTCTATTTTTGCAAGTATGCATCTAGTTAAGGTTTAAACATCTGTACGGACTCTGATAAAACCACTTCTTTGGGCAGAGAATTCCACATACTTATTGTTCTTATTGTAAAAAAAATTACTTTCCTTTCCCTTAGACTAAATCTCCTTTATTCCAGTCAAAACGCGTGACTTTGTGTCCTATGTAATATATAATAATATATACAAAGACTGGAAGAAAGGAGACAACCCATTGTCTGGAAATCTATTCCCAAATAGAACTACATAGTATATATAATTCTGTTAGTATATATAGTTCTGTTAGTATATATAGTCCTGTTTGTGTATAGTTTTCCAGACAATGATTTGTATTGGCCCCGGATATATTTGTATAATGCTATCATATCCCCTCTGAGATGCCATTTTTCTATACTAAAGAGGTTTACATTTGTTATCAATACCTTGTAACACTACATCACACAACTTTTCCTTATGCTGATTAAATGGTGAATTTGAATTGAATCAGAATTAGATGCACTCAATGCTATATCAGTTGATTGTTCCTAATTGAGAGCAACACAGTGTAAATTAATCACTATACAATTTTTTATATCACACACTAAAAATAAGACAATAGTTTAGGGTTAATATTAATGTAACCTGAATTAGGAACAGTTACTAACACAAGAATCTATATAATTTACTATTTACACTGTGTAATGTATTGTTCAGATTCTATAATTTTTTGGCTGAATGTCTTGAAAGGCATTAGTTCCTTTCTCCAAGCAATGAACTTTTGATCATTTGTCAAATTATACTGACAGCGATGTTTGCCATATTTTATTGCTATTGAGACCCAGCTATAAAGCAATAGAAACACATGACCTTGACACGTTATTCCTTTACCAGATTACCCAGAACTGGGAGACTCAAGACAGGCTACTATTTTTTCAGCACATCATGTTATTGAATAGCTATGGTCACAGGGTCCACAAGTTAGAACATATGTTATAGTGAAGGGAACTTGGCAGGATAGCTAGATTACTCTTAGATGACCAGGTTCATTAGACTGTTTGTTAGCAACCTTTTTCCTAGATATAGGGGTAGGTATACAGAGTATAAGGTTAAGTTGCAACATGTTTCAGATTTAGGGGTCAATCAAATCTTGATTCAAATACAGAGATATTTTTTTTTTTTTTTAAAGTATTCTGATTTGAACAATTAAGTTAAAATACCTTAAAATGGCGTAGTGATGAATGCTTCGTGTTATGTTGAGCTAACACCGGGTTCCAAGTTAGGAGTCAGGTAAACAATATTCTCGACCAAAGTTTTTTGAATAAAAAAATTGCAATCAGTAAAGATTCAGTTGAATAGCGTTTACTCTTCATGTTTGATTCTAATTGGTTGTCTGATGATAAGTGCATGAGTTTTCATTATGAACTAGAGTTGTCACAGAGTGTGTAGGTCTGAAAAAGAGAACTTTAAAAGTGTTAGTCAACACATGTTGGAATATCAGTCCTGCTTAACTCTTATGTTCACACCAGAATTGCTAAGAAGAAAAACATATAGACATAAACATATAGATACAGGAACTTTCTTTAAAAGCAGTAGCTTGAAACAGTAGCGGCACATCCAATATCTGGAGTAGCATTAAATAACAGAGTAAGTCATTTACATTTTAACACTTTAGATATTATAGAACGTTTCCTGTCCGCCACCAGCCCTAACCCAATTCAGGCACTATGCAGGGAGAACTTCAATTGCTGCAATGAACACTTGAAAACTTCCCAGATATGTTGGCTGAGTTAGAGAGGAGAGAGATCACAAACAAGTTCTGCTCTTCATAAATATATACTGAAACTTAAAAAAGAAATGTGTTAATAACAATAACGATTGATGATCATCACTGGAAAAAGCCATTTTGGCGAAACGCGTTGGAATTTTAAAACTGCCAAGTTTTTTTTATCTTTTGTTTGGTATATTTTAATTATTAATTTGTAATTCAATTTCATTTTACCATTCAATTAATTCTTTTTTTTGGTCCTGCTTTTTATTTTATTTTATTTCATTCTATGGTATATTGTCTTTAACCTTGACCATCCTACCACCCAAGCTGTTATCAACAAGCATACAGGTGATACTCAAAAAATTTGAATATCGTGCGCGCAAAAGTTAATTTATTTCGGTAATGCAACGTAAAAGGGGAAACTAATATATGAGATAGACGCATTACATGCAAAGCAAGATAGTTCAAGCCATGATTTGTCATAAATGCGATGATTATGGCTTACAGCTCATGAAAATCCCAAATCCACAATCTCAGTAAATTAGAATATTGTGAGGCCCAAACAGCTTGTAACTACTTCCTCCCAGCTCGCTCACAGAGCATGTTGCGCGGGAGAGCTGCAGGACGTCAACTTCCAACAGACCCAGTCAGCCAAAAGGTAGGATTTGTGTATCTGTATGTCTGTGAGTCTGTATGTGTCAGTGTATCTGCATGTGTGTATCTGTGTGTCAGTGTATGTGTCTGTGTGTCACTATATAAGTCACTGTATGTGTTAGTGTATCTGTGTGTCACTGTATGTGTCAGTGTGTGTGTCACTGTATGTTGCAGTGTGTGTGTCACAGTATGTGTCAGTGTGTGTGTCACAGTATGTGTCAGTGTGTGTCAGTGTATCTGTATGTCTGTGTAACTCCATGTGTCAGTGTGTGTATCTGTATGTATCCGTGCGTCAGTGCATGTGTCGGTGCATCCGTGTATGTATCTGTGTGTATCTATATGTCAGTGAATGTGTCTATATGTCAGCGTATGGTTTTTCCTATTCGGCTGTTTACAGCATTCATATGGTTTCCTGTTCGGCGGATTGGTGTCCTGCGGTAGATGTGCCTGTGTCTCTGGAAGGGAAGATCTACTAAACGGCTTTTAACCCCTCTTATGCTGAGGGTGCCGTTACACGGATCTTACAGAAAAGTGTGTTTATTTTATAGTTCTTATATTCTGCTCTATTAATTGAACAAAATTCATACGTAGGATGCTGTTGCAGATTCTACTGAGGTATTGACACAGCAGCATATCGGAAATTCTAAATTAAACAAATTAAAATTGTACAATAAGGGGAGCCAAAACATTTAGACTCTTTTGCAGGAAGTGTGAATGGAGGCTGAGTGAGTCTCTGCTTGTAAGGAGTGACTGGGATTGAATATATAAAGTGATTTAACCTCCTCCTAAACGGCCACTCTTAAATGGCAGATAATTGAACAGTGACACTGCAGGGACATGTTCTATACCCAAAAAAATCACTTATTTAAACTAAAGATGTTTTTTTCTGCTTTTATTGTGTCTCAAGATAGAAATGAGAAGTTGTAAGTGATGATGCAGGTTAGCCTGTGGTTAAAAACAACAATAAAAAGGCTGCGCCAATAGAAGGATAAGATAGGGTAAATTTAAGTAAAAAAGTCCAACGGGATAAATAAATGCAAAAAAGGTCAACTTAAGTGTCCTTGCGGATAGTCTTTATAGCAAGAAGTGCAGCAGTGAAGTCTTCATAAGCTGTATAGGTTCCACTCATATAGAAGACAAAAAAGAGAGAGAGGGACGACCAATAGTGCAGTATTGAATAATTCCAAAGGTGACGTATGGAAAGATAATATTGGAGAACTCACATTTAATAGAGCTTATGTCCAGCTCTAGGATAGAAGCGCATACAGCGGTATGTTCCCCGCTTATGGGATATGCTGTGGGTATCTCTCCGTCAGTGGTGTCCAACTCTCAAATAAGGAAAAAGAGAGACAGCCGATAGTGCTCACTATTATAATAGTCTTAATATAAGTAGATAAAAACGTACTTATAAATAAGGAGCAGACCGACTGCTCTTGTGTATCAGCATAGGTGGATTGATCCCCACCTTTGGATTTCTTGGAATGCAGGAGACTTCCGAAGTAGATGTTGGTATATTGTAGTATAAAAATACTAAAAATATACTAAAACATACTAAAAAGCCAGGTTAAAAAAGGGGAAGGATAATGTATATATAAAACTAGAAAAAAGAATAGTTGGCACAAATAAATGACCAAAAATTACTTTAATATTAAAATACACAGTATAAAATATCCATAACGCGTTTCGTCAACAGACTTTATCAAATGGAATAACAAACAATACCTGGCTAGTTGTATTATATAAGAGTTCAGATAGTTTAAATTTGGCGCCAAAATTGATCCGTCCAATCAGAATTAAGTTACATTTGGTAGTTTAAAAACTTTAAAATACATCAATAAAAGCAAAATATAAGGTGTAAGGACACTCATAATGGGCTTTAATAGCAAAAACGAAGGTTTTAAAAGCATAAATTAAGCGATTACAAATGCGCACGTGACGCGCGGCACTTCCGGTTTTCGGACTAAATGCCGCTATGCTTAATGGGAAATGTAGCCGGCAATATGTCAGTGGCAAAGGAGAATGCAGGTGGCCAGCCGTGGGTGAGAAGATGCAGCTGGCTGGCCAGCCAGTCGTGGGAGAGCGAAGGCAGCCGGCCTGCCATGTGAGAGAGCATGTGGGTCTTGAGGGAGGGTAGAGATGGACCAGAGGGCGCTGTGTGGAATAGACCCAGGGGGCGTGGGGGCATGGGGGCATGGGGGCAAGGGAGTGAGCTGTCATCTCCCTGCCATGCTCCCTCATGCGCCCTGCAAAGATACCGGGCCCCTTGGCATACTAAACTAAATGGTGTGCGCCAGGGAGCAGATCAGGGAGACCCCAGGGAAAGGCTATCCACTCCACCTCTCCAAAAGGTAGGGAGGCTGGGTGGGTTTCAATCTAAATCATTTTAAAAATTCAACTTCTGAATGTGTGTGTGTCTGTTTGTGTGTCTGAGATTTTGTGTGTGTCTGTCTGTGAGCAAGTGTATGTCTGTCTGTGAGTCTGTGTGTGTATCTGTCTCTTAGTGAGTGTCTGTTTAGGTGACCGGTCCCCCTCTGAGAAAGGTGATTTTACTTACCTTTTTTCCCATGCCATGACGGTCCCGCCATGGCTGAATCCACCTCCATGGCTGAAATAATCAATCTTGATGATCTCAGCCAAGCAATGCTTTCCCATAGGAAAGCAATGGGAGGCTATTGAGCATGCACTGAATCAATGCATCACTATGAGGAACATTCAGCGCCTCCATGACGAGCGTTGTTTGAGAGATGACCACTAGAGGTGTTACTAAGCAGCAATGTAAACACTGTCTTTTCTCTGCAAAAGCAGTTTTTACATTAAAAAAAGCCTGAAGGAACAAGCTATAGACACCAGAACCACTATATTAAGCTGCAGTGGTTCTGGTGACTATAGTGTCCCTTTAAGAATTCTATTTTTGTCGCAGAAAATTAAGCTTTGTTAGTTGAAAAAAATACTGGCTTCTAACTTTTTTAGCTGGCTCCTAGATTACAAGCAAATTTGTCAATCCCTGGTGTATTTGCATGTGTATCATTGTATGCATCTGTGTTTCAGTATGCGTGTCAGAGTATGTATCTGTGTGTCAGTGTGTGTATCTGTATTTGTGTCATGTTATATATCTATGTTTCTGTGTATCTGTGTGTCAGGGTATGTATCTGTGTGTCAGGGTGTGTATCTGTGTGTCAGGATGTGTATCTGTGTTTCAGGATATGTATTGATGTGTCTATCTGTGTGTCAATGTGTCTATGTGTCAATGTGTGTATCTGTGTGTGTGTGTCAGGGTATGTATCTGTGTGTCAGTGTGTGAATCTGTATTTGTGTCATGGTATATATCTATGTGTCTGTGTATCTGCATGTGTGTTAGGGTATGTATATGTGTGTCAGTGTGTGTATCTCTGTGTATCTGCATGTGTGTGCGTGTCAGGGTATGTATCGGTGTGTCTATCTGTGTGTCAATGTGTCTGTGTGTCAATGTGTGTATCTGTGTGTGTGTCAGGGTATGTATCTACATGTGTGTGTACCTGCATGTGTGTCAGGGTATGTATCTGTGTGTCAGTGTGTGTATCTCTGTGTATCTACATGTGTGTCAGGGTATGTATCTGTGTGTCAATGTATGTATCTGTGTGTCAATGTGTGTATCTGTGTGTCATGGTGTGTATATATGTGGCATGGTGTGTATGTGTGTCAGGGTGTGTATCTGTGTCAGTGTGTGTGTATCTGTATGTGTGTCAAGTTATGAATCCTTAAGTGTGTCAGTGTATGTGTATATGTATGTCTGTGTATCTGCATGTTTGTCAATGTGTGTGTCTATATATCTGCATGTGTGTCTGTTTATCTGCATGTGTGTCAGAGTGGGTATCTGCGTGTCAGGGTATGTATCTGTATTTGTGTCAGTGTATGTATCTATGTGTTTGTGTATTTATATGTGTGTCAGGGTATGTATCTGTGTGTCAGGGTGTGTATCAAGGTATGTATCCTTAAGTGTGTCAGTGTGTGTATCTATGTGTATGTATCTGCATGTGTGTCAGGGTATGTATCTGTATTTGTGTCAGGGTATGTATCTGTATGTGTATCTCTGGGTCATGGTATGTAACAGTATGTCTGTATCTGTGTGTCAGTGTATATATCGGTTTCAGTGTCTGTATCTGCATGTGTGTCACTTTATCTGTGCGTCAGTGTCCATAGCTGTATGTCAGTGTGGGTATCTGTGTATCTGCATGTGTGTCAGGGTATGTATCTGTGTGCCAGGGTATGAATCATAAAGTGTGTCAGTGTATGAGTACATGTATGTGTCTGTGTATCTGCATGTGTGTCAGAGTGTGTTTCTCTATGTCAGTGTGTCTATCTGTGTGTCAGGATATGTATCTGTATGTGTGTCAGAGTATGTGTCTGTATTTGTGTCAGGGTATGTATCAATGTGTCTGTGTATCTGCATGTGTGTCAGGGAGTGTATCTGTGTGTCAGGGTATGTATCCTTAAGTGTGTCAGGGTAATTATCTGTGTGTCAGTGTGTGTGTCTGTCTGTGTGTCTATATGTCAGTGTATGTATCTGTGTGTCAGGGTATGGATATATGTGTCTTTGCATCTGCAGGTTTGTCAGTACATGTGTCTGTTTGTCAGAGTGTGTATCTGTGTGTCAGGGTATTTATCTGTGTGTCAGGGTATGTATCCTTAAGTGTGTCAGTGTATGTATTTATGTGTGTGTATCTGCATGTGTGTCTGGGTATGCATCTGTATCTGTGTGTCAGGGAGTGTATCTACATGTGTGTCAGTGCCTATATCTGTGTCAGTGTCTGTATCTGCATGTTTGTCACTTTATCTGTGAGTCAGTGTCCGTATCTGTATGTCAGTGTGGGTATCTTTGTATGTGTGTCAGTGTATGCATTTGTGTGTCATTTTGTGTGTCAGTGTCTGTATCTGTGTATCTGCATGTGTGGCAGTGTATGTATCTGTGTTTCACTGTATCTGCATATGTGTCAGGGTATGTATCTGTGTGTCAGAGTATGTATATGTATGCCAGGGTATGAATCCTTCAGTGTGTCAGTGTATGTATCTGTGTTTCACTGTATCTGCATATGTGTGAGGATATGATATAAGTGTGTCAGTGTCTGTGTGTATGTGTCTGTGTGTATGCATGTATGTCAGTGTTTTATTCTCTCTGTTTCTGTATGTGTGTCAGTGTTTGTATCTGTATGTTTGTGTATCATTGTATCTGTGTGTCTGTGCATCTGTATGTATGTTAGTGTGTATATCTGTGGTTGTGTCTGTTTATCTGTATCTATATGTGTGTCAGTGATTGTTTCTGTGTGTCTGCATGTGTGACAGTTTGTGTGTCTGGGGTGGTGAAGAAGCAGGGAGAGTCTGGGGCGGAGAAGAAGCAGAAAGAGTCTGGGGCGGAGTAGAAGCAGGAAGAGCATGGAGCAAAGGAGAAGCAGGAAGAGCATGGGGTGGAGGAGAAGCAGGAAGAGCATGGGGCAGAGAAAAAGGGGAGACTTAAAAGAGAACAATTTATAAATTTGAAATAAATGCAACTATATTAATTACAACATTTTGCTAATGTGAGGGGTACAATTTATGGAAATGGGCTGCCAAGGGGTACTCAAGTGAAAAAAGGTTGTGACCCACTGGGTTACATGAATCGGGCTAAAAATCGGAAAAATATGGATTGCAATTTAGCGCTTTATTTTTTCTACATTCTCTAACTGTTGAAAAACTAGTATCAACAGTCTTGTCTTTTACAGAAAATTTCCAGAGAGTTGAATCTTAAAAATAATCATAATTCATGAGAACCTATATATGAGATGGAGTTTTAATGGTCTATTCCTGAACCATGCTTAAAAAATTCATGACAACACGGGTAGATCAGAAAATTTAGGCTGCGTGAGCAGTAGCAAAAGTGAGTTTTAGATTAGCATCTTTAGTTTCAGAATCTTGAAACGGCAATGATTAATTCCCAGATCTAATCATAAACAGACTCTTATTTTCTCTCTCTCTGTCAGGGGCTTGATAAAAATAGAAAGGTTACAAGAAAAATAAAATGCTTCTTTTTGTTTTTGTTTTGAAATTTAACTGTGCAAACAAAATCTATTTGCCTAGGATTCTGCTCTTTAAAATATCAGGGGTAAGACATGTTAACAGAATAAAAAAATGGAAAAAGCTAAATTTGTCTGATTTCAATGGGAGAGGACACAGGAAAGAAACAGAAACAAAATGTCTCAATGTCACCTTGAGAGGTGGAACCTATGTTGTAATCTGCATATACATTGTGAAGAATCACCCTCCATTCATTCGACTATTTCCCTCCCTGCTACTGTATTCGTTGGATTTATTACTTTTATTACTAGTTCATTCGTTGCTTTCTATGCGTCAAAATCCCTTGTTCAGTAAAATAGCTGTTTTACCGAACGAGGACCACCTTGGGTAGCAATTAGAACTTAGAATCTTGTGAAACCGCAAGTTAATTGAGTGCTCCTTGTTGGCCGCCATTTTGGGACCCGAACACGTGGTGAGAACAATGAATGGCGGCCATCTTAAGCTCCCGAACGGCCGGTCTGCGGGACTTAGGCGTCGAGCTCCTGGAACTATTTTCGTCATGGCCCTCCAGCATGACCCGGTTCCCCATGGAAGTACTGTCTGACTTATTTCCATGAACTTGACACAAACGGTGTTTGGGAAATTCAAAAATCGGATACCAACACGCGGTGAGACAGTCAAACTTCCACACGAAGCGACACGAATACTACCGAACGGATTTTCGTGAAATTTAAGTATGTTGCTCCCCAGACCATCAGTTACCCAGGGATGTAAAAGCCAGTAGATAATTGAGTTAGCTTGCTGCTCAAACCCTAGCCTGGCCCAGAGCCTGGTCTTGTTCCAGCATTAAGCTTTGGCTCATGTGTGGATTATTTGGCGATACCAGCTATATTTGTTCCTGTGGATTATTGGAGTTATTCTGCTATTGGGAAAAGGAATACTAGACGGTGACACTGATTACTGACGTCACATACATCTTTTAGATAATAAGATACATATTCACTGCAAATTTTCTGGCCAGTAGATAATTGAGTTAGCATGCTGCTCAAACCCAATTATCTAGCCTGGCCCAGAGGAGGAGTTTTGTATTGTATAAATTGTGTGCCCTGTGTGCCAGTAAATCAGTCTTGTTCCAGCATTAAGCTTTGGCTCATGTGTGGATTATTTGGCGATACCAGCGATATTTGTTCCTGTGGATTATTGGAGTTATTCTGCTATTGGGAAAAGGAATACTAGATGGTGATACTGATTACTACCATCACATACATCTTTTAGATAATAATATACATATTCACCTTATTTTAACAATAATCATAATGATAATTTCATAGATTGTGGGCTTCCTCATCCTTTTCTGTAATTGTAAAGCGTTGTGGAATACGTTGGAGCTTTATAAATAATAATTGGACATACTTTGAAATTAGGGAATATAACTAGGCTTTTCTACCAAACTTTAATTTATCAAGGAACATTCTTAATCAGGACTCAAAATTTGAATGTGAATGATCCAGGTATAAAATTTACACCCACCTCTGAAAATGAGCATCAATTTGGTTTTGCCACTAGATCTCTCCCTCCGTAGCATCGTTGATAGTCTACTCTGTAGTAGGTAGCGTTCTTCCTCCCCAATATGATTGGCCTTCTCGATACGTCTCCAATTTTTATTTGATTGTAAGGTGCCCTCCATTTTGCCTTCATGGATGGTCTCAACCCTAGTCAA
This sequence comes from Pelobates cultripes, assembly GCA_933207985.1. Classification (NCBI taxonomy): domain Eukaryota; kingdom Metazoa; phylum Chordata; class Amphibia; order Anura; family Pelobatidae; genus Pelobates; species Pelobates cultripes. Next base: position 27,275,319 of record OW240915.1, read on the forward strand.
AAGTGAGGAAGCACATAAAACCAAGTTTCGTTCCTGGCACAGATGTCTTGCATACCTCTTTTTTTGTTCTGTGTGCAATGCAATGATGAGAGTCACTAGCTTACACTGCATTAATAAAGTGCAAAAGAGAATTACACAGTTCTGTTGCAGACAGAGACAACACTCGACAAGCTTCCTTGCACTTAGCCAAATGCAATGAGGATCTGATAATACTACCAGATCCATTATATATTCTTGAAAACATGTTACCATGCATATAGGTGGGCAGCACACACAAAAATAACATTACCCTGAAGTATAAAAAATTATGAAGGAAATCAACTTGTTAATCAAGAAGTCAATCCCTAGGTTACTGCATTGATTAGTTAATTGAATTCCCCTGCTCACTGTGAACCATACATTGCACAGGGACGCACTATTTATGCACTACTTTTTGTAGTAACACGTGTTTTGAAAAAAATGGGTCCGATTTACTTGTGCCCTTACTTCACTGTGATTCTATACTCCATTGACAGTCAGCCTGGAGACGGGATCTTCGGTGAACGTTGGTCTCGTTATCAGTCATAGAGCAACCTATGTAATTGTCAAGGCAGGCTGATTACTTTGCACTATTTAAATTCCTAGTCACTGAGTGCCGAGAGGTGCTGACTGACAAATTTAACTCCTTAGATACCTCAAAAGCTTCTCATTTAGGTTACCCTTGGAACACTGGGGTGTCAGGAAGTCCCAGCACACCCCTAAGAACATTATTCAAGTATCTCCCTTCAGGAGTTCAAAAAGACTGTCTCGTGGTCTGGAGAGTGACTGCAGGAGATCTTAAGTGGTCAGATCTGCAGGCTGTTTCTAAAGCCATGATCGTTCAGACCCCTCTTACTGGTCCTGAGCAGCACACACTGTTGGACACTAGCATGGGCTGAATTTTCACTTCTCAATCGCGAGAAGGTGATTGTAAAAATTCTGAACCCTGTTCTAAGCTCAGCTGAAAGTTTTCAATTTTCATAATGACTCTCATTCAGTCCACTGAAATTTGTTTCTAGCTTATATTCTTAACCCTCATTATGTAAGGTAGATCATCCAACCTCAGCTTACTATATAGAGTAAACCCTTGATGTATCCCTCCAGGTGAAACACTTTTATCAACATATTGATCAAGTACACATATAACCCTAGCACATAATTAAAAAATGATGCCAAAGGAACACTTCAAAGAATCATATTAAAAATAAACTCTGAAATTGTCACAGATAATTATTTCCCAAACACCATGGGTGGAAATAGATAACATTGTAATTTAAAAAAAATCATATGTTAATGTATATTAAAATTATAGACAGGCTATACTGACTTCTCCTGCCTTCTCTAAGCAGACTATTTGAGGCTGCCACTAGGGTTCCAAAGACAGGCTGACTTAGGTTCTGTAGAGTACTCACGAACCACAGTTCGTGATGTATGAAAAATAATTAGATTAAAACAATATATTTTTAATCAAATGGATATGGCCATTACAACTTTGCAATATAGCATAAATTAATACATACTATAACATATCACATGTATGTTATTATATTTTATTATAGATGCTGGTATACTGTTTATTATAGATGCTGGTATACTACTATTTTAACCAAATATTTGCCAAGTTTAGCATGCTTATTATTTTTCTCCACTAATTGAAATAAGTTCATGCTCAATGCTAAATTGTAACCACTTACCTGTTAAACCATCACCACTGTCTTCGCATTATTATTTTTTTTTTATTTATTTTGCGCCATCAGAACGCTGTACAACGGGGCATGGGCATAACCATCCCCGCAGTCTACCCATAAATGAATTACATTTTGCATAGAAATACCAAAAGATAGTATTTGTAATTTCATTATAAAGAAATGTAAAAAATATGACCCTGCATCTGAATTTGTCAGGTATTTTACCTAATTAGCTAGTATCCAACTTAACTTACAAAGCTGGATTTAATAATCAGTTTGAACAGACTTCTAACATGATCTAAAAGAACAAGCTAGTTTGTACTTTAAGATCACTAAAGACTGTAATTCCCTAGTTATTCCTCTCATTATGTAGGCCATGGTTATGTTTCAGAAATCTCTCTGCGAGCCCATGGGAGTTAGTTCTCATTAGCTATGTTCCACTGAGCAGCACCACGGATCGGAGTTAGTGCTCAGTCAGATAAACTGAGATGGTAAGAGCCCTACCAAGGTTTTTTCAAGAACACAAGATACCACAGCCCTGTATAATTTCTCTCCAACACAGAATTTAATGAAAGAATAAAAAGGTTAACCTTTATCGGTGGTGATATTTATTTTATAAGCTGAGAATTTTCAAAAAGATTTTTACTTAAAAGAAAAAAAAAGTTATCTTTTTACAGTGCTACAATAATTGTTTAAACATACAGATTTAGATTGTGCCTCCCATGCCCAAAGAGGGATTGTCACTAATATATATATTATTTTTTTTAAAATACTTAAAAAAAATATAAATTAACAAGTACAGTACAAAATCCAGTACATCGGATAATACACCTAATTTGTTTACTCTATTTATTATTCTGCCTGCAAATCAATGTAGAAACTGTACAACTTAAAAGGTACATTATCTGTACCTAACGATAATTTCAGCTTATTTTAAGATATCTTAAGGCAATGAATAAATATATATTCCACAAAGGCAGGTTTAGAGCTAGAAATATACAGATAAGTATACATTATGTTAAATTATGTTATTTATTTATTATTATACACCATTTTGTTAGTATAGTGGCAATAAATTCAAAATGGGCTCCTGATGTTATATTGGTAGGTTCCCAGTGACTGGAACAGGGACATCAAATTCATCAAGCTCTAGGTCAGGGGTTGGCAACCTTTTAGTAGTTCTATGCTGGACCTATTATTATTTTTTTAATTGAGGTGTGTGTGTGTTGCCGTATTACCCTTGTGTTATTTATTTGTGCTGCACTTGCTTTATAGTGTTGTATTTGTGCGTATGTGGGCAGTTATATTGTATAAGTTCATTATTAGTTAATGGTATTGTGTATGATACCTCTGAATGTGGGCTGTGTATGGAGGCTGCTTGTGTAATTGTGGGTAGATGATATGTCACATTGTGTGTTTGGTGGTGTGTATATGTGTGGGGCTGCTTGTGGGATTGTGGGCATGTATGTAGATTGTCAATGGTGTTGTGTTTGAAGGAACTGTGTGTGTGTTTCTGTGTGGGCTGTTTGTATTATTGGTATGAAGTGAGGCTATTTCTGCAGCTCTATGTACATGTAACTGTGTGTGAGACTTCCCCGGGGTCCAATGAGGACTAGGCAGGTCAAGGGTAGGAGTTGCACTAGCTGCTGTGGTCTGCTCTACTTCAGTGTGGATTCCCATTCACAAGTGTTGGGTGGAAGTGATCTGGGTCACATCCTCTAAGTGCTGCAATGCGTAAATTGAGGATTGTCCCTCACCACCTGCAACCACCGCTTGGGTTGCATTGATACCGGACTCCTGGTACTCCAGATAGGTATGGCACATGTGCCATAGGTTGCTGACCCCCGCTCTAGGTAACTATTCACAATACCTTGCTTCCTGCAATAGCACTGCCAAATGTTTCTAATAAAAGTGTTTGGCAGAATTACTTTTGTTTTATATTAAAGTGCAGTTAAGAATGTATTACTTTGGTGAAGAATGTGTGGTCAGAAGAATGTATTGCATGGATTTGGATCCATGTCAAAAAGATTAAAGGAACATTCAAAGCACTGTAACACTTACAGACCTCTGTAGTGGTAATGGTTCCCGGTGTGTCCTCCCTGTGTAAGGAGTCAAACCATTGGTGAATGTTTTGACAATGTATCAGGGGTCTACTTGTCATGGGGCACTGGTAATCTCCTCTGGAGCTGATAAACTCCCTGCAAAAAGTTTCTGTGATCTCCAGTGAGTTAAGCCCTGCAGTGAAAGCTGAGCCCTCTCAGCTAATAAGCCCCCTACTGCACTGCAGGGCTAGCTCAGTGCAGGGAGCTTCTAAGCTTCAGAGGACAAGGCAAGTGGTTCCCATCAGAGACAAGATAAGCTGCCAAATCATTTGCAAATGGTTCACTATTTAGATCAGGAGAGTGCTAGAGCACTCCTGGCGACATAAATGTTAAAATAGGCTGTAATGTTTATGGTGCTTGGAGTGTTTTTTTAAGAACCACTGGGCGAGCACAATGTTTTAAAACATTTTTTGTTCATAATAAAAAAAGGAATCTGCTCAGTCTATTGTGACAGAATCCTTTTAAAAACATACCAGATATTTATTGATAGAATGCTTCCCCTGGGACAAACAGAGTAATGACAGTCACTAATACGAAATGTGAATGTGTGCGCACTGATGCACACATATGTGCACTGGCCTAATTTCCTCTAAACTGGTGGTATCAAAGGAACACATGTGGTGTGTACTGGAACAGTATTTATGAATGGAATGCTGCTCGGAGCTAAAACATTTCCGAGCAATGAAGCAAATCATGGTTCAAATTTATGTATAATTGGGTTTTGGCTTGACTGCATCTTTAAAGGGGAACTATTATGGAAAAATCCATTTTGATATGTCGTGACTGTTAGTTATGCTTGATGACAGAACTTGAAATGAATGAATAGCATTAAACTTTCTGGCCAAAGAAAAAACAGGAATTAGAAAACTAGTAACAGACAGTGGGACAACAAACTGTCAATAGGATGATTAGGAATCACCGAGTCAGTTAAAGACAGAAACAGGGACAAACTGTGCTACACTATAGAGCTATGTATATTTGCTACAGATCCACCTACTTCCCAGTATGATAAACACATTCAATATATATAATAGCTGATTTGGCTACTTCATCACCCCTTTTATATATGTCACAGTTTAAAGAGTGCCAATGCATTCACCCATTCTGAACATGGAAGTCAATGTTTTCTTTGTTTAATAGTCTATGAGAAAGTGGTAAATAACATCAACATGCTTGGACCTAGGCTTCACCTTCTCAGTATGTCTCAACTTGATCTTCTCAGGCAGCCCCAGCTTACTTGCCTTCAAGAATTGGTTGGGATTTCATGCAAATGTTTTGTAAGTAGTTTCAGAATGGTTTGACTTCTTACATGGCATCCACCAAGTAGTGAACTCTACATCCTCTCAGCTATCGGGAGAACATGAAGTTATTGTTTAGGAGTTTCTGTGCAGTGCAGGAGCAGATTTATGGTCAGCAATGTGGCGGCCACCCCGAGAGGAAAAAGGGTTTTGCTGCCAGAGATGTTCTTTCCCCCTATTCAGAGTGATGCTCTAATAATCCCAAGAACGATAATCCAAATCACGGTATAGCTGGTATAGCTGGTATAGCTGTTCCCTACAAACATGAGATGAGACTCTATTTTGAGGCTAAGCAGGAACTGATTTATTGGTAGCCACAACTGGCCTTATCTGCAAGTCCCCATTCAAGGGATTTTCTCAAACATATTCCAGGAGCATTCCCACTGGGCCTGAGAGGGGACTATGACAAAATACACACTGTACTTACATTGGCTCTCAGGTCCAGGACACTCCTACGCAAAACAGCATAATCCCTCCCCTGTGCCTGAGAGGTAATTGAGTCAGGCACTGTACTAAACTCAATTATCTACAGGCAAAGAAAACATACATTTTACAATATCTTGAAAGTACCCCAGAAACACATGGAAACCCCACAAAAGTCACATTCCCTGAAAGCCCCGATCTGGGGGACTAACACATCAAAAAATCACCCAGATTGGTTCAGGGATTCGGGATTTCCATGGAAGTCATAGTTTGACCGACTGCACACGAGGCTCCTGCCCAAAAGAATTCCATGAAATCAGGCTGTGTGTTAGGTCTCTTTCGGGAGTGCAAAATGCAACAAAATTACCGAACATAATGGTTCCTGGGTAGGTTCAGTATATGTAGCCCGTTCGGAAGCTTGCTCCCAAAGAACGCCATTCAATTTTCACACGTTTGACAGAAATTTGATGGAAGTTGAAATTCTAGCGGTGTTTGCAACATTGAGTGTCCGCTTTGAGTTCCATGCACTCAACGACCAAACACCGCTGTATGCGTTCGTGGCTAAAGATGGCCACCGCCACGTGTTCGTCTATACGAATGACCGCCACCTAGCCAACCGCTCAGAATGTTGAGGTAATTGTGGTTACTGAGGTGTGAACAAGGGTGAAAAGGGTCGATGAGCAGCACACGCCTCCCCTTGGTGGTCTGGCTGTTCGGTAGTTTGTTCGGTATACGAACCAGATGGGTCTCAGATGTTCGGTGAATCCCATATACCGAACTACCCAGTGTAACAAATAAGCAGAAATTAACAGTATAATAATCCAGGGATATGGGAATCTGTCACAAGCTGATCAACCTCAGCCAATGAACTAAGCTCTGTACAGTTGGGTTTAGCTCAGACAGAGAACTTCTGACTTGAGAGGAGGATGTCATGGAGCTGTAGAGTGGCACCAAGTGATACCCAGATGTGAAGTCAAACCATTATAAATTTATCTGACTGCTTCCAATGGGGCCTTCTGGTGCCATAACCAATATAGTGCGCTTTATTTTCATTTCCTTTTCCTTTAAATTCAGCTATTTCTGGTCCAATGTTCTGAGTATTTGGCTTTAGGCTTCTTATCAAAAGAGATATTATGTTGTAAACATAAACCAAAACAGATGTCTGCTAGCTTTTGTATTTGGGTGATACTGGAATATAGGCATAAGATTGTCTTACTCCACGTGAAGCCTTCCTTCATATTTGTCTTTGAAAGTTCATTTGAGTTGTATAGTTTTGCATCCAGTTAACTATACAAATCTTCTTTTTGTGAGCCATCCTTACCAGCTGCCATTACTTTGCAAAGCCCTTTGAGAATGAAGGTTCATGGATTCCACATGCTTTGTAGCATAAGACAGTTTCTGGGCTGGTATACTTTAGTGCCTGATTTGACCTTCAAACTACATACTTCATATCTATATCTTCATTAGATTCTGCTGTTTTGTTAGTACTGCATTTATTCATTTCAACTTCTAGCAAAAAAATTTCAGAGTCTCTTTTCAGCTATTTTATCAAATAAGGCTGGAATAGAAACAAAGCCTTAATATCTATAGATTAAAGGGAAATAGTAACCAGTGTTTTACAAATTATTTTATTGTGATATATACTTTAATGTATAAAATGTTGATTTTTTTAATGATAGTTTGCCTTTAAATCTGACGTGACACCTAAAAAAAACCTTTTTATATTATTCAACACAGCATTGAAAGAGCAATATAGTGCTATAAAACAAAACGATTTCTACAGAATAATTTTACAAAAGACCAAAGGTGAGGAATATATGCATGAGCTGCAGAACAATATAAATTATATGTAAATGTCGACCATATCTTAAGCTCAATATTGAGTTTTTAAAAATAATTTGTTCAAGCTCTGGCAATCGAGACACCCAATAAATTAGATGACTCTCTGTGCTCTGCGCAAATGAACAAAGCAAACCGTAGCTAAGGTTTATTTGTGGCTATGCTCGCCTGTTCAGCTGTAAGGATTTTTGTCATTTTTTCCTAGCTGAATTCATTAATTTTGCTATGTTTTGATTTAGTGTTTGTGTTAATATATTCTCCTGTGTCAGAGAACATGAAAGTAATATTTGCTTGCTTTGTGCAAACGCTTTCTTATTTTAGAAAGAATTCAAAAGTATCTAGTAAAACCTCTGACTTGGTTAGAAATCAGCTTTGGGGGGGCTTTTACTCAACAACATAACCAAAAAAAGACATTTAGTCTTGTTCTCGTCTTTAAACAAAACTTACAGGAAAATAATTGTGCTATATTAGATCTTACCATTCATGGCTACGCAACGCTGTCTGGTTCTAACAGTTTACGAGGCTGGTCACAAATGAAAAGTTATATAAGACAACTTTTATTTGCAAAAGATATAAAGCCAATAGTTACTGTAACATTATTATCATCTTCCTTTAAACAAAAGCTCTGTATCCAGATAAAAGTACTCAAATCAATCTTGGTCAACTCATAAATGTTTTCCCTGCAAAAGAATAGCTTATAAATATCAGGAAGTACTAGAGAATAAGCTAAATGTACCTTCCCTTGTTAAATACTTTAGTATTATTATTAATTGACCCTTTTGTGATGGGTGCTATACCCTGCATGTTGCCATCATTAATACAGTTAGTGAGGCCTGAATCACAGGGTACAGTAGTTTCTTAGATGCACCCAAATTGTGAGTCTCACTGATTGCACAGAGACTTGGCTATTACTGGATTCCTCACTTGTGACACGGTCTGTTTGTAACTCTCCCGAGGCTGTATGAGGCATATGAATGCTGTAGAACCATGGCACATCAATTTGATGTTCTTTCCTATAGGGAATCGTTAGTGGATCTCGGGAGCACAGACATATGCCAATCACATCATGTTCTAAGGTATTGCTGGATGTTTAAAATATTTGACATCCAGTGGTAGTATTGCAAAGCCTACGTTGGCATTAGAACACGGGGAAAGGCTGTTACAGCATTCCGATACTTGTCAGCCCAAGCTACAAGACTGGCATGTACTGGGATATTACTGGACTGCTTCATTGTGATGCAATATGCATGTGGTGCAATGATGTTTGATTGGCCCAAAAACTGTGTGATCACCTTGGAAGTCAGTCACGCTGCCTGATAAGTCATTGTGATCACTGTGATTGTCTCTCAACCTGAATACTCAGCCTAGGGACCAGTCTACTAAATAGCAATAAATAAAGTGACACTTACCCCCTTAAATATTCTGGGAGTACCATAAATATATGCAAAGCATACAGAAAAAAACCCAACCAAATAATAGTAATATTGTAATTAGTGATGTCCCGAACGGTTCGCGAACGGTTCGCCACGGACTCATCATTGAGTAAACTTTGACCCTGTACCTCACAGTCAGCAGACACATTCCAGCCAATCAGCAGCAGACCCTCCATCCCAGACCCTCCCACCTCCTGGACAGCTCACTGAGAATGCATCTTCACAATGAATGTAAAATGGATGCTGTCCAGGAGGTGGGAGGGTCTGGGAGGGAGGGTCTGCTGCTGATTGGCTGGAATGTGTCTGCTGACTGTGAGGTACAGGGTCAAAGTTTACTCAATGATGAGTCCGTGGCGAACTGTTCATGGCGAACCGTTCGTGGCGAACCGTTCGGCGAACCGTTCGGGACATCACTAATTGTAATATGTAATATACACTGCTCAAAAAATAAAGGGAACACAAAAATAACACATCCTAGATCTGAATTAAATATTCTTCTGAAATACTTTGTTCTTTACACAGTTGAATGTGCTGACAACAAAATAACACAAAAATTTAAAAATGGATTTAGAGTCACACTCAAAATTAAAGTGGAAAAACACATTACAGGCTGATCCAACTTTGATGTAATGTCCTTAAAACAAGTCAAAATGAGGCTCAGCAGTGTGTGTGGCCTCCACGTGCCTGTGTGACCTCCCTACAACGCCTGTGCATGCTCCTGATGAGGTGGCGGATGGTCTCCTGAGGGATCTCCTCCCAGACCTGGACTAAAGCATCTGCCAACTTCTGGACAGTCTGTGGTGCAATGTAACTGTGAGGAACTGACTCTGCTGGGTTTCGAACCCTGGTTTACATGGTGCTAAACCTTTTCCTTACCAGTACACCAGCCTGCCTTTTGCAAATTTACCTGAGATCTGATACTATTGTTTGTAGAGTCAAGGTTATCAGTGACAACTCACTTCAGCTGTGTCTGGTCAGGTGTCTGGTCCTTGGCCTATAAAAGCCACTTCCTGTCTCTGTACCTTTGCCAGATTATTGTGGTTCCTGTACTCTCTAATCCAGCGTGTTCCTGTTTCTCCTTCCTGTTGCTGAATTTGGACTGTTTTGACTTTGCTGCTTCTCCTTCCCACTGACCTCGGCTTGCCTCACTACGATTATCATCTTTCTGTTCCAGTCTCCCATCTCTGCTTAAGACCAGAAGGCCACTCAAGGCTCAGGGGCTCAACCACCTGGGTAACGAGTGGCTACCTCTGGCAGAAAACATTGCTGATCTGGCTACTGGACTCCAAAACTTTGTAACATCAATATCATTACAGTAACGTTGGTGGATGGAGCGAGACATGGGCGGTGCTCCTCCTGTTCCTCCTTGCACAAAGGCGGAGGTAGCGGTCCTGCTGCTGGGTTGTTGCCCTCCTACGGCCTCCTCCACGTCTCCTGATGTACTGGCCTGTCTCCTGGTAGCGCTTCCATGCTCTGGACACTACACTGACAGACACAGCAAACCTTCTTGCCACAGCTTGCATTGATGTTCCATCTTGGATGAGCTGTACTTCCTGAGCCACTTGTGTGGGTTGTAGACTCCGTCTCATGCTACCACTAGAGTAAAAGCACTGCCAGCATTCAAAAATTACCAAAACAGCAGCCAGGAAGTATGGGAACTGAGAAGTGGTCTGTGGTCACCACCTGCTGAACCACTCCTTTATTGGGGGTGTCTTGCTAATTGCCTATAATTTCCACCTGTTGTCTATCCCATTTGCACAACAGCATGTGAAATTGATTGTCACTCAGTGTTGCTTCCTAAGTGGACAGTTTGATTTCACAGAAGTGTGATTGACTTGGAGTTACATTGTGTTGTTTAAGTGCTCCCTTTATTTTTTTGAGCAGTGTATATGAATGTGCTGTAGAGAATGGTGGTGAGTATGGAACATTCACATTTAGGGGAGCCATTTATGGTAACAGGCTTTGGACAGATGTATGGAGATCAAGCAGTGCAGTTTTACACGTCACTGTGGTGTATATTTATAACATCTTGTGCACCATTGTGACATGTACAACTGCATCAACTTTTCTATTATTAAAGGGTGAAAGTCTATTTGTTTAGAGCCTGTTTTCATAAAAGGCTCCCATAAATGTGAGTGTTTACTACTAACCACCATTCTTTAGAGCACATCCATATATATTATAAATTGCAACATTACACTATTATTAGTTTCTTGTTTATTTGCTTTACATATATTTATAGTAGCCTGGTATATTTAAGGGGTAAGTGCCACTTTATTTATTAGCATTTCACTTTCACTTTTTGTTTTTGGTGTGGTTTATCACCTAAACAATAAGATGGTAACTGATATTTTTTTTCTTTTTTTTGTGGTATTTTAGGGACAATCTGTGACAAACTCTGTAATTTCTCTTGCCCCTGTCGAACACTGACCACCCCTCTAGCTCATTTAACTTCAAAGTAACCACAAAATTAAGAGCTCTCCCTGTGCGGCTGCCGTTTGTATAACCGAACAACACGTGTGCTGGAAAATGGCCATCTTGTCTCCGGAAAGCAGGAAGTGGCACTTGGTCATCGAGTGTCTGGAATTCTAAGTCTAAGTCACTTTGTACGAACGCCTGCCTCTATTCCCAACAAGCCAGGAGAGTGCTATTTGGTGAAAAGGTACACACGAACTAGAGGAACAATCGCTACCTATGAACCAGGGGAACTGTTAGGTATTTTGTTAATTTTGGGACTCCTTAAAGTAACCGACCGCTACCACTTTTCTCATGGATATATTTTGGGCAGATGCCACGTGTGCGGTAGGTCAAAACCTTATCCCGGTGGCGATTCGGATGGATGCGTGGGATCTGAGTGCTATTTGGACACTTTGGGCACGCAGATCATGGCTATCTCGGTATTTAGGATTTTTGGGGGTCCCTATACATATTATGTATATTTTGGGGTGTTTTAGGTTTTATTCTCTGTACCTCTAGTGCCTGGAAGTTAATTAGTTTAAGCAAAGTACACTCAATTATCTCACAGACATAGAGACGCCTGGGCATGTTTTACTATACTTTTGCTGAAGACCCCATGCTGGGGGTCTGTGTAAAAAAAGTGGGCAATCTGGCCATAATAAAGCATTCCAGTTGTACCCTTCATCAAGTCTCGACTGATGTTTGGGTATGCGAACGACAAAGCTCTTGAGTTTTCCCACGACCTGCTTGGATTTCGGGAGAGTGCGAATTAGCGTACTAGGCGAACGGACAATAATCACTGAACGCTCTAGGAGTTCACGAGAGTGCAAACATACTATACGAAGTACAAGGGGTTCGTTACTCTATCCACAGAGAATTATAGCTGCTATTATTCAATTACCCTTTAACGCTTTTTAATCACCATTCATTTCACACATATAGTATTCTGTTTTGAGTTAGATAGGTTATGGCTAGATTGGATCACACAATTAGGATTAAATTGAGTTAGAATAGGGGTCAAATTTTCCACTTGCTATTAGTTGTTGGTGAGAGGAACGTTTGACCTGGTAAGTAGAATTTCACCCATGGTAAATAAATTGTGGTTTGCAGTGGTGCGTAAATCTTAAGGTCTGTCTTGTAGCCTATGATGTCAAGTTTTAAGCCTTGGATTAGACTATAACTTGGAGTTCTAAAACAATTTCTAAGGAATTGACAGTCTACTGAGCTGAACAGGATGCTTTTCATATACAGGAATACACACCATTATAAGAAATGCACCATTAATCAGAAAGCCAGAATTTGGTGCAGCTAAGAAACACTCCCTGACTCTTTCTCTTCAATGTTTTCCAAAAAATAAAAAAAACACTTTTTAACACTTTTCTACTAGAGATGCCAAAAGTTTAGCCTCAGTCCACGGGAGCAGAAGAACTTGTAATGGTCTGGTGGGTTCACAGTTCTTTCTGATTAATAAAGGACTAACTGCTCCTTGGAGCACAGCAGGAATAAATATAAGAGTTGACTAGAAATGATGTTCGGTGTTAGAGTAGCAGGACATGCTATGATTGCATTAATATTTATTTGAAGTCTGTTCTTCTGAGAAGATTGAAAATGAAATGAAACAGTGACAACAAGGGAGGAAAGATAGTAATGTTTTTGTTGATGTTATGTCTGCAGAGTTTTAATACCAATGTGACTGGGTAGCCCGGACTTCAAATGAACTAACGAGAACTGAGAAAGTAGTAAGATTTTATTATTTGAGATAATGTGTATCTCATTGTAGGTTGGCATAATCATTATGGCAATTGAGGTCTTCCTAGCAAATGCATCTCATTTAGGTCTTGTGCATGATTTTACTGCTAAAACGCAAACACAAAATAAGGACAACTGAAGGATAAAAGATATAAAAAAAAAACTTTTGAAAGCTGTGTTGGTGCTAAATAAATGCCAATAATATTAATGTATACAAAAAAGGATTAATAACAAGTATTGAGTCTTGAAGGGCAAGGGATTTGACATAAGCAAGAATGCGTATGCATATTTTCTCATAGCATTAAAATGTACTTTTTATATTATTGAAAAACTGCTCACTAAATGTAATTTAATGTTATTATAGAATTGCATACAGTTATATTATAATAGCAAATGGTGTTCAGCAAGAATTAGAATACAATTTATTGTAGTAAAGAATATCATAAAATTATGGAAATCATGAATGAATAGTCTAATTTACCTAAATTGTTAGTATCACTGTGAGGATATGCATTAAAGGAACACTATATTTAAAATCTGTATTCCTAAAACTATAGTGTCCTTCTGCGTCCCCCTCCCTCGCGCCCCTCCTGCACAGCAGTTAAAGGGTTAAAAAATATTTTGTCACTTAGCTTATTGTCTCCACCTCCTCTGCTGTCAGTGCAGAGAGGAAACCTAATGCATATGCGTAGCGACGGCTGCACGCCCATTCGACCTTCCATGTAGGAAAGCATTGATCAGTGCTTTCCTATGGGAGATTTGAAGACACTGGACATCCTACTGCACAGCATGAGGAAATCCAGCATCATTTCATGGAGTCAAACTGCATGGGTGAAACAGCAGGAAGCGTCTCTAGTGGCTGTCTGGTAGACAGCCACTAGAGGCAGTCTTAACCTTGCAATTTCTGTTTCTCTGAAATTGCAATGTTTTACTTTGCAGGGCTAAAGGGCACAGAGACACTGCACCCAGACCACTTCAACGAGATGAAGTGGTCTGGGTGCCTATAATGTTCCGTCAATCGCCAAGGTTTATTGGATTGAAAACAAAACTGCAAAACTCAGGCTAAAACTACTGATTTAGAGAAGTTTTGCAACTTAGCTATTGTCACAGCTATTTTATTTCGGCTAAATTGAGTGCATAAATCCCTGACATATTGCCATCTGTGTAGCTTTAGACTAGGGCACTTACTATTTGTTGTGGAATATGTTAGCTGCAGATACTCTAGAGCTCTGTCTATTTTATCATATATAGTCATGGAAAGTGTGCGTATATGGTGATGTGAATTATTTAAGATTTAGCCTACTAAAGAAATGGGTGCCAACACTTTAAGTATTTCACGGACTATATCACATCTGTAGATATTGTCAGGATCTGCTCTGCTCTGTTCTGATGTCTGACTTGGCTTCTGGTATCCAGTACTCTTTTTACAATTCTTGTTTAGTTTTTCTTGGTTTTTCTGGTTTTCTATTCTATGTCTGGTTTTCTTTATGCTGGGTTTCTGGGTTCATTCTTATATTCCGTCCCTGGAATTCCCAGTCTCTTGGATTCATTTAAATGTTTGTTTTATGTTGCCACACCCATTTGTTTTCCATCATTCCTTTTGTTTCAGTGTTCCTGCAGGCAGCTGCTCAAGGCTTCTGCCCTTTCTTGCAGGTAAGTACCATGTGTGTTTTCCTTGGTTCTTTTAGCGAACACTAGGCAGAGTAGGACCTGCCAGTTATGGGGTACATTGGCGTTGTGGCAGGCTTATGCAATGTATGATCATATAATGTAACTAAATCCCCATGATTTTCATATATAGTGCTTAGTTACGTCTCCTCTTGTTTTGTCTATCAAATCTTATCTTGTTTTAGTTTGTATTCCCAGTCCATGTAAAGTCCTGTCCTGCCCTGCCCCTGTTTAGTTAATGTTCCCTTATGTCTTGTGTACATGTTCTGGGTTTAGCTTCCTATCCTTCTCTGGTTCTGGGTTCTACTAGTTCTGTCTTGTTTTCATGTTTGGTGACTACCCTAGCCTTATCTTGTTTCTAGTACTGGATACATCTCAGCTTATGTCTGCTCTGGCTTCTACTATAGGGTCTTGGTATGTGGTCTTACAAACGCTGGTGCTCAACACCAGGGGGCGTGCGGTTACCCTGCACCAGGCCCTACCTATCCACTTCCATGCTGAAGACTCTGCTCATCTCCACATCAGGCACAGGGGTCCTGGTCTTCGGACTGCCACCCTGACAGATATGAACATCAACATGTGTCTGTGACATATTTCAGATGCAAGTTTGAATGTGGTGTTGACTAAAATGTAAGTAAAATATAAATCAGAACATCATGGAAAATTGGTATAATTTGCATATCCATGACAGAAGAGGTCCACTGATATGAAAAATATGGTTCGAACCCATCTTGACCATGCTTATATTTGATATATAGAACAGAGATAGTGTCCACTCTCTTAAACATGAATACATTACAAGGGTTCTACTGTGACAAAATAATATAATATTCAGACTTCACTACATTCAACTTCAAACTTGTTTTAAAGCCCGTTTTTTTAAATGCATGACTTTCGTGGAAGTTTAGGGTGGTGATTTAAATACATTATTTGATTGTAAATTGCTTATTTCTTCCAGTATTTACACTGTACCCCATTTTTTTAGAAGTTTTTATTCGACTCTATTAACTGAATGACTGGGGTTGCTACGAGTTGCTACAAAAATTATTGTTGACCAAAGAAGATCTAGGTGCTTTAATTAAGCTCATTAAGTAATCTAGACTAGGTGACACCTTTATAAACTCTGCACGAATCCTGTGAGACGTAAATGAATTCAGATGATCTTCACTCTGCGGCACAGCACAGCAGATGTGTATCTATTGCCCAAGACTACTATTAGAGCTTTGTGTACTCTAAAATATGGCCCCCCAACAGAGAAAACAGGATTGTATGGCACTTAATGAGGCAGCATTACCCTCCTAGGGTGAACGGGATCATATACAGTTATATTAAGAGCAGTTCTTTAAGGAAAACTGTCAGCAGAACAATAATTTAGCTATTAATTCTCCAACTCACCAAAGTCACAGAGAAGGTCAGAGGAGAATAAACTTAAAAATGTAAAAAAAAATTACCTAGTGACATGAGATTAAACATTCAAGATAGAATATGTAATAAAGTTACAGTATAGTTAATCTATAAAATTTAAGCACAACTCAAAAATAAATTGGAAGGGAGCAGTTGCTGGTTACATTTCTGTATTTTTTCTGCTTTCATTATCTAAAAATAAAATCGTCCAGGAATCAGCAAGAGAAATAATTGAGGGTCCACCGTTTCCCCTATCAATGTAACGAGTCGTTGCATATTTATGTGTTTAGTCACCAAACAGCAAAATGATGATCAAACTGATTTTACCAAAAAGGAAATTAAATCATCTGGTATTTAGCCCTGTATGTTACAATTTTATTGTCACCACAATTTGTTGTTTTGCAAATAAATCCCCAAGAACAATGGAGTGAGTTTATAAATGAAAGATAGTTTAGATGTGTGTTGAGTAAGGATTTAGGATCACCGTTGATATCTGTAGTATAAGTCAAAGAGCCTCCGGAAGAACGATTTTAAGATCCTTGATGCTTATGGTCTGTTTTCCCGTGATCATCTCTGTTCGTATAATACTTTAAACACATTCAATATACGTATTTATTTTTTGTCTAAGGAAGAGAGTTCAAATGTACCTGTCTGATAATAATGTCAAGTAGATACATAGGACTTAAGTAAAATAATGTATTTTCCATACTATTACTAACGTAAGTTCCATACTATTCCTCTTGTTTCCCTGTTACTACACTCACTTATTTCCCCTTCTCCAGAATTTATGTCCATTCATTTGTGAAAAGACAAGCTTTGTATTTCACTTGCACAAGGTTAGATGACTTGAAAACTCTCTTGACCATAAACTGCAGCCAACTTACATTGACAGTTCTGGATAAAGTATCATTGGGATTTGCCAATGGTCCACAAAGAGTCGAATGTTGCCACATGACACATAGCAACTGAATGAAAACCAGATTCACTTGATGGTTCATAGAATGTGTTTAATTCCACTGCTTGTTGTTTAAGTTGTTCAAGATTTCTCGAGGGCTGCACCGTTCCTGTGGAACTCGCTTCCCTCCTCCGTTAGATGCTCACCCAGTCTACACTCCTTCAAAAAAATAGTTAAAAACCCACTTCTTCATAAAAGCGTATCAATTAAACTGTCAATAGCTCCTGACTGATTCCTCTTCTGCAACTGTCATTAGTCTAATACTATCCTTACCTTTTTGTGTCATTTTACCCCACTCCCTCTAGCATGTAAGCTCATTGAGCAGGGCCATCAACCCCTCTGTTCCTGTGTGTCCAACTTGTCTGGTTACAACTACATGTCTGTTCATCCACCCATTGTAAAGCGCTGCGGAATTTGACGGCGCTCTATAAATATCATAATAATAATAATAATAATAATAATAATAATAAAGGTAATATGGGGGCCATTGGTACCACAGGCCAGTTTATTATTCGATCGTAAGAAATGCTACTTGTTTGGACACTCACCATGCATTCACTCACCATTCTGTAGATTCCTCTTAAACAAATAAATGGTTTCCGGGATTATGGCTCACTGCTGCCAACAGACTTTAATTCTGCTATCACGTGATTACAACTTTCACATTGAGTAGTTACACCTAATTGGCATTGACATTAACACATCAGCTTTAAGCATTAAACAATTAATTAGCATAAAATGCACAATCAGCCTCAGTTAAAGTCAATTCAAATTAACAATTTATTCATTCAAATAAAAGGGAGTAGCTTGAGTATTGGTTGGCTTAAAGCAAACAACTTGAACTGACTTTTAAAGGGACACTGTAGGCATCAAAACAACTTTAGCTTAATGAAGCAGTTTTGATGCATAGATCATTTATCTGCAGTTCACACTGCTCAATTTTCTGTCATTTAGGAGTTAAATCACTTTGTTTATAAAGCCCTAGTCACACCTCCCTGCATGTGACTTGCACTGCCTTCCTAAACACTTCCTGTAAAGAGAGATCTACTGTTTACACTTCCTTTGTTTCTGTTTATGCAGCTCTAGTCACGCCTCCCCTGACTGTGACTCACAAAGCCTGCATGAAAAAAAGGTTTAATTTTCAATCAGATATTAAATTACTTAAGAAGTGTTTAACTCCTGATGTGTAAATTGAACTTTAATCACACACAGGATGCTTCTGTGGGGTCTAGCATACTATTAACAGAGCTGGAAATAAGAAATTCTAAATTAATAATAATGTAAAGTAAAGGATGTTTAGACATTAGATCTCTTTTTACGGGAAGTGCTTAGTAAGGCTGTTCAAGTCACATGCAGGGAGAGAGGTGTGACAAGGGCAGTATAAACAAAGTGTTTTAGCTCCTAAATGGCAGAGAAGTGAGCGGTGACACTGCAGGGGCATGATATATACACCAAAACTGCTTCATTAAGCTAAAGTTGTTTTGATGTATCTAGTATCCCTTGTATCTCTAGTATAAACTCAGGTTAATGCATATTAAGACTAGGCTATGTTGATATTAATGGTGGGGTAATTAATTTTATGTGCAAACAGATGTGATTAAACTCATATGTTTCAGATTTCAATTAGCTGCTTTTACGCAGCTTCTTAAGACTACAACCTCTATACGTATTTATTTATTTATTACTCGTATTTATAAAGCGCCAACAGATTCCGCAGCGCTGTACAATTAGTGGAGAACGTACAATATACACAAGAGGTAGAGAGAGCCCTGCCCGTAAGCTGATAACTAGCCATTGGAGCTCTTTTATACAAAGTGCTTGGCTAGATGGCCCGTGAGCTTACAATCTAAAGGATATAGTGGGGATTGGAGACAAGAGGTAGCAGGGGGAATCTGGAGGTGATGGCTGAAAGAGTTAACAGAGAGAAGCAGCTATGGGTAAAATTTTAAGGGAATGGAGAGGTAATAGAGGGAGAATCTCAAACAGCTGGAGGAGCATGCTATATATTTAGGGGGAACCTGGGTGAGTGGGAAGTGGGGAGAAAAAAAAAAGAAAAAGAAAATGTGCTCTAGATTTATATTATTTAATTTGAAAAAACTTTTGTCAATCTACTTTCATCAAAATTCAGTCATGTTATTATAAACCAATTCCTTACATTGCATGCAGAGCTCTAAATAAATCAACTGTATCTGTTTGTTTTTATCAATAAAATTACATATTGTTGGTTTACCTCTACTTATCGTACACAGGACTTCAGAATTTGTTGCCATTGTATAAATTAATGATAACAGTATTTGTAATTATGTTTTACTTGATTAACTGCAATTTGCATCTACTTAATCTTTAATGCAGCGTAGAGATTGTTTAGGAAATGTATTACTAATGTATGTAAAAATCTATAATAACAGAGTTTTGAACAAAATGATAGTAAATCCGAAATAGAGGATATAATAGTACATGAAGTATACTAGAGTATAGGAGATAACATTTAAATATAATACAAAATTAATCATTGAGACAAATAATAGATTAGATTGGTTTAATAAACAGCTATTTAAAAATATATATTTAACATGTTTAATGAACATATTTAAAATACCAATTCAACATAGACATTGTTAAAGAGGACACTGCTCAAATGAGCTTACAGTCTAGAGGAGGTGGGGTAAAAAACATGATAGGACAGGAGATAGCAATTAAACAAGGTAGGAGTGAATCCGAGCTGGAGGAGAGAGTAGCGTGCTGCCCTTTAGGAGAGAGTAAGGGACAGGTATGTAAGGTAGAGGTTATTCTAGGAGGCCATAAGCTTCCCTGTAGAGATTTTAAGGCACTTTTTAAATGATTGAAGACTAGGGGAGAGTCTGATGGCGGTAAGCAGGCTATTCCATAGGAAGGGAGCCGTCCACGAGAAGTCCAGCAAGCGTGAGTTGGCCGTACGGGTGCGAGCAGCGGACAGGAGAAGGTCACGGGCAGAGCAGAGAGACCTATGGATCTGTGAAGAGATATAAGAGGGGCTAGAGTTGTTCAGTGCTTTATAGGTATGGGTTAGCACTTTGAATTGACTCCTATAGGATATAAGGAGCCAATGTAAGGACTAGCAGAGGGGTGAGGTGTGAGAGGACCAACTAGAGAGGAAAATCAGTCTGGCAGCAGCATTCATTACAGATTGTAGCGAGGCAATATGGCTTCTGGAAAGACTAATTAAGAGAGAGTTACAATAGTTATTAGAGATTACTAGAGCATGCAAGCTCCTTAGTAGCGACTTGCATAAGAAAGGTGAAGGTGCAGACGATGTTTTTAAGGTGGAATCAAAAGGATTTGGCAACATGCTGGATGTGAGGCTCAAACGTTAAGGCCAGATTTAAATATAACACTAAGACAATACGATTGTAAGGATTTGCTGATGTGTATACCACCAACTTGAAGGGAGAGTGAGAGAGGAGGATCAGTATTAGGAGGAGAAAAGACAAAAAGTTAAGTTTTAGAGAGATTGAGTTTCAGAAAGCAGGAGGACATCCAGTCAGAGATGGAAGAAAGGCAAGCAGTGACACGTTGCAGGACAGCAGGGGAGAGGTCCGGGAGGAGAGATATAACTGGGTGTCATCAGCGTACAGGTGGTATTGCAAACCAACTGAGGTAATACGTTTGCAAGAGAGGCAGTATAAAGAGAAAATAGAAGGGGACCAAGGACAGAGCCTTGGGGGACTCCAACTGAGACAGGACGAGGGGAAGAGGTCTCATTAGAAAAGGAGACACTCAATGAGTGTTGGGAGAGATAGGAGGAAAACCAAGAGAGGCCAGTGTCAGAGACCGAGTGATTAAAGAGTTTGGAGAAAGAGAACATGATCAACAGTGTGTGTGTGTATATATATATATGTATATGTGTGTGTGTGTGTGTGTGTGTGTATATATATACAAACAGTATAAAGCTGAACTTAATGGATGCGTGCCTCTTTTCAGCTATGTGCTATGTAACTATGTAATATTTAAGTAATTAGTTATTTGACATGTTTTTGACATTACAGAAAAGTTCAAAGTGCACCAAAAGCTAAAAAAAAAAAAACTAAACAGGCACATTTTTTTTTTTGAAACTCTGGAAACATATGAAATCTATTTTAAACAACTTTTTAATCAAAACGATAACAACATGGAAAGGAAAATCATCTTAGACAAATCGTACCAAATGTGTTTATATCATAACTATTTAGCTATGAAGACAATTAAACAATCCCAAGAGGAACAAAGAGTAAAGCTAGGTTATGTTTCTGATGAATTACATCTTAGTGTTATGCAATTAGAAAGAGTATATAAATTAAATCTTTGAACATCTATGAAACGACTTCTCAAATCAGTTTTACATACAGCTGTGACCTTGTGCCTTTTGATTGAATGTATGGCTATATTTGCCTGCTTTGTTTAATAACAAGAATAATGCAAGAATATGAGGTGCATACTACACACATCTTAAAACACATAGAAAAAAGAATGTTTAAATCTGTGACATATGGATGAGACATGTTGCATACTTTGAAAAGAGCCCATGTTATTGTACGTTATTACATTAAAGAGGTGTCTTAGACATGCCTTGAGTGTGAAGTTTCATACACGTGAAACTAATACAATTTAATAACATTGGCATTTATGTGAGTAATACATGAATTATATATTTTCTTTATTTTTTGATGCAAGCTATCAAAAAATAAACCTCCATTGATGTAATTTTGTTGTTTGACTTGTTAGAAAGAATGAGTGGAGAGAACAGACTTCTAAAAGTCTGCTGTGATAGGTAGCTACCTAAATGGGTCTTACATTTCTCCGCAAAGTATATTTTGTTATTTTTATTTGTATCCTAGTTATTTTTTAGAACAGCTTAAATTATTTACAGCAGGAGAATGGCAGAATTCAAAACATTTATGACATATGGAATTAATTGTAACAACTCAGATGCTTTTTTTTCATTCACAAATTGTTTATGTTTAAATCATTCCTACTGTTTTATTAAAAAAAATTCTGACTATATTGCTTGGAACAAGGGAAAGCCAGGGTCAAATCAACAACACATTTTGATGATATATAGATGATATTTTAAGTATTGATCCTTCCTATGGAAGCCATGTGTTCAACATACACAACACTACTGCACTAAGGCCTCAATGTAGTACTTTTGTAAAAGCTTTTAACATGATGTAATATCATCAAAAATATAAAAAAAATGTAAAATTGTGATATTTTAAATTTTTTGTAAAGTTTTGATATTTTTGATGCATTGATACATTTTTATGCATGATATATTTTTAGCATTTTTGATATTTTGAAAATATTTATTTTAAAGATTTACCCCAAAATTTAACTGATTTTAAAACCGTATCCAACAATATTAAATTGAAGTCATAATCAGAAGTGATAGCATTTGCTTCAGACTAAGAGTCTGATTCCTCATGAAGGTCTGATTTTTTTTTAGTTTAGTCACTGTTCTACCTTATGTGAGTTGGATTAATGAATTGCACACAAATCATCTGCCTATTTACAGAAAGCTTTAGCGTTCTAATTTTGTTATGTTAGTCCAGCTTTATTTGAATTACACATCAAGGACATTTAGGGTGACTTTGTATGAGCTATACGTGGGTTCAGATTTAAATATTCAGAGTACCATATAAGGAATATCTCAGTGAGTTTGTTTTAACTGTTAATTTGTATTAAAGGGGTTTAATTTCTAGATTGTAAGTCTGTTTGAATAGGGTCGTTTTCACTTATTATCTCTGTTATTTATTGTATTTAACGGGGAAGACCAACAAATGGACCAATGGAAAAAAAAAAATCCAATCTAACATAAATAATTATAAGACATGGCTAAATTACTGTTCTTAGAGTACATGGTGACTATTTTTCCTATGTTTGTTTAACCCAACGCCTATTTAACCCCTTGTGGACCAAACTTCTGGAATAAAAGGGAATCATGACATGTCACACATGTCATGTGTCCTTAAGGGGTTAATTGTTTATTTGTTGATTCAAAACTAAAAACAAAACTCTCATAAGAGAGAAATACTAACAGAAAAAAAAGTGTATTTGAAAAATTCAGTACAAGATATTACCACTCAGAAACATCCTAAACTAAAGACAAAAAGAAGGAAACAAACAGAGAAACAACCACCAAAATACACATCCACACAACAGGTGCTCCCCCACAACCATAAAAACAGAAGCTCAACGTTAAAATGGTTTTACAGAAATATGGGCAATAAATAAAATTCTATATGGAACAATCCATTATTGTAAACAACCAATTGGCATTCCAGCTCATATTAATAATACAATGTCCACATCTATTGTTCAAAATAGAATCAAGTACCAAAAGATAATAGCTCATTACTAACTTATGTGTAGATTGAATAATAGAGCTTGATAGTTGCTTTACCTCAAAGTTATAACTTTAGTTGGGTATAGAATACACAATTTTTGTATGTCAATTACTTGTCAAATATCCTCATTCTACAATTGCAGAGCGCTTCAAAAATATATTGGCACTATATAAATTCTAATAATAAACAGCAAATTGTAGAGAATTTTAAAAAGGTTACAATTTAGAGACAAAACTAGCCAAGGTCTAACAGTAACTGAGTTGTCGAATTTTTCCAAATCAGCACTTTTTGCTTAAATTTCGCAATTTGGCTTCAATTCACTGATCAGATTCCCAAGAATGAAGGCACAAACACATTAAGGATGTAGATTAAGGAAACAGTTATGATAAATGTAGACAAACTTCTTTAGTAAATAGCAAAGGTTACCCTGAGCGCAGAAGCAGATTGCAAAATTTAGCAGAATATTGTCCATGCTGGCCTATATTTCATAACTGTTGTTAACGTATTACATTTGACAGCTTAGTGAATAAACCTCTACCTTAAATACTTAATCCCTTAAACCTGTCAGTATTGACATTCGTACGTCACTGCACCTACAGCAAGTGAGCCCATTAAAAATAATATATATATGCCAGTTCTGTAGATGTTTTTTTTTCACAGACTAGGAAAATGTATTAATTATTAAGGTCTCCATTGTAAAAGTCACACGTTAATTATACGCAGACTGAGAGAGCATGGCATTGCAATAAAGAGCACATTTTAGTAACAAAATAACAATAACAGCTGTTTTTAAGTTAAATTTAGAATGCAGAAACATGAAATCCACATTAAGTATGTGGAAAAGAGGGATTGTAGATTTTCTGTTGATGCATAATGTTTCCCTATAATTGGCAACTTTATGCACTTACATGGCAGGAGGTATAAAATGAAGCGTTTGCATGCCTTTAACCTTTATTTCTGCTTTCGTAAATTGCACAGAATGTAGCATTTCTCTGAACTCTCGGGGACACATTTTAAGAATGTAAAAATAAAGATGGTATCTAATAAATCCGACTTTTTCAAGCAGAATATTGAGAATTACAAAATGTGCTTTTAGGTTCCTATAAATAAATATTTCTGAATTACACTATTGCTCACAAAACGCTGGTGTCTTGTCTGCCTTCTAAAAACAGGAAAAAAACAGGATATTTAATGCAATTTAACATCTTACATAATTAATATTCATGTTGGGTGTACTTTCACATAGGACACATGTGCAAGTGTGAGCCCCAAGCTCTATCTATCTATTTATTATTATTATTATTATTATTATAATTATTATGTTATTATTTACAAATTCCGCAGCGCTTTACAATGGGTGGACGAACAGACATGTAGTTGTAACCAGACAAGTTGGACACACAGGAACAGAGGGGTTGAGGGCCCTGCTCAATGAGCTTACATGCTAGAGGGAGTGGGGTAAAATGACACAAAAGGCTAGGATGGTATTAGACTAATGACAGTTGCAAGAGAGGAATCAGTCGGGAGCTATTAACAGTTTAATTGATATGCTTTTATGAAGAAGTGGGTTTTTAATTATTTTTTTGAAGGAGTGGAGACTGGGAGGGCATCTAACGGAGGAAGGAAATGAGTTCCACAGGAACAGTGCAGCCCTGGAGAAGTCTTCAGCAGAGCGTAAGGGCCTAGATGGGACATACTTGTTTATTAGTGAGGATATCTATCTATCTATCTTCAGAAAGCTTGTGACTGTTCAATTACAGACTTCCCAGTGCAGCTCAATGATGAGTCTATGCAAGACAGGTGTTCTGGGCAATTTTTGCCTCCTGAGTTTAGCTCCACTGAGTTAAAACAAACCAGAAAGTAAAAGGACAAGTTTTCTAAGTATCAGCCAGGGGGTGTAACAAAGTTAATTTGTAAAAGTGAAAAAAATAAAAAGTACTGGAAATGACAGAAATTTTGTAAAAAATCCAAAAAGTTAGAAATGGTCTAGATGTACCTTGATCTGTACCTTGATCTGCAGAGAGGCATGCAGGCTCTGTTTCTGCATACCTTTTTGCCCCCATGTATGTCGTAGCTGCAAGTTCTTTTAATTGGAATAAAGGTAAATTATCCTGGTCTTTGGATTGAGAAGTTTACATAAAACATTAGCACAGAAACCCTATACTACATATATTTACTCTTGCTTAAAATACTAAAAACTGTTCTTATAGAATATAATAATTTTTGTTTAATGGAAAATATTTTACTTCTCATATTAAATTGAAACTGTCATGACATATTCACCTTAACGTATAAAAGCTTCTAAAACAACACGCATATATTTTATCTTAAAGATAAATAATTTATTTAGTGCTTTTAGAAGCTTTTAAGGTGATGCTTATCTCTTTTCCAATGTGCCAGTGTCGATGGTTGTTACACACATGTTCCATCTGCCCCCTGGTATCTCCTTCCTCCTAACTCTCTCTAACATGTCTGAACTGCAAGCCAGTTCCCCCCATGATGCCATCACTTTCAGCACATTGGCGTCAGAATGAAGTGATGCTCTTGTAATAGGAATATCGAAGCAAAAGGGTATGGGGGGCACCTGTACTGTTTTTTTGTTGTTGTTTTTTTTTTGTTATCCCATGTTACTCATTTGTCCACAAATGATTGACAGGTGGATTTCTGCCCAAATTATTAAACATTTCTCACCTAAAACTCGCGAGTTTGCTAGCATATCTGGAAGTACAATGTATGAATGTATTATTATGCATAATTTCATGCTGCGCTTTGTACACCACAAACGATACAATGTAAGTTAACAGAATCAATTCATTTTTGAATGTTATGTTTTTCACGTGAATGTTTTAGTCAGCATTTGATATTATGTATGAATAACAAAAAAATTGAAATCAGATGAAATGTCCCTTTTTTTCCCAGCGAATACCTAAAGAATAATGTTGGAGCAGGTAGTGGCCATTTGTTTTACGGGGGCAGAAGGAATCATAAATCTTGCAAAGCACAAAATGCTAACAGCATGAACAAACAACAAAAACATTTCTTAATGACTAGAACTTAATAGTAAATATCCTCTATTTGATTTATTACTCACTTTAAAAAACAGTACAGAGCCGAACACCTCTAGAAAGCAAATGGCTGCTAGTTTTAGGCTTATTTCTCCAGACGTACCAAATAATATCTAAATTCCATATCGGTATGTTACAAAGACTATGCATTTCAAAATGTCATTAAGGCTGATTCTTTATGCAAATTACCTTCAGGAAAAATAATTAATTTTGTGGTTTTGTTTTTGCATTTTGCATTTTCTTATCATGTCTTTTACGTATGCTTATCAAATATATTAATGATTAACAGTGAACAATTAAAACTTTCACATCAACCAGAATCAGATTTGATTATTATTATTATTGACAGTTGGGAGGGAGACAAACGGGTTGATGTCAGGATAGTAAGTGTAAATGGAACACTGGAAGAAAGTAAAGAACTTGGATGAGTTTGACCGAGAGTAACTTGTAACGTTGAAGTCATTTTGCCTCGTTCCGTCAGCGGAGAGTAAATTATTGCGTTTGGTGGGTCTTTAATAGTGTGCTTATACTTAACTTATAATTTGTTAATTATTTATGAGACATTTATCCAAATGGTCAATAAAGTGGTTCGGGACAACAGCTGTCAGAATTATTTGCACTGCACACTATGAGCAAGAGCTAGCTGAATATAGAGGTGGATGTGTTTTGCCCTGTAATTACTTTTTGTTGGGGCTGCCAGTAAGGCTATTTTCTAGTGTACAATGGATGGAGAATATCTTCCTCTGGTAGTTTGCTCTTTGCAGTATGTGTGAGATGGAGATTGTGATAGGTTTGGATTGTGGCGGGGTCCTTATACTAAATAGAGGAAGGAAACAGGCGGATGAATCCAGGTGTGCCTAGGCAGTAGTACAGGACTGACACAGTTTTAATTGCATGTATCCTTTAAGTGTTTTATTGACACAAAATGTAACTGGATAAACTTAGGTGTGCATTTTGTTTATGAGCAGTGGTTCGGTAAGGGTAAAAAGTAAATGAGTGGTGTTTTTATTGGGATTCTAGTGAGGCTTGTCTATGAGTGACTATGAAAATATTAATCAGCAATATAATGTAAAACGCTGGTAAAAGTGCATAGCACATGCTCACTTGACCAACTACTCAAAAGGACACATCAAGCCTCGTAACAACATCTGATTGCAGAAGTTAGGGTTCAAGGAATCTTGAATCTATTTTGTCCCTCTGTGTTCAGCTGGTGTGCTTTTTGCCATCGTAAGTCAATATTTTTTTAGCCCCCAAGGTGTTATCAGTAATTTGTAGCAATTATGTTTTCAACCAGCAAGCAAAGACTGTTAAAACAAATGTGCAAAACAAAACAAAGCAATACAATCTTTGAAAAGTATGTAAGAATTATATATAAACTTACTATAAGCTTGTATTACTGGGCATACCTCTCAGTTGGGGATTTTCTCCTGTCTCCCCCTCTCCCTTTTACCCACTCATCTTGGTTTCAGACCAGTCCACTAATGACAGAAACAGGGTATCATTGTGCAGTAGCAAGAGAGAGGAAAGTGACACCGGAGCCTGCTCTACACGATCACACTGATCAGACTCCCTCTCTTCTCTCCCTGTCAGGATATTGCAAGGTGAATAGATCTTCCAACTGCACATGTGTTAATCTGTCAGGCATGCCCATTGCACTTTTCCAGCATTCCTAGGGATAGGACACTGATTGGTCAGTGGATTGGGTGTGGAAAGCATAGGAAAGAAGAAGCAGGTAAATATGAAGAAGAAAAAAAATCATATTTACCTGCTTTTTGCCATCCTGCAGAATGAGGCAACTGTCTCATTCTAAGCTAAACCTTTTGAATGAGACAGTTGTCCCAAAGTAATGCATGTTCCTTTAACCTGTATAAATATTTTGTAGATTAAAGAAAAAAAAAACGGAATATATGGAATTAAGAAAAAATATATTACCATTTATAGAAAAAATGTATGTGATCATTTTAATTTCTGGATCAACACATTTGGGGAGGTGGACATCTGAACGCCAATGGTTGTGTAACTTATTCTTTTAATATAATTAACTTTGTGAAAACTCTAAGTGAACCATAAAGTGTCAGTACTAACTGACAAACCAGCACACATCTGACACTAAACTTCTAAACAATCTAAAATAAATATACATTTTTTTTCATTGCTAACATATGTGGCACAAGCAGTGACTGTCAGTATACATGTACCATAATAAGCAAAGATCACACATTTATTTAATTAGCATAAAAGTACAAAAAGGTAGAGAAACGTGTTAGATCTGAATATTCTTTACTTGAGTACAAAATGATAGAAAAAACTATTCCCTTTCCAGGGAACCAAAATACCAAAAAGCATAAAATGAACACAGATCCCAAACTGTGTTGTTATTATTACTTCCTGTGATGTAATACACAAACACAAATAAGTGTATGTGAACATGAACACTCGTTACACACATTGTGCGTCGTAAAAGTGACTATGCCATGCAATCACGTTTACAAACAAAACAAGAAAAAAATATTAACTTTTAAAAAATGTAAAATTAAATAAAACTAGCAACAGAAAGCTGCAAATTTAATCTTAAATTTTATTGCTTTAAATTTGGATGAAATCCAAATATTTTGCACATATCGAATGATAGCTTTCATGGTTGTTAAATGTTAATATAATAATTTGATGTTTTAAGTCATTAAAAAGTGGAGTATTTAAAGTTAATAAAACCTCTATTAGTGCATTCAGAAAACTTGTGCCAAAAAAGGGAAGGATCAAACCAGAAATGAAATTATATAAAATGAGGAAAAGGGTAGTGCTTGAGGTATTTGATTAAAGCTACTCTACAAGAGTGGTGGTAGGTAGAAATAAATGTAAAGGTAAAAGACAGTGGCACGTAAGCAATTTATGCTAATGCAGACTCGGTAAATAATGAATCTCACAAAAGAATGAATAACCAAGGTATTGTGACAAAGGAAATCTTATGGTGCAACATCTTATTAACCAGTTTTACAGAAGCAGGATTTTTCAACATTTTGGAAGGTAGAAAGTAATTCTGACACATATTACAAATGTGACATCTGAAAAATAATTAAGCCACTAAACACCAACAGAGGAAAATATAAAGTTATGTATTTACCACACTAATTTGTGCTTGCTTTTAAACCCTATGCCAACCAGAACCATCACCTGGCATCCATTTATATCCACCAATGAGTGGGGCTCAAGTGAAGACAATATTATGAATACAATCCACATCCTCCATAAACCCTTAACGTGACACTGTGGGTACTGTAAGGGACTATAGTGTCTGGAATCCCCATGTACCCTACTTCCATTAAGTGTTAAACCATTTTTTATGTTTTATTGCTACCAAAGATTCCCAAAGCAGCCCACCCCTCTGTGCTGCTTGGGGTAATGAGGAAACATCAGCGATAAAACCTGCAATGTCAGCTGACTACTTTCAGCCTATTACTGTCACTATTGCTAGTATGAATCGATACGGCTAGAAGGAAGTGTGTTATCTGTGCCTTAGCCACCCCTCCATTGGAGACGGGCTGTGAGTAGCCAGGGACCCTCATTCACTTTTAAACTACTTGAAAATGGGTTAATACTGATTGTTGGCAGATCATCAGTGGTAGCCAGCACTATACAAAAAGTCAATGAGATGAAATGGTTACAGTGTATAGACTCTATCTTTAAAACACTGTTGTCGAATAAATATGAGAACTGGGTTGAGAATAACGGGATTCAAGTAACTAGTTCACTTAGGGTTTTATACCGTGTTTTGGTTGTTGGTTGTTATTGGTTAGTGAATTGATTTGACTGGCAAACTATTGTGAATTTAATTTTGCTTCCATTTTCCATTGATCTTGCTGACTTGAGAGTAATTGCAATAAAAACAGAGAATATGAGAACTCTGAGAATGGACAAAAACTTTGAGAAACTCAGTAGCTTGCTCTTCGGTAAATCCCTGTTTTGGTCTCAAAATAGTTTTTGCTCACCTGTGCCATTATAGAGAGAACCAGTTCCAAGGAATATCGGACTAATCCAACCCAAAAGGGCAGACCAGAACTGAAAGTTCTCTTTGTACGAGAGAAACAGAAACCCCGGACAATCAATTTGGCCTTCTCTGGGCTTCGTCAGCGAGGCTGATACCTCTATTGGCATACTTGAAAGTAACTTCTATTGAAAAATCTCTATGCATCATGAGATTTTCAGACTTCGTCCAGGACTTTGCTTATTTGTGACATGGCTAGAAAGTCTGTTTTTTAAAGCTGTTACACTAAATAGCTGATTTACAAATGTATTTGATTTGATGAGTTATACTATTTCATATATAGTCTAGTAAATTGACTGCAGCTTAATTAAGTTCTTGATGTCAAGGTTTTTAACTGGATAATAAGTATGATATCCCAGCTTTGTAGCTCACATGTTACATAAAACTCTAAGATAGAATTTCATCTCCCAGTCTGAATCATTCCTAATGCTTTAATTGCCAAACTCTCAAATAGTTAACCTCTGGGTTGGTTTCCATCCACATGGACTTGTTTTTCACTTCTTTCATCCAGAGCTTCTGTTTCATTGTGTGCAGGGAACTCTGACTGTGCAGACATTGTACATTATAGATATTCTTCTTGATACTGGAACACAAAGTGCAGACATTTAGAAAAGCAGACATCTGATAATGTCACCATCTGCGTGCGCCCAAAACATTAAAAGCTAGGTTTTAATTACTGAAAAGTTCAGTTCATATCGTGTGGAAGTCAGATATGAGAATTGTGTTCATCTAAAAAAAAGCTGTTAAATACTTGAAATAGGAAGGAGATATATCATTCAATAACATCGACTAGAAAGAGTGCGAAGAAATATATCAATGGCACAAATAGCAAACTGGACAACTTGTGCATAGTGCTACCATTGGAAACTCCCACATCAAGTACAGTCTTTGGCTAAATTCTAAATTCTCTTTATTATCAATTTGGAGAGGAGATTTTTTTTTTTTTTACTTCAAAACATTAAGATATCAGTTACTTATTTTGTTGTATAAGAAAGGTACGTATTTAAGATTATTATTGATGTCATTTCGTATCTGTTGTAATAGTTAATGCATCATCAGCAATATGGACTGTTTGCTGATTAAATGTCTGCCCATTTAAACTCGTATCCCTTGAGGAAATAAAAAGTACTAAGTTGGAGCTTGTGAGATCGCTCAGTTGGTAAATTCTCTGACTACAGAGCCTGTTCAAGGTCGCAAGTTCAAATTCTGGCAGGATCAACTCAGCTCTTCATCCTTCTGAAGTCAATAAACAAGTACCATCCAATGGGAGATATTAACATGTATAATTATTCATTTGCCGATTCGGTTAATTCCAACAGTGTGTGCTGAAATGTAGTTGAGTGTTAATTGGAGGAAGGAGCTATATAAATACTATTTGTTATTAATATATATTTCAAGGTATGAGTAATATTTAAATGCGTCCTTACTGGTAATGCACTTTCATATTATTAATGGGGATTTCTAATATTCCAGAATTTTTTATATTATGTTTATATAGTCGCATTTGGAACTCGGCGTTGCCATCTTGGTTCCAAGTTAATCACTGTTGTAAGTTAAAGATACAATTGTATTCTCTTACCAGAGTTTACTCTGTTTAATGAATAGCAATTCATCCATTGAAGTAGGAAGGGTAAACCCTTACTCTGCTAAGAGATTTTATCACCATATCTTCTCTTCCAATCCAATATGTGCCCTGGCTGTGCCAGCACTGAACTGGATTGCGACAACAATTGTTAAACCTTTAATATATAATGAAAAGAAAGTGGAATATCATATGAAAAAAAGGTTGACACATATTAGAGGCGATTTTTATTTTTCTATTCAACAGTGTGTTTTTTCAATACAACTTTTAATATTAAAAATAATAATAATAATAATACAAAAAAACTGTTACGTTTTATTTTATTTTTATTCTTCAATGGTTTTTGCCAGCCTGATATTGTGAAAGGAGGTAAGTGTTTATTTGTATTTAGGATTTAATATTTTCACATATCCGTTCGTAAGCTGCTGTTTGGAAGAGAAGAGGTTAAAATAAATGCAAGTGAACTTTCTGTACAATATATTAGTTAAATGTGTGGAATTACTTATCTGTTCAATGATAAGACCTTGGAGTTATTATTTATGAAAGTCGAGCAAGCACAATGTCAATAACATGGCAGGAAAACATGAATTTTCCAATAAAAACATTTTACTTCAGGGAGAAAGTATTTATGTCCTTGCAGAATGCTATGATACAAACAGTGTGTTGGTTCAGCATAGTATTCCTGGCAACAGACCTAGAACATACAATCATATTAAATGTTCGCGTTTAAATTGCACAAATCGTCTTCATGATCTCTTTTTTCATAATGATTCATTATTTGGTGATTTAAGATGGGAATAATTCCAAGATTTAGCCCACCAAGACACACAAGGTTAATGTAAGTATAAATATATGTTGTCAGAGATGTAATGGCTATTCAAAGTAAATTTCAATTTTTAGGACAAAATTGACAATTACTAGAATTTGTTTTCCGTTTTGACTCTTTTTGCCGAATTACACTTTGTTTACTACGAATTCTTAACAATTCTCAGTTTGGTAAATAACACTGACCGTTTCATTCTAAACCCTGCAGATTTTATGGCATTTAGAGGGTTATTCACTAAATATCACATTGTGTTTATAAAGGGTTCCCAAGCTTTGAATTCTCATTAGCACGACTCTACTTCTCTCTCTTATTTGTCTCTCATTTCCCCGGACGACAAGTGGTGGAATAGGAAAGTTTAAAACCTCCCTTATAGTAACGCAGGAGTCCTATTTACCCCCTAGGGTTTATTTATTTATATATATTTTTTTTTTTCATTTTGATGGCTGGTTAGCAAGTGCTGACCAGACGCAACATAATTAACCCTCACATTGACAATGGTTTTGTAAGTATTTGCTGCCGCTGCTAGCCAACAAACATTTCAGATTTTTTAAATCTGGACTTGGATTTGAAGAATTTGGGCTCGGATTTCAGCTGTCCAGTGGTATTTGGTCCATCAACAAGTTCAAGCTTACTCGTAGCCTTAATTGACAAATCTGTTTGTTCCTGTACCATTTGGACTTTAGAGAATAATCTTTCAATACCATATGAAAACCCAAGTCAGTAATACATACAAAGAATTGTTAGGACTCGCCCACCGCTTTAAGGTCCACGTTACTTCTTGTATTTTATTTTATCCAAACTATCTAAACTCACAATGTTGCCAACAGCATTTATGTAACTATGTATCTCTCCAATAGATTTCTACTTTATAAACAAACCAATTCTGCTAATTCTGCTACTAAGTTGAATAATGATGTGTCCAAATAGTCAAAGATTCTTCCAACCAGACATCTGTGTTCAAAAATGAGTTGAATAACTTAAAGTGAAATCCCTTTTCTTTAGTGTTGGTTCATACTTTTTTCATTTTAGAAAAAAAAGCATAATAATTCCTTTTTTTTTTAAATCATAGCCTTATATAATTAGATGGGCAAAATTTTAAGTTTAAATACATTGAAGCTAAGGGAAGTAAGATGAAAAAGATGCCCTCCGGCTCTAGTCTTACACAGGCAATTGTATTATTATATAATGTAGTCTTTTGAAACGCTTTGATGTGAAAAAGGATCTTTCAGTAATAATCAGATTGGTAAGATCATCAGCATTAGGCATTATAGGAAAGGACAGAGAAAAAGTACATATAATGTATAAACAAGTTCACTGTCAGATGAAAGGCATATATTTAATCTGCTGCATTAAATGTTCTATAAATTATAAAGCATATCATACGATTTTTAGCATTTGTATACATCTTACAAAGCTCAATTCTTCAAGGGAATATGGATTTTTAGATTATAATATTAGATACAAGGATATATGGAATGATGAAAATGGAATTGATTTAATTTAGTAAGTGCATTTTGATAAATGTAACTTGGAGTGGCTTTTGTCACACTTTGCATATATTTTTTTGCTGTGTACAGTCTTTACTCTATGACAGCTATGGTCGTACCACTTGGCATAGCAGCTGTGATATAGAGAGCAGAGCCGAGTGCCCAAAAGGTAGAGCCACAGATGAACTACAATTTATGTGATGCTTCTTTGTCATTCTAAATACATGTAAAGAATAATAGCAGTTGTAGTTATACAACATATCAGGATCTAACTTTTGGGCTCCCCAAACTTGAGAATATATATATCAAAGAGATTGTGGTGAGGCCAAAAACAGTCCTCACAGTGAAAATACAATAAATTACTATTAGGCATCACCTGCATATCTCAAGTTGAACTTAGTGAAGTCCTTTATAAGAGTATATATATATACAAAATTGTATAAAGCTTGTATACCAAAAAGGTCATGTACCAAAAAGATTGTTTTCTCACCAGAACCAACCTATATACTCTCAGAGGGACCTAAACCGCCAGACCAGAACCAGCTTATGAGGCCCACAAGGTTGAAACTTCAGTCCATGGCTGGTTTCATGTCGCTGACCCTTTTGGATCATAGCCTATGTTTTGGGTTAAAAAAGCTGGGTTTCAAACAGTATCTACTGCTAAGGGTATCAGATCAGCATAACTGCAGTATGAAGTCTGAAATACAATACCTGTCTTTGCTCATTTGCATGTCAAGCTGGGAACTCTGGGATAGATGTGGAAACATGACTTTCTGTTCCCAAGGAGATTCAGATGATTCAAAGTAATTTTCCAGTATAATCAGCTGAAAATCAGCTGGCAAAGACTCTGAGTCTTATAACTTATCTGTAAGAACCATATAGATTTGTGGCATCCAAGATTTTTAAAGAAAGGATACACTGGAACCAGGAGACAGATATAGCAATTAAGTAAATAGACTTATCTGAGGTATCTTGCATTTTCTCAGTTCCTTGCTCGTCTCGATGGCATCGAAGACGACACCATGCTTCCTCCCTTCAGTGACCAGCTGGCTACATGTAAACAATTAACGAAAGCCATTTACAAATCTACTGTCGTGCGTTCGATAGATTGGGAGCGATGTTGCTACTTGTATCTCCCCGCTCACTTGGGTGTCCACTAGTTTGCAGGGTTTAGTTCCCGGTTGAGTAAAATAAGGAGCCTGTTCCCCGTTTCATAATCAGACCTACATGCTCTCTTCCTCGTCCTCCGCTCATAGCACCACAAGCGTAGCCACGTGCGACGGGCTACGTCATCGCTCTTCCCCCATTCGATAACTTTCTAATTGCCCTAACCTGTACTTTATTGATGTACGATGGCATTGCACATATTGCAGTATTGACCATTGATAAAAGGATAGGGGTCCCTTGCAGTGTAGAAACAACTGAATTGTACCAATCCTTAGAGAGAATTTAGAAATCCTATGGAAAAACTAAAGGAAAAGAGAGCAAACATGCATCTTTTAGATGATCATACAATTAATAAACCTGATTTCTTGCATTAATGAGTAGCTTTAAATAATTAAACATGTGCAAAAATTATGTTTGAGCTGGTCCATCTAAATAAAATTCCTATTAATAGATACTGAAACAAATTGATTGTGAATAAATTACAGGTAAAAATCACAGATAAAACAATTCAGAAATTGTTCATTCAATTATCAAAAGGATTATTATTTAGATTGACTGACTTAAGCTAGTTTTTTTAGGTAACTGATCGTTTCTACAGGAGATGTTCTAAGCATACACATGTGTGATGTCATCCATGCACACATGCGCAGTGGACACAAATGGCTCGATTATCACTGACACTTCCTTGTAATGATATGGGGCTCATCACAGGGTTATTCACTAGAGTGAGAATTAGTGGGAACTCAAAGTGAGCAATTACTCTGTTTTTGTTTATTCAGTGCATTGGGAAATCTACCTGAGAGTGTACTTCAAAAAATAGAATGTAGTATCAACAAGTTGTTACTTTTTTATCTGGAATAAAAATATACATTTTACACAGGTACCATCTCCGGGTAGTCTAAATAATATGGGGTGAGATGGAGAGAAAATACAGAAGAATTGTGTCTGGCGGGGCATCATGCAGAGACAACCTGAACTTAGCAATAATGTACTAAAAAGAGATTCTTCACTAGGTTAATTATATAATTTATTTATTTAAAAAAATAAACTTAATTTAGAGTTTCTGCTTTTTTTGCTACTTCCATCCTGCAAGTAAAATGTGTATTTTTTTTAATATGATTACAAGACATCCTTTTTATATCCAACTTAAGTAGTTCATCCTAAATAAATAAATAAATGATTTTTCTTTTATGTAGCTTAACAATAAGCCATCTGCCTGCTTCTCTCTGCTCACAGTGTCAAAATCCTTTTTTACTATGCTGTATTGTGCATTTGTATGCTTTTTTCCCCCCCTTATTTCACCATGAATAAAAGCGAGAGCTCTGGCTTTTTTTTTTATTTCTTTGTTTTCTGGAAAACACTTGAAAAGAACATACTCATCTCAATTAATAAGGATATATATATAAAAAAACTCTCTGTGATTTTTTCTTTCCAAGTTATTGTTGCTATAATTAATTGAATGGATAAGATGTTACTTGTAAAAAAAAAATACTCAAAATATAGTGAAAACGGTTAATAGAGTTTATAAATGTGTATTTGCCGTGTCGATGTATGTATATTACACATGTACTCAGAGTTATACACTTACTTCAATAACGTTGATATTAGAGTATGGATGATGTCCAGTACGTGTAAATAATACTAAATTTTAACTTTATAACCCAAACAATATTTATTCTGAAATGATAGATCTCTGTCCCCAAAAGTAATCTCAATAGTAACGCTTTATATGCTTTAATTACTAACATTGTTTCGCAAAGTTAAACATCACTTACCTTTACTTCTGATTAAATAGCTCTAATTAATCTGCATTATGCAGAGGGACTATAAATGCCCATCTTGCTCTGTACAGGAGCCTGTTGTAGAGGGACATTACTGTGTATGGGAATAATGTTTGCATTAAACTAGAATTCTACAAAGGGGAAATTTTCATACTGTCTCATGAACTTAGCTTATGTGATTTTGAGAACCTTCCTGTTCTTGCCTTTCCCATGTGTGTGTGTTTGTGTGTGCATAGATGTGTCAATTAAACTGTTAATAGCTTCCAAGTGATTCCTCTCCTGCAACTGCCATTAAAAAACACACACTAAGTCTTCATTGAATACTATTCTACCAATCTACTTCTCTACTCCTATCCTTACCTTTTGTGTCACTATACCCCACTCCCTCTAGCATGTAAGCTCATTGAGCAGGGCCCTCAACCCCTCTGTTCCTGTGTGTCCAACTTGTCTGATTACAAATACATGTCTGTTAGTCCACCCATTGTACAGCGCTGTGGAATTTGTTGGCGCTATATAAATAATAATAATAATCCATCCTATAGTTGCTGTTTATCTTACACATGATGTTCCTGAATGTAATGTAGCTAGCTGGTTGTGAGTGAATCTTCTGTCTTCTATCTTCTTCATCTTCGAACAGAAAAAGGAAAGATTCATCAAAGTTATCAAAAAAGTGTCCATTATTTTAAATCTCTAATCTGTTAGCGTTTTTGAAAAAAACTTTTTTCTAAAATTGATCTAAAAAGCATTTTTTTCTACCTGAATTCTGTCATTTTTCACACAAAAGACCACCACATTTTGAGTCGTAAAAAGAACAATTTTTTATTGGAGAACGGGATGGAAAGGTTGATAAATCTGTCCTATCATTGAAAAAATTGCATACAATAAAAATATGACAGGTCACAAAAGATGCTACCAATACATAAACACCAAAAGAGTTGCAAACTGTCTGCAAAACTTTGATGAATCTAAATATGGACAGTTTCCAGTGTCCTTCAATATTCTCATTCCTTCGTCAACATTTTCTTTCCATTTCACTTCTTTCTTTTAAATAACATCTTCTGTACGTCACCACCCATACATATTCTTGCTCACTGTATTTTAACACTCGTTGTTCCCAGTCCTTACAATCCTTTGCACACACTAGCTCAGTTTGTATGGCAAAACGATAAATGTTTAATTAAATATGTACTATTCTTCTGCTTTTACCTCCTTACCATTTACCTGACACACCACCATGCTCTTTTGATACACACCTGACCGTAGGTCTTGACATGAAAAAGCTAAACCTACTCTTGTTCCTAACTTGTTTTTCAATTGTTGAGTTTGTTCATTAGTTTTTTTTTCTCAATCCAGTCTTTCGATAGTAGTGGTGTAATAAATATTTATGTGACTCCCTGAGCCTGGCTACCATATCTACCAAAGACAGGGCAAGCCATGACAGATGGATCAATAGCAGATTAAAAGTATTGAAATTTATAGTTCCATGTTTGCGGTAACATCAAAAGCTTTTTCAGAGTCTTGGTAAGTCGCTTCAGTTCACCCATGTAATTTTGAATTACTTTTTCAGAAAATGCATGTAAATAGTGTTGACATCATCTATTTTTCATAAATGCATCTTCTAACCCTACCAGAATTCTTACACAGAATTCTTAACAAAATCTCTAATACTATGTGGATAGCCCACTAAGGACGTTAAGCTTAGAGCTGTACAAATTCCAGATTCAGATCATTTTCTTTTTTGAAAATAGAACATCACTTTTTTTATAACAATCCAGTGGGTCATCATTAAAATAAAAACACTCATTTAAAACATGTTGTGTCAATTGCTAAACTCAACTCTTCAGTATAATGGGGAACTTAATATTCACTCTAAGTTTTTCCACTAGCAAGCAACAAATGCAAATCTAAAAAGTAAAGACTTTATTCACTTGTGATATTTGAGTTGTTGCTCCCTCCTTACTATAAACTCGAGAATAAAAAAAAATAGGGATTAAGAACCCTTTTATTCATGCTTGCTCGTTTAAAAAAAATATGAATTCTCTCAAATTCTTATCTCTGTGATATCCTTTTGCCAGCCTTCACCTGAATCACAATCTATTGCTAGGTCATTATGGACACAACCATTGCTGCAGATGAGCTATTGATAATGTTTTCATAAGCACAATTTCACCTACATCTTTGAACAGCACGTTTGTTATATTTCTATAGATGGAATAAGGACCTCATACCCTACATCAACCAGTTGGGATATCATAACATCAATGGAACCAAAGGACACTTTTCGAATTCCAAAACATATAGGATTTGATAACTCCATTAAAACACTTTTAGAAAGAATTAACCAATACTGCAAAAATGGGAAAAGTGTTCATTCATAAGTAGAAAGACACCCCCACCGTGACCTGATGATGTGTGGAAAAGTTATATAAAGATTGCTGGTTGATCACTTAAAGCAAATAAAGTTATACTAATATTATAGCAAAATTGATAACACAACAAATACACATGTACAGTGTATTCAAAATGTCAAATTTAAAAATGTCTAAAGAAATATACACACTTATCATTGATGATTTGGAACACTACAGGTTAATGACAAACATCACCTATTATCATGACCAGTTGGCTATAAAAAGGTTCAGATATGCAGGTTATATCTAAAATGTATCTATTTGATTTGTTTTTAACCTTGTGATTGTGTTGTATTGATCTCGATATCATGTGATTAATGATGATTACTGAAGTTAACGGACAAATGTCACATCAAAACATATTTAATATAATAATCGTTTTATCAAGTTTTGAAAGGAAATCATTTTTTAAAAGTATATGTAAAAAAAATAAGAAACTCATCCCTACCTTTAGTATATGACAGGATCCTTCAGTCATATACATACACCTTTGATCTGACAGTGTTTGGAAATCCACAGTTAGTTTCTCTGGTCTTCCCTGCTTCTATGCAGAGAGTGGTCTCTGTTGTCCTTTAAATTCAGTTCTATGTCAAAAATTAGTTTTAACTTCGGCACTGTTACCGACAGAAAAAGGCTGTGACATTTTTGGCTTCTGATTGCATTAAATTCTCTCATGAGATAACATCCGTAATTTAGAAAATGTTATCTTTTTTTTTTTTTTTTTTTACAATTATCAAAAATACGAACAATACCTCAATGAGCAATACAAATATACAAATAAATGTGTTTCCATTAAAACAGATGTCTATTAAGTGCATTTATACTGACAGTGGTTCATATAACTTTAAATACATACACATAAAAATCCATATATTGCAGAGTTAAAATAAACCGCAGTAGGATTACAGTATCTAAAAGTTACATAAGTAGCAGAATTGAGGTATCACCATACAACATTCACACTAAAACACACATACAGTCCCGAGGAACTAGCATTGTTCTATCCATTTAAGCATTTACTTCCCAAATGGGTGCATCTTTTGCTAGTTTCTCTCCGAAGTCAAACACACACCGGGGGCATCACAAACCTTCTATATTATAAACCTTCATTACTAGCCATAAACTTGTCAACTATATTTTTCCACCTACTAATTTTCCTCAAACCAACAGAGTTTCCTTAAATTATTCCAATTTCCATTTTACATTGGTATGTTACTTGTTTTTTAATTTCAGCCCTCTCTAACACTTTATTGCTTTTCCAATGCCTAGCTAGAACTATCTTAGCTGTCATTAAACAGGCTTTTTTCAATAGGCATAGAGGGCCATCCCTGATGTAACAAAAAGCTCTGTGGTGTGAAAGGTATATATGTCTGGCAGGTATTATAAATCTGTTGATAGATATTCTTCCATGTATTGCTTAAAGATTTACATTGCCACCATATATGGAGATAATCTCCTTTCCCATCATCACATCTCCTACAAACATGATTCTGATCTTTATAAATTTTAGCCAATTTTTCTTGGACCAAATACCATCTGTTTATGAGTTTATAAAAATTCTCTACTATATTCAGACAATGTACAGATTTATTGACCTCAACTATCGCACTTATCATATCTTGCTCAGTAATTTCAACATGTAGATCTTTTTCCCACTTGATCTTAAATTTCCAGACATAGGGCTTCTGAGAGTCCTTTAAAAACTCATAACATCTAGTAATATGGCCTTTAATTCTATGAGTTTCCAGAATCTTTTTAAGATTACTTGAGTTTTTATTAACCTGGAAATCCAAGAATTTCGCCAAATAAAACTTGATTCTTAAATACGTAAATATCTCCTTGTTATCAATCCCGAACTCTATTTGTAGCTGGTTGAGTGACTTGATTTCCTTTCTATCCACAATCTCTTGAATATTCTTAATTCCCTTCTGTGACCATCCGCTGATATTAATATCCTCAATATTCCCCTTAATCACCTCTATTGGTAAGAATTGAAACAGTCTGTATTCTATTTTAAAATCTTTCTTGATTTTATTCCAGTGTCTCAAAATACTGTCAATAATAATCAAATTTCCTGGACATACTGGTTTGCTCTTATTTTTCTCCTTTCTTGTTGCCCAAAATAGGGCGGACAGACTGTCTGTCTCTACTAATGATTGCTCTATTTGGTACCAGGCTTGATCTTTTTGATCTGTACTTAAGGTATTAACAGCAGGTGCCAACATACAGGCATTGTGATATTCTATTATATTTGGGGCAGCAAGACCCCCATCTTTTTTTTCTTAGATAACAAATGTAAATTTATTCTGGGTTTTTTCCCCTTCGAAATGAATTTAGAGAAAGCTGACTGTATCATTTTTAACCAGGGAATTGGGACTTGTATTGGTAGCATTCTAAAAAGATAATTCCATTTGAGCAAAATGTATGAGCGAATAGTGTTTATACGCCCTATCCAGGAGATCCCCCTACTAGCCCATTCTTTTAAGGTCTTTTTTGTATATTTTATGAGGGGGAGAAAATTAACCTCTATAACTTTTTTTATGTTTCTTGGTATTTTAATACCAAGGAACATAGTTTTGTCCTTTTTCCAGACAAAATCATAAGATATTTTAATAAAAAGCTTATCTTCACTACATATATTAGTTGTCATTATTGTAGTCTTATTAGTATTTAATTTATAATTTGAGTATTCACTATACTGACCTAGTATCTTTATCAATTCCGGCAGCGAGGATCTAGGATTCTGCAACATAAGCATGATGTCGTCAGCATATAAATTGATCTTATGTTCTACTTTATTTAACCTGAGTCACTTAATCTTCCCACTTTGCCTTATATCTTCTGCCAGGGGCTCAATGGTTAAAACATAAAGCAAAGGGGACAGGGGGCAGCCCTGTCTAGTGCCATTCGTGATATTAAACCAGTCTGCATCTATTCCTGGACCTACCATCCTTGCTGAAGGTATAGGATATAATGCCATAATGGCATCATAGACTGCCCCCACTGTGCCATACGACTTCAATGCATTGCCCAGAAAATCCCATCTGACCCTGTCAAAAGCTTTCTCAGCATCCAATGACAGGGTCAGAAGGGAAACATTCTTCCTCGATGCAGCATCATGAACATCCAATATCCTTCTGAGACCACCTGAAGCTGCTCTGCCAGGAATGAATCCGGCCTGGTTCTGATGTATCAGGGCAGGAATACAGATTTTTAAGCGGTTTGCTATGATCGAGGTATAGATCTTTACATCTCCGTTAAGAAGAGATATAGGGCGGTAATTCACCAATTTAGCTGGATCTTTGTCCAGCT
Source organism: Pelobates cultripes (assembly GCA_933207985.1). Classification (NCBI taxonomy): domain Eukaryota; kingdom Metazoa; phylum Chordata; class Amphibia; order Anura; family Pelobatidae; genus Pelobates; species Pelobates cultripes. The sequence goes on from OW240915.1 coordinate 27,318,388, forward strand.
TCAAGATTGGGACAGTATTTGCTTGAAGCATCTCTTTAGGAAATGTACGATTTACCACTATCTCATTAAATATCCTAGCAAGATGCACTGAAAGAGTATCTCTGAATATCTTATAGAATTTATTTGAGTAACCGTCCGGGCCAGGGGCTTTGTTGATCTGTAACTTATTTATTGCTACTTTAATGTCATCAGAAATTATTGGTTTATTTATTTCCATAAGTTGTTCTCTAGTTATTTTGGGCATTTTTTTGTTTTTAAAATATTCTGATGAGGGAAGTTGTTGACCTACAGATTCTAAGTTATATAATCAGCTATAATAGTCATTAAAGGCTGCCCCAATTTTCTTTGGACACAAAAGCGTTTCCTTTTCGGTCTCAATTTTATGAATCCTCCTCAGTTGTTTTTTATTTTTCAATTAATTTGTGAGCAACCTATCTGCCCTGCTACTCTTATATTACCAATTTATCTTTAAGAACTGTAAATTTCTATTTTTCTCCTCAAATAATAATTAATTTATACTATTTTGCGTTAATAACATTTTTGTACTTATCTACTGGGTTGGTGAGGCTTTATTTTCATTAGATAATTTATAATAATCAACATAAAGATCCATCAGGGATTTCCCCTTCTTTTTTTTTTTTATCAATTGTACCCAATTTAATTAGATAGCCTCTTGTAACACATTTATATGAGTTCCATACTACTGGGAGTGAGACTTCTCCACCCTAATTTTCCTGAAAAAACCCTTCTGTCATCTCCTTAATATATTCTCTATTTTCTTTTCTAGAAAGGATGTTATCATTTAATCTCCAGTTTGTTCTTCTAGCATTATTGTTCTCTATGTCCAACTCCAAAATTATAGCATTATGGTCGGACCATGAGACTTCATCTATAAGAACTTTTTTAGTACAATTGGCCAAACCAACATTACCCAAGAATAAGTCAATTCTTGAATATGAAAAATAGGTTCTGGAGAAACATGTAAAATCCCTCTCCATTGGATGAAACACACGCCATATATCCATTAATCCATATTTCCTGAGTATCTTTTGAAATTGGACTGCCTGCGAAATTGCATCTTTATTTGGCCCAGCAGTATTTAATGTTTTTCTGTCTAAACTAGCATCCAGAATTCGGTTGAAATCCCCCGTTAGAAGTAGTTTACCCTGTATTATTTTTTCAACTTTATCTAAAAGATCACAGAAATACTTATTGGAAGGATTATTAGGTGCATAAACATTTACTAGCGTATAAATTTCTGTTTGAATTTTGATTATCAGTATTATAACTCTTGCTTCCACGTCTGTTTCTTTATAAATTATTTTAGCATCTATATCATCACTTATCAGAATAGCCACCCCTCTCTTCCTCTGCTTCTCTAATGAGGCGGATACTACTATTGAAAACCTTTGTGGGACAAATCTTAAACTGTCCTCTCTTCTCCAATGCGTCTCTTGTAAAAAGATAATTTGAGCTTTTTCTCTCTTAATATAGTCAAACAAAATCGCTCTCTTACAAGGAGAATTTAGGCCCTGAGAATTTAACGATATAATTTTAACCATTACAATTTTTCATCCTCGTGTCAATCGATATAAAAATTTCTCCAAAATCCAGAATCCATTATGCATAATCTTGATGGGCTTGTTTTCTAAATGTCTTCCTGGTCTGAATTTGAGTCCCCGCCCCTAACACACTAACCACGCCAATCCTACACCGTCCCCTCATATATGAGTGGCATTCATACAAATAACCCTGAGTGCTAAACTCCGGGTATAGATCCCAAAGGGGAGAAACCCCTAATTGGGATCTTGTCCTCATCAGGATAACTCCTAGATAAGGAAAAAAGAAAAAGCTGAGCTATGACCATCCCATCTTATAGAATTATTCCTTCGCCGTCTAAATTGCTACAACAATGTCCTGAAACCTCCCCACTACAAGCAAAATTACCAAAACTTTTTACCCTTCAAAATTTGAAATTCCCGACTGTAAAACAATCCTATGAAACCCTATAATCTCACAAGTATTTGGAGTCCCATCCCATCTTTACCACTAAACCTCGCATTAGAACTATTAATGGGGTTATTTTTTTATGATACTTATTCTTTTTACCCATGTGATTCAAATTTATCAACTTGTGCGAGTGTAATATATATCAGTTTTCCATTAATTTTTTCCAAGTGCTACACAATTTTGAAAAAGGGTGCACTACCCTAATAAATTTAAAATTAACCCAATGGTACATAAATACATCTACCATTAATTCTTTTTCCTTGTATTCCTCTTGGTGCATTACCTAACAGTAAAAATGTGTCTCAGCAATCCTACTTGCTACTGTATAACGTGATTCTCTCTCCTATCGTGTTAACATGAAATATACTCTTTTTTTGTCCTTATCTCTGTTCTATGCATTACCTTACTACCTTACCCCAAGATCCATCATTATATTCAAACAAGCCATATTTTATACCTATCGAAAGAAAAACACACCCTTTGTACTCAGTGCATTCCATAAACATTAAGACTAAACCCTTAATTTACTATCTCTTCTTTTCACCCCCCCCCAAAAAAAAAACAAAAAAAACAGGAGTTATCAGTTAACACCTCCACCTATTTTCAATGTGAGTCAATCTCCGCACGCGACAGAAAAATCTCATTACATAGCTAAAAAAACATGCAAAATTAAACCTTATTTTCCAACCAATTTGTGATCTTCTTAAGTGAAACAGTATATACGTAAGCCCATCTATCACTGGTATTTCAAATTATTTTCCCTTAACTGAAGAATAGCCAGGATCCTACATTTAGTTCAAACAAACCATATTATATAAGTTAAAATAACAAAAAAAATAAAAAAATAACACTTCCTGTGTGCTCTGTGTTCTCTTTAAAAATCAAATTTAGACCTTTAAAGTGCTATTTCTACATTTTCCCAAAGGAGCTCGGAATTAATTGTTAGCATATTAAACCTATTCCATTGAAAATATAATAATGAATCAATCTGAATGCAAAACAGGAGATATCACCTTACTTATTCCAATTCTATCCATTATTCAACCATATTTTCCAACCAATTTGTGACCTTTTCGAGTGAATCAAATGTGTGCGTATTCCCATCTTTAGTAACTATAAGTTTGGTTGGGGTTATTTTCCCTTAAGCGCAAAGTAGCTGTTTCCTCGCTTTTCTTGTCTGGAAAGACAAATCCAGGAAGACCTTTATATCATTAAATTTGCCTTGATTTCTTTCCTTTTGTCTTGCCGCTTTTAGAATTTTTTCTCTAAAAGAATAGGAGTGACAAGCAATCATTGTATATCTTGGGAGGTCAGCTGGAAGTGTTCTTGGTTTGTAAAGTCGATGTGTTCTTTAAAGAAAGTCCACTTTATCATCAATATTTATTTTAAGAGCTTTAAAAAACTCAGAGAGGTAAGTTGCCAAATTATCTTGTGAGATGGATTCAGGGATGTTTCTTATTCTCAATTTATTTCTTCTGCCTCTGTCTTCTATATTTATGGTTCTCTCTTCAAGATCATTTATCTTCGTTTGTTGTTTCTCAATAATTTCACTTTGCTTCTGTAGAAGAAATTCTAGATTTTCTATTTTTTGTTCGTTGACTTTGACTTTTTGTCCGATCTCCAATATATCTTTCTTTAAAGTGGCAAAGCTCCCCTGCAATTCTATTTTTATTTGTTCCAACTGTAGCTCTAAACATTCTTTTAAGTACACTGGGGTGATCATTTGTCGTTCATCTGAGTGTTCCTTTACCTCAGTATTGCTGAAATCTGCAGTTGATATCTGAGAGATTTCTAAGGTGCTTTTATCTGCTGGAGCATTCAAAAAATGTGAAAGTCTCTTTTCTTGTTTATCTTTTTTTTCCCGATCTTTTTTGGGGGGAGGTTTCAAATCCTGCCTTTAATCAGCTGTTTTCCTTGTTGCCATTTTTCGGGTCTGATTTCCCTCTATTTTCTAACACGTATTTTATTGGGGAGCTACGTTTAGCAGAAGTGCCCTATCAGTTTCAAGTTTTTACCACTTTTAAGGAGGTGTTAAATTCTTTAACTGTTTCCTCCTTATTTCTTTTCCTCCTTTCTTGCTATCCTTCTTTCTCTATCTTCTTTACTCAATTCTGTTCGTACACCGCTTGGCTTCTCCGCTTACAGCTTCTCCACTTCAGTACTTTCAGAGCTGATTATTGAGCAGTGTATGTCTATATATTTTTTTTCCTTTTACTATATATATATATTTTTTTCTCTTCTTTTCTTTCCTTCCCCGTTTTTTCAATTTTTAAGAGATTGTCCGTTAATTTTTTTTTTACAACTTCTCCCCTTCAATACCTTCAATACATTCAGGGCTGGTTGTTAAACGAAGGTTTTTTTATTTTTATTTTTAACTTTTCCTTTTTTTCCTTTTTCTTTTCCTTTTCCTTTTTTTCTTTTCTTTTCTTTCTTTTTTAATTTTCTTTTTGAGACAGTTCTTTAACGTTTGCAACTGCTTCAATTTTAAATCATTCAGAACTAGATATTAAACTGTTTTTCCTTTTTTTCATCCCCCCTTTAAATCATGTTTTTTTTAAAACCTTGGTCAAAAGCAAAATCTTCTGGCAAGTTGGACAATAATCAATTAATTGAGTGTTATATCTGATAAAGTTTACCCAGATTAATTTGTTGACAGTTGGGTAACTACAATTTCTGATTCTTCAAATAGATTTATCAAAATCCCTGCTTCTGCCAGCCGCCCACTCTACCCCACTCTATACCACCTACATGTGTACTTCCACTAAAAATGAAGGATCCACAACCACACTTATTACACTTTTTTACAATGTTAACCCACTACTAGAGAAACACAGTGTGAATCTACCCACATGTATATCATTAAACAAAGATGTTCGATTGTTAATGGAATCTGTGCACAAACCACACACTTGTCTTTATGGCGTGACACATGGTCATTGTCACAATCTTTTATCATTTTCCTTTTGTTTATTTCTATTTGCATAAAACAGTTTTCTTACTGACTAATATTGGGAAAAATGCTGAATAGTCATGTAGTGTGCTTGTTGAAATCGAACATCATTTGGAATGGAAGTCGCCATTGTATAGTCAAGCTACTATAGCAGGGTGGTGTCCACAGAACAGACGTATCTCAATTAAATTTGTATGTGTCATGAATGTCTATGTCTATTGCTACAATGTATATTCCATTGTGCGAACTGTTAAAACTCAATAATAGCTGTCAAATTGGTAAAAGAAATGTACCGAACTGTGGTACAGGATGTTGACAACGCAATATATGATTTATGTCTTACCTTTCCCCTTTTCGTTTTCTGTACCCCATACGCTTTACAAATATAATTAAAATCCTTCTTCTGGTCTGTTTTTGCATTAAGCAGAAACTACATATGAAAACAAAAATGTAAAACAAAAATTAATTAAAAAAATAAACAAGTGCCTTAAACTGACTATTTATACAGATTAATGAGTCAAGGCGTTAAGAGTTTAGTGAATGAAAACTTCAGTGTTATTTGCCTTATTGACCTATGTCTTGCTTTTCTTAAAATGCACAGTTATTTCTCAGTACCTCTTTTTTTGGCTCTGTTCTGCATTTTTCCGAGATTAGACTAGTAATACATATTTGATGGTGCAAGCAATTTCCTGTGTGTAATTAAGTATAAATTTGGAGGGTAATATAATCTTCATGCACTATCCTCGCAGTTACTTAATTGCTTCTGTCTATAACAATACCTGTTGAGCAGTGTGAATTGTCAGTCTGTATGCTTTTGGCATCGACACAGTCTATGTCACAAGATATTTAAATACACATATACAGAGGTAATAGTGCTATAGAGAAACATTTAACATTTGTATTAGGCTACATAATGTACTTATTGTCTGTCTTGCAGTGACTTACTCCCCAAAATAAAATGGAAATACCAAATAGTAACTTTATTTTGCATTTTTGTAACAAGTTTTGTATTTGCAATGTATATCGTTTACAGCATTTACATTACCTTTCATGACTGGTAGAAAACTAGATGAAAAAAATAAAATGTTAATCTTGAACAAAAAAGAACATTTCAAAGGAAGTGGAACTGTCTTTGGATACGATACTAGTAACCACAGTAAACACTACTGACTCAAGCATTTACTGGGAGACTCATAAGGCAAAATACACACTCACACACTTACTACCACTGCTTGTGTGTGTGTGCTTATATGCATGTGTTTATGTATTGTTTATGTTTAAGTTATGTGTGTGTAAGTGTGAGTGAGTGAATGTGTGTACGTAAGGAGCGTGTGCAAGTCAATCTAAGACTTGAAGATTTTTTTAATAGAATGAGAATTCTCATAAATTTAGATTAATTCAAAGTGAATTTGAAATTTAAGGCCAAAATAGAGGGATTGGAAGAATCATCCAAGTCAGCAATGCTTTCAGATTGGCTATTTTAATCTGGATTTTGAATTTCCTGATAATTTCCACTTTTGGAATAATCCTGTATGTAGGTGAAAGTAAATGTGATTTACTCAGTACATTGTAGGAAATGAACTTGAACTGGACAGATATCTGAACTGGAGACATTTGTCCATTTAGTAATTTTTCTAACTTCGCAAGTTAGTTTAAAAGTTTAAAATTCAATTTTCAATTTACTAGCATTCACTATTTAGTGGATACAATTTATGTATATAAGAATGTGTACACTGCAATCTTACTTTATTTACCCTGATGTTGGAAAAATATATTTTCACGTTAATGAATATATTACTATATCACTAATACACAATGAAAGCTACGGTGAAATACAAAATAAAATAAAAAGTTAGAAAGAAATATATTTAAAGTGCATTGGAAAATAATCTGTAAACCTTACAAGGAGCACATCTATTAATAAATACAGAATGGAGGAACAGTAATGGTAAATTCAATTATAAATAAATATACTAACAACTCAAGTGTGAGCTATAAATTCTGAATACATTGTTTTTTACACTTTTATAAAAAGACATTTATGTCCAGTTCATTGGGATTTATTTTATAAGAGAGAACATTTATATATTGTCACAGTATATAGTGTGTTAAGGCAACACTCTGTATTTTTTAATGTCTGAATGTTTTCCTAAATGTTTCCAGCACTTGCTTAACAGTTAAAAAAAAAACAAGATTTACTTACCCTTTTTGCCTTGGTGCACTGGTCTTGCTGTGGTCTCTGCTTGGCTCTGGCTTAGGTTTTTATCTGCATGCGGGGTTGCAATGTCTAGTTTATATATGCATGTGGAAATCTTTTAATATATGTAGGGCAGGGTTTCAAAGTTTTTTTCCTTCTTGAACACAGATATACTTCATCCAAATGAGCTACAGCAATTTAGCTATTGAGAATAGCAATGATGAATCTGGACTCAAGGAAGACTCAATTTAAAAGGTTGTTTTCCCATCTAGAAAATTCTGTTGTTGGGTATTTCTAATCATGAGTTTTAGACCAGCAAAGCCCTCAGTCTGGTAGCATAGAAAATGATGGGGAGGTTGCTTGAACTATACTGTAAAATATAGGTGGGGAGGGAGGGGTTGCAAGAAGTTGTGGGACACTTGGAAATGAAAGGAATGTCACGAAGTATAATCCTAACCCAGAGTTTAGTATAGCAATGAACAGACAAAGGAAAATAAATGTATTACCAGGCCCTTTAGAGTGGCCGGACTTAATGTTAGACAGAGTAAAGTGAAGTCGAAATACAATCCGAGGTCTGGGTAACGGAGAGACAGAAAAAACGAGAATTAGCGTCAGGTACACGGTAATAATCAGATGGGCAAACAAGACAGGCAAGGGTTAAAGAGAAACAAAGCCAGGGTGAGTTGTCCCCCTTGACAACTCAAGGAACGCACTAATGGGTACTGCGAGCAGAAACCACAATAGTGCTCAGTATCTAGGGTCAGGTAAGTTTAAAAATGTGTTTAATTTGATTGGTCCATGTCATGCCTGTGCCCCAATACGTGCGTGAATGAATAAATGGATATACATAGACTATAAAAAAGAAAACAGGAGACAGAATATCAAAAACTGTGGGGATTCTGACAATAAACAATTAAATCTCCAAGAAAGGTTTGGCCTGGAATAGGGGATATTGTGAGAAGTTGGGGAATGATTAATGAGGGGAAAGTACTGAATTGAGGATGATGCATGATTAGAGTTGGTGGAAACTTAATTGCTGAAAAAGTTAAAGGAACTAATCCAAAATACAGGATCACCTTGCCTTGAAACTGTTTTCAAACAGTTCTTGAGAGTAATGTATACATTATGTAGTTACTTTTTACACTTTCTATAAAAAAGCGAATCATGTCGGAATCTTGTCGGAAATCCCGGGTGCGGGCATTTTTAAAATTGTAGACAGGGTGACATATGTTAGACCTCCTGGTATAGAAGAGTAATTGCATTATGTAGAATAGAGCATGCTTTTGGCAAACGTACTCTCTAGAGGAGTAAGGGAAAGATGAAAAGTAAGATAAAGAGAATGCAATTAAGAAAGTGAGTTCTTTAATTGAAGAGGAGTACTGAGGCCATATTGGTAATAAAACTTTGCATAAATGTAAAAATTATCATATTAAATGGATTTTGTTGTGCTTAGCATTTTTATTGCCCGTAGTAATGATGATTCTGTAGATATGTGTCTCGGAGTTCTTTGTACAGTCTATCGTACTAGTCATTCCTTTTCTGAATTCCATTGTAATAAATATGAGAAAGGCATCTACCATTCATAAATAACAAGTTTAATAAAAACAACTTATTCTCCAACAAGTATGAACTCAAAGTTTGATATCCATTAATGTCAATCTCTACATTTCTGGAAGATGTGTTAAAGTGATTGACTATTTTATACCATCTCTAGATTTGTAATATTCTCCCAATTTGACAGCAGGGTTCATTCTTTTTAAAACACAACCAGTCAAAACATAGTATAAAACTGTTAGGGAAGAAGATACAATAGTTAGATTGTCCATGTAACCAGCCACCATAGAAATCCTCTGTTTTTATGTAATTTCTGCCAGAGACGTTCCGTAGCTCATAAAAATATTACTGGCGACAACGATCATCCTTGTCTCCTACAAAACTTCTCAAACACCTTCTTAATTGTGCAAATATGTAGCAACACCTCTCTCTCATGTATGTATAGTCAAACCAACCCAGAGAAATCAATGATAGGTACTTATTTTACTGGATTATTTTTTTTACTGTGGTTGAGCACAGCAATTGACTTTTAATTGTTTTAATTTCCTTACAATTTCATTTTTTTAAACCTCACTCATATTCAATCATTTTAGCACTCTTTAACACTTCCTTTACACGTTGAAAACACTTTCTCCTATAACTTTCCAGAAAACACTGTAACATTCTGCAGCAATCCATTACTCCCAAGTGTTATATTCCATAACTTTTATAGCATCATGTTCAACAAACTTTTAGTATCCACTCTCACTTCCTTTTACATAACATTAAAGTATTATTTAACATATAAATGTACATCTTCTATCTATCTGTTTATCTAACCACCTACCCACCATTCATCCGCCCAACCCATCCAGCCATCCATCCATCCATTCAGCCATCCATCCAAGGAAATATGTTACCAAAACATTGCTCAGGCTCTTTATTACTTTACAGGAGCTGTAGTGATAGAGTTTTTGTTTTAGTTAAAGGATCACTCTAGGCACCCAGACCACTTCAGCTCATTGAAGTGGTCTGGGTGCCAGGTCCCCCTAGTTTTAACCCTGCAGCTGAAAACATAGCAGTTTCAGAGAGGCTCTTTATTACTTTACAGGAGCTGTAGTGATAGAGTTTTTGTTTTAGTTAAAGGATCACTCTAGGCACCCAGACCACTTCAGCTCATTGAAGTGGTCTGGGTGCCAGGTCCCCCTAGTTTTAACCCTGCAGCTGAAAACATAGCAGTTTCAGAGAACTGCTATGTTTTACTGAGGGTTAATCCTGCCTCTAGTGGCTGTCTCACTGACAGTCGCTAGAGGCGCTTCCATGCTTCTCACTGTGAAAATGACAGTGAGAAGACGCTGGACATCCATAGGAAAGCATTGAGAAATGCTTTCCTATGGGCGGTTTGAATGTGTGTGTGGCTTTTGCCGCGCATGCGCATTCGGCGCTGACGTTGGCAGAGGAAGGAGAGTTCCCCAGCGCTGCAGAAAGGTCAGTGGCTGAAGGGGTTTTAACCCCTTCAACATGGCGGGAGTGGGACCCTGAGGGTGGGGGGGGGGGACCTAAAGACCCTATAGTGCCAGGAAAACGAGTTTGTTTTCCTGGCACTATAGTGGTCCTTTAAGTTTAATAGAGACTGGCTGTGGATCCCTACCCACTGCACCAGTGAGCAATACAAAGTTTGGCTGTTTGCTTGCACGTACATTGCTAAGGGGAATTCAAAATCCAAAGAAAAAAGGACAAAAAAATAGGAAAAAATACTTTAATTGTTCATTTTCTAATCACCTCAAATTCAAAAAGAACTTTTCAATCTAAAAATAATTAAAATGATTTCCTTTGTCGATCACCTCTTTCCACACATGCTATGTTTTCCAAAGGGGAAACATTAGATTGGCCCAGAACATCAAAAAGGCAGAGAGGGAGAATGAAAAGTGAGCTGAAAGGTATGCAAATCTTGCATTTCAAACCCTCACTGATGTGGAGGTAACCTAAATAGGAAGACTAAAAGTATAAAGTTGGAATACATATATTTGTATTCCTAATGCTGTAGTGTTCTTTTAATCACTTTTTGATTCAGTGAATTTAAAATAGACTTGTGTATTTGGTTGCAAATGGATTGCAATTTGTCTGATTTTCATAACTCCAAAGTGCCATATAGACAGATCAGGAAAATAAGACACGGACAATGGCCAAGTGGGTTGGTTTGCTTAGTAATTCGGTGTTCAGTCTATGGAAACAAAAATTAGGTTATTAATGATTAGTAGACAGCTTGTACACCAAATAAGTAAATACATTAATAAAGAGATAAGCCAGGGATCAGACTGATAGAATGCTTAAAATATGTTCAAAAGTAACTGAACTCATCAAAACCACAAATACTGACTGAATCTGGATGAATTTGAATGGTAAAATACCATTCTATTTGGTCGACCAGATTCCGATCAGAATTAGCGTTATGAAAAGGGCATGAAAAAAAAATGATATGTATTTATACATATTAAGTGTATATTTTGCAGTACAGTGATAGACTCCTGTTTTGCGCCATTTTAGTTCATCCGAATATATTTTCCCCGAAATGTTAGCAGACAATATTTAGATGAGCCGCACCACAGGGTTGATGAAATTTGGTCAACAGGAAAAAAGAAAAAATAACTGAATTTTTCCACTTTGCACAATTCTAACTTAAAATATTATATTCAGCAGTTATATATATGAGTCATCCATTCATTAAAGAACGGAAAATGCATTTACATTTTAAAATAATATTCTTATTATTACTAATCCAGTTCTGATTAAAATGAGATTGACCCTCTTTAATTACAAGAGCAACCAATTCAATTAATTACATATCAATATTTTGATGAAGTGAAATAAATTATAGAGAAAAATTGTACAAAGTCTTGAGAAAAGGGGTTTAATATAACAATACATTAATTCAGAAATGCCTCTTTCTTTTTCAGGCTTAATTCAACTATATTTCCTTTAACGGCAAACATTCATAAGAAGATAAATACAGTATATATAATATTCAATAGTTGAAAAACACGTATTTAGGGAATTGTTGCTGCTGAAGTGCAGTGGATAGTTGTAATATTCAAGAAAATGTGTACAATTAAAAACTAAATTCTGTAATTCCATGGGAAATGAATGTATTTAACTGGGTGGAGCAGTGTTTGAGACTTGCCAAAGTATAACAAACGTCTTTGGCAACGTTCCACAGACAAAACTTTTAAAGATGTTGAAGTTTTTGGCAGTACATCTTTACATTATTTAATATGTAAGTCCTGATTTATGAAATGTCTCTATGGACAGCCTGGCTACTAAAACTCACCAGTTCATGGAATCAAGTAAAATAATGATAAAAATGAGACAATAGAGAATTGTGCTAAACTGAGATGTATGGGTTTATAGGATCCATTTATCTAATAGTCAGACATTGGAGCAATAAGAAACTCTATCACAGACTTACAGAATGTGCAACATATCTTATATGAGTAATAGCTGGTCTGTTGTACTCTACAGTCTTAGCTGAGACACTTAAACGTGTAACAGTAACTATTGTTTGCACAACTGGATTAGGTTATCTCGAGGTACACAATTTGTATCTGTCCATGCATGAGTGAGTTAAGCACCTCCCATGAAGAGCCATTTAGGGCTATTTTTTTGTTTGTTATGTTTATTTTCATAACTATACAATAGTGTCCGAAAATTATATTAATTGCCTATAATTAGTCCTTATGTGTCAGACTTCAGTTTTAGGTTCAGTGAAGATAATCATGATATAATAAGAATATTTAAAGGGTACCATTGGCATCAAAACAACTTTAGTTTAATGAGGCAATTTTGGTGTACGGAGCATGCCCCTACAGACTCACTGCTCAATTATCTGACATTTAGGAGTTAAATCAGTTTGTTTTTGTTTATGCAGCCCTAGTCACACCACCCCTGGTTGTGATTGACAGGGCCTTAATGGAAAAAAAATGTTTTAATTTTCAATTAGATACTAAATTAATTTAGAAGTTTTTATCTCCTTTTCTATGAATTGAACTTTAATCACACACAGGAGGATGCGGCACAAGGCTATTAACAGAGTAGGAAATTCTAGAAAGAAATTCTAAAGTAAACAAAATGAGCAATAAAGGAATTTTAAAAATGCCTTTAATGCACATTTCAGTAAGTGTTTAGGAAGGCTGTGTTAGTCACATGCAGGGATGTGTGTGACTATGCTACATAAAAAAAGTGATTTAACTCCTAAATGGCAGAGAATTGAGCAGTGAGACTGCAGCGTCAAAATCCACACACCAAAACTGTTTCATTAAGCTAAAGTTGTTTTGGTACCTATAGTGTCTCTTTAACTATTTAAAGTCACATTCTATTTTTCTCAGATTTTTTTTTTTTTTGTGTCTACTAAATTTCAAGGTGTCACAAACATTACCTGAAGCTTTAGATAGCAGAATAAAAATAAAAATGTTATACCAGTATTTATATAGATACTTGGCTTTGATCCAAAAACTAATTAGTGTAAAGGAAAACACACAAAAAAGTATCAATTTTGTTAAACAGTTTGTATATGATAATTCAGAAATTATCTATAAACTTAAAAAATATTATTTGTTCCATTTAAGGATATATAATAGGTAGATAGGGAGCCATATAATAATTTATACCAACAATAAAACATTTTGCTAGGGATCAATAGAATAGATCTAGACAGGACATATTTAGTATTACAGGTCACCTTTAGTAGCGATAAATTCAGAGCTATTATGCTTAAAATTACATTATAGAGAAAAGGATATTATCAGTTTCAAATTACCATCCTATCACATCAAGATTCAAAGTTTAAACCACATTTCTTCTTGCTACTGAACATGGCTGAAGCCTCGAAGCAGGCAATCCCAAGCCTGGGTTCAAACGCCCAATGATCATTGCTCTGAGAAGGCTAAAACTTTATTTTTTTCCATAAAGTCACTTAAAACAAGCCAGTTAGCGACAGTTTACATTGGCTGCTTCAATACAGCTCAAACTTGACCTGTGTATGAAAAATCAAACATTTAAACATTTAACTGACTTTGAAAAAAGTCAAATTAGCAATCTCTAATGGGCCTTGATTGTCCTTTTGATGATAATTACTGATATAAAGCATGACCCACGTACCTAGTGCCTCGACGTACATGAAAGCACAGAGACAAATTCTTACTTCCAAAACCATGATCCATTGCATTTGTATAATATATAAAAAAGTATGGTCACTGGCTGTAAGGTCATGATCAAAAACTGATTTTTTTTTTTTTGGCAAGAAAGGTTACATTTTCATCTGACCCATTTTATACTTGTATTCTTTATATGCATACACATACATACATATACACACACACACACACAATGTAGCACACAACATTGTTGAGTGTTATTACATTATATTATTTACAATAAGTTACAGCTTATTTCATTGAATTTCAAATATATGTAAAATTGAGGATTTTATGTGATCCAGTCTAGAATGTATCACCAGTGGTGCTTTGATTTACAAACATATTAATTTTTTTATTACTTGGATAAAAATTCTATTATTGGTATAATAATTGAAAATGAACACATATATAGCATTAGGAAGGCATAAACAGCTTCACCACCGAGTCCTGTGCTATTTAAAGTAATTTGTACATTTCATTAAACAATACAGATAATATGACTTTTACTATATTTTTCTCCAATTTCTTTGAAATGGATGTATTGCTTACATCCATTATAGGAAAAAATCTATTTTGATTAGATCACTGTTTGGGAACAATTAATATAAAAACACTATACACATTGTTGTTATTTATTCTAACAGAGTTGTTAGTTATTAGTTCAACTGCAGTTTTTCTCATACTTGAGAAAATGCCAGACTTACTTCCTTTTTAAACTTAAAGAAGATCTGTTACTAAACTTACACCTCGTGCAATGTATGCTTCCTATAGCCACCCCAACCACCCAACAATGTTTAGTGGCTACGAGACTAGTGTTACTTACCTTTTTCATGTTGTGCCAGTCTCGCTGGGTCATCATTCACGGGACTGCCATCTTAGCCTGAATTCTCCTCTTCTGCTTACCTAGATTTAACCCTTTCCCCTCGACTGTCCCACAGGGTGGGACATTTTAATTTTCTTATTCCGATCGTATGTCCCACCTGGTGGGACATATGAGAAGCATACAAGTTTGACGATCGTACGGCTCACCCATAGGGACATAACATTATCGGATAAAGGCGACTTGAAAAAAAACGCACCCACAAAGTGATTTCTATAAATAAATATGAAAAATTTGGTGAACGACACTAAAATTTTATCCGAGTGGAAAGGGTTAACACATGCAATTGATGATGCCACGTTGCTGAAAGTTGATGGCCCATGACAAAGTTGACAATGGACGTGTAGTTTGACTAAATCTCCACCATTTGTCAACCTGCTGGTTATACATAAGGAAGGTTAGTTCCTACATATCTTTATGTACAACCTTAAAAATATTCATCCTTTAAAAAAATATATATTTTTTTTAAATGGGGCCACACAGAGTAATAGTAGAAGAAGTAGATACAAAACAAGTAAAACTTTATCCAATTTTTCTTCTAAATTTCATAAACAAGTAACAATAATATCTACAGTTCAGAACAGACATAAAACTTGAAAGATCTTAAAGTATATTTAAGGTAAATAGCCGGAAATTATTACAGCACATTTCATTATTATGTGCACCGGGGATTTTTTATTTAAAGGGTTACTCCAACCAAAAAAAATTGTCTTTTCATAAAAAGAGGGCAGGGGTGGCACGGAGGGAGAGTGATGTTGGCATTGGCTCTCTGGTGCCAGGATGCTGTGCTTGCTTGTGTCAGACACCAATTTCGCATCTAACTGACATTAGGCAGCTGGGCTGACTAACTATGCTGCTGGTGCATTTTTATCTCCGGCAGCTAAGAGGTCCATCTCAAAGTGCACATCCAGACTCCAGGCACCATGACCACTTCAAATCAATGCAGCAGTCATGATGCTTGACAACCCTTTCATAAGTAGCTTATAATAATGGCCATTTCATGTCATCAAACAAGCTAAATCTGAGCCAAGCTATGCTTATACATATATGACCAATTGCACACTTATTATCCATAGTACATAAAAAAACTTCCCATTTAAAATTTTTTAAAAAAAATGATCTATTGATAACAAACATTATTTACCAATATAAATGATACTCTTCATCTTTGACAAAATAATGAAATATTTGGAATTGGCCCATAAGTGAAGGTAGGGCTTAAATGGAGGCAGTGTGGACAAATGAGCCCTTCATTAGGGGGGCACAACTCTTTTGCACAACTGGTGTTTACATGTTATGCTTTGTCTCGCAATCCTTCTAAAAAGTTTTAATGGTAAGATATTCAGCAGGTATAACTGTTATTAAAAAGGGAGGGTCAAACACTGTCAGTGTCTGTCAGGGTTATTCACTATAGTGAGAATTCAAGGTGAATTTAACATTTAAGGTCATCGTAGCTGAATGTAAAGCATATCTGACTTGGAGATTTTTTCCACTTATTCTATTTAATTCTTACATTTAACATTTCCTTTGAATTCTCACTTTAGTAATTAACCTTGTATGTTTGTTGGGGTACATGCGGTATACAGGCCCTCTGTGAGAGACAGAAGCTCTGGACTAGAATTTTGTGGGTTTTTTTGCCTAGAAATTATACTACAAAAAACCCAAAAAAGAGCGCAGAGGATTTTTAAGCTTATATATGAGTCAGAGAAGTATTAGAATCCCACAGGGTATTAGGAAGGTTACCAGTTTCGCCCCCCCCACCTTCTTCATTCTTCACATAGAGAGGGTTAGCGAGGCCATGCCCCACTATGTTTAAGGTGAATTTGTTGCACATACTGTTAAATTTAGATTTTTTTTTCTTCTTCCCTGTTCATAGTCTTGTAGACCAGTGGTTCCCAAACTTTTTAGGTTCAAGGTGCCCTTAATATTTCAATATTTTTCCAAGGCACCCAAAGTCAAAACATTTTCTAGGTTGTATATATGTACAGCGTTGCGGCATATACTTGGCCCCTAATCATGAGAGTGGCACTGGTAGATTATTTAAAGAAACAATCCAGGCACAATAACCACTACGTTACATTGTAGTTTTTATGGTACCAGTAGTGCCGCAGTGCCCTCCCAGGGTAAGTAGTCAAACTGTTTAAGAACAGTTTGACAACTTACCTGGGGTCTGCCGGGATAGTCACTGTAGTGTGCATGTGTGTCTGTGTGTGGGGGGGAAGGGGTGCAATACGTGTGTGTGAGGGGTGCAATATGTGTGTGTGTGAGGGGTGCGTGTGTGTGTACCAGGGTGCAGTGTGCGTTTGTGTGTAAGGGTGCAGTGTGTGTACAGGGGTGCAATGTGATTGTGAAGGATGTAATTTGTGTGTGTGTGTTTGGTGTGGCAGTGTGTTTGAGGGGTACAGTGTGTGTGTATAGGGACAGTGTGTATGGGGGCACTTTTCATGCAAAGTGTGTGAGCCACAGTCAGTGGAGATATGGCTATGGCAGCATGGACAGAAACAAAAGTTATTTAACTTATAAATGGCAGATAATTGAGCAGTGAAGCTAAAACTGCTTCATTAAGCTAAAGTTGTTTTCATGCCTATTGTGCACCTTTAAATAAACACCCTTGTCACTGGCACAACCAGGTCTCTTGCATCTTGGTACTCTAGGCAGTCACTTTATTGTCCCCTTCGAGTGTGTTAGCTTCTGGCAGTGATATAGTTTAAAGTTAACTTTTCAACAAAACAAATGATAGTATTACACTTGGAAACACTGACCAATAAATTTATATTTAGAAATGTTATTAGAAATATCTTTGAATGTTGGTAATCAGACACCAGTGTCTTTAAATCGTATTAAACTTGCTGACTCATATTGTTATTTCTATTGAATTAATATTCCAATATTCTGTAAAAGAACAATTTGTAAAAAGCCAACAATTCCCCTTTTGTCCGTGGGAACAAAAGTAAACCTTGTAAAATTATGAAAATGGTTCGAGAAACCTTTCTCTGGATGAATTTTTTGCTGATCCCTACTCCCAGGTGCATAGTGAATATTAACGTACTTAATCTAGCTGACAATGAGCAATAAAATCCGAACACAATAAGAAAAAAAAGACGATTTGGATATAGAATCCTTTGTATGTGCGTTCATTTATTTCTGTGCCGAGAACAAATTTAAAAGAAAAAAAAATATTCAATTATGATGTGAATTTCCAATGCATTTTTAATAAGGATTTTGTTCTTATCGCAAAATATAGATAGCAAGTTTTCTTATGCCATGTAGACTCTTGGCATCCTTTATCTATACAACACACACTACTTGAATTTGGTGATTTTTTGGGGGGTCAGGATATTTGGATAGAAAAAATGGAATAAAGTATGATTGTGCAAAATGTTTTCTTATATTATTATATTCTAGTTATTTTCAACTAACATTTAAATACAGCATTGCAATGCTTAGCAAGATGCACCCTTAGTCACGGGAGACTCCCATTATATTTTTAGATTCCCCCCTCCCAGAAATTTTGCACGCACATAACAGAGCAGTTTTTAGTCACTGGAGTTTCAATAAAACATTAACGCTAATTAACAAAGCATTGACAGACACCTATAATTTGCATTAACCTTTTTTTTTCACAGAATTCTCAGTTTTCTTTTAAATATATAGAAAAAAATTAGCATTTGGTATCACGATCCAGTTTAATCCACAGCACATATTAGAGAAGGACAAACAGAAACATTGATTCTGCTGCTCCCACCTATCTATCCTCCCTTATACACAAGTATGTCCCGTCTAGGCCCTTACGATCTGCTGAAGACTTACGTCTATCTTCTGTCCGTACTCCCACCTCTGATGTTCGCCTTCAAGATTTCTCGAGGGCTGCACCGTTCCTGTGGAACTCGCTTCCCTCCTCCGTTAGATGCTCACCCAGTTTCCATTCCTTCAAAAAATCGTAAAAACCCACTTCTTCATAAAAGCGTATCAATTAAACTGTTAATAGCTCCTGACTGATTCCTCTTCTGCGACTGTCACTAGTCTAATACTATCCTTACCCTTTTGTGTCATTTTACCCCACTCCCTCTAGCATGTAAGCTCATTGAGCAGGGCCATCAACCCCTCTGTTTCTGTGTGTCCAACTTGTCTGGTTACAACTACATGTCTGTTCGTCCACCCATTGTAAAGCGCTGCGGAATTTGACGGCGCTCTATAAATATCATAATAATAATAATTCTGTGCATGAAGGGAAATGCTTGTAAAACTGATTGACAGGTAGGTAAAATGCAGGCACTCAGTTCTAGGGTTCAGGTAAATATGACAGTGTGGTTATATTATTTTATGTTCCAGACCACACAAATTCATATAATAACAAAGTATTTAACCAGAAAAAGTACATTCAGGTTACTCTGGTTTCCAAGTACATCCTGGGGCTGTTATATGTTCCCAACATCATGTTACTATTACCCAATTTAATGGTACTCATTTCATCTACCTCAGAAGTGCTGAGTCAACGCTGCTGGGATTTGAACCTGTAAGCCAAGAGTTGAAAAGATTCTATTGATGATGTATTAGCCTGTTGAGCTATATCACCAACCTCTGAATTAGGATGTACATGGACATAATATTGAAAATCCTGGAAAGTCACAGATTAGCTTTAATACTGGCGTGCTTAACCCCTTAAGGACCAAACTTCTGGAATAAAAGGGAATCATGACATGTCACACATGTCATGTGTCCTTAAGGGGTTAAAGAACTGCCTCACACAAAATTTGCCATATGTTAGGCACACCCTTACATCAAAATGCTCTAATATAGGTTGGTCCTCAGATTTTAGCATGGGAGCTGAATATACCAACTGCTTGAGTTTTAACTTTACTTCAAAGACTGATACGTGCTCTTCACAAGATTTTTGTGCATTTGCAATTTTTGTTCAGAGCACTTGCACAGATAGTTGGGAAGTAGAAGGTTTTTCTTGGATAAAATGAGAATAACACTTGTATCCTATCTTAAGCAGTACAAGCTCGTGTTTAGTTTTAATACAACTTGTATAGTTTTTCACTTTCTACAAAACGTTCTGTGATGATTTGGTAACACTCTGTGCTCCTGTGGTTATTATTTATCCAAACTGAGAAACCTGGCTCTACGTGGTTGAGTTCCATTTTTATATCTCATATTGCATGTTTTCATTCCATTCCTCCATTATTTCTATCATTTTACCAGCCCATTTTAGTGGTGTGATTATGAGAGAGGGAAGCCAGAAGACCAGTATTTACCCTCAAATCAAAGCATTTGGTACAAGAAAACATAGTGGACAGTTCTATTTTCTTTTAAATAATAATAATAACAAAGTTTTAAACCAGGAAAGGTACATTCAGATTGCTTTTGCCCAACATCCAGTGGATGTTACTATTACCCAATTTAATGGTACTCATTTCATTTACCTTGAAAGTGCTCATGGGTTTTGAGCCTGTGATCCTACAGACATACTCATACTATCTAAGCCTTGGGGTAACCTAGACTCTTATGCAGCTTGAAAGCTTTCTGGAAAGTCATATTTACGTAAATCAGATGGCTAAATATTTTTTATGAGTGAATATTTTCTGATAAAAATTATACATTTAGCTTAATATATATTTTTTGGTACAAAATTCAGAGTAGGGTTCGACAGGTAAATAACATATTTGTTAGTAGTTCAAATTTTTTTCTTGCAGGTACATATTATAACTGAGTGTTGGGAGATTCAGCAAGAATAATTTCATGGAGGAACAACGAGTAAAAATGGTGGAATTTTATTTTGACTCAAAGAGCTTACCCCCAGCACTTCAATGTAAACTGCCACGTTTACAGACCTTTCAGCTCACGATTATTAAATATCTGAAGGAGCTAGTGTACATGAACAAACCGCGTACATTTGAGCAGCTCAAAGAGAATATACAAGCATAAATTTGAGCTCTAGAGCCTTTACAACATTAACTAATGTAATGAACAATGCAATCGAAAAAGTCCAACTTTGTGAGGCGGCAAATGGAACTCATTTAAAAGATGTCATCTTCTAAACCTAATCAAACACCATGCATTAAGCATTCACTGTAAGTAATATCATTGAAATTGGTCGATTAATAAAAAAGTTATTGACTCCTCAAACCCTGCTTAGAATATTGGCCAATACTGTATAAAGATTTTTTTAATAATGAAATAAAACAAAACATGGAAAAGAGTATTCGTTTGTAATTAATTTATGAGCTAAATAGTTTCATTATCATACTTGTTTTAAAAAAAAAAAAAGATAAATCCAGATTGATATAGCAATTATAGCAATTTTTCACAGCCTCCAAGTAATATAATAAGATTGTTGGTGTTCCTGCCAATGACAATAATGAAGGGCTCATTCTTTTGGAATTTTCTATCTCAGCTTACTGTTGAAAAATTACTGTTATGTATCACCTGCATGTCTCATGTTGGACTTTGAAATGTCCCCTTAGACACTGAATTGGACAAGTTCTCCCTAGACACGATAAAACCATGTTTCCACAATTATCCCAGAATTCCCAGCTTGACATGCAAATGAGCACAGAGAGGCATCATATTTCAGACTTCAACCTGCATTTTTGCTGGTACCCTTAGCAATGGATGATATTTTAAACAAAACTTATTTTAAAACGATAGCATTGGTTGTTATCCTAAAAGGTCCAGTGACCAGAAACCAGTCATGAAAAGAGACAGTGACTAAAAATCGAAACTTGGCAGATACAGACTAGCTAAAACGCTGTACAGAGCAAATGCATTTTAGTGGAAACTTTGTGGAATAAAATTAAATATGTCAAAATTGTGTCTTGAGAATAGATTTGACAAACACACTAAATATATCTCACCTTTACTTTTATTTTAGAAATGATGCATTTTTATGTAGGCTGATTTTATGCACATTGACATAGTATTTTGCTTGTGTTTATAGACGCTCCTTTGATTCTACTTTTAAAATAAAATTTCCATTTCTGATTGAGGAATGTTTCACTGATATGACTCGAGGGTTGATATAGTTACCATGACAACAAATTATACAACGAGGAAGAAACTATTACAAGATGCCTTTCAGAACACAGACATCGACGTTTTCATGCCTACAATGTTTATTTGTGTTTTGTAGTTAACAACAGATTTCTGGGATGATAGATAGAATTTTACACTCCATAAATTTGCCACTATTTCAGATCATTCAAAATAGATTTAATGAGTACTTTGTGCTAGTTGGATGTGTCTAACAGATATTGTTGCCATGTTTTCAGGCAGTTAGATTAATATAATACTTATATGTTTTATAATATTACCAGAACTCAAAACTGAGTAATGTCTGGAGCTGTCTTACCTTCAGGACTTAAATAAGTTTGCAGTTTCTAAACCCTAACGTTTTGGGCTCCAGAGTCTGACCATGTGGCCCAGTGGCTTCCTACATCCCTGCTTCTGTGGCATGAGGAAGGTTTAGATGAGTGGCGGTGATTGACTGAGATTGTCAGCTGACCCTCTTCACCTTTCACTGGCCAGTCATTGACAGAAATAGTATGTAACTCCTAAAGGTGAGATGGAGCCTAGACACTCCTGTGGGTTGGTGTGTTCCTTTAAGCATGTTTTTTTACAGCCAAAACTAAGATTGAAGAGGTGAGAATTGAAATTTAGTTTAACTTCATAATTTTGCTTATATATATATATATATATACATATATATATATATTTTTTTTTTTTTTAATAAGCATCCATCTACAGAGCAATTAAAATGTTCTCAGCCATGCTTGTCCTGACAAAAAATGGATGAGAAGTGTAAATGAGAAAGATGGGCCTGCCATCCCAAGCTGTCTCAAATTGGAGGTCTAAACAGACAACAAGCATTAATACTTTGTAATGTCCCTCAACAGGAAACCCAAGACTATCAGGTTCTTTTTTTACAGACAATCCCATAACTGCAGTCACAATTTAAGCCTACATGAGGTGGAGCTTTCTACAATTTCTTAATGTCCAGTTACACCATGCATTTGAAGTTTAACCACGTGAGGCCCTTTTGCAGGTTTAGTAACCTGGATCCCTGGTTCCTTAAAACCAAGCCTGACACTTTATTCCTCGAATGTCTGATGTCATACATTTTCTACTGAGTTTATTTGCAGAGATATTACCATTTTAATATCCAAGCCCATGATATATTATTTGCAACACCAACAATTTGTACAAAAGTTTGTAGAACATGTTTTGTTCCCTGGAAAAAAAAAATATGCAGATGAAGAAAAGGTTCTAAGAATTATTCATCCCTTTACATTATTACCGTAATGTTTCCTTCATGGGTCAAAGTCATGAACAGAATTGAGTTTCTTTCTTCCTTTGTCTTCTCTGTTTAAGCCCACTCCTACACTGCATTGTATGATGGTATATGATATATATTTTCAAGGATGAAACATATATTTTACCTTAATATACACATAGGTTGAGTATGAATATATATGTATGAACTTTTGTTAAGTTTCAGTCCCTATTCATAAACGTCTTGAGTGATTGCCACTATCAAACACTTATAAATTACACTGCAATACATTGAAACAAGTGAATTTCCATTTAACATCTAATTGTACCCAGATCTATAAAGATTATAAATTATATTGTTACATTAGTAAACATGTTGTTTAAGAATTATTCAGTGAAACCAGAGTTGAGCTGTTAACGTAAAAGTATAAATTATGGCAGCCATTAATTAATGACTCTTTAAGAACGCAATCTAAGTTTTATGGTTGAAGGTTTGATTAACTTTCAGATCAACTCAGGCCCTCTTTTTTGTCATGGTGATAAAATGAGTACGAATGAGGGAAATAACATTTTGTGCATTCAGTACATGGAGGTATAAAGAAATCAAATAAGTGGGGCGGGGCCGAACCGACATGCTGAATAGTTGCATAAAACATTGGCTCCCGATGACGGTGGCTTTCTAAGCCATTAAGAAGTGGAAAGGACAAGATTCTGTTACCTTCACTCCTGAAACATCACATTTAGGTGACTGCCAGTGCTGCTACACTGCCTGAGTAAGAGATTGCTGAAGCCCTGGTGCGTGATTCTAGTTTGCATCCTATTTGAGTGAGGGGCTACCGCCTTGCCTTCTTGCCAGCTCATGCTGGAACTTCTTGATGGTCCCATCCCCCACCTCCTGTGGACCAGTGGGAGGTATCCCTGTCCCCACTGGAGGGTTTTGACACAGGCACCTTCAGTACTGGTGACATTGTTGGGCTCACGGACCGCACCGTTTACAAAGGCAATGGAATAAATGTGCTCAAGTTTGGGTCATGCTGATTCAACGCAAGTTTGCTGTGATTCACACACTGCAGCAAAGAGATGAAGGCTCCCCACAACTCACAACAAGATCCCCAGTACCCAAGCCTTGCGCCTGCAGACACTTTACTAGGCCACTAGACTTAAGGAGGAAAGAGCCATAGCCCAACACCCAGGAGGGACCAATTTGCAAGCCAATCATGGATCTGATCCTGGTTCTTTGAGAAGCCGGATCTGTTGGAGTATGATGCAGGCTCCTACTGCGACCTGGGGCTGGTGGAGCTGCAAAAGCTGGACCAATCTTCATGCTGAGACTTCCACCTTATCATTAGAGATGGCTAGATGGTATATATATGCATAAACCTGTCTTGTTCTGCTAGCTGCAGTGTTCTAGCGACTTCATAGTTTTCACTTGTACAGCTCCAGCTCCAGTGGTTTTATTCCTTTTTACCTCATATGCTTGTTTAACAATCTTGCTTTATTTCACCTACCTGATATACAGGCGTTTGCTAAGAGTTTCTCGTATGGTAGTGTATTAGTGTTAGTGGATGGCATGACTCACACTGTATAGTGAACCTGCTTCAGTGCCCCATCTGAGCTTATTACTTTTCTGTCATGTCTGTGACCAGTTAACACTACTGCTGATTCTGTTGTTTGTACCTGCATAACAAAAAATAAATAAAAAAATCCAGCAAGAGTATTTACTAAACTGAGACTTCACCCAAAACTTGCAAAGTTTGGACCAAGTTAAAACAAAAACTCAACAAAAACTCCTTTAACTCTGCTATAATTTCTGTCTGGTTATTTATTTTTGTCTAAAATGGTCCTTGATCAATCGTTTCCCAACAATTTCCGGTTTCTGAATAATCGTATCAATTTCTTGTAAAATGTTGATATTTGTATTGTATGTGTTAATATTATTAATATTGCTATTATTACTTCTTTGTGAATAAACCTCTAGGTTTGTTAATTTAGAATAAAGATACCTTTTATTTTCTCATTACTAGGACCACCCAGGTGATATATCTGCTCTTATAGTGGACCCAGGGAAGAGAATAAGGAGGTAAATGTACTTTCTTGAAGCTCTCTCTTTTCAGTGTCATTATCGTCTTAGTCTTCTTGCAGATAAAGCTTCCAGGAGGTGCATCAACATTGTACTCTCATGCATTTACATCCACGCACAATATGGGTCAATGCAATACCATACAGATCCTTAAAAGATTGTTTCAATTAGATGCAATTATAGATTATACACTCCACAAGAGATAAAGAAAGCATTGATAGGGTCCACCTCCAGTGACCAGGAAAACGGTCTGCTAAGGTTTGTTCATATCAGCTGTTGTATATGATCGTTGATGAGAAATGGCAAGTAGTGTCAAGCACAAGTTCTTTATTTTTCCATATTTTGTCATGATCCAACGAGTACATATTACTTTGTCTTATGTATATGATTTGATTACATTTTACAGATATTCTGGAATAGGTATGTGAGCAACAGAGAAACTATTAAAATTGGGAATCGCTGATCACAGTGAATTTGACAAATGACAGATTATATCATTATTCTTGCAGCAGAATGGAGCGTATATAAGAAAAAAAAAACAGCTGGATTAAAGATCATAGTAATACTTTCAAAATAACAACAACAACAAAATAACTTAAAGAAAATGCCTATGGTAATATATTCTGGTGTGATATTTAGGATTCTCCACAATTCTTTGAAATAACTCTTAACTTATGTAAACTTATTCCTGATGCACACAACGTGATATATCTCACTTTAACGTACAATGGTTGACATTCATGGTTCCTTTTTTATGTTTTTAATTTAATCCAGTGGCATTACCATGTCTTTAATATCCATATGAGTCTATTTTAGAATCCAGTTAGCTGTGGCAGTTTATTAAAACATACTACTTAATATCTATGCACAGCTGCTTTTCCTGACCATCTGATCTGCTTTCTTGTCATGTGTATCAAAATGAAATTGGATGATTTAATCTTTCTGCATTTATACATGTTTGCATATCTATCTGTTTCTATCCACCCATCTGTCCATCTACACAGAGTTCTATATTATAACCATCAGCCCACCTCCACCCGAACTGTCTTATATGTTTTTCTTTTCTCAGAACTTAATCAATGACTCGATTCACTGCCAAGGATGCCTTCTTGAAATTGTCTACTTAATATTTGGTTCTGCAACATTATCCTACAAGGTCCGTTTTTATTTACATAACAGATTAGTGGTCAGGTAATGTGCTAAACTTGTAGTGCTGATGGGTTAAAGAAACACTGTTTTAAAAAAATAATATCTTCAGATAAGATTTAATATGTTATAAAACACTGTATCTTTATTATTTTAATTAATGGACATCGAAATGTTGCTTCCTTTCCCACTCTCTTTTCTGACACTAATTTTGACGTACTATTGGTCGGATTATCAATTATCTGACCTAATACTCACTATTTTGCAACTGCCAGTTGGTCTGGAAAATCCTGTGCTTTTCTGTCTGTTGCATTTTTTGTAAGGTGACTTTGAAAAATGACAGTCAAGGTTTACAAATCGGCGTTAAGTTGCATAAAGTCGACTATTGGGAAGCGGGGGTGACAAAGGTAGACAAGTGATTTCTTCAAAAATTTCAATATGCTTTTAGAGATATTTAAATAATAATAAGATGGCGTTTTATAACATTAACAATATTATAAGATATTGAAAAAGAGAAAGAAATGATGACAGTGTTCCTTTAAGTTTAGAATCATTTGTACATTCAGATGGTTGAACACTTGTTTTCAGGATTATATTGTGGGATAAAAATGTGAATTAGAAAAAAAAATTCTATATGACTTGATTAATATCAGAAAAATCTGAAAGTTGACCTGGCTAGTTTGCTTTGTACAGAAGGGTACAATACAAGTGATAGTGTTGCAGTTTTCAAAGAAGAGACTGAATGTAATAATAATGATGATGACGAGTCGACCTGGCAACCACTAAGACATCTATTTGATTCTTTGTCACAGATTATTTTCTCTAGGCATGAAATACTTTATACAAAGGTTTTAGCTGAGAATGATTTACTTTCAATGATTTTAAGTGAATGTTATAGATACAGATCACTTCTAATCTTCTTTTAGAAGGCCACATGATTTTCCAGAGATTACGTCTCTTTTACTCAGTGTAAGTTGTTTACTTAACTGTCTTTGTTGTTGCCATCATCAATGTAGTCATGATTATCATTATCACCATTATATAATTATAATAAAAATGGTCCTGTAAAGTCACCCACATCACTACATGCTTTTGGATCAGCCCGATAAATCTAGATTCTCCCTTATTTCCAAACAGTGACTATAAATACCTTTTTGCTTTGGTTTTATTAGTGTTAATATTACCAGTCAGAGGAGATGGACTTGAAGAAGGAGGAGACAATACTTCTAGTCCCCTATCGTCTGTTATGATGCGGACATCGGAAGGCACATGCCGCAAAAAGTTGGAGGAGAGCAAGTAAGATGATGGAATGCGATGAAATGATGGGATCTAAATGTTGCTATGTAGGTGTACTAAAAGTGGCATGTAAGCAAAGGTATAGAAGGGTCCACTCATTGACCCAGTTTCCCTAAAGGTTAGTGCTTTAAAAAAGAAAAGAAGGAGGAAAACAAGGGAGGTAACTAAACTGTCTTTTATTATCTGGTCAATGATTACCAAAAATCAATATTAAACTGTGTTTCCCACCGCCTATAACCACCGATCCAGTACCAGCACTTTATTTAGTCTACCACAATACAAAACTAAAGTAGCTCTGTCCTCATTTTACCATAGGGCACCACAGTTATTGAATAACCTCACAGACACAATCAAATCTTCCTCTTAGTCTAAAATCCTTTAAGAGATCTCTGTCAACATATCTCAATACAGAATACACCTGTAATCACGGTTGGTTATATTTCTTACCTGTTCTGTGTTAAATTTATATATGTGTATTTTAATATTATTTTTATATTTTTAATATTACATTGTACCCTATTGTAACAATGCAATGTTTGTGGTCCCAGGACATACTTGAAGGAAGGGTTCATGTGTCCCACTCCCTCTAGCATGTAAGCTCATTGAGCAGTGTCCTCCACCCCCTCTGTTCCTGTACGTCCAGTTGTCTGGTTACAATTACATATCTGCTAGTCCACCAATTGTACAGTGCTACGGAATCTGATGGCGAAATATAAATAATAAAAAATAATGTGTGAATGGCTGAGCTAGCAGTAGTGTGTGATCCTACATTTACTTTACTCAAAGTCATAAAGAGGTTCAGATTCCTGAAAGGTTAATGAATTAGCTGTTGTGTAATGATAGGCACTGTGTTTAGTTTACAAAGGTATAGAAAGCCTACAATACACTCTGCAGGCTGGAACACGTATGATCTGCTCTCCTGAATTAATGCAGTTTGTCTTTCAGTACTATAACTACATATCAATACAATATCATTTATATTTTTTCACTGTGAGATACGGACAGAGTAATTGTTAGATCCTCTGTTTCAAGAAACATAATTGCAAACAGACAGTGTTGAAGGTATAATATATGATATTTAGATCTACATCTATAATGTTCAATGTATAATTTTACATCTGACTTCTGACCTAGTGAATTGGCTCATATGTGTGTATACATACAATTCTCAGACCTTCCAGGAGTTTGGACAAAGTCCAGTCTGCACGCCTAATGATAAGTTAAACAAGAACAGGGAGAGTTGTTTTGTATCTCCACAGTCCAAAGAAATATGAGCAATTAAATAAGACTTTTTTTTTGAGAGTTATAAAATTCTTGTTTTTGTGTTAGCTTGTTCCCATGCCATATAGTGTATAGCTGTGAAATACACCCACACTAGGTTGCTGTGAGACTAAATGCTGCTAGTTTCTGAGTAACAGCTTAGAATTCAGCGATAAGATATAGAACACGTGCATTGAAATTCACTGAAATCTTGAATGCACTCTGGGTAATGGCCCATATATAAAAGGGGTGGGGTATTATGTTCTTTGGGGACCTTATTATATAGTCCTAAAAATAAATAAATAGTTTAGCAGAATTTTTTCCAGGATAGAAACCTATGCAGAACTATTCTGGGAAGGGCGCCGACAGATGTTCTATTGACCTCTCATACTCAGATTTGATTGACAGTTTGGCTAGTCTCGTCAAGCTTCTTGGAAGGATCACATGAGAAGTGAAATCATTCCCAAGACCTCTAGGACCACCTGCAAAATAAATCCAGGGACTTTATTCAAAGTATTAATCTCTTTACATTTTGAGGCTCCCGTGACATGATGATATACAATTAACAGAACACTGCGGCTGGATAACACAAATTAGACATAAAAAAGAGACTGTTCCTTGAATTACATCTTTAAAAACACAAAGAGGAAAAATATTGTATATGAACCAAAATAGTAATAATCATTTATTTTTTAATTTGAATGGCTAATTGCAAAAATTCACAGAGCCCACACCATTGGCCACAGTATCTAAATTCTTTGAATAATTAGTAATTTAACTGAAACACAGGCAGGGTTAAGGAAGATTATATGATTAAAAATTTACTTGGAGAGGCATGCAAGATTAAAGGAACAAATAGCAGAGCTGTGTTAATACAACTGCCAAATTAATGTAACGGTAAGGAAGCAGGGGCAATTTGCAATGCTTTGATGTTATGTACCAACTCTGAATATTTACTCATGATTTTCTTCCCATAGTTTCTGTCTATCTATCTATCAATCTATCTCTATCTATCTATCTATCTATCTATCTGTCTGTCTGTCTGTCTGTCTATCTATCTATCTCTATCGATCTAGCTATCTCTACTCTATCTATCTAACTATCTCTCTATCTATCTCTACTCTCTCTCTCTCTATCTATCTCTACTCTGTCTATCTATATAACTATCATAGATCTATCTATCTATCTATCTCTCTATCTCTCTCTCTCTCTCTCTCTATCTATCTATCTCTACTCTCTCTCTCTCTCTCTACCTATCTATCTCTACTCTGTCTATCTATATAACTATCATAGATCTATCTATCTATCTATCTATCTATCTATCTATCTCTCTATCTATATATCTATATATCTATCTCTACTCTATCTATCTATCTCTCTATCTCTATCTATCTATCTATCTATCTATCTATCTCTACTCTGTCTCTCTCTCTATCTCTACTCTGTCTATCTATATAACTATCATAGATCTATCTATCTCTCTATCTATCTATATATCTATCTCTACTCTATCTATCTATCTCTCAATCTCTCTTTCTATCTATCTATCTGTTGATCTATCTATATATCTATCTGTCTGTCTGTCTGTCTGCCTGTCGATCGATCTATCTAGCTTATCAGAGAGTCAGAGAGTAAAAGCAAGGTACATTACTTAACCATAGATCGCATCTGGGCAGCTGGAGTACTGGAACTATTGAAAACGCTTTGTTAAGTGTTTCCCCATACTGTTTAATATCACATTGTAATTTTTATTGAAGTTGTATGCACTCTGTTTACCTTCTGTACCTGGTCCTGTTTCCAAGTGATCCCTTTGTAATTCAAATGTTTATATCGATCTAGCCGTTCTATTAAAACCTGTTATACAGCATGAGGTCGCACTATCTGCGTTGAGGTGTGTACACTAGAAGAGCTATTTTTGGCCAGTTATATCTACATCATGTGTATCTTGGTCTTAAGAAGTTGCATCTTTCTCCTACTTTTACCAATTCATTCTTTTTGCATGACTGAAGCATTATGTTGCAATGTCTAGCTCCTTAAGGTCCATGATGTATATTATCATTATTATTATTATTATTATTATTTATATAGCGCCATCAGATTCCATAGTATATCAATCGATATAATATACTAATTTATTAAATTTTAATGAGTATCCCCTGTTTTTATGGTGAGTTCCCATTAGCTATTTTCCTACTTTTTCAGTGTTTATATCACTGCTTAAGACTAGCTAGGTATAGAACTCCAGTTATAATATGTGCTCTATGAATGAGTTAGCATGTGCCTCCGAATGTGCTGATGAAAAAATGACCCTAGTAATCTCTGCCTGTTAAATAAATTTTGACCATTTTGATTCCAGTAATATATCATTATATCTGATGACCTCTGGTAATTGAATTTGTGTTGATTTAATTATTTTAACTAAATATATTACAGAAGATTAACTTAACATTCTAATTTCAGAGACTGTGAATGTACAAATACCAAGAAAGCTGTGAATAGTGAGCTTAAGTAATTATTGTACAAACAGTGTATAAGTGACAGCTGCTACACACTCTAGTGAAAATCTCTCTTACCCACTATAATATATATATACAAAAAAGGTTTATATCCAACAAGGTTTGAAATATTTTGCACCTATGTCGTACACATGAGAGGAGTGCTATAGGTAGAGTAAGTAGAAAAATAGTGGTATTCACTTACTCCAAATGCAAGGTTGGATTTTTAATGAAACATATATATGGGAGAGAAAGGAATAAAACATAGCATAAATCTGTGATGGATATGTGGAATATACCAAAAACTATGAAGTGTAAACTCACATCGATAAGAGCCTTTAAAGGGACAGGCTCAAATCACATCAGCGTCTGTGCCATCTGGTGGCACTTTACCATTTTGATACCAAAGAATATCCTCAGATGAAATTTTTTTTTAAACTTATGGTGTAATACGTTGAGACAAAAGGTGCAATATGTTGAGATTATAAAGTGCAAAAGATTGCTTACCTTTTCCAGAGCCAATGGAACCTGGCTCTGGGTAAAATCGCTTGGGTGTCTGTAAAGAGGTCACCACCCTTCTTTAGGAAGCAGTAGTGGAGGAAGGTAGGACTAAAATATATTTATTTTAATTATAAAAACACATGCAAGATAAAAATTAACAAAATAAGAAGTAAATCTTTAACAAACTTAAAAAAAAGTCCCATAGGGACTCCTCTTTACGAGACGCTTTTCTCCCAGATTGCTGGGCTTTCTCAATCGGTGTACAATCACAGCTGCTTCCTCTTGCATGTATCACGGACATTACGCAGTATTAATTGCCGCATCACTTCTGATCACGAATCGGCCATTTTCATTAAGGGCATTTACCTGTGTTGATACAAATTTTAAGTGACATGTCGGGACTTGCCATCACGTCATTTAATTACTGACGTGGGTTATCATTTGAATGCTGGGAGCAGTAGTTTTACTCCTAATGGCAAAAAACAATGTATATCGGGATGGATGAGTTTCTGTTATCTCTATTTGGATTACCTCATGCAGAGGATTATATACATAGAATAAAACCTATAGACATATATATTAGTTTATTGTGTCATACAAATAAGTTCAAATGACCCATTTGGTTGGTAATGTTTCTGCTTTTAAGTAGGGGAAATGAGGGTATAGTACTATTAAATAGACATCCTAAAAAATGTAAATACATATTTTAAAATCAAAGTGACTATGGGTAACCAATGCAGCATAATCATTATCAATATACAAAAACCTCATATATAAAGTGAAGAGAGTGCCTTATTATGATGATCAAAACATATATTTTTGTATAAATGAAAAACTGATAAAAATCTTACAAAAAGTAGCATAATTCAAAATCACTATTAAGTCCTTTCGATAATGAAGTCTCTAAGTTAAAAATCCAGCGCATTTCACATTGTCCCATTTTCCTAATTAGGTCTCCCCCCCTCCAATTGTTTCTAATAAGCTGTATCACTGTAAAATTTAAATGTGTTGGGTCCTGATTATGTGTGTGTTTGAAGTGTAATGAAAGACTATATTTGTCAAAACCATTTTTTATGTTCCTCACATATTCTTGTATACGGGTCTTTAGAGGTCTTGATGTCCTCCCCACATATCCCAAACCGCACATACATATTATAAGATATATAGCGTTTTTTAGAGTGGTAGGTAATTAGATCTTTAATTTTTTATTCTTCTGCTATGTTGGATGGTTTATTAAATTAATTTAGGTATCTCTTTCTATTTCCTGTATTCTTACAAGCGATACAGACTCCACATCAATAGAAGCCTGCCGGTTCATTAAACACACTCAATTTCTTTTGGACTTAATGTGGTTATGTACCAGGTTCCTTTTTAAGTTTGAGGACTCCCCTATATGTTAATATTGTCTTTTCTGGGAGAACAGTATTGAGAATTTCATGCCCTCTTAATATAGGCCAATATTTTCTTATGATTCTTTTGAAAACATGACTTTTACAGTTGAAATCACAAATTAGAGCCATTTTATTCTCACTTTCTGTTATGTTTTTCTGTTTGTACTCCAAGAGTGGTAATCTATCTTCCTTTTCTACATCGTTATATGCTTTCCTTAAAAGATCCTCTTGGTATCCTTTGTCTTTAAAATCTCCTTTTATGCTTGTGCATGAAACATTGTATCCGCTGAACAATTTATTTTTATCCATAAAGGTTGTGACTTGGGAGCATTTAACAGCCAATAGGAGAAATGACAACTGTTCTCCCCTATGTAGCTGTTAACATCCACTTGTTTAAAAAAGTGTGGGTTTTTATTTTGTTATGCTCTACATAGATGTTCAAGTCCAAGAAATTAACTGAAGTTTTACTGTACTCGCTAGTAAGAGAGATGCCCCAGTTATTGGAATTTAAAAAAGTTAAAAATCCTTTAAGAGAGGTTTCATCCCCTTTCAAAATAAAAAATATATCGTCTATGTAACGGTGATATAGCACCAGGCTCGACCCCCAGCCCTCATTCCCATAGATGTATTGGAGTTCCCAATGGGACATAAATAAATTTGCTTAGCTGGGGGTGAAACTGTATAAAACAACTGCAAGTTAAGAGAAATAACTGGTATATTTTTAAATAATCACTTTCGTTATGGGAATATTAACTGTCACTGGTGTATGTATTCTAGGGAAGTCAGACTAATACCTTACCCTGTTTATACAGGATGGGCCAAAATTCAGAGTAGGGTTTAAGGAGTCAGTAAATTTTTAGTTAATGAACAATTGAAGATTATGCTAGCTTTAGTGTACTAATAATCTTACTAATGACAGGAGGCGAGTATTTTGTATAACTTTCTTTACTAACTCCACAGCAGCAAAGAAAAAAACATAAGAATAAAGAACCAATCAGTTAACAGCAGAGTATATATAAGGTCATAAAGCACCAATCTCTTCCTCTTTCTTTAAAAGTACCAAGACGATGTTGCTGACGAAGCCTCCGGAGTCCTCGGCCGGTTGTATGGCCCCTTTGCCTCTTAATTCCTCCAGTTCTGTGTCGACGAGACGACGGTCGGCTAAAGAGAAGTGGATGGGTCAGGGTGGGACCGGTTGTACTGGGGACCCAACAAGGTCTATTTTGTAGCCCTGTACCGTCTCCAGCACCCACGTGTCCGAAGAAAGATCAACCCAGTTCTGGAAGAAAAGAGAAATACGACCTGCTGTACGGTTGCACATAACGTAACGAGAAAAGGTTTTGCTTACCTGATGAGAAGCGTGAACGTCCATGTCCGCGACTTCCGCGGCCTCAGTCCAGGCCTCTGGAGTATGAGAACGGCTGTCTGTTACCCAATGACAGGTAGAATGGAGGTGGTTGAGCGGAGCAGGGGCCTGAGGGCCAAAACCGGCTGGCGGCACGACCCCGTTGCCTTCCAGCCCTCCCAAAAACCCCTTTTGTGGGGTTGCCTCTGAAAACTTTCCGCATGGAGGACTGAGCCTGGGTGAGGGAGGTATAGACATTAACACGCTTATTCAGTTACTTAAGGAACACCTCTCCAAATAGTTTGCCTTTTGCCTGAGGGCCAAGCTCTTTGGCTTTTAACTCCGCCAATTTTCCGTCTATGCGGAGGAGCACTGCTTTTCGCCTCTCAGAGGAGAGCGCAACATTTGTGTTTCCAATGAAGCAGAAAAATCTCTGTGCCCACTCTCGTATGTCATGTGCTCATTCCCTAATATTATCAGTATCGAAGGAGTCAGCTTTCGCATAGGCGTCGTCTGCCAAATAAATGATCCGGGAGAGGGGGCCGATGGAGTCCAACAGTCTGTCTTTAGCACTCCAGAATCCTTTTTCTATTCCTCTCCGAGGGTCGCGCCCGCCTCTCATCATGAACGTCATCATAACCTTGTCAAACTCCGATGTCTGAGCCATCTTGTCTGGTAGGGAAGGACGTGGGCATTCCGACCGAAGTCAGTTGTGAACCTCTTTGTCTAGAGGTTTACTGAGCCATAGGTGCATAAACCTGGATAGGTGCTCCGGTGGTGACCAGTCCCCCTAGCGGGGATGACGTATATGTCTTGAGTCAAACATTTTCTGGCCCATCAGGTCCAGAATCGTGTCAGAGTCGAGTTGGGGGTCTGCATCCGCAAGACTATCACCCATCTCTCCTTGGGGCTCACCCAGGAACCTCACGCAGAAAAGCGGGGTAGAGTTCTCCTCCAAACCCCATGCGTCATCTTCTGAATCAGATTGGTCTGCCTGCCACTCGTCCAGGATTGACATGGAGTGGGAAAAGGCATGGTCTTCCACGAGGAGTGTTCCTGACGCGGGGTTGAGGTGTTGACCTTCAAGGTCTTAAGGCATTTAACCGGAGCTTTACCCTTTTGGACCGAGTGCCCTCGCCTTTCCAATGGCATTTGCTTGCACGAGCCTCATCTCTCGCTTGGGAGTCTGAGACCCCGGAGTCTGACTCTTAGTGGGGAAGTCTGGAGGTAATGGTCTTGGGAGGTTCAGATCCAGTTGTCAGCACTTTAGATAGTCTCCACGGACATGGCTACGGCCGCATTGATCATAGATTGGAAGTCCACAGGGTTATTCTGAGAGTCTTCCATAGTGAAGGTAGGCTTAGGCTAAAATCTCCTAGAAGGGATTAAAGATAGCTAATTGCCCCAGGTCTTGTGGTATATAGGCAAAACAGGCGTGGGGTCAGAGTAGCTGGTACAGAGGAAACCAGCAAGAAAGGATAACTTTTGATAGGGACCCCAGCAGGGTACAGTAGTTATGGTGGCCTAATAAAACTGGGGCTCAGCAAGTCTCCCACTCAGCAGAGCTATGTGTCAATATGACAATGGGGGCTCACCCCTAGTGCACAGGGATTGGGACCCTTAAGTGCAGGCCACAGTAAAGACAGGCAGCAGCACTGACCTGAATGACCCCAGCCTGGACGTTAAACTCACTTGTATGGCAGTTGGAAGCAGCTCCAGAAGATCTCTGTGAGTATGTCCTGTATGGAAGCTTTCTTGTCCCTTTAACTCCCTGTAATCCGTTCCTGATATTCTGGCACTTATATTAATAGAGCCCTGCAGGGGAAGAGTCCGGTCGCGGCACTCGTGCGGTGTAAAGATGGCCGCTTGGATCTCGCAAGACGCGACATCCAAGATGGCTGCCGTGAGAGCCAGCCGCGAACAAAGGCCACAAGAAAGCCGGGGGCTTTAGTGAGCTGGTGATCCGCGGACTTGCGGCCGGAATAGGCGCTCAGAAAGGATGGGAAAAACAACCGATGATAAGGGAAGGGTTGGGAGTGGCAAGCAGACTCAGAGGGTCTTGAGAAAAACCAGGTACCCGTGGTGTAGTGAGGGAGAGAGCAGGTACCAACAGTGACAGGGAAAGCAGTTAGAGGGAGCCCCTAAATAGGGATAGCAACAGATAGGTAAGAAGGTAGAGTCATATAAACAGCTATAACATCTAAATTAAAGGAGTATAACAGGTATACAAAAATCCAAGGGAAGAGCCAAAACTCTGACCTGTCTGTGGATGGAGCAGCAAAGAAAGAGGAAGAGATTGGTGCTTTATGACCTTATATATACTCTGCTGTTAACTGATTGGTTCTTTATTGGTTCGTTTTTTCTTTGCTGTTGTGGAGTTAGTAAAGAAAGTTATGCAAAATAGGAAGCCTACTGTCATGTTGTAAAATTTCAATGATATTACTTACAATGAATGCTTAATGTATGGAGATTTGTTTGACTAGATAAGGAAGATGACTTATTTTAAATGAGCTCCATTTGCCTCCTCTCAGAGTTGGAGTCTTTAGAATGGAACTAATTAACATTAGTTAATGTTTGAGGTTCTAGTGCTCGAATTTATGCACGGCTATTCGTTGAGCATCTCAAGTGTGCGGTTTTTTTCACCCGTTCCT
Organism: Pelobates cultripes; assembly: GCA_933207985.1. Lineage (NCBI taxonomy): Eukaryota > Metazoa > Chordata > Amphibia > Anura > Pelobatidae > Pelobates > Pelobates cultripes. The sequence goes on from OW240915.1 coordinate 27,355,586, forward strand.
TCAAATATCCCCACATGAAGTAATCAGGAGCTGAAAGGTCGGGCGAATGTGGCGGCCAATTAATCTGTGAATTTTTTTAATTATCTGCTCACTGAACAGTTGTCTCAGGAGGTCCATTGTAACCCTGGATGTTTGGGCAATAGCCCCATCCTGTTGAAACCACATTTCAGGATGAATTTCCTCTACAGGATGTAAAAAAGGCCCTAACTCCATATCTCATACCAATAAAATCCCACTATTTTTACTTGTTGTTCTTTCATGAAATTACCCATATTGAATCAGTTATAACATGTACCCACAACATTCAAATTGAACTACTAACAAATAAGTTATTTACCTGTCAAATCCTACTGTGAATTTTGGCCCAAACTGTATTAAGGGATACTAAAAATAATGCAAACAAGAGCAAACATTTTTGTAAAACAATATGCAACAGTACAGCTCCTTACTTAATGCAGTGAAGCTAATGGATTCAGTATATTCTAACAAATATTCTCAGGTTATTCATTTAACAAACCAGGCATATTGTAAAATGAAACATAAGAGAAAAGGAGACTCTATATCAAAGCATTCCATTTCCCAAAGTCATTACATTTGAGATCAGAGACTCCTAAGTGCTCTCAAACAACAGCAAAAAGGGGTATGTAAAAAAGCAACAATATATTTCCAGCATACATTACTGTTTGTATGGGTTTATTATATGCGTTAGATTCATTTTGTTATGAATTAAAATTCTGCCAAATTTTGGCCAATCAAGTGATTGTTTAAATTACCAAACCATCCAAGCCAAATCTCAAATCAACTGAAACACACAATGGCCGAGCATGTTCGTTTTGATTTGTGATTCTGAATTCTGCTTTTGGAAACAAAAAAAAGAGGTGATTGATGGTAAATAAAGATGATTGATGGCTAGGGGATAATCATTAACTGTTGATTTTATTTTACAAATCAATTGAGAGGTGATCAATAAAGGGAAAATGGAGGATCAGTAAAAACAAATCTCTATTTATGTTTAATGAATATATAATATGCAAATATAGATTTATATTTTTATTGTTACTCCTGGTTTTCCCTCTATTGGTTACTATTTCTCACTTTATCTATGAACCAAAATGCAGTAAAATTCTCCTATCAGTGTATTGCAAAACATATACATAATATTTACATTTTTGTGCCCTTTTGGTTTGTCTGATTAATTTCCTAAGTCATTATTCCAGTACTGAAATTCTGCTGAGTTGGACCAACATACCCGAAATTTGACCATCCAGAAAATTATTTATTTATTTTTAAATGGATCAGCCGAGCCGAATTCTTACGCCACACACAAGTCTAATTCGCACTCTTCCCCCACCCTCTTTCTGTCTTCTCTTCTCCAGGGTTTACATCTCTCCCCCTTTTTTTCTCTAGCAGACACACAGAATACCATTATAAATAACTTTGGAGTAACTAATTAATGAAGGTTGGAAAACACATTGTTACAGTCAAATTTAATTATTTCAACTTTTTCTTCTGCATTCCTCCATATGTTACAGAGTAACATAGTAAAGCATGCTGAAAAAGACTCAAGTCCATTATGTTCTACCTCTAAATCCTATCAAGGTGTCTCTTGCATTGAATTGTAATGTCTGTGACTTCCTTCAATAATAAGAATCCGATTCTTATAATGTTTATTAAGTAGTGCAACCAATAGATGCTTTTTATTTAGCCAGAAAACCCCTACCTCACATACCTGTCTCTTGCCCTCTCCTAAAGGGCAGCCCACCTTAATTGATTGCAAATTCCTGTCCTACTGTGTTTTACACCCCACCTCCTATAGAATGTAAGCTCGATTGAGCAGGGTCCTCTTCAACCTATTGTTCCTGTAAGTTTATTTGTAATTGTCCTATTTATAGTTAAATCCCCTCTCATAATATTGTAAAGCGCTACGGAATCTGTTGGCGCTATATAAATGGCAATAATAATAATAATAATAATAATAATTTAATAGCAAGATGCTGAAAAGCGGCAGACTTTGTGTGATGAAGTATATTAACCTATTGCCCCATATTTTATGACTAAACATTTTTGATTGCCTTGTTCTCAGTTGTTTGTGTGTAATATGCTGCAATATTGTATCAGGCAATGACAAGCCTTCTCTTTCTTTCGGTGCTTGGCCTACATGACTTCAAAGATCGTATTGATTGTTGCCGACAAGATGTGTTCTGCAAGAGTCATAAAAACTTCATTACACTTCTTCAGAAAGTAAAACCATGTTGTTTCATCACATGGGCTTTTTATTTAATTCTGTTATTAAAGTTTGTCATTGATTTCCCAGTAGAAAACCATATATCAATACTGAGAGTTTAAGGGAACATACAATGGAGAAAATACATACATATTTGTCTTTATCAAAACAAAAAATGAAATAACTATGCCAGTAATGTAAAACAAAATGTGCTACTGCCACAGTTCTATATATTTTGTCTTTCCCTGGGTTAATGCACGTTTTGAAGTTCTTCAAATTGTTATTCTTATTAATTAAGCATTTCAGAACTTTAAGAACACTCTGTATATGTTTCCTCTCTCCCATGTACTACTAATTGTATTGTCTCTTTAGCATATTCAATAATGTGCTCCATATGTTGGAAGCTGCTAATTTTTTTTTTTTCTCCTCGTAACTCCTGGTAAGCTCCTGGTAAACCTGAAACCCCATGTGTTTCCTTCCAGATCTGATTTACTCAACAATGTTTTTCCTACTACTTCTGGCTAAGACACTCGGCATACCAACTCTCTAGCTACCGACATGCTCTGGACATATTTATGGATTTCTTTGTTTCTCCTCTGGCTAAATCACAAGGTCGATTGAATCCATGGATATTGAGAAATGTATGGATATATTTGATGATTCCCTGACTGTTCCTCTGGCTAAGAACCTTGGACTATTTGTTGTATTAAAATACCATTAATATTAAAATAAAATCAGTCCCTCTTGGTCCATGGTCCATCTACTTTAACACATATTTATTAAGAGACAAACACTCGGCAATACAGAAATAAATAAATGCCACACAAACATATCCACTGCTAACAACAATGCTAACTCATAGTAACATACAAGTAAATAACACATAAACTAAAGGAACAAACTCACTATTTACAAATAAGCGCACAAAACCCCATTACATCTTACCCACCACAAGACTCACCATGATGACACACATGAAGGGAGACAGAAGGAAAGGAATATTCAAGATATATTGAACCCCTGCCCTGTTGCTCCACTACCAAAAGCTAAGTAGTCTGAAGTAAGAGGACAAACATCCTTAGTTATAACATTTGTGTGACAACATACTACCACACTATAGATTACTGGTTATCAACGCGGATCTGGATTTCCTACAGAATATTTCCCTTGGCAAATATTTTCGCCTGACTGATCACCTGAATTCTGACCAGACTTGGACCTTAAAAAGAAATACATCTTTCTTGTTTCAATATATGTGGCTGGGATTTACAATGATTATTTTCTGAACTTGGATAGATGGTTTCTATCAAAGGAATGTTTGTTATTTTGCTTTCATTTTTACCTTGAGTTCTTTATTCTTACCTAGCTTCCTTTTCTAGTTCAAAACTAAGTTGCAGGGCATCCTTCTGTAAAGTCATTTTACCCTCTTTTATTCCACCTGTGGAGAAAAGGAAAATATGCTCATCACTCCTACAACTCAATTACTCAACTGCTTATAGTTATTCCTTTTTGGAAGTACACATAAAACGAAAGTTGATATTAGGTTAACATTAGGCATGTTTCATATCAGTTGATATGGTTATAAACTAGACGTGCATTTGTATTCTTAAGAATGCTCCCCCTAATCTTCGACACACATACTACAGCTCCTATCCCACCAACAGACACTACAGGCCCTGTCTCTCCTACAATTTACAGTCACAACACCACATACACACACACACTACATACCCTATCCACATACACACACACTTCAAACCCTATCCCCACACACATTCACAACAACTAACACCACTACATCATAAACCCTCTCCACACACTAAACTGGAAACAACCCCATCCACACACATGTAAACTCCCAGGCACCCTCCCCTCATGTACACAATCCCACAAGCAGCCTGCCCACAAACATAAAACATCACAAACAGCATCCTCACAAAAATGCAATTCCACAAGCAGGAGCTCTTCAGAATGGCCTTAGCACATGAGCTGCCATGGAGAGGCACAGAATTGACATGCCAACTTTCTGGTGTATGCTTGTCATTAGTCTAGGGGCCAAAACATTACCAACTTACTTAGCTCCTTAAATTAAGGATCACACACTTCCAAAGTTTGTGCTTTACAACTTGTTTTTTATTGTTTATGGCTGCTAGTGAGACTGGTGTTCGTGCACTCTGGACATTTGCCCGTGTCCCCCATATCACTACTACCTTGTCATTGGTGATGACACAAATGTCCCGGCTCTTCCCCTCTTGGATTGCTTTCCCGTTAAATACATGTGCCAGATTTCTCTCCCAGTTCATCTCTAGCATTTGCTATTTAAAATAGGTCTATAAAAACAGTGATCTTAATATGTTGAGTAGCATTCAAAGAGTCCTGCAATGGGTTGCTTTCATAAGAACATGGCATCATTCAACAACCTTATTAACAGTGGAATATTTAATTGCATCATTGGAGCTAGATTAGGTGCCAAATAAAACTAGGCTTGAAGGAGGATATTTAGGATTGAGATGAGAAAGCACATGTGGTTTGGGATGCAATACATTCTCATACAGTACCCATGAGAGTAGAGTAATGAAGCTGCACTCAAATGAATGCAGAACCATTACAGGGTCTCTATGATAACACCATCCCTTTGGATGGTTCTACTGTGATAATGGTGCACTCTTGGGGAATAAAGCATTGCATATTAAAGGGAAACTCTATGCACAATTGATAGAATGCATTTGTCAGAGCTTAAAACAATAAATCAACATTTTGCACTATTCCAAATGCAGGTTGTTTGTAGAAGATGCAGAAATATTTTGCTCACAGCTGATCATTTTTCACTTGCCCCCCCAAAAAAAAACATTCAGCTATATGTATTCCATAAACTCCTAATATTTTTTTTTGCCATTCAAATTAATAAAAAGCGCACTAATACAAAAAGTAAAAAGAAATAAAATAAAATGTATATGTCTAACCTAAATAATCAAATATTTTCAATCTTACAAGTACCAGGATCTATGAGAAATATTGAAAGCAAACATAGAACTTAGCATAGTTATGTTTAATTGGTATCTGAAACAAAAGATCACTGTACAAGCTTATACATAGGTCAGATACAGATTAGAAAGCTTTTCAAAGTACAAATAAGAAAATTAGAATGTTTCTATTTATAAATAGCTCTTAATGTGTTAGTTCTCTATAGTGTATAATAATAAAAAGATTTAACATGTATGAAATTACAATGACTTCCTATGGCGCGTTTGCATTATTTTGTCTTATTTACAGTTAATTTATTGGACCCTCTTTAGTTCAAGCAGAACTGGTTTGTTCCACTGGTTCTTCATTAGACATGCCTTGAATTAGAGCTCTATTCATTATGATCTCGAACATAAAACGGCTTTGGATGATAAATAATGAGGTTGGGTTTAAACTGAGAAAGTCTAAATTACGTATACTAGAGTCATGACCTGGGAGCTTTAATAAGCTGTTTGGTTACAGAAACTGCTTGATAAAGGGAAAGATCATTATTAGAATCACTTTATACATTCTTAACCAAGTTAAGAACTAAATTATGAAATGATTTCCTCTGTATCACAAAAATCAAAGACCTTCTCTCTTGGTGTAAAGACATAAAATGTTTATATCTCTTGCACTCCATAAAGAAGAATAAATGCAGACATTTGATTACCATGTAAAAGACAGACATATGAACTGCAAATTCAATATCGTTTGGAACTTTTGTTCATGAATTTAAGGTTGGCTGTGGTCAGGGGAGGGCTGGCAGCCTTAGGCCTGGGGGGCAAAACCAGTCAAGTGGCCCATTGCACCACCAAATCAGTTCACCATCCATGCCCACCTGGTTTTATAACGGATATTGATGTTATGCTAATCAGTAGCTCTTTGCCATACCCGCTCCTTCACGACTCTGACTCTGACTCACTAACTGAGCGCCAGAACCATGAGAGAGAGGATATAATCTGACTGCACCTACTGCTGGTGCGCACCAGTGGACCACCAGCGAATCATTTAAATTGAATATGCTGGGGTCCCCAACTTGTGAGCTGTGTTGGGCGCCTCTGTTGTCATGGCACCCTGCGTGACCGCACCGCTTGCACACCCCAACGTCTGGCCCTTCTGACACATACTGATGTTACTACTTAGAAATCCCTCAATATTAATACAGACATCAGAGTAAACACCAATAAACTGTGCAAACAGAGCTGATCCCCCAAAGATTTGCTGAATGGATTTGTTGTAAGATTAAGTCATGCCTCCTCCTCTCCCTCTCCCATGCGCTGCGCTGTAGGCTGGGAGGAAGTGAAGAGTAATCACATTCTCCCAGCACAGCGCCACCTGTGGCTGCATGGGGCACAGCTGTTTAATGTAATGCTTGCAGGACGGCCACCTGCCGCAGAACCTCTTTGTTCCCATCGCTGCAAAGGGCCCCAGGCACTGCTTGCTGTGAGTGTGAGCCATTGTAAATTAGGGGCAGAGGGCACTTGCACTGCGGTAAAGACAGGTCTGGGCAGGAGGAGAGTGCAGTGCAATCCCCTCCTGTGGGTCACCAGTAGACACAGTGTAGACACAGTGTGTGTTTACATTAAAAAGCCTGCAGGGACCAGCTATAGACACCAGAACCACTTCATTAAGCTACAGTGTCCCTTTAATGTGAGGTAAATTATAGATTAGTGTCACTAATAATATACTAGATTGCCTACTTACAACCAGATGAGGATGATGATGGGCTGCAGTCTGGCTCCACTGGTCTGGTGTAGAAGAGGATCTCTGAAGGCTGTTTGTAACTGTGGTCACAAAATTCAAAGTTCTAGTAGAATGGGAAGCAGCTCCATTTTTCGGGGGCCCCTTAAACAGCTCAAGGTCTGGGTCCCAGGGCCTGACGGTGAGTATGCCCATAAGGCCCACCTAAAAGTCCACCTACATGTTCCACCCATGAGTTCGCTCACAGGGAGTGGAGTGTGTAGGGGATGTGTTATTGTAGATGTAGATCTAATGTGTGTGCTTATGGTATGTAGTGTATAGGGATACCAGTTTGTGTAGGTGATGCAGTGTATTTGTAGTGGAGGCAGTGTGTTTTTGTGTATAATCGATGTACTGTGTGAATCTGTGTTTGTATGCATAAGGGATGCAAGGTGTGTGTCAGTAGTGTGTGCATTGAGTGTGTGTATGAAATGCATTGTGTTTCTGTGTATATGTAAGAGAAGCAGTGTGTGTGTTTGCATGTGTGTGTAAGGGTTTGCATTGTGTGTTTCTGTGTATGTGTGCAAGGGGTTGCATTGTCTTTGTGTGTAATGGATGCATTGTGTGTTCTCTGTAATGTATGGAAATATTGTGTTTCTGTGTGTGTGTGTGTTTGGCATGCATTGCCTGTGTGTCGTAGTGTGAAACTCCTGTCCCTGCCCCACAATCCTATATAGAGCTCTCCACCCCTTAGTAGTCTCTTCCTAGCAGTGCTTCTCACCCACCCTCCCTGTCCCTTCAAATACCTCCCTGACCCTAGGTATTCTTTCAGCCCCCTCCACTCCCTTCTCCATTGAACTTCTCCTGCCTCCCCATGACCTTTCTCACTCCTCCACCCTCCCTTCTCACTCCCCCACCCTCCCTGTGTTCTCCTCATCTCCCCTTCTCTCCCCTCCTCCCTGTGTCCTTCTTACTCTTCCCCATCCTCTCTGTGTTCTTCTTAACCCCGTTCTTCTTAATCCCCCGTTCTTCTTAATTCCCCCAATCCCCCTGTTCTTCTTAATCTCCCCACCCCGTTCTTCTTAATCCCCCCACCTCTCCCCCTTCTTCTAATCCCCCCTTCTTCTTAATCCCTCCCCCCTTCTTTTTAATCCCCCACCTTCTTCTTAATTCCCCCTCCCCCCTCTTAATTCCCCCTACCTCTTCTTCTTAATTTCCCCCCTC
>OW240915.1:27363819-27376880 GCA_933207985.1 Pelobates cultripes
GCGGCCGGTCCTGACAGAATTTAGGACGGCCTGGGGGGCAATTGCCTCCCTGCCCCCCGGCCCAGCCCGCCCCTGGCTGTGGTTTACTCAATGATTTTCTCATTTAGCCAGCAATGTCTGGGACAAACAAGGTGCTAATCACATTCTATATTGGTGAATAAGATTATAGCCCTGTGTAATCAAATGTAGTCTTTATGTACCATGTAAATAAAAGCTGAACTTGCACGTCCTCAGTCAGAGCGTGAGGGCTGATGAGAATGCCACATCATCCTCCAGTGCCTGGCTCGGAAATTTACAGAACATCAACATGGCAGAGTTAAGCTCTTCATCTGTAGACTAGACCCAAACAGATAAAGATGGAACACACCAACAAATATAATGAACAGTAGGTCTCGGGAAGCCAAGCTTCTCCATAATGTGCAAACAACAAACCAAAATGATTTAAAGAGTAATTTATTTTCACCCAAGCAATGTTTTGGCTTACAATGCCTTACGACCAAGCCTGGTCCTTTGTATGTAAAAATACATACACTAATATTTACTAAAGTGAGAACAATCCTGGCATGTTAGGTTTTTCTTTAATGCTGTACTTCCAGGCCTGAGCCTCCTACGGTGCCAAAACAGAACAGGTTAGAATCATGGGGAGTCTAGAGATCTAGCATGGGAAAATGGAAAATTTGGGAAGGTTGTGGAAATCTTTAATCATGAGGCTGGGGACACGGGGTAAAACCATTAGAAAATGGAAATGGCAGGTTGAAATTTGGGAGATAATTTAGAACCATTTGATATTGTGTGATTAACAATGACAACAAAAGTTAAACTCTGTTTTAAGTTAACAATTTCTTACTGTGGTGGCTTTACTGTCAGAATATAGTTAAGACAGTTTGGATTATAATCATGTAGACAACGAGTATGCATTAACAACCACAGTTCACAAACAATTATCAAAAAGACACAAGTTCCAGATTCCAATTACGTAAATATAGATGGGTATAAATATAGATGGGTGGAGACTTTAAATATGTTTGCATAAGAATAATACAATTGCTCATATTAAACTACACAGAGCATGACAAACTGTCATGCAGAAAACTATAATTGGTCATTAAAAAAATAGGTGGGTCTGAAAATATTTTCTAATTATTTAAAAGCACTTCTGTATATAATTGATAAAGGAAAAATTAAAAAGTATTGATTGGTACATTCCCTCCTCCGCCCACCCCCCCACATTCTAAAATCTTAGTATATGCCTACGTTTTAGTGAATATTTGATCGGACTACCTGGAACAGTCATTTCTTATATGATATATTTTACATTATTACACTGAATTACATGTATTTTACAATTTATGCTTCTTGCATAAATATCACTCATAGTTTTGACGTTAGGCAGTATTTATTTCTGGTGGAATGCATTTACACGAGAGCTAAGTGTTTGTCTGTAAAAGTTACATTAGCACTTCTCAAATGATTCTGAGATTTAATAAGTGTGGATTTAAACATAATCTATGTCAAGAACATAGCTTTGCTTTTTATTGCACTATGCAATTCATTAAATGCCATTATACAGGATGGCAATAAAATATACCCACTCAGTCAAACTTGTTTTCTTTCATTTGTGGACCAACATAATGTTTAATGGTTTACAGCTTAATATGGAAATGCTTCGTGCAAGGCCAGCTCGTACTGAAAAATATTCCCACGTTCGTATAAACGCTCCATCAGAGTCAATAACACGGAACAACAGAAAAGCAAAGCAGACATTAAATCTGGTCGACACTCTATTATATTTAAATTTCTTAAACAGTCCAAGTGATACATATCTCATAAAAGTAACCAGCATGCATGAAAATATTTTAAAAAATATTTGGAGAAGAAAGGACTTTAATTTTTGTAAAATAAGTTGTGCAGGCAGTTATTTTATATCTCCTTCAATATGTTATGTATATAAATATATTTTTTTTTCAGAGACACAATTTTTGTTTGCCGATCTAGTCAGTGTGGTCCCCCAGAAGGGTGGATGGGGCATGCTGTGAAATCTAGCCTTTTATTCAAGCGTTTTACGTTTTACGTATGACATTGTATGTAGGGTTAGGAGCTTCTACTGGTCCCTCATTCATTGTCCTCATACTGTTGCCTATCTTGAAAGATGTTTTCTATATCACAAGCAGGGCCAATTATGACAATGGATAATATGATTAAAGTAAATCAGATTTTTACACAAATCCGTCTTTGTTTATTTGTTTCGTGTTTTTTTTTTTTTTTTAATACAATGCTATTTCAATATCTTCAGGTGCCATCATTGTTTTATCTCAGCTATGTTCCTCTACTTAATTGTAAAAAGAATTATAAATGAAAACAGCAAGTCTGGTCAGAAAAAAGATCACTTGATTCTGCTAGACACCAACAAACTTCTGTGATTCCAAATTCCATTTAGAAGAAAGAGTTATTAAAGGTTACAAAATGTATATGCCGTTCACTCGTAAATATTGCACATTTTGTTACTAGATTTAGAGAAAGCTTATTTATTGGATTAATTATTAAAGGAACACTATACTCACCAGAACCTCTACAGCTTAATGTATGGTTCTGCTGTCTATAGCCTCTCCCTGCATTCTTAGCACTTTAATCACTGCCTTTTCAGAAACGGCAGTGTTTACATTGCTGGCTAGGAACACCTCTAGAGGCAGTCACTTAAATGGTCACTAGAGGTACTTCCTAGGCCAGTGTTTACATTGTCTGCATGGATATGCTGAAAATTCCCCATAGAGATGTATTAATTCAATGTATCTACATGGGTAGAAGCAGATTTGCGCAGCTCTGTGTTTTGTTGCCCATGTGCAATATTATCACATTGTTTTTTTATGGGAAAGCATTGCATTGTCTGAGATCATCAAGATTAATGATCACAGCCATGAGGCAGGACCAAACGGGACACGACGTGGCGAGACCAGCATGGTGTGGTAAGTTTAATACCTTTTCAGATCAATGTCAAGGTGGATCTGGAGCTAAACAGCTAGTTTATTTGTAATCCTGACACTACAGCAGAAATGAGTTGAGAATACAAAAACAACAGGCATCTGTGACAAAAAAATGTTGTCTCTCCTCCATTTCTTCATATGGATGAAATTGTGCTTGTAAAACCCTATGAACCCATTAAGGCCTATAAAAAAAAGGATAATGTGGAAAACATGAATAATTGATACCATACCTATCTTATCTAATCTTATTCATTCTATCATTCATTCTATCATTCTATCTATCTATCTATCTATCTATCATTCTATCTATCTATCTATCTATCATTCTATCTATCTATCTATCTATCTATCTATCATTCTATCTATCTATCTATCTATCTATCTATCTATCTTTTATCTGCAGATTACAAACCAAAAAAAAGTGATTGAAAACCCCTTCCACCTTAAGTCAGTGGATAGTCAATACATTGTTAAACACATATCTATCATTTGTCTATTATGTATGATATTATTTCTTGACGTGTACTCCAGAAAATGGTAGGTCATTCTATTCTGCCTTAGAGTTGCTTTTTGTGTAGTGCTCTGCATTTTATATATTGTATTAATAGGTCCTGGGTGCATCCTAATGATAAATATGTGTCAAGGTGAGACCTTACATTTTTTCTGTATATTATATGGGACATAATTAAGTAAATAAAATAGCATTTAAACACTTGATCTATTCTTAGACAATTATACTATTTTTGCTATGTGACATTTTTTTGTGAATGCCATGCCTGCTTTCTTCATGATAGGTACTTGTGTAGACAGACAGGCAGATATATAGATAGTAGACATGTTCATGAGTTTTCGTATGAATATGATTTTGTCAGAAAATTCATTTTTTTTCGTGTTTGTTTACTAAAACGTAAACAAAAGCCCTACATACGAAATATAAACTAAAGGGCAAATGCCGAATGCATTACCTTTTCATTTTGTTTATTTCGTTTAGTAGACTCCGTGCTGCAGGGGAATTAACCCCCACAGCACGGAGGAGAAACAAAAAACGCTAGTTCTCCCTGCAGCCTAAGACTTAACCTGTGCAGGGCTGCAAGGAGACTCTTACAAGCACGGGTTTAGTGACCTGTGCTTGAAGACAATAACACTGCACATGTGTGGAAAAAAAGCAAGGAAGGAGCCGTCAACGCTACCAGTTCCCTTCTTGAAAAAAAATATTAATTCCTATCCCCCTCCACCCCCCCACCCCCCGCATAAAAACCTATGGGGGTCACTTTTTATATTAATAAAAGGGAGGTTGAATCCTCCCGCATACCACTACTACAGTGAGTGGGGACCCTATATAAATAAATGATGGGGGGAACTGATGTCCCCCTGGTCCCCACCCATGAGCAGTGCGTGGGGAACCCATGACTGTTGGGTGGGCACATTAATTAAATAAATAATGGGAGTCCCCACCCATGAGCATGGACCCTAATTAATTAAAGGGTGGATTTAATGTACCACCCTGGTCCAGACCCATGAGAGCTGGGTGGGGACCTAATGTCCCCCCTGGACCCCACCCATGAGCGGTGGGTGGGGACCCTAAATAATTCAATAATGGGGGGGATCTAATGTCCCCCCCAGGTCCCCACCCATAACCGTCGGTTAAAGGGGGGAATTAATGTCCCTCCTGGTCCCAACCCATGAGTGGCATGTGGGGCCCCTAAATAAATAAATAATGGGGGGGACCTAATGTCCCCCAGGTCCCAACACATGACTAGTGGCTGGGGACCTTAAATAATTAAATAATGGGGGGGACCTAATGTCCCCCCCATGTCCCCACCCATGAGCAGTGGGTACGGATTCTAATTAATTAAAGGGTGGGAACTAATGTCCCTCCTGGTCCCCACCTACGAGCAAAAGGTGGGGACCCGAAATAAATAATAGGGGGGACCTAATGTCCCCCCCAGGTCCCCACCCATGATCAGCGAGTGGGGACCATAAATAATTAAATAATTGGGGGACCTAGTGTCCCTACCAGGTCACCACGATATTCGACTGGTGGGGACCACAAATAATAAAGTGACTAGGGGTTCCCAATCATCTAGTCACTTCCCCCCAACTCTACCTACCCCCCTCAACCTAATAATAGTGAGGGGAGGTCCAAAGAAATTTCCCATGCTGTGTAAAATGACTCAAAGCACTCTGATTGGTTGGATTCCAAGCCGACCAATCAGAGTGCAGTGACAGGTAAATGTAGAGACTTATCTGTCAGTCTCTTCATTTACCTGTCAGAGCACTCTGATTGGTTGGCTTGGAATCAACCAATCAGAGTGCTCTAAGTCAAATTTCAGGGTGTGGGAGTTCAGTCTGCGCAGTGCCCTCGCTGGGTGAAGATGGATTTTTTTTTAGCATCAGGATTTGTTTTTTTCTGCATTTTTTTGGGGGCGCTCAGGTTTTTTTATTTATTTTATAAGTTCGATGGGTATTATGGATTTTTATTTGCCCTTTTTGGGGGCTGAAGAAAGAAAAAAAGGAAGAAAGAAGACATTTAATGGTAAGTTTGAAATTTTATTTACAGGGCATTAGTTTATTGCCCCCCCACTACTATTAGGGTGAGGGGGATAGGTAGAGTAATTTTATTGGGGGGGGGAGTGACTAAGGACTTGGGGACCCCTAGTAATGGATGGGGACCAGGGGCAACATTAGTTCCCCCATTTAATTAATTAGGGTCCCCACCCGCCGCTCATGTCCCCCCATTTATATTAATAGCCCCCACCCGCAGGTCACGGTGGGGGTGTGGTGGGGGCACTATGTCCCCATCTTAGTTATTTGGGTTCCCCACCATGGGGGAACGGGGACCTGTGCCAGGGTCATTCGGGAGGATTTAACCTCCCTTTTATTAATATTGGGGTCATAGTGACCCCCATAGGTTTTAATGCGCGGGGGTAGGAATGGTTAATGTTTATTACAATGAGGGAGCTGGTAGCTCTGCCGGCTCCCTCCTTGTTTTTTGGGGGAGGTGCATGCGCAGTGCTATTTTTGTCCTAATTGATGAAAACAAATAAAAAAAATTATGAATTTCATCCGAAAAACAAATGGTATACGGATGAAATTCGGAATGGACGAATGAAATTTTTATTTTGTAAGAAATCATTCGTACTAAACTTCACTGGTGCACATGTCTAATAGGTGAAAGATAGACAGATAGATAGATAGATAAATATATAGATAGATTTTTTTTTTATCATTGTCCATACAGATGTTTAAACTGCAATTGGATAAATAATTGCAAAAACATAACATACAGGGATATCATTTTAAATTAGTGGGGTAATAGCTGCTTGATCCAATGAGACATCTGACTGTTATTTTGGGGTCAAGGATGAATGTTTTCCTAATTTGTTGCAAAATTGGAAGCACTTCAGACTAGGTTTTTTTGCCTTCTTTTGGATCAACAGCAAAAACATATGTAATGAAGGCTGAAATTGATGGACACAAGTCTCTTTTCAGCTATGTAACTATGTAATAGATAGACACATAGATAGATAGATAGATAGATAGATAGATATATAGATAAATAGATAGATAGATAGATCCAACTATTTATTAGACAGCTTCAACAAGGTACGAGTGGGCGAGCATTCAAGACAATGATTAAGTGAGTATGATGACATATCAGCCATACATTCTGTAGGACATTCAAGATCATCAAACAGTGAAACACATTAACTAACATGACAAAAAAATCCACTTCCACTTTGCTCTGATTGAGGACAGATGTTTAAAGCTATTTTATGAACTAAATTTAGAAGAATTAGATAGAATCAAGAATTAACCTTGCATTTAAAATGCCATGTAAAAGTATTGGTTAGGTCAAAATCATAAGCTTAACGATTAGAATTGTAAAATTGTTCACAAAACTATAGATAATGAGCTACAATTAGAGTAAAACAACTAATAGCACTGCCCAGAAGACTTCGAAAGTGTTATTTCACCTAGAAATAATGCTTTAAAATGTCGAGCAAAGAAAATGAAGTAGATAGGTCATATTTGGACCCTTAGAAATAAACAGTCACAGAAACTTTAGGTCCCGTTTTTTTCTTCATCTGTAATCACAAAGCATTTCAACCTATCAGTGATATAGTCTGAACCATGACTATGGTGGGCCTGAATACATATGTCTTTAGAAAATGGAAATTGTTCTTTATAGAATTTATCATTAGTCTGTGGTATTTAAATTATTCAGACTAATCCTCTCCCCTCCAACCCCCAAATTGCTGCTAATAACTTGCTCAGTAAAAATTCCTTAAGAGGCATTCGTAGGGGATTGGATAGTTAATTTCTCATATTATGAAATTAGCTACGAATGAAAAAATACCCTGACCTTTTTATATAGTAACGATGAATTGAAAGTATATTTTTGTAATTAATAGATACATTATTTACACTGAAGTGCTAACATATATGCAATACTTACAAGAGTGCACAAAGCAATTTTAGAAAAAATTAGCTATTTCATATTTCAAAGTTGCTTTAAAATGTGGATTAAAATGTTTAACTTACATAGGTTAAGAATAATAAAGTAACCGGGCATTTTATATTTTATATGTGCATAAGGTCATCAGCATGGTAACATCATGGGAGTGTGACTTGTTTAGGGATGCATTGAGATTGGCTAGTTTTGTAAGAGAACCTATCATAGTGAGTTAAACACTCTGCGAGCCAGAACAGGCATATGAAAGCCTTTTTTCTCAGTGATCAACATATATATTTATCCATATAAGGTGATTGTGCTTGGAGCATCCTTACAAATCCATTTATAAGGGTTAGAAATATCCTTTTAGGTAGTAGATTTACTGATCAACTACTGAACTAACTCAGTTGAAACTAACCTTTCTGTACGTGTCCCATCAGTTGACAGCATTCAAATAGATATATTAAAACAAAAAACAGAATAAAACTTTATTTAAAAAAAGTAAATATATAATCTCTATCTATCTATCTATCTATCTATATATATATATAAATCTATCTATCTGTCTATCCATCCATTCAGCCATCATAGTCATTTATTTAAAAAAAACATAGTCTTCCATTGGCGTCCTTCGTAATCCTTCCACTGTGCGCATACGGTAAGATATAAATAACTCAAGGCAGATGTATTGAGGAAAATGTGTAATTACATAATTGCAACACCTCCGGAGAAAGAGTGAGAGAGAGAGAGAAACTATCAATATTTTTAGAAAAATTATATGGACAAAGAAAATGGATTATGAAGGTGAAAATAATGAGTTCATGAAAAAGGACTCATTAGTAAAAACTGAAACTCCTCTAAGCTATGGGTGCCAAAACTATTGTTATCAGTTTACCTGCTGCTCATTGAGTTTCACTCTCCACTGCTCATGTTCTGCTCCTGATTATTCCTATTCACATTAGGCCAGGGCCTGTGGTGACAGGTTTGATTGGGCAGTAGAATACTTTTTTTTCTGTTTCTTTTATTTTATTTATTTGTCCCAGTAGCTGTTGCTTCTTCGTAATCCAGTCAGTTTCTGTTAGATGTCTAAATACCACAGCTAGGAAGGATAAGAGGCAAACACTTGGCAAAACTTTAAAGCTGGCAAAGCGTAATGAGAATAGCTATTTTGTAACAACTGAGAATTTAACTTTCGGACACCCCTACATTATAAGTTTCACATACTACAGTGCTTAGTCATAGGCCTACAGGTCAGAATTTATTCTGCTTAGGTCGTTTTGAATCTTTCTCTGAATCTCAAGAGATTCTTTTGAGCAATACTCAATACAAGTTGCCTGGTCTTCTAAAATCATTTAATTTTGGAATGTTGTACCACTTGTCAATTTATCAGCATATTTTTGCTTGTTGTGTATGACGAAGAAAGCACACCCAGTATTTGGCACAGAACGTATCCGTCTTTTATACTTTAGATAAGGGAGTCTTAAACAAATTATTATATTAGAACACAGACTATTTCAAAATAAATCAATATTTAAACAGCACTAAACAAATTTCTGCATGAATGAAAAATGTCCAGGCAGTATTGCAACACATTATAATTCCAGATAATGTATTAATTTTCTTGTTGTTTACATATCTAGCTAAGCATTCCCGATAAGTGATAAGCCAAAAAACAAAAATGTTATAGATATATGTTGTGTATATTCAAACCTGAAACTTGAAATTGCAATATTTTTCATGTGACGCATTTTACCTTTTTTATCTTTTATATCACATATTTCATTTAGGCTTGTGTATTAGTGTTAGACCTGTTGTTAGTGGATTAGAATAGTGTAAGGAGGTGCCGTAGCAGGACCAAAACATTTCACGTGCTGCTTGGGATTCTGAAATTAGTGAAATTAATGAGTTACACTACCAAACAAAAGCTGCCACCACTGTCTCTCGCAAAAGGTAAAATCTAAAATGCCTGCTGCCCAGGCGTATAACTCACATTAATCTTGGGTAAATAGGCAAAATAATCCGGTCATTATTTCAGATCTTCATGGCTTTGATTAAATATTTTTGGATAAGCTTTTTAAATGTTTTTGGATACATTTAAAAAATATTACAATATATAAAAACAATCTAACTAGTAAGATATTAAAATATTTTATCAAAATATTAAATCATTTTAAAAGTTTATCCAAAACTATTAAATCATTTGTAAACGTAAAAATATAAAAATATTAAATATTACTCTTGAATCTTGCATGCCTGGAAAATATTCTGTGTTAGTAAGCCTTCCTTTCAATCAGTTACTAGACATGCGAATAGTGCCTGTTTACTACGTACTTGTTATTTATTTTGAAACACAAAAAAGGGCAGCTCATCCTGACAAAAAAAAGTTCGAACCATGTATCTCATATCTTGTGCAAAGCTGTGTTAATTGTCAATACTAACTCATGCGCATGCTCCTGCCCGTTAAAAATAAAGAATGTAAAACTATTAAATGTTAAATTTTGGCCTAGGTTTTAGAATCTTGTACTGAGTGGATGTTGGCTATTCGTGCATTTGTTACCCATAATCCACAAGAAAAATTGCATCATGTCTCCAGAACTCAAAGTGCATGGCTCTCCATAATTAATCATCTGTGGATGTGTGTATATCTATATAAATCAGAGGAAAGAGGAAAGATGTGTATATATATCTATATATATACATGTGTATATATATATATATATATATATATATATATATATTACAAACATAAAATACATTTGCGAACACTTCAACTGAAAATACCATCAAGACGTGTACACTTGTTTGTTCATGGAACTGTGAACAGCAAACATTATTGGATAAAGTACACTTAGCTCATTTTGCATGCTATTTCCTGGAGATCATTATAGATGACATACCTCTGTTTTAAGAGCATAACTTAAAACAAATGTTTTATGGCAGTGTGTAATTTTAATCTTTTTTTTTTTATTAACACCCCTATAGTTCATCTGCTCAGTGGTAGACAAATGATATCCCAAGATGTTTTACTGCATACGTAAACAGAGGCCAAAACTCCCGAGTGATTTATTGAAGAGCTTAGTAAGATAAAAAAACCTTCAAAAGTGAGATAGAAATGAACCAACTCAATTAAGTGAATGAACTATCTGCTTGGAAAACACACCATATAGCTGAAATCTAATATATAAGAAAAATATATAGCTACTATAATAGATATATTCCTCTGTGGAATTAATTTTAATTAATAATAGAAAGTGATGCTGGATGTTTAAAGCTTTACCTCACTGCTATAATATTATGATTCATCAAGAAAATTATTTATACTCTCTGCTTCGAAGAAAAAAAAAATGAAACCTTACCTAGGCTAGCAAATTTTTATGATGCATAATATTTCTGGATGCTTTGTGCACTTAATAAATTAGTATATTACCGGATAGTGATTGAAAATTAGTTAAGTGTTTTAACTAAAAACCCACGCCAAGAAAACCATTATTAAGCCGATATTTAGATCTATGGCGTCGTTTATGGAATATGAGTGTGTTTTATGTTAACCAAGGCTACTGAAAGCACTGCTTGTTTTAAAAATTAATATACAGGCAGGAAAAAACCTTGAGTAACTCAGTTTTTGAGAACAAATTTGTTATAAAGATTTAAAGCATTGTTAATAGAAATAATAATAATCCTATTCCTATTGTACATTGTGGAATATGTTAGAACTTTGTTAATAATAACAGTAATGATAATATTCTACTGTTCCATGCAGTTGAGAGACATTTTATCGGTCTCCATGGTGATTGCTCCTTATTTAACTCTTTACCCTAGAATAGCACCTATGTTTGCCTTGATAAATCTCCCACAAGGGCTCTCGACAGTTAGCACTTTAGCAGTTGTTTTGCCTTGATAAATCTCCCTTATAACGTTAAAAAGAAACAGAACACATGGATACAAAATAATATATATAAAACTCTAATAGGAATAAATTAAAAACTTTAAGATTTTCCAGACAGCAAAAGTAGCTCTCTCACAACAATGTAACTAATCTGTCCAGAGTGTGATCCACAGTTCTTTGGAAAGACTAATGATGTTGAAATGTTGAAATTCAGTGTCTATGTTGTAAATGTGCTTAGAATTTGCCTGGAATATTTAGGGACCGTGGTGTTTAGTTATCTTCCCAAGTGTTACTCTGATTCAGTGATCCTACATGAAACTCATCTCAGTGGAACGAGAATTATAGGAGAAATCGCTATAATAATATATTGAAAGGGACCTTAAAATGAAGGCGCTTGGAGAAAATGATTTAGTTACTCAAGTAAACCTTGAAAGCAGGATCCATTACAAAGAAAGAATTAGAATACAGGTGTAGTTGTATAATGGTTGCATCATCAACAATGATCATGTCCACCATCACTCCAATGATCTTCATCATGGACTCTATAAGGACATAATTATCAGTTTAGCTGGCTTGTTGCACCATTTGTTGAAGTTAAAGTCTGATGCATGCTTCTTTTATATCACTATGTCCTTGTGCTATTAGATGTTATGGGTTAATGCTTACCTTCTCAGAGTGGTGTGGTCCCCCAAGACTACAAGCACATTACTGAGTGGGGGACTCGACTATATGGCCCAATCTCTCACTACTAAAGGATTTGGGGCCCCAATTCCACCTGTACTGAACTGTTTGTGTCCAGCATTAACAGAAGCAGGTAAGAAAGGGTTAGAGCTAGATGAAATTGTATTCTATATGAAGTGCCACCATGACATATTTGCTTGACAGGTATATTTTTAACTCTGTCAGTTTCTTAAAATATCCTTCTAACCCGTTTGGGGGAATGACCTTATGGCTCAGATGATACAGTAGATAAAGGGAATAGACAAGCGGAAACTGTCTAAATGCTGCATGCATGTGACGCGTCCTTAAAAGCTTTATAGTGCTGTTATCGCTGGTCTGAAAGCCAGATACGATGTACTTCAATCTCTGCATACATTGAGAATTCAGCAAGTAAAAATCCTGAGCTGTAAATGGAAAAAGCAGCATGAGGAATTCTGAAGGGTTTTACATCGAAATAACTAGAGAATATAAAGTATCTCCTGTTGCTATGGATACAAAAAAAAAACCTCTGCATGCTGTACAGAGTAGCACAGTACAATGCTATTGGTATGCAAGTGGTCCCAATCCCATAACAAAAGTGGGCATTTTTGACACACACACACAACCTCACATACAAAACTTAAGGCAACGGTTGGGTTCCTTCTAATCATGGGGCAGCACCGTGACATACATGTGATTGGTGGGAGTTAAACTCCCTAGCAGTAGCTGCCATTATTTATTTGGATTCTACAGAGGAGCTTGGGAGACATAATTATGCATATTCTATCTCCTCAGCTTCTCTCCCAACATACCTTTCACTAGTTGGAAGGGACAGAATTAAAATAGAGACAGCTGCATATAGTGTAATTCCCACTAGGATGGATTTTCTAAAATTAGAAGCCCCTGCACTGCCTGGTGTCAGTCAAACTATGGATTTGGGGAAATATTGTTTAGTATCACCCCATTTATGGAAATATAAATATAATTCTCGAAAAGAAATTCAGACTATATTTGATGCTTATTGTAGTCTAGCAATTCA
>OW240915.1:27383876-27725592 GCA_933207985.1 Pelobates cultripes
ACCATTTTTTATGTTCCTCACATATTCTTGTATACGGGTCTTTAGAGGTCTTGATGTCCTCCCCACATACCCCAAACCGCACATACATGTTATAAGATATATAGTGTTTTTTAGAGTGGCAGGTAATTAGATCTTTAATTTTTTATTCTTCTGCTATGTTGGATGGTTTATTAAATAATTAATTTTGGTATCTCTTTCTATTTCCCGTATTCTTACAAGCGATACAGACTCCACATCAGTAGAAGCCTGCCGGTTCATTAAACACACTCAATTTCTTTTGGACTTAATGTGGTTATGTACCAGGTTCCTTTTTAAGTTTCAGGACTCCCCTATATGTTAATATTGGCTTTTCTGGGAAAACAGTAGTGAGAATTTCATGCCCTCTTAATATAGGCCAATATTTTCTTATGATTCTTTTGGAAACATGACTTTTACAGTTGAAATCACAAATTAGAGCCATTTTATTCTCACTTTCTGTTATGTTTTTCTGTTTGTACTCCAAGAGTGGTGATCTATCTTCCTTTTCTACATCGTTATATGCTTTCCTTAAAAGATCCTCTTGTTTGAAAAAAGTGCAGGTTTTTATTTTGTTATTTTGTTATGCTCTACATAGATGTTCAAGTCCAAGAAATTAACGGAAGTTTTGCTGTACTCGCAAGTAAGAGAGATGCCCCAGTTATTGGAATTTAAAAAAGTTAAAAATCCTTTAAGAGAGGTTTCATCCCCTTTCAAAATAAAAAATATATCGTCTATGTAACGGTGATATAGCACCAAGCTCGACCCCCAGCTCTCATTCCCATAGATGTACTGGAGTTCCAATGGGACATAAATACATTTGCTTAGCTTGGGGTGAAACTGTATAAAACAACTGCAAGTTAAGAGAAATAACTGGTATATTTTTAAATAATCACTTTCGTTATGGGAATATTAACTGTCACTGGTGTATGTATTCTAGGGAAGTCAGACTAATACCTTACCCTGTTTATACAGGATGGGCCAAAATTCAGAGTAGGGTTTAAGGAGGCAGTACATTTTTAGTTAATGAACAATTGAAGATTATGCTAGCTTTAGTGTACTAATAATCTTACTAATGACAGGAGGCGAGTATTTTGCATAACTTTCTTTACTAACTCCACAGCAGCAAAGAAAAAAACATAAGAATAAAGAACCAATCAGTTAATAGCAGAGTATATATAAGGTCATAAAGCACCAATCTCTTCCTCTTTCTTTAAAAGTACCAAGAAGATGTTGCTGACGAAGCCTCCGGAGTCCTCGGCCGGTTGTATGGCCCCTTTGCCTCTTAATTCCTGCAGTTCTGTGTCTACAAGACGACGGTCGGCTAAAGAGAAGTGGATGGGTCAGGGTGGGACCGGTTGTACTGGGGACCCGATGAGGTCTATTTTGTACCCCCGTACCATCTCCAGCACCCACGTGTCCAAAGAAAGATCGACCCAGTTCTGGAAGAAAAGAGAAATATGACCTGCTGTATGGTTGCACATAACGTAATGAGATAAGGTTTTGCTTACCTGATGAGAAGCGTGAACGTCCATGTCCGCGACTTCCGCGGCCTCAGTCCAGGCCTCTGGAGTATGAGAACGGCTGTCTGTTACCCAATGACGGGTAGAATGGAGGTGGTTGAGCGGAGCGGGGGCCTGAGGGCCAAAACCGGCTGGCGGCACGGCCCCATTGCCTTCCTGCCCTCCCAAAAACCCCTTTTGTGGGGTTGCCTTTGAAAACTTTCCGCATGGAGGACTGAGCCTTGGTGAGGGAGGTATAGACATTAACATGCTTATTCAGTTACTTAAGGAACGCCTCTCCAAATAGTTTGCCTTGTGCCTGGGGGCCAAGCTCTTTGGCACCTAACTCCGCCAATTTTCCGTCTATGCGGAGGAGCGCTGCTTTTCGCCTCTCAGAGGAGAGCGTAACATTTGTGTTTCCAATGAAGCAGAAAAATCTCTGTGCCCACTCTCGTATGTCATGTGCTCATTCCCTAATATTATCAGCATCGACTTTCGCATAGGCGTCGTCTGCCAAATACATAATCCGGGAGAGGGGGCCGATGGAGTCCAACAGTCTGTCTTGAGCACTCCAGAATCCTTTCTCTATTCCTCTCTGAGGGTCGCGCCCGCCTCTCATCATGAACGTCATCATAACCTTGTCAAACTCCGATGTCTGAGCCATCTTGTCTGGTAGGGAAGGACGTGGGCATTCCAACCAAAGTCGGTTGTGAACCTCTTTGTCTAGAAGTTTACGGAGCCATAGGTGCATAAACCTGGAGAGGTGCTCCGGTGGTGACCAGTCCCCCTAGCGGGGGTGACGTATATGTCTTGGGTCAAACATTTTCTGGCCCATCGGGTCCAGAATCGTGTCAGAGTCGAGTTGGGGTTCTGCATCCGCAGGACCATCACCCATCTCTCCTGGGGGCTCACCCAGGAACCTCATGCAGAAAAGCGGAGGTAGAGTTCTCCTCCAAACCCCATGCGTCATCTTCTGAATCAGATGGGTCTGCCTGCCACTCGTCCAGGATTGACATGGAGTGGGAAAATGCATGGTCTTCCACGAGGAGTGTTCCTGACGCGGGGTTGAGGTGTTGACCTTCAAGGTTTTAAGGCATTTAACCGGAGCCTTACCCTTTTGGACCGAGTGCCCTCGCCTTTCCAGTGGCGTTTGCTTGCACGAGCCTCGTCTCTCGCTTGGGAGTCTGAGACCCCGGAGTCTGACTCTTAGTGGGGACGTCTGGAGGTAGTGGTCTTGGGAGGTTCAGATCCGGTTGCCAGCACTTTAGATAGTGCATTCTCCACGGACACGGCTATGGCCACATTGATCATATATTGGAAGTCCACAGGGTTATTCTGAGAGTCTTCCATAGTGAGGGTAAGCTTAGGCTCAAATCTCCTAGCAAGGATTAAAGATAGCTAATGGCCCCAGGTCTTGTGGTATATAGGCAAAACAGGCGTGGGGTCAGAGTAGCTGGTATAGAGGAAACCAGCAAGAGAGGATAACTTTTGATAGGGACCCCAGCAGGGTACAGTAGTTTTGGTGGCCTAATAAAACTGGGGCTCAGCAGAGCTATGTGTCAACATGACAATGGGGCTCACCCCTAGTGCACAGGGATTGGGACCCTTAAGTGCAGGCCACAGTAAAGACAGGCAGCAGCACTGACCTGAATGACCCCAGCCTGGACGTTAAACTCACTTGTATGGCAGTTGGAAGCAGCTCCAGAAGATCTCTGTGAGTATGTCCTGTATGGAAGCTTTCTTGTCCCTTTAACTCCCTGTAATCCGTTCCTGATATTCTGGCACTTATATTACTAGAGCCCTGCAGGGGAAGAGTCCGGTCCCGGCACTCGTGCGGTGTAAAGATGGCCATTGGATCTCGCGAGACGCGAGATCCAAGATGGCTGCCGCGAGAGCCAGCCGCGAACGAAGGCCACAAGAAAGCCGCATCTCAAGTGAGCGTTTTTTTCACCCGCTCCTTCAAATATCCCCACATGAAGTAATCAGGAGCTGAAAGGTCGGGCGAATGTGGCGGCCAATTAATCTGGGAATTTTTTACATTATCTGCTCACTGAACAGTTGTCTCAGGAGGTCCATTGTAACCCTGGATGTTTGGGCAATAGCCCCATCCTGTTGAAACCACATTTCAGGATGATTTTCCTCTACAGGATGTAAAAAAGGCCCTAACTCCATATCTCATACCAATAAAATCCCACTATTTTTACTTGTTGTTCTTTCATGAAATTACCCATGTTGAATCTCCCAAGACTCAGTTATAACATGTACCCACAACATTCAAATTGAACTACTAACAAATAAGTTATTTACCTGTCAAATCCTACTCTGAATTTTGGCCCAAACTGTATTAAGGGATACTAAAAATAATGCAAACAAGAGCAAACATTTTTGTAAAACAATATGCAACAGTACAGCTCCTCTTTTAACGCAGTGAAGCTAATGGATTCAGTACATTCTAACAAATATTCTCAGGTTATTCATTTAACAAACCAGGCATATTGTAAAATGAAACATAAGAGAAAAGGAGACTCTATATCAAAGCATTCCATTTCCCAAAGTCATTACATTTGAGATCAGAGACTCCTAAGTGCTCTCAAACAACAGCAAAAAGGAATATGTAAAAAAGCAACAATATATTTCCAGGATACATTACTGTTTGTATGGGTTTATCATATGCGTTAGATTCATTTTGTTATGAATTAAAATTCTGCCAAATTTTGGCCAATCAAGTGATTGTTTAAATTACCAAACCATCCAAGCCAAATCTCAAACCAACTGAAACACACAATGGCCGAGCATGTTCGTTTTGATTTGTGATTCTGAATTCTGCTTTTGGAAACAAAAAAAGAGGTGATTGATGGTAAATAAAGATGATTGATGGCTAAGGGATAGCCATTAACTGTTGATTTTATTTTACAAATCAATTGAGAGGTGATCAATAAAGGGAAAATGGAGGATCAGTAAAAACAAATCTCTATTTATATATTTTTAATGAATATATAATATGCAAATATAGATTTATATTTTTATTGTTACTCCTGGTTTTCCCTCTATTTGTTACTATTTCTCACTTTATCTGTGAACCAAAATGCAGTAAAATGCTCCTATCAATGTACTGCAAAACATATACATAATATTTACATTTTTGTGCCCTTTTGGTTTGTCTGATTAATTTCCTAAGTCATTATTCCAGTACTGAAATTCTGCTGAGTTGGACCAACATACCCAAAATTTGACCATCCAGAAAATTATTTATTTATTTTTAAATGGATCGGCCGAGCCGAATTTTTACGCCACGCACAAGTCTAATTCACACTCTTCCCCCACCCTCTTTCTGTCTTCTCTTCTCCATGGTTTACATCTCTCCCCCTTTTTTTCTCTGGCAGACACACAGAATACCATTATAAATAACTTTGGAGTAACTAATTAATGAAGGTTGGAAAACACATTGTTACAGTCAAATTTAATTATTTCAACTTTTTCTTCTGCATTCCTCCATATGTTACAGTGTAACATAGTAAAGCATGCTGCAAAAGACTCAAGTCCATTATGTTCTACCTCTAAATCCTATCAAGGTGTCTCTTGCATTGAATTGTAATGTCTGTGACTTCCTTCAATAATAAGAATCAGATTCTTATAATGTTTATTAAGTAGTGCAACCAATAGATGCTTTTTATTTAATAGCAAGATGCTGAAAGCGTCAGACTTTGTGTGATGAAGTATATTAACCTATTGCCCCATATTTTATGACTAAACATTTTTGATTGCCTTGTTCTCAGTTGTTTGTGTGTAATATGCTGCAATATTGTATCAGGCAATGACAAGCCGCCTCTTTCTTTCGGTGCTTGGCCTACATGACTTCAAAGATCGTATTGATTGTTGCCGACAAGATGTGTTCTGCAAGAGTCATAAAAACTTCATTACACTTCTTCAGAAAGTAAAACCATGTTGTTTCATCACCTGGCCTTTTTATTTAATTCTGTTATTAAAGTTTGTCATTGATTTCCCAGTAGAAAACCATATATCAATACTGAGAGTTTAAGGGAACATACAATGGAGAAAATACATACATATTTGTCTTTATCAAAACAAAAAATGAAATAACTATGCCAGTAATGTAAAACAAAATGTGCTACTGCCACAGTTCTATATATTTTGTCTTTCCTTGGGTTAATGCAGGTTTTGAAGTTCTTCTAATTGTTATTCTTATTAATTAAGCATTTCAGAACTTTAAGAACACTCTGTATATGTTTCCTCTCTCCCATGTACTACTAATTGTATTGTCTCTTTAGCAGATTCAATAATGTGCTCCATATGTTGGAAGCTGCGAATTTTTTTTTTTTCTCCTCGTAACTCCTGGTAAGCTCCTGGTAAACCTGAAACCCCATGTGTTCCCTTCCAGATCTGATTTACTCAACAATGTTTTTCCTACTACTTCTGGCTAAGACACTCGGCATACCAACTCTCTAGTTACCGACATGCTCTGGACATATTTATGGATTTCTTTGTTTCTCCTCTGGCTAAATCACAAGGTCGATTGAATCCATGGATATTGATAAATGTATGGATATATTTGATGATTCCCTGACTGTTCCTCTGGCTAAGAACCTTGGACTATTTGTTGTATTAAAATACCATTAATATTAAAATAAAATCAGTCCCTCTTGGTCCATGGTCCATCTACTTTAACACATATTTATTAAGAGACAAACACTCTGCAATACAGAAATAAATAAATGCCAGACAAACATATCCACTGCTAACAACAATGCTAACTCATAGTAACATACACGTAAATAACACATAAACTAAAGGAACAAACTCACTATTTACAAATAAGCGCACAAAACCCCATTACATCTTACCCACCACAGGACTCACCAAGACCTTTCCATGATGACACACATGAAGGGAGACAGAAGAAAATGAATATTCAAGATATATTTAACCCCTGCCCTGTTGCTCCACTACCAAAAGCTAAGTAGTCTGAAGTATGAGGACAAACATCCTTAGTTATAACATTTGTGTGACAACATACTACCACACTATAGATTACTGGTTATCAACGTGGATCTGGATTTCCTACAGAATATTTCCCTTGGCAAATATTTTCGCCTGACTGATCTCCTGAATTCTGACCAGACTTGGACTTGAAAAGAAACACATCTTTCTTGTTTCAATATATGTAGCTGGGATTTACAATGATTATTTTCTGAACTTGGATAGATGGTTTCTATCAAAGGAATGTTTGTTATTTTGCTTTCATTTTTACCTTGAGTTCTTTATTCTTACCTAGCTTCATTTTCTAGTTCAAAACTAAGTTGCAGGGCATCCTTCTGTAAAGTCATTTTAGCCTCTTTTATTCCACCTGTGGAGAAAAGGAAAATATGCTCATCACTCCTACAACTCAATTACTCAACTGCTTATAGTTATTCCTTTTTGGAAGTAAACATAAAATGGAAGTTGATATTAGGTTAACATTAGGCATGTTTCATATCAGTTGATATGGTTATAAACTAGACGTGCATTTGTATTCTTAAGAATGCTCCCCCTAATCTTCGACACACATACTACAGCTCCTATCCCACCAACAGACACTACAGGCCCTGTCTCTCCTACAATTTACAGTCACAACACCACATACACACACACACTACATACCCTATCCACATACACACACACTTCAAACCCTATCCACACACATACACAACAACTAGCACAACTACATCATAAACCCTCTCCACACACTAAACTGGAAACAACCCCATCCACACACATGTAAACTCCCAGGCACCCTCCCCTCATGTACACAATCCCACAAGCAGCCTCCCCACAAACATAAAACATCACAAACAGCATCCTCACAAATATGCAATTCCACAAGCAGGAGCTCTTCAGAATGGCCTTAGCACATGAGCTGCCATGGAGAGGCACAGAATTGAAATGCCAACTTTCTGGTGTATGCTTGTCATTAGTCTAGGGGCCAAAACATTACCAACTTACTTAGCTCCTTAAATTAAGGATCACGCACTTCCAAAGTTTGTGCTTTACAACTTGTTTTTTATTGTTTATGGCTGCTAGTGAGACTGGTGTCCGTGCACTCTGGACATTTGCCTGTGTCCCCCATATCACTACTACCTTGTCATTGGTGATGACACAAATGTCCCGGCTCTTCCCCTCTTGGACTGCTTTCCCGTTAAATACATGTGCCAGATTTCTCTCCCAGTTCATCTCTAGCATTTGCTATTTAAAATAGGTCTATAAAAACAGTGATCTTAATATGTTGAGTAGCAGTCAAAGAGTTCTGCAATGGGTTGCTTTCATAAGAACATGGCATCATTCAACAACCTTAGTAACAGTGGAATATTTAATTGCATCATTGGAGCTAGATTAGGTGCCAAATAAAACTAGGCTTGAAGGAGGATATTTAGGATTGAGATGAGAAAGCACATGTGGTTTGGGATACAATACATTCTCATACAGTACCCATGAGAGTAGAGTAATGAAGCTGCACTCAAATGAATGCAGAACCATTACAGGGTCTCTATGATAACACCCTCCCTTTGGATGGTTCTACTGTGATAATGGTGCACTCTTGGGGAATAAAGCATTGCATATTAAAGGGAAACTCTATGCACAATTAATAGAATGCATTTGTCAGAGCTAAAACAATAAATCAACATTTTGCACTATTCCAAATGCAGGTTGTTTGTAGAAGATGCAGAAATATTTTGCTCACAGCTGATCATTTTTCACTTGCCCCCCCCCCCCAAAAAAAAAAAACATTCAGCTATATGTATTCCAACTATTTATTTTTGCCATTCAAATTAATAAAAAGCGCACTAATACAAAAAGTAAAAAGAAATAAAATAAAATGTATATGTCTAACCTAAATAATCAAATATTTTCAATCTTACAAGTACCAGGATCTATGAGAAATATTGAAAGCAAACATAGAACTTAGCATAGTTATGTTTAATTGGTCTCTGAAACAAAAGATCACTGTACAAGCTTATACATAGGTCAGATACAGATTAGAAAGCTTTTCAAAGTACAAATAAGAAAATTAGAATGTTTCTATTTATAAATAGCTCTTAATGTGTTAGTTCTCTATAGTGGATAATAATAAAAAGATTTAACATGTATGAAATTACAATGACTTCCTATGGCGCGTTTGCATTATTTTGTCTTATTTACAGTTAATTTATTGGACCCTCTTTAGTTCAATCAGAACTGGTTTGTTCCACTGGTTCTTCATTAGACATGCCTTGAATTAGAGCTCTATTCATTATGATCTCGAACATAAAACGGCTTTGGATGATAAATAATGAGGTTGGGTTTAAACTGAGAAAGTCTAAATTGCGTATACTAGAGTCATGACCTGGGAGCTTTAATAAGCTGTTTGGTTACAGAAACTGCTTGATAAAGGGAAAGATCATTATTAGAATCACTTTATACATTCTTAACCAAGTTAAGAACTAAATTATGAAATGATTTCCTCTGTATCACAAAAATCAAAGACCTTCTCTCTTGGTGTAAAGACATAAAATGTTTATATCTCTTGCACTCCATAAAGAAGAATAAATGCAGACATTTGATTACCATGTAAAAGACAGACATATGAACTGCAAATTCAATATCGTTTGGAACTTTTGTTCATGAATTTAAGGTTGGCTGTGGTTTACTCAATGATTTTCTCATTTAGCCAGCAATGTCTGGGACAAACAAGGTGCTAATCACATTCTATATTGGTGAATAAGATTATAGCCCTGTGCAATCAAATGTAGTCTTTATGTACCATGTAAATAAAAGCTGAACTTGCACGTCCTCAGTCAGAGCGTGAGGGCTGATGAGAATGCCACATCATCCTCCAGTGCCTGGCTCGGAAATTTACAGAACATCAACATGGCAGAGTTAAGCTCTTCGTCTGTAGACTAGACCCAAACAGATAAAGATGGAACACACCAACAAATATAATGACCAGTAGGTCTCGGGAAGCCAAGCTTCTCCATAATGTGCAAACAACAAACCAAAATGATTTAAAGAGTAATTTATTGTCACCCAAGCAACGTTTTGGCTTACAATGCCTTAGGACCAAGCCTGGTCCTTTGTATGTAAAAATACATACACTAATATTTACTAAAGTGAGAACAATCCTGGCATGTTAGGTTTTTCTTTAATGCTGTGCTTCTGGGCCTGAGCCTCCTACGGTGCCAAAACAGAACAGGTTAGAATCATGGGGAGTCTAGAGATCTGGCATGGGAAAATGGAAAATTTGGGAAGGTTGTGGAAATCTTTAATCATGAGGCTGGGGACACAGGGTAAAACCATTAGAAAATGGAAATGGCAGGTTGAAATTTGGGAGATAATTTAGAACCCTTTGATATTGTGTGATTAACAATGACAACAAAAGTTAAACTCTGTTTTAAGTTAACAATTTCTTACTGTGGTGGCTTTACTGTCAGAATATAGTTAAGACAGTTTGGATTATAATCATGTAGACAACGAGTATGCATTAACAACCACAGTTCACAAACAATTATCAAAAAGACACAAGCTCCAGATTCCAATTACGTAAATATAGATGGGTATAAATATAGATGGGTGGAGACTTTAAATATGTTTGCATAAGAATAATACAATTGCTCATATTAAACTACACAGAGCATGACAAACTGTCATGCAGAAAACTATAATTGGTCATTAAAAAAATAGGTGGGTCTGAAAATATTTTCTAATTATTTAAAAGCACTTCTGTATATAATTGATAAAGGAAAAATTAAAAAGTATTGATTGGTACATTCCCCCCTCCCCCCCCCCACATTCTAAAATCTTAGTATATGCCTACGTTTTAGTGAATATTTGATTTGACTATCTGGAACAGTCATTTCTTATATGATATATTTTACATTATTACTCTGAATTACATGTATTTTACAATTTATGCTTCTTGCGTAAATATCACTCATAGTTTTGACGTTAGGCAGTATTTATTTCTGGTGGAATGCATTTACACGAGAGCTAAGTGTTTGTCTGTAAAAGTTACATTAGCACTTCTCAAATGATTCTGAGATTTAATAAGTGTGGATTTAAACATAATCTATGTCAAGAACATAGCTTTGCTTTTTATTGCACTATGCAATTCATTAAATGCCATTATACAGGATGGCGATAAAATATACCCACTCAGTCAAACTTGTTTTCTTTCATTTGTGGACCAACATAATGTTTAATGGTTTACAGCTTAATATGGAAATGCTTTGTGCAAGGCCAGCTCGTACTGAAAAATATTCCCACGTTCGTATAAACGCTCCATCAGAGTCAATAACACGGAACAACAGAAAAGCAAAGCAGACATTAAATCTGGTCGACACTCTATTATATTTAAATTTCTTAAACAGTCCAAGTGATACATATCTCATAAAAGTAACCAGCACGCATGAAAATATTTGAAAAAATATTTGGAGAAGAAAGGACTTTAATTATTGCAAAATAAGTTGTGTAGGCAGTTATTTTATATCTCCTTCAATATGTTATGTATATAAATATATTTTTTTTTCAGAGACACAATTTTTGTTTGCCGATATAGTCAGTGTGGTCCCCCAGAAGGGTGGATGGGGCATGCTGTGAAATCTAGCCTTTTATTCAAGCGTTTTACGTTTTACGTATGACATTGTATGTAGGGTTAGGAGCTTCTACTGGTCCCTCATTCATTGTCCTCATACTGTTGCCTATCTTGAAAGATGTTTTCTATATCACAAGCAGAGCCAATTATGACAATGGATAATATGATTAAAGTAAATCAGATTTTTACACAAATCCGTCTTTGTTTATTTGTTTCGTGTTTTTTTTTTTTTAATGCAATGCTATTTCAATATCTTCAGGTGCCATCATTGTTTTATCTCAGCTATGTTCCTCTACTTAATTCTAAAAAGAATTATAAATGAAGACAGCAAGTCTGGTCAGAAAAAAGATCACTTGATTCTGCTAGACACCAACAAACTTCTGTGATTCCAAATTCCATTTAGAAGAAAGAGTTATTAAAGGTTACAAAATGTATATGCCGTTCACTCGTAAATATTGCACATTTTGTTACTAGATTTAGAGAAAGCGTATTTATTGGATTAATTATTAAAGGAACACTATACTCACCAGAACCTCTACAGCTTAATGTATGGTTCTGCTGTCTATAGCCTCTCCCTGCATTCTTAGCACTTTAATCACTGCCTTTTCAGAAACAGCAGTGTTTACATTGCTGGCTAGGAACACCTCTAGAGGCAGTCACTTAAATGGTCACTAGAGGTACTTCCTAGGCCAGTGTTTACATTGTCTGCATGGAGATGCTGAAAATTCCCCATAGAGATGTATTAATTCAATGTATCTACATGGGTAGAAGCAGATTTGCGCAGCTCTGTGTTTTGTTGCGCATGTGCAATAGTATCACATTGCTTTTTTATGGGAAAGCATTGCATTGTCTGAGATCATCAAGATTAATGATCACAGCCATGAGGCAGGACCAAACGGGACACGACGTGGCGAGACCAGCATGGTGTGGTAAGTTTACTACCTTTTCAGATCAATGTCAAGGTGGATCTGGAGCTAAACAGCTAGTTTATTTGTAATCCTGACACTATAGCAGAAATGAGTTGAGAATACATAAACAACAGGCATCTGTGACAAAAAAATGTTGTCTCTCCTCCATTTCTTCATATGGATGAAATTGTGCTTGTAAAACCCTATGAACCCATTAAGGCCTATAAAAAAAAGGATAATGTGAAAAACATGAATAATTGATACCAGACCTATCTTATCTAATCTTATTCATTCTATCATTCTATCTATCTATCATTCTATCTATCTATCTATCTATCTATCTATCATTCTATCTATCTATCTATCTATCTATCTATCTATCATTCTATCTATCTATCTATCTATCTATCTATCTATCTATCTATCATTCTATCTATCATTCTATCTATCTATCTATCTATCTATCTTTCTATATATCTATCTATCATTCTATCTATCATTCTATCTATCTATCTATCTATCTATCTATCTATCTATCTTTTATCTGCAGATTACAAACCAAAAAAAAGTGATTGAAAACCCCTTCCACCTTAAGTCAGTGGATAGTCAATACATTGTTAAACACATATCTATCATTTGTCTATTATGTATGATATTATTTCTTGACGTGTACTCCAGAAAATGGTAGGTCATTCTATTCTGCCTTAGAGTTGCTTTTTGTGTAGTGCTCTGCATTTTATATATTGTATTAATAGGTCCTGGGTGCATCCTAATGATAAATATGTGTCAAGGTGAGACCTTACATTTTTTCTGTATATTATATGGGACATAATTAAGTAAATAAAATAGCATTTAAACACTTGATCTATTCTTAGACAATTATACTATTTTTGCTATGTGACATTTTTTTGTGAATGCCATGCCTGCTTTCTTCATGATAGGTACTTGTGTAGACAGACAGGCAGATATATAGATAGTAGACATGTTCATTAGTTTTCGTATGAATATGATTTTGTCAGAAAATTCATTTTTTTTCGTATTTGTTTACTAAAACGTAAACAAAAGCCCTACATACGAAATATAAACTAAAGGGCAAATGCCGAATGCATTACCTTTTCATTTTGTTTCTTTCGTTTAGTAGACTCAGTGCTGCAGGGGAATTAACCCCCACAGCACGGAGGAGAAACAAAAAACGCTAGTTCTCCCTGCAGCCTAAGACTTAACCTGTGCAGGGCTGCAAGGAGACTCTTACAAGCATGGGTTTAGTGACCTGTGCTTGAAGACAATAACACTGCACATGTGTGGAAAAAAAGCAAGGAAGGAGCCGTCAACGCTACCAGCTCCCTTCTTGAAAAAAAATATTAATTCCTATCCCCCTCCACCCCCCACCCCCTGCATAAAAACCTATGGGGGTCACTTTTTATATTAATAAAAGGGAGGTTGAATCCTCCCGCATACCACTACTCGCGGCATGCCGCAAGTAGAGGCATGTTGCATAAACTGGCTGCTCGTTGTCATTTAAAACTATTAGTGACTGCTGTGCAGCAATTGCTGCCCAGTCACTATTGAAATAAGGGGGGACCTGGCACACGTCCCCCATGGTTGGGAACCCAAATAAGTAAAATGAGGGGACATAGTATAAATATAAACGAGCCCCCAGGGCTCCACATCCATGACCAGTGAGTGGGGACCCTATATAAATAAATGATGGGGGGAACTGATGTCCCCCTGGTCCCCACCCATGAGCAGTGCGTGGGGAACCCATGACTGTTGGGTGGGCACATTAATTAAATAAATAATGGGAGTCCCCACCCATGAGCATGGACCCTAATTAATTAAAGGGGGGATTTAATATACCACCCTGGTCCAGACCCATGAGAGCTGGGTGGGGACCTAATGTCCCCCCCATGTCCCCACCCATGAGCAGTGGGTACGGATTCTAATTAATTAAAGGGTGGGAACTAATGTCCCTCCTGGTCCCCACCTACGAGCAAAAGGTGGGGACCCTAAATAAATAATAGGGGGGACCTAATGTCCCCCCCAGGTCCCCACCCATGATCAGCGAGTGGGGACCATAAATAATTAAATAATTGGGGGACCTAGTGTCCCTACCAGGTCACCACGATATTCGACTGGTGGGGACCACAAATAATAAAGTGACTAGGGGTTCCCAATCATCTAGTCACTTCCCCCCAACTCTACCTACCCCCCTCAACCTAATAATAGTGAGGGGAGGTCCAAAGAAATTTCCCATGCTGTGTAAAATGACTCAAAGCACTCTGATTGGTTGGATTCCAAGCCAACCAATCAGAGTGCAGTGACAGGTAAATGTAGAGACTTATCTGTCAGTCTCTTCATTTACCTGTCAGAGCACTCTGATTGGTTGGCTTGGAATCAACCAATCAGAGTGCTCTAAGTCAAATTTCAGGGTGTGGGAGTTCAGTCTGCGCAGTGCCCTCGCTGGGTGAAGATGGATTTTTTTTTAGCATCAGGATTTGTTTTTTTCTGCATTTTTTTGGGGACGCTCAGGTTTTTTTATTTATTTTATAAGTTCGATGGGTATTATGGATTTTTATTTGCCCTTTTTGGGGGCTGAAGAAAGAAAAAAAGGAAGAAAGAAGACATTTAATGGTAAGTTTGAAATTTTATTTACAGGGCATTAGTTTATTGCCCCCCCACTACTATTAGGGTGAGGGGGATAGGTAGAGTAATTTTATTGGGGGGGGGAGTGACTAAGGACTTGGGGACCCCTAGTAATGGATGGGGACCAGGGGCAACATTAGTTCCCCCATTTAATTAATTAGTGTCCCCACCCGCCGCTCATGTCCCCCCATTTATATTAATAGCCCCCACCCGCAGGTCACGGTGGGGGTGTGGTGGGGGCACTATGTCCCCATCTTAGTTATTTGGGTTCCCCACCATGGGGGAACGGGGGACCTGTGCCAGGGTCATTCGGGAGGATTTAACCTCCCTTTTATTAATATTGGGGTCATAGTGACCCCCATAGGTTTTAATGCGCGGGGGTAGGAATGGTTAATGTTTATTACAATGAGGGAGCTGGTAGCTCTGCCGGCTCCCTCCTTGTTTTTTGGGGGAGGTGCATGCGCAGTGCTATTTTTGTCCTAATTGATGAAAACAAATAAAAAAAATTATGAATTTCATCCGAAAAACAAATGGTATACGGATGAAATTCGGAATGGACGAATGAAATTTTGATTTTGTAAGAAATCATTCATACTAAACTTCACTGGTGCACATGTCTAATAGGTGAAAGATAGACAGATAGATAGATAGATAGATAAATATATAGATAGATTTTTTTTATTATTGTCCATACAGATGTTTAAACTGCAATTGGATAAATAATTGCAAAAACATAACATACAGGGATATCATTTTAAATTAGTGGGGTAATAGCTGCTTGATCCAATAAGACATCTGACTGTTATTTTGGGGTCAAGGATGAATGTTTTCCTAATTTGTTGCAAAATTGGAAGCACTTCAGACTAGGTTTTTTTGCCTTCTTTTGGATCAACAGCAAAAACATATGTAATGAAGGCTGAAATTGATGGACACAAGTCTCTTTTCAGCTATGTAACTATGTAATAGATAGACACATAGATAGATAGATAGATAGATAGATAGATAAATAGATAGATAGATAGATCCAACTATTTATTAGACAGCTTCAACAAGGTACGAGTGGGCGAGCATTCAAGACAATGATTAAGTGAGTATGATGACATATCAGCCATACATTCTGTAGGACATTCAAGATCATCAAACAGTGAAACACATTAACTAACATGACAAAAAAATCCACTTCCACTTTGCTCTGATTGAGGACAGATGTTTAAAGCTATTTTATGAACTAAATTTAGAAGAATTAGATAGAATCAAGAATTAACCTTGCATTTAAAATGCCATGTAAAAGTATTGGTTAGGTCAAAATCATAAGCTTAACGATTAGAATTGTAAAATTGTTCACAAAACTATAGATAATGAGCTACAATTAGAGTAAAACAACTAATAGCACTGCCCAGAAGACTTCGAAAGTGTTATTTCACCTAGAAATAATGCTTTAAAATGTCGAGCAAAGAAAATGAAGTAGATAGGTCATATTTGGACCCTTAGAAATAAACAGTCACAGAAACTTTAGGTCCCGTTTTTTTCTTCATCTGTAATCACAAAGCATTTCAACCTATCAGTGATATAGTCTGAACCATGACTATGGTGGGCCTGAATACATATGTCTTTAGAAAATGGAAATTGTTCTTTATAGAATTTATCATTAGTCTGTGGTATTTAAATTATTCAGACTAATCCTCTCCCCTCCAACCCCCAAATTGCTGCTAATAACTTGCTCAGTAAAAATTCCTTAAGAGGCATTCGTAGGGGATTGGATAGTTAATTTCTCATATAATGAAATTAGCTACGAATGAAAAAATACCCTGACCTTTTTATATAGTAACGATGAATTGAAAGTATATTTTTGTAATTAATAGATACATTATTTACACTGAAGTGCTAACATATATGCAATACTTACAAGAGTGCACAAAGCAATTTTAGAAAAAATTAGCAATTTCATATTTCAAAGTTGCTTTAAAATGTGGATTAAAATGTTTAACTTACATAGGTTAAGAATAATAAAGTAACCGGGCATTTTATATTTTATATGTGCATAAGGTCATCAGCATGGTAACATCATGGGAGTGTGACTTGTTTAGGGATGCATTGAGATTGGCTAGTTTTGTAAGAGAACCTATCATAGTGAGTTAAACACTCTGCGAGCCAGAACAGGCATATGAAAGCCTTTTTTCTCAGTGATCAACATATATATTTATCCATATAAGGTGATTGTGCTTGGAGCATCCTTACAAATCCATTTATTTGGGTTAGAAATATCCTTTTAGGTAGTAGATTTACTGATCAACTACTGAACTAACTCAGTTGAAACTAACCTTTCTGTACGTGTCCCATCAGTTGACAGCATTCAAATAGATATATTAAAACAAAAAACAGAATAAAACTTTATTTAAAAAAAAGTAAATATATAATCTCTATCTATCTATCTATCTATATATATATCTATCTGTCTATCCATCCATCCATTCAGCCATCATAGTCATTTATTTAAAAAAAACATAGTCTTCCATTGGCGTCCTTCGTAATCCTTCCACTGTGCGCATACGGTAAGATATAAATAACTCAAGGCAGATGTATTGAGGAAAATGTGTAATTACATAATTGCAACACCTCCGGAGAAAGAGTGAGAGAGAGAGAGAGAAACTATCAATATTTTTAGAAAAATTATATGGACAAAGAAAATGGATTATGAAGGTGAAAATAATGAGTTCATGAAAAAGGACTCATTAGTAAAAACTGAAACTCCTCTAAGCTATGGGTGCCAAAACTATTGTTATCAGTTTACCTGCTGCTCATTGAGTTTCACTCTCCACTGCTCATGTTCTGCTCCTGATTATTCCTATTCACATTAGGCCAGGGCCTGTGGTGACAGGTTTGATTGGGCAGTAGAATACTTTTTTTTCTGTTTCTTTTATTTTATTTATTTGTCCCAGTAGCTGTTGCTTCTTCGTAATCCAGTCAGTTTCTGTTAGATGTCTAAATACCACAGCTAGGAAGGATAAGAGGCAAACACTTGGCAAAACTTTAAAGCTGGCAAAGCGTAATGAGAATAGCTATTTTGTAACAACTGAGAATTTAACTTTCGGACACCCCTACATTATAAGTTTCACATACTACAGTGCTTAGTCATAGGCCTACAGGTCAGAATTTATTCTGCTTAGGTCGTTTTGAATCTTTCTCTGAATCTCAAGAGATTCTTTTGAGCAATACTCAATACAAGTTGCCTGGTCTTCTAAAATCATTTAATTTTGGAATGTTGTACCACTTGTCAATTTATCAGCATATTTTTGCTTGTTGTGTATGACGAAGAAAGCACACCCAGTATTTGGCACAGAACGTATCCGTCTTTTATACTTTAGATAAGGGAGTCTTAAACAAATTATTATATTAGAACACAGACTATTTCGAAATAAATCAATATTTAAACAGCACTAAACAAATTTCAGCATAATTGCGATTGAAAAATGTCCAGGCAGTATTGCAACACATTATAATTCCAGATAATGTATTAATTTTCTTGTTGTTTACATATCTAGCAAATCTAGCTAAGCATTCCCGATAAGTGATAAGCCGAAAAACAAAAATGTTATAGATATATGTTGTGTATAGTCAAACCTGAAACTTGAAATTGCAATATTTTTCATGTGACGCATTTTACCTTTTTTATCTTTTATATCACATATTTCATTTAGGCTTGTGTATTAGTGTTAGACCTGTTGTTAGTGGATTAGAAAAGTGTAAGGAGGTGCCGTAGCAGGACCAAAACATTTCACGTGCTGCCTGAGATTCCGAAATTAGTGAAATTAATGAGTTACACTACCAAACAAAAGCTGCCACCACTGTCTCTCGCAAAAGGTAAAATCTAAAATGCCTGCTGCCCTGGAGTATAACTCACATTAATCTTGGGTAAATAGGCAAAATAATCCGGTCATTATTTCAGATCTTCAT
Source organism: Pelobates cultripes (assembly GCA_933207985.1). Classification (NCBI taxonomy): domain Eukaryota; kingdom Metazoa; phylum Chordata; class Amphibia; order Anura; family Pelobatidae; genus Pelobates; species Pelobates cultripes. The sequence continues at coordinate 27,402,521 of OW240915.1, forward strand.
GGCTTTGATTTAATATTTTTGGATAAGCTTTTTAAATGTTTTTGGATACATTTAAAAAATATTACAATATATAAAAACAATCTAACTAGTAAGATATTAAAATATTTAATCAAAAAATTAAATCATTTTAAAAGTTTATCCAAAACTATTAAATCATTTGTAAACGTAAAAATATAAAAATATAAAATATTACTCTTGAATCTTGCATGCCTGGAAAATATTCTGTGTTAGTAAGCCTTCCTTTCAATCAGTTACTAGACATGCGAATAGTGCCTGTTTACTATGTACTTGTTATTTATTTTGAAACACAAAAAAGGGCAGCTCATCCTGACAAAAAAAAGTTTGACGCATGTATCTCATATCTTGTGCAAAGCTGTGTTAATTGTCAATACTAACTCATGCGCATGCTCCTGCCCGTTAAAAATAAAGAATGTAAAACTATTAAATGTTAAATTTTGGCCTACGTTTTAGAATCTTGTACTGAATGGATGATGGTTATTCGTGCATTTGTTACCCATAATCCACAAGAAAAATTGCATCATGTCTCCAGAACTCAAAGTGCATGGCTCTCCATAATTAATCATCTGTGGATGTGTGTATATCTATATAAATCAGAGGAAAGAGGAAAGATGTGTATATATATCTATATATGCACTTTATTCATATTTATCCAGCCTTTCTCCACAAACCCCTCCTAAATACTATACCACAACAACCTAATACCCATTCCATGTAATTATCACTATAATTCCTCTTTTAAAGCTGACCTCTGGAATGCACGCTCTGTGTGCAGCACCTTTAAATCTACTTCCATCCATGACCTATTTATCTCACACTCCCTAAACCTACTTGCACTAACAGAAACATGGCTCTCTCCCTCTGATACTGCTACACCTGCCTCACTGTCTTTTGGTGGTCTTCACTTTACCCACAATCCAAGACAAACAGAGACTAAAGGTGGCGGTTTAGGTTTTCTTCTCTCACCCCACTGCTCCTTTAAAACCCTGTCCACCCCCCCTTCCCTCTCTTTCCCATCATTTGAAATTCATTCAATTCGCCTTTTCAAACCCTTCTCTGCTAACATTGCCGTAATCTATCGTCCCCCTGGTTCCCCTCTCCTCTTCCTTGACCACTTTGCTGCCTGGCTACCCTACTTCCTCTCTTCCAACATCCCATCCCTAATTCTTGGAGACTTCAATATTCCCGTTAACCCACCTTTAACCCCAGCAGCCTCTAAACTTCTTTCAATCACTTCCTCCCTTGGACTTTTGCAGTGGGCTAATTCTCCCACTCATGTAGCTGGCAATACCCTCGACCTTATTTTCTCTTATTCATGTACAATATCTAATATCTGCAACACTCCATTTCCTCTCTCTGATCACCACCTCTTATCGTTTGCTCTCAATTACCCCCTCACCCAACAATCTCAGCCTAACCCCCCTCAGCTCAGGAGGAACCTTAACTCTATTGACCTCCAGCAGCTGTCAGCTGACATTGATTCACAACTGCTATCCATCCCTTCCCTCTCCTGTCCCTCACTGGCCGTCTCCACATACAACACTACCCTCACATCTGCCTTGAACGCTGCAGCCCCTCTCAAAACATGCACCTCGAGGAGGACACGTCCCCAACCTTGGCATAATAAATCACACGCTATCTGCAGAGTTGCTCCCGTTGTGCTGAACGCTCCTGGAGGAAGTCCCGCACCCAGGCAGACTTTCTCCATTATAGATTCATGTTGCTTTCATACAGCACAGCCCTTGCCCTCGCCAAACAGTCATACTTTTCCTCTCTCATTAGTTCATGCTCCCGCAATCCCAGACGTCTCTTTGACACCTTTAATTCCCTTCTCCACCCTGCTGTGGCCACCCCCCAAACTAACCTTACAGCTGATAGCTTTGCATGCTACTTTACCGACAAGACTGAACAGCTAAGGAAACAATTCTAACTAGTAAGATATTAAAATATTTAATCAAAAAATTAAATCATTTTAAAAGTTTATCCAAAACTTGCCGTTCTCTTTCTCAACCACATGTAAATCTTGCTTTCCCTACCCTCCAGACTTTCTACCCGGCTACTGAACAAGAGGTGGCTGCGCTTCTCCATTCCTCACACCCCACTACTTGCCCGCTCGATCCTGTCCCATCTCACCTCATCAGATCTCTCTCCCCTTGTCTTGTGCCTACCCTAACACACATCTTTAACTGCTCTCTCTCTTCTGGCACGGTTCCTGCTGACCTTAAACATGCCACTGTAATACCTATCCTGAAAAAAACATCTCTTGACCCATCCTCCCCTTCTAACTATTGTCCCATATCCCTGCTCCCTTTCTCATCAAAGCTTTTGGAAAGACTTGTCTTTACCCATGTGTCTCGCTTCCTTAATTCCAACTCTCTCCTTGACCCTCTTCAGTCTGGCTTCCGCCCTCTCCACTCTACTGAGACTGCTCTTATCAAAGTGACTAATGACCTAATCTCCGCTAAATCCAAAGGTCACTACTCCATATTAATTCTCCTTGACCTCTCTGCTGCCTTTGACACCGTTGATCATGCTCTCCTCCTTCAAACTCTTCAATCGCTCGGTCTCTGTGACTCTGTCCTCTCTTGGTTTTTCTCCTATCTCTCCCAACGCTCGTTCAGTGTCTCCTTTTCCAAGGATACCTCCTCCCCTCGTCCTGTCTCGGTCAGAGTTCCCCAAGGGTCTGTCCTTGGTCCCCTCCTAGTTTCTCTTTATACTGCCTCTCTAGGTAAACTTATTGCCTCTTTTGGATTCCGCTACCACCTGTATGCTGATGACACTCAGATATACCTCTCCTCCCCGGACCTCTCCCCTGCCGTCCTGCAACGTGTCACTGCTTGCCTTTCTTCAATCTCTGACTGGATGTCCTCACGCTTTCTGAAACTTAACCTCTCTAAAACTGAACTCCTTGTCTTTCCTCCTCCTAATACTGATCCTCCTCTCTCGCTGTCACTTCAACTCAGTGATATCCACATAAGTCCATCCCTGCAAGCGCGCTGTCTTGGCGTCATACTTGACTCTGGTCTCACCTTTGAGCCTCACATCCAGTTTGTTGCCAAGTCCTGTAGGTTCCAACTCAAAAACATAGCCCGCATTCGCCCCTTTCTTACGCAAGATGCTACCAAGGAGCTTGTCCATGCTCTAGTAATTTCCCGCATGGATTACTGTAACCCTCTCCTGATTGGTCTCCCCAAAAGCCGTATTGCCCCGCTACAGTCTGTCATGAATGCTGCAGCTAGAGTGATCTTCCTCTCTAGTCGGTCCTCTCACACCTCACCCCTCTGCCAGTCCTTACATTGGCTCCCTGTATGCTATAGGAGTCAATTCAAAGTGCTAACCCACACATTTAAAGCACTGAACAATTCTAGCCCCGCTTATATCTCTTCACTAATCCATAGATATGCCCCTCCTCGTACCCTCCGCTCTGCCCGTGACCACCTCCTGACCGCTGCTCGCACCCGTACGGCCAACTCGCGCTTGCAGGACCTCTCGCGGGCGGCTCCTCTCCTATGGAATAGCTTGCCTACTGCCATCAGACTCTCCCCTAGTCTTCAATCATTTAAGAAGGGCCTTAAAACCCATCTCTTCAGGAAAGCTTATGGCCTCCCAGAGTAATCTCTACCTTACATACCTGTCTCCTGCTCTCTCCTATGGGACAGTGCTTTGCTCTCTCCTCCAGCTCTGCTTCACCCCTACTTGATATTTCTTGTCCTAATGTTTCTAATACCCCACCTCCTATAGTCTGTAAGCTCGTTTGAGCAGGATCCTCTTCAACCTATTGTTCCTGTAAGTTTTCTTGTAATTGTCCTATTTATTGTTACATCCCCCCTCTCAAAATATTGTAAAGCGCTACGGAATCTGTTGGCGCTATATAAATGATAATAATAATAATAATAATAATATATATACATGTATATATATATATATATATATATATATATATAGACATAGCAGAAATGACCGCACTCCAAGGACTTTATAGAGATTTTCAAATAAAATTTAGCTTTTATTCAATCCATTTAAAAAGTCAACGTTTCAGCTCCCACATGGAGCTTTCATCAGGACAAAACAACTGTTTTGTCCTGATGAAAGCTCCATGTGGGAGCTGAAACTTTGACTTTTTAAATGGATTGAATAAAAGCTAAATTTTATTTGAAAATCTCTATAAAGTCCTTGGAGTGCGGTCATTTCTGCTATGTCTATATGATCCTTGCCAGACCAGCACCGGGCACCACAGGATTACACCAGGAGTGCAAGCCCTCGCTATTTATATATATATATATATATATATATATATTACAAACATAAAATACATTTGCGAACACTTCAACTGAAAATACCATCAAGACGTGTACAGTTGTTTGTTCATGGAACTGTGAACAGCAAACATTATTGGATAAAGTACACTTAGCTCGATTTGCATGCTATTTCCTGGAGATCATTATAGATGACATACCTCTGTTTTAAGAGCATAACTTAAAACAAATGTTTTATGGCAGTGTGTAATTTTAATCTTTTTTTTTTTATTAACACCCCTATAGTTCATCTGCTCAGTGGTAGACAAATGATATCCCAAGACGTTTTACTGCATACGTAAACAGAGGCCAAAACTCACGAGAGATTTATTGAAGAGCTTAGTAAGATAAAAAAACCTTCAAAAGTGAGATAGAAATGAACCAACTCAATTAAGTGAATGAACTATCTGCTTGGAAAACACACCATATAGCTGAAATCTAATATATAAGAAAAAAATATAGCTACTATAATAGATATATTCCTCTGTGGAATTAATTTTAATTAATAATAGAAAGTGATGCTGGATGTTTAAAGCTTTACCTCACTGCTATAATATTATGATTCATCAAGAAAATTATTTATACTCTCTGCTTCGAAGAAAAAAAAAATGAAACCTTACCTAGGCTAGCAAATTTTTATGATGCATAATATTTCTGGATGCTTTGTGCACTTAATAAATTAGTATATTACCGGATAGTGATTGAAAATTAGTTAAGTGTTTTAACTAAAAACCCACGCCAAGAAAACCATTATTAAGCCGATATTTAGATCTATGGCGTCGTTTATGGAATATGAGTGTGTTTTATGTTAACCAAGGCTACTGAAAGCACTGCTTGTTTTAAAAATTAATATACAGGCAGGAAAAAACCTTGAGTAACTCAGTTTTTGAGAACAAATTTGTTATAAAGATTTAAAGCATTGTTAATAGAAATAATAATAATCCTATTCCTATTGTACATTGTGGAATATGTTAGAACTTTGTTAATAATAACAGTAATGATAATATTCTACTGTTCCATGCAGTTGAGAGACATTTTATCGGTCTCCATGGTGATTGCTCCTTATTTAACTCTTTACCCTAGAATAGCACCTATGTTTGCCTTGATAAATCTCCCACAAGGGCTCTCGACAGTTAGCACTTTAGCAGTTGTTTTGCCTTGATAAATCTCCCTTATAACGTTAAAAAGAAACAGAACACATGGATACAAAATAATATATATAAAACTCTAATAGGAATAAATTAAAAACTTTAAGATTTTCCAGACAGCAAAAGTAGCTCTCTCACAACAATGTAACTAATCTGTCCATAGTGTGATCCACAGTTCTTTGGAAAGACTAATGATGTTGAAATGTTGAAATTCAGTGTCTATGTTGTAAATGTGCTTAGAATTTGCCTGGAATATTTAGGGACCGTGGTGTTTAGTTATCTTCCCAAGTGTTACTCTGATTCAGTGATCCTACATGAAACTCATCTCAGTGGAACGAGAATTATAGGAGAGATCGCTATAATAATATATTGAAAGGGACCTTAAAATGAAGGCGCTTGGAGAAAATGATTTAGTTACTCAAGTAAACCTTGAAAGCAGGATCCATTACAAAGAAAGAATTAGAATACAGGTGTAGTTGTATAATGGTTGCATCATCAACAATGATCATGTCCACCATCACTCCAATGATCTTCATCATGGACTCTATAAGGACATAATTATCAGTTTAGCTGGCTTGTTGCACCATTTGTTGAAGTTAAAGTCTGATGCATGCTTCTTTTATATCACTATGTCCTTGTGCTATTAGATGTTATGGGTTAATGCTTACCTTCTCAGAGTGGTGTGGTCCCCCAAGACTACAAGCACATTACTGAGTGGGGGACTCGACTATATGGCCCAATCTCTCACTACTAAAGGATTAGGGGCCCCAATTCCACCTGTACTGAACTGTTTGTGTCCAGCATTAACAGAAGCAGGTAAGAAAGGGTTAGAGCTAGATGAAATTGTATTCTATATGAAGTGCCACCATGACATATTTGCTTGACAGGTATATTTTAAACTCTGTCAGTTTCTTAAAATATCCTTCTAACCCGTTTGGGGGAATGACCTTATGGCTCAGATGATACAGTAGATAAAGGGAATAGACAAGCGGAAACTGTCTAAATGCTGCATGCATGTGACGCGTCCTTAAAAGCTTTATAGTGCTGTTATCGCTGGTCTGAAAGCCAGATACGATGTACTTCAATCTCTGCATACATTGAGAATTCAGCAAGTAAAAATCCTGAGCTGTAAATGGAAAAAGCAGCATGAGGAATTCTGAAGGGTTTTACATCGAAATAACTAGAGAATATAAAGTATCTCCTGTTGCTATGGATACAAAAAAAAAACCTCTGCATGCTGTACAGAGTAGCACAGTACAATGCTATTGGTATGCAAGTGGTCCCAATCCCATAACAAAAGTGGGCATTTTTGACACACACACACACCCTCACATACAAAACTTAAGGCAACGGTTGGGTTCCTTCTAATCATGGGGCAGCACCGTGACATACATGTGATTGGTGGGAGTTAAACTCCCTAGCAGTAGCTGCCATTATTTATTTGGATTCTACAGAGGAGCTTGGGAGACATAATTATGCATATTCTATCTCCTCAGCTTCTCTCCCAACATACCTTTCACTAGTTGGAAGGGACAGAATTAAAATAGAGACAGCTGCATATAGTGTAATTCCCACTAGGATGGATTTTCTAAAATTAGAAGCCCCTGCACTGCCTGGTGTCAGTCAAACTATGGATTTGGGGAAATATTGTTTAGTATCACCCCATTTATGGAAATATAAATATAATTCTCGAAAAGAAATTCAGACTATATTTGATGCTTATTGTAGTCTAGCAATTCAACTCCACCAAGGTCAACCCATTGTTTATTGTGTTTAATAAGAGGTGGAAAGTTTAAAAGGGAAAATAGAGTTACAGTTTTCAATACAATGATTGCACATTATTAACCTCCTCCCTTTATGGTAAGGATAGGGGAAATCTAGCAGGTAGAAATTGGTGCCTTTTGCAAGAAGGTATTTTTACCTAAATATGCTAAAATCCATTTGTTAGAAAAAAAAAAAAAAGAAGAACAAAGAAAATCTCTCATGCTCCAAAAGCCCTAGTCCATTTAAATATCATGAGTCCTAAACAACTTTAATTTTTACGAGTCTTTGGACACTTTAATTTTGCTTTCATTTCCCACAATAAAAAAATAAAAAATCTGGCCAGTTTAATTTCACAGTAAAAAAGTAATATTTTGCAGAACATATAGAAAACCTCTGCAAAACACCCTTTGTCAATCTGTAGCAGTGAAAGAGTGCTTTGAGGGTTTAAGAAATCTGTCTATAAAATTACTGACATTGCAAATAAAGAAAAGATGTATAAAATAATTTGCCGTTTCTGAGCATAATGTACCGTACCAATTTACAGGGCTATTTAACAAAGTAACTATTGTCAAAAATTTTAAGTGAATTCAACGTGAATTTCACATTCAAGGTTGACCTGGATAATCCTTCCAGTTCGGCTACCCAGGTATAGGTGATTTTCAATATTTTATTAAATCGTGTAATTGTCTTTTAAATCAAAATATTTTGTATTATCAGTACTGGTACAAGTTATAGCACGTTTATAACAAACCATCTTTTCTTTTTCTAGGAAGTACATCGTAGAGTAATTTTATATCTATTTTCTTGGGGTCATTTAGGATATCATCAGTAGAAAGCAACAAACATTTTCAATATTATTTTTAGTTTTGCCCCTGGCAGCTCTGTAGCATCATTACACAATAACAGTCCGTCATGGTCTGAAATCGGTATGTATTGTGACTTACAGAAACTAAATAGAATTAAGAGAGACAAATGCATACATTGTACATTGATTACATTAGCAGACATCAAAGGGAGCTGTATGATAAGATGAGAATGCAACAGATAAAAGAATGTCTAGAATAGAATCTGTAGGATGTATGTTTTGGGGTTGTTGTTTTTTTGTTTGTTTTTTGACCATTCAGTTAAACAAAAAAAATTCTGAATAGTACATTCTAAGTAAAACTGGCGAGACTGAGGTCATCCCGACATTCCACAGCTTTATATAGCATTGGGCACAGTTTACTTAGAAGTTAAATGTAAACTAACCTAATTATGTGCTTTGTTCACTAGTGATTAGAGTGATTTCTTCTTATTGGGTGCTCACCAAAACTGAACACCTGTATATCTTTTAAAATCACTTTAATAAGTATAGGAGACACCAAAAACCTTCAGTTCACTTCTACAGGAGAGTACTGGAACCTTTATACCCCAGAAGCGGAGATTACTTGGACCTTCTATTCCATAAAATAGAAGACTATTTGAACACTTTATTCCCTAAAATAGGAGAGTACCTGGACCTTTTATTCTCTAAAATAGGAGAGTACCTGGACCTTGTATTCCCTAAGACAGGAGAGTAGCTGATCATTTTATTCCCTAAAATAGGAGACAACCTGATCATTTTATTCCCTGGAATAGGAGAGTACCTGGACCTTTTATTCTCTAAGACAGGAGAGTAGCTTATAATTTTTTCCCCTAAAATAGGAGAGTAGTTGATCATTTTATTCCCTAAAATAGGAGAGTACCTGGACCTTTTATTCTCTAAGACAGGAGAGTAGCCGATCATTTTATTCCCTATGACAGGAGAGTACCTGGACCTTTTATTCTCTAAGACAGGAGAGTAGCTGATCATTTTATTCCCTATGACAGGAGAGTACCTGGACCTTTTATGCCCTAGAATAGCAGCGTCCAGGGCCTAATATTTCATATAAAGAGGAGTACTTGAATTTTTAATCCCTAGCAAAGGATAGTATTGAAATGTTTTACTCCCTAGCATAGGAGACTACTGTAATTTTTCACTACCTAGAATGCTAACTTGAAGGGAAAATTGTATTCACTAGAATAGGAGAGTATGTTTATTCCCCAAGAATAGAATAGAACATTACTGGAACCTGTAATACCAGTAGTATAAGAACATTGGAGCATTTTATTCCCTAGAATGTGAAGAGATATGCAATATAGAGAAGGGCAAAGAGGAGAGCTCACTGCAGCGATGGCATGGATGTATGGGAAAATCAATCCTTACTCGCTCCCTCACTCACTCACTCACCCGATGATCATAACAGTAGAAGAGAGGGAGGGCATGAAGGCAAAGAAATAATGAAATATTATTTATTTATAAAATATTTTACCCGGAAGGATACATTGAGATTTCTCTCGTTTTCAAGTATGTCCTGGGTCATCAAAACATTTGCATTGTTAATATACAATATTACAAAAATATAATATACAAACTATATATATATATAAATGCATTGGGGCCAATGCTGGCTTGATATCTTTGGCAATATCCCTGTTGTAATTAAATACAACTAAAGATTCATGCCCTTTCAAAATATCATTTAAAATACATCCTCTCTGTCTTTTACAAAAAACAGCCTATCTCTGATCCTCATTGGAAATCAATCAGTTTGCTGTTAATAGGTAAACTGTGAAAATTCGAACAGAATATTTTCTCTATTTTTGGAGTGACATTTAAATAAAGATTTTTTAATTTTTTTTTAAATGAAGAGCATTTTCTGTAAAACATACATATCGACAAACTTTAGGAACATAGCATTTATGAGAACAATTAAATGACAAGGAAAAGTAAAGGCATTTATTCTCAGAGTTGTACGGTAGGATTCATCGGAATCTTGTAATAACTGTCAGGCCAATGAGCCTGCCATGCATCAAGATTAGAAGACCCTCACCAGTTGCTTTAATTAGGCAGACCTTGCAGGATTTTAAGAAGATGTGAGGAAAAAAATAAAAGTTTTATCTCCCCCTAGGATGGTGGAGCAGTAGAAAGTGTCATTGGCCTCGAGGTAAAAAAACTGAGAACCGCTCTTGAATGGAAAAATCCCAAGCTCGATTTCTACTAGCACAGCAGTTTGTAAGTTCTAAAATCTCAACAAAAGAAAAACAACTGTAACATAGTCTCCAATTACGATACAACATTTGAGCAGAGTCAACTAAAGAAAACAGTTTATTTATACTGAACCACGCTCACTTTGTTCTATTGTACAAGGATTGTGACAGACTGAAACCACAAATAAGACGAAACCTACTGGTAACCCTATTGCTATTGTTAAAGATAAGCTCCAAAAAATAATAATACATTGTTTATCACTACCTGTATCATAAAGCAAGCACATGATCACATTATTATTTTTATTAATTGGACAGTGCCAACATATTATACATTATTGTACAATACAAGAACAAAACCTATAGGAGTAACATTGTCATAGTTTTCTTTTAAGCTTAAACAAACCTTTTTTTGCAAATATATCACCTATAATTTTTGAAAATATATTTACTGGAAATTCTGAGTGCACCACCCCCGTTGCTACTTCTCTGTAAAAATTGCCATATTGCTGAACATTTAGTCACACTGAACTTACATCTGACGAGAGCTCAATTTATCTACCTCTGCACGGGTTTACCATGTGCACGGGTCGGTGATGTCATCTGTCATTGCCGTACGTCTTCACCACAGCAAGGCAGTCTGGTACATCTAAAAGCTGTCCCCTGTTGGACTTGTCTTTTATTAGTACAAATCAAATTTTTTTGTTAAAGTAGCTGCACTATTTTACACAGTTCGCTCCCGACGTTCAGTGATTCTGCACATTTAAAAATGCAAATTGTCGGCCAGCAGCTATCTGTGTTTAGCGCTACACTGTAGGTGCTGGCTGATAAATCACTGGTAGACTGTAAAGTATTGACACAAGTAGTGTTAAGTGGGAGAGATCTAGAATGGACAGTGAGACAGAGAAGCAGATTTTGGAATCACTAATTGTGAGAAGATTTACTGAAGGACTGAAGTAAAGAGAAACGTTTTCCTGGAAGGTGATAACGTTTCTTAAAGGGTTACTCTATGTCAGGGGTCAGCAACCTATGGCACGTGTGCCATGCATGGCACTCGAGGTGCCTTTGCACGGCACTCAAGACTACCAGGGCCAAACAGGGGGACTTCAGATATCTGCTAAGGCAAGGATAGCGGTGACTGCAGGTGGTGAAGGACAATCCACAATTTATACATTGCAGCACTTGGAGGAAGTGATCTCAGATTGCTTCCTCCCATCACTTGTGAACAAGAGTCCACACTGGAATAGAACAGCCCACAGGAGCAATCACAGCTGTGCTTGACCTGTACCTGGCCATCCTGGTTATGGTAGACCTCAGAGAAACCTCCGACACTGCTAAATATACACAGAGCTGCAGAAGAAGCCCACCCACCACACAATTAATGCAAACAGCCCACACACAAACACACACAGTCCCCACAAACACAACACCACTGCAAATCAACACACATGCACACAACCACACAAGCAGACCCCCACATACACACAACACCAAATAAACAAATATATGTGCCCTAACATCCACATAAAAATTCTCCATAAAAATCCAACATTCATAGGTATAATTTACAATACCACAAACTATTCATGACCATATACAATATTACAGCCCACATACACACAAATACAACGCAACAAAGCAATTGAGATACCCATGCATAATACAGCAATATACACAGCTCAATTTATAAAAATAGAACCGGCACGCCAAAGGACTTCAAGATCTCGTTTTGGCACAGTGCTACTAAAAGGTCGCTTGCCCCTGCTCTATGTAATAACTATTAGAGCTTATTGTAGTGGTTATGATGTGAGGAGTAGCCAGGCCCCATTCTCCAGCATTTAGAAACAGTTTGGCCTCTTAACTGGATCCCTGCTGGCTACTGAGGTTCTATGGAGATCTGATTAAGTGAATCCAGCTTTTGCAGATCTGTGAAAGACAGATTACATCACAATTTATTGGCTGAGAGTGTCAGCTGATCACTCTCAACAAATAATGCATCTCTGTGAATGGAAACATGCATAGAATTGACATTAGCTAGCTTGGATTGGCTGGGTAAAGACCCCACATGACACTGCAGAAGGTGGACTTACATGTTTAATAGCAAAAGAGAAGGCCACTAGCAGAGGAGATTAAATTGTAAATGTGGGGTGGAATTGTGTGCTTTAAAATTTCACATCAGTAGATCCTGAAGGGTACAGGAAGCCATTCTAATAGTTGTTCAGAGGCTTGAAGTTTGTGAGAGAAGTAGTGGGTAAGGCAGATACGTCTTGCAGCTGTATTCATTAGACATTCTAGAGTGCAGCACAGGTACTGAAAAAAATGAAAACCTTTAGTGCAGGCATATCGATATTAAAGCAGCATGGGGCATGTAAAAGATACAGATAGACACAGTGAACAAATTAGACTTGCTTATCCTTCCAGAACAGAGCAGAATAAACGAGGACCAGCTCAGTGATACATATGAATCTTCTAACATAAAGCAGTTTAGCATGAATAAAATGAAGGTAAGAGAGATAAGAATTATACTGATTTTATCTCCAACCAAACTAAACATAATTTAGAGTTTCTATGCATTTAGTTCATGCATATAGAAAGAGGGACCAGGTTAAAATAAAACGTATAATTTCAGGAGACCACCAGCACCGTGTTAAAGAAGAACCAATACTTTGAATGAACTGATTAAAAGATTGAAATCTTGCATTAACCTTTTTTCACTGATGCTCAGTTTTCTCTAAATGTAATTAAATTAACAATTTAGTAAATTACATCAAATTGCAAATGAGGAGGAGAATTAGAAACATTGTTTCATTTCTCCTCTTTTCTGTATGCTCTCTCTACGTTGACTGCTAGGTGCTGACTGATATGTGTAATGTATGTTGGTATTATGTTAAAAACTAACAATATTTATAATGTATACTTAAAACATGGCAGACATCTTTTGCATTTAATCATTCTAAATATCAGGTTTCATTTAATACAAACCAGTGTTAAACACCAATGTAAACACCAAATGGCCATCCACGATGGTAAGAGAAGGGCATCATTTTTGACATTTGACTGACTATTTCTGCTTCCCTTGCAGCAGCCTTCAAACAGGATATTTATAGCAATTGTTGAATCTGCAGATTGTGTGATCAGACAGCTCGCCAAAATCCAAAACAATACAAATGTCACTCCTCAGTGGACCAATGGTGATACAGCAGATTAAATTATTGGTTGCTTCACAAGCTGTTTTTGACACATGAAAAGAGAAACTTGAAATCCTCTGGAAAAGGTAGAAAACTGGATTTATTTACAAAATTAGAAAACGTCTGTTCTGCGGCATCATTCCTTAAATCAGAAGTGACTTGTTCATTATTATTAAAGTGGAGTTATCACCCCGCCAAAAACTAAATTTGCATCATTCTTCATCTATGTGTGGTTTTAAAAAAATAAAAATAAAAAAATGCCTATAACTATACAGTAGAAATCTACTAGGTCGGAGATATTGCCTGTTGAGACATATTATACTTTTTATTGCGTCATATTATACTTTAATTATTGCGCAACAAATCATGTGATCGTTTAGAGTGTGTAGTATATGTCTTGGGAGGGAGCTGGGTACAAATAGAAACACACAAAGACAATAATGCTTCATCTTGAAACAGTTTATGTAAAAGAGTCTTATGAGGACAATCAAATATATAAAAGTTTTGGAAGGTTGTTTTTTTAAATATGCCTGCTGTTCTAGGAATTCTGTGCCTTATATCAGTTCCAGGTTTGTCAAATAATCTTTCCATTTTTGCAATTTCGGGGTCACCAACTGTGAAACTCCAAGCAGCCAATCAGAACATTGCTTTGATCCAGCACTGATAGTAGTCTTGTGTACAGAAAAAAATTAGGTTGATTTATATAATGGGTTTCGTCCATGTGGGTGTTTGATTCAGATGAATTTTGTCAATGTGATCATTTTGAAAAAAATAATTTTGACAAACCAAAATAGAGTGAAAATTGGCCAATAAGTGTCCTGCAAAATATATAATGGCATTTTCACGCCATTTGGTTCACAGATCAAGTGAGAAGGAGTAACCTATAGCGGGAAATTATATATTTATTAAATGTATTTATTACGTTATATTTATTCCATTAATTTCATAAATCATCAGTCATCTTTTTTTTCCCCATCAATCATGGACAGAACTTTAAATCACAAAGTTAACAACATCTTTCATTTGTTTTTTATAATTCGTCCAAACTGTGTTTTAAAGTTCTGGATATTGGATGAATCGCTGATCTCCCAAAATTCAGACAAATTGCAGTTTGTTTGAAACCAATTAGTTTATTAGTTTATGTTTTGTTCTGTCTCTGTTTGCAGCTTTTATTGTCTGCTTTCTCTCAAACCTAGGTTTTTTTAATACTATTAATACTCCTAAGAGGCAAGTCACACACCTGGTCCTGTTCATTAAATTTAATTTAACAGCTATTTATAAAAATACATTACTGATCTTTTAAGAGCTTTTAATATGCCCTCTGTCTATTTTTCTCTTTCGGTGTAACACATTTACATTTTTTTTAAAATAAAAATAATAGAATTAATATTGAATTACAGTGGAAAAAAATAATATTTTACCATTCTAAATATTTTGAATAGTCTATCAAATGCTGCCTGTGCTTGTAAATAGGCCAAACTTCACTGAGCTCCATTAGGCTATTTAATGTTATGTTAACTTAATTTAGCAGCCATTGATCATAGTGCAGTAGTCATTAGAGCCAAATAATGTGACATTAACCAGTCAAGTAGTATCTCGTATAACTATATGCATAATTCATTAATCACTGTTTGCCTTGATATATGAGTATAGCATTAAAACAGATGATCGTAAAATGCTGCCTTAAAATGAACTTTTTTTGTCAATGGCTGGACTAGAGTTATGGGTCAAATATTCATTCTCATTAATCAGTAAAAAAATAAATTAATAAAAAGCTAGGGAATTAAAAAAAAAAAAAACTTTAATTTGCTATAGAATATTTTTTTTTTAAACTTTTAAACAATATAAAAAAAAAAAAATCTATTTAAAATAAAATTCACCTAATTTTAGATGTGAACAATGCTTGGAGTTTGTATTTAATTAAACCAAAACACAACCTCCCCTGATTTCAGCATTCCCGATTATCAAGATCACGTTATAGTATTATTTTCCCGATTATCAAGCTCACCAACGAATTGCAATTTTTGGCCAGAAATATGAAACATTTAAATTCTGCTGTTTTATGTTTACATTATTATATCTTTGAAATCAGCTATTGTCAAAATAAAATTTCCTGATGAATTCTCAACTATTTCCAATTTAGTGAATAAAGAGTCTTCAACAAGTCTACATCTCAACCATTTATGTGTTACTTTCTTATTATACAATTTTCAACATTCCCTATGGGAGTTCTCTGAAGTCTACAAGTATAGTTTGAAATGTTTTTTTTGCATACCATTACATCCCCATCCATCGGTGAGTCAAAGAACAAATTTAGAATTGTTGGGTGGCTTCACTGAGGTCCAGTGGGAACCAGGCTGCCCTGGTACAGGTCAAGTACAGCAGCTCTACTCCACTGCAGATTACCTTTTACAAGAGCCATGAGGACGTGATCTGAGATCACTTCCTCTATTTGCTGCAATGCGCTTGGTTTGCAACTCTGGTACTCCTGATAGGTCAGAGCCTGTTTGTCTCTGGCAGCCTTGAGTGCCATGCCAAAGCACCTAGAGTGCCATGCATGGCACTTGATCTAGTGCACCCACTCATTAAACACCAACTTCAAATCTCCCAAAATGTAACAGTTTAAAAAAAAAAAAACATATGATATGAGCGATGAATAAAATATGCCACAATAATGCACAATTAAATACCTCACTACCTCCTCCTTCCGAATTAAACTGAAAATCTTAAAATCAGTCTGTCTGTGAATCTGTATAGAAACACCTCCACAAACTGAGAAACAAATTGCTTCCCGCAACTATTTATACACATTTTAGTATTGTACAGTTCTGTAGAAATGTAAATTAACTAAACGACAAACATAATAAAGAAAAATAAAGTTGGACAACTTAAAGTAAAACCTTAAAGCATGCAATAGGGCAAATTACTTGTCAGTTCTAGTAAACAATATTATACAAACTAAACACAGATAATATTGACAAAACGGTCACTTTCAATGTAAACCACATATTGATATTTTTAAGTATGTTAATTTAATAATGTTAAATTCAGCATTAGTAGAAGAGCTGCGGAAATAATAACCGTGAACGTGAAAGAGCAAAAATCTAGTGTGTTGTTTTTATGAATTGGTCGCACAATCATGTATATCAAAACACACTTCGCAGGTCTTTAATGCATTGCAAATAGTCAATATGCATATATGTATACTGAACTAAAAACTCATATATTTTTTACATTTTCCCCAAAAGTAGAAACAGGAGAAAATAATAATTCCTCACCTCATGTGTAGGACAAACTGATACAAGGGGTACCGCAAATACTTCAGTAAGAGGCCTTGGCGAACATTGGGGCCCACTAGTGCTATTTGGTGCGATTAGGGAGATAAACACATCTCTCCTAGATGTACTGCATTATGGAATTACATCAGTGCTGTGAAAAAAGTGATGTCATATCTCTTTATCCCAGTGCTCTAAGGAAGCCATGCAAAAGTGAAGAATAGAGCCCATAGCACAGATATGTGTAAGCATTTCTATCTAGCAGTGTTTCTCACTAGCAATGGAACTTTTATCTCACCATGGGGTATCCCACAATGTGAGTGTGTGTGGCAGTATGCTTCTTTGTGCATGGCAGTTTCTATCTGTGTGTATCTTTGTAAAAGTTTTATATCTGTATGAGTGTGTCTGGCCGGTATGTTAATTTGTTTGAGTTAGTATCTGGCTGTGTCTATGCATATGTTTGTCTTGCAATGCGTGTGTGTATTTGTGTGTGTTTATGTGTATTTGTGTGTGCATCTGACAGTATATTTATGTCTGTCTGAGTGCATCTGTGTATCTGATTTTGTGTCTTGCAGTTTGTGTATGTGTGTGCCTTACAATATGCTTTGTGTTTGTATGCGCCTTGCAGTATGTTTTTGTGTGTGTCTCGCAGTGTGTAGTTGTTCATGTGTCATTGTCTCAATCTGTGTGAGTGCCTCACATAGTGCATGTGTGTGTTTTACTATGTGTCTGCAATTATTATTATGTTTGTAAGTGTGTGTGTCTGAGCGTGTATGGGATTGGGAGAGTATTATGTGTGTCTGAACGATGGCTCTGAGGAAGGCCCAGTCAGTGGTTTTATAAAAGCTACCCTGCGCTATCATGTGTCAATGGCTGAGACCAAATAGATAAACTTTTAAAAAAATTGAAGTTTAGTTTATTTTGAAAAGTGCGTTAATTTAACAACTTCCCTATAGGAAACAATGTTCCATGTCTACAATGGCCAACCAAAAGGAAATGTACTCACTAAAGGTTTGTGGGATGTTTGCTTGGCATTTTAGACATTCTGCATTTGTTTGTGTAGTAAAAGCCTCCCAGTATTCAGCAAACAAAAAAGACTATTTATGTAAAAGGTGGGCAGGAAAAAGGGCAAAAGCTACCACCCAGAGAGGGAACATGAAAAATAACAGCACTTTTATCTTACCATGGGGTATCCCACAATATAAAACAAAATATTATTTTCTGTGGTGAAAATAACAAGGAGTATTTCACATAAAATAAACACTAAGAAACAATTATTACCACAAAGAGAGATGGGGAGATCCTGTCAAATCCTAGTGGGAAAAGTTATATAAGGAACAATTATATTCAGTAGAATTGGAGAGCACGATGTCCTAATAACTGGCATCGGAGAAACAACGTTTTATTATAATGAACAAGTGTGGCAAACATCTTATAGGAAACAGAACGTGGAATACCACGGCTGCTTAGTCCAAGGTGATCTGAGACCCTTACACAGAGGCTTCTATAGAACATAATTAATAGCCTTTATCATTTATATTGTAGAGGGTTTTACACATAATTTTGCTATCTCTCTCTGTATATTTTATATATATAGTGCCATTACTTAAGACCCTTATTGATTATTGAGAGAGCTGTGGAGACAGAGACGGTGTGATTGTCTCTTCCCAACCCCTCACCCAGCAATCTGAAGAGACAGGGGATGAATTAAGGTCCACAGACATAAGTAACACCTGCATCGTGTATGTTCTAGTTCTGCCATAGAATTACAGGAAACCTAAATCATGTAATATAAGAGATCCATTACTTAAACCATGTGTTATGGAAAAATAATGGCAGCTATCATCTTGGACTGTGTGTGTGTGTTCTGCTAGGGCCAGTTAATACAGCATACATACTCTAGTGCACTCACTCTCTAAACAATAACTTCAAAACTCAAAAAATGTAACAATTTTAAAAAAAACTGAAAAAACAAACTCCTGACTTAGATAAAAATAATGAGGATTTAGTGTCATTATATGATTATACACTAGCACTGTGGCAGGTTTATGCTATGTATGATCATTTTCATTTACTAAACCCCCATTATGTTTGCTTAAGTCAGTTGTTTATCTAAAAATATCCTATCCCATTATAAGCGCCTATTGACCCAAGGCAGGGTGGATTCATGCTGTTTACATCCAATTCTGGTAATATACAAGACAAAACAGAAGAAGGTTGCACCAAAGCTGGCTAAAGTGCAGCTGAAATGAACAAAGTCCAAAATGTAAGTGGTGCCATAACAAAGAAAATCAGTCCCCCTATATAAACCCTACCTTACCGAGCATGTTTTTTTTATTTCCACTTGATAAAGCCACTATAGGTGAAACGCGTTGTGGATATTTTATATATTTTACTCTGTATTCTAAATAAAGGTATTTTGGCTACTTTTAAATCACTCTGATTGCGCCATTTTACTCTTTTATTTATTATTTTTAAACTTTGCTGAGTATTACTCCAAAGACATCCGAGGTGGGGATTATACCACTTACGCGTGAGTCATTGAGCAGTCCACCTGCACAATCCTATGTGAGTACACATTTTATTATTTATACTCCTTATATGAATTTTTAAACAGTGAGCACTATTAGTTGTCTCTCTTCTCCCTTATGATCGACATATCGGCTAAAGACTTAACCCTCTACACACATCCTACAAGCAGGGATTATACCGCTGTACGCTATTCATAGTAGAGCTGGTTTAAGCTCTACTAAACGTGAGTAGGACTGTATTAGACTCTGTTGTTATACACACCATCTTTACCAGACGTACTGCCCTATCATCTGTCTTTCTCTTCCACATACGGAGTAAAAGACCAATACTTCTCTACGTATCCTTTAAGCGGGGATTGTACCGCTGTATGCCATCCACACTAAAGCTAGTTCAGCTCTACTACACGTGAGTAGGATTACTATAGATCTCTTCTCCCTGCATATAAACCCTCGTATCAGACGTATTTGCACTATTGTTTGTTTCTTTCTTTACATACGGATCCTGTAAAACCATCTTCAAGTGACCCTTAGAGAGAATACTCCTTCACATAGGCTGTCGTTGCCTCATCAGGCCCAACAAAAGACTTTGTTTTGGCACCACTTACATTTTGGACTTTGTTCATTTCAGCTGCACTTTAGCCAGCTTTGGCGCAACCTTCTTCTGTTTTGTCTTGTATATTACCTTTGTTCATAGGGTTTAGATGGAACTCTATTTTTAGGTTGCTGCCTCATACTCTATTTATAGGATTGGTCCATTTTAGCGCTGTTTCCTTCTTTCTACATTTCTATTTTACATCCAATTCTGGACCTACCATCTTTAGTGTAGTAGCAGAGATTTAGGTTTGCCTGTCCATATATTATGTATGCAAATCATTTATACTTCATAAGATATGCAGCGCCTATTGCTTAGAGTAAAGAAACGCTCTAATGTAAAAAAATATATATATATTTCTTTTTAAAGTTAGTATGTTCCTTTTATTACTGTAGATTATTAGGCTTTCCATTAAAAAAAACAAGAAAATAAAACAAAAAGCAAAAACAAAACCGAAGCATAAAAAGGCATTAAAACTTTCTCCCCCTATCCGCGACTCAATCATATCACCAATCATAATGATTTCCGGTCCAATCGAATGCTTCTCACAAAGAAACTGCACCACTCCTTTCATAGTCAAATTTCACACCCTTTTAGTGCCTTGTGAACTTCCAACTCCTCAACCACCATTCTATCTCTTACACCACTCTGTCCTGAAACTGAATTTAACCTCATACTCCCTGGCTGCTCAAGCACACAGTAAGCTGATCGCTCATTCTATTTTATTCCACACATACCACGCAAGTAATTACCATTATTTTATTCTTAATTTTGCTTTTTGGGCACTGACTATTTCAAAGTCTGTGAGTATTTGACCAGTTCCGAAGTATCAATCAGAACACATTGTTGATGTCCACTACATCAGAATATCTTGCAACAGTCAAAAGCATAAAATACTTTTATAAAACATATACAAACTTCTAATGAGTGGGGGGGGGAGGGGGGGCAGGTTGTTATTTTTGTATGGAACCTTTAAATGTTAATATATTCTCATTTTTATGAAGGTAGCAAAGTACGAACCCATCTGAACTCATATTAGCGAGCATGTATAATGAGACAGTATTATAATCTTTGGCTTTTACTGCATCGCACAAGTGCCTTTCACAAAAGCTTTTAATGACTTATGTACATTAAAAGATTTTATTTAGTTAACTGTAAGCATTTTAGTATAAAAAGGATTGATTCTGAAAACCGACACAAGACTTTGAAGATTGAAAACAATATATTGATCTTTGAATTAAAACTGTCTTCATTCTGGTAATGGAAGGTCCTGCTCTTTTTAGAATTTATCTATGTGGCATTTGCTTTGGCGTCGACTATTGCTGATCCATATAGTTATTATTAGACAAAATGAGAAAAAGACAGCGCCCGAAAGGTCTCTGAATTGAAGTAATGCACTATTAGATATCCCGATGGCAATTGAACTGGGTCTATTGTGTTTCAAAATGATCTACTACTGATGAGTTAGAATTGCATGATATGAATTATTGCCGCATGCATTTGGCATGCACACCCTGCCATAATGACTGATAGTGGCACCATGGGGTGCTATCATAAAACACTCTAATGATCTTTTATTATGAAGAAAGAAGTAACAATACTAATTATATATCTTGAGAAACTAATAGACGCAGCCATCTAGACATGTTAAAAAATAATAAATGAAAACTAAATAATAATAAAAAAATTAAAAAAAATAACACACACACACACACACACAAACACACACACAAACACACACACAATTTCCTTGAACTTGCACTCTAGGGATGAAGCAATATATAATGCCTGGTTGGTACCTATCAAGCAATATACACATGTAGCAAAAAGAAAACACTCTCGAACTTTATAAAAATATCAAGAAGTCCTGATGCCAGTTCTGATAAAAAACTGAAAAGTTGACATTGTAGACATCGTAAAATAAAAGTTATGTGTTGTGTTTATTAAGTGGGAGAGTGCTATATTTTTGGTACGTTTATATATATATATTGCGTTTCTCTTAGTATAGACTGTATATATATTATTTCATGTTATAGGCCATGGGTGAATAGCTCTGTTAATTATAGACAGCACACATTCATTAATATAACTTGCATTATTGAAAATAAAAGCAATGCATCACAGGCTTATATGAACAATGTGAAAAACATACTCATGTAGAAAGACGATTATTTTTAACATAAAACCTTCCCAGTTCTTGAGTGTCCATTAAATGTCAGCAAGTATGACATCATACTCATGCACGCATTAGTAATTTAAATGAATAATAAATTGATGCAAATACATTCCAGATTTTTATATCAGTTCATTTGCTTAATAAAAGTTAGCATTCTGTATGTGCGTGAATGGAAGATTCTATACACCTGTGGAAGTCGTTTTAATTATTTTTTTTCAATATATTAATGTTTTCTTTATTATATAGAAATTTATATTGAAAGAAGAAAAAATATATTAATGAAAAATGCTTATTTTTATAATAATAATAATAATAAAAAAGATTATTAAAACGTATAAAACAATATGAAGTTAGTTGGACATGTATTAAGTAGCTGGCAAGTGACTTACAAAAAGCCCAAAATCTTTAACTTGGAGGAACTCAGCTATTTTTGAATAAATTGTGCAAGTTTCAGTTAACTTACTACAACCCACTCACATTAGTGAGTAGAACCTTAAATTAGCACTTATCGCTAGTTATGTTTGATCTTTACCTGTTACAAGCTCATAGTAGTTAATTTTATGCAGAAAAAAAGACAGCATTTGTATCCAGTTCCTCATTTGCATATATATTTTTTTTACCATTCTAAGGGTACACGGAAACTGCACACACCAGTAATTATGTAGTACAAACAATTACTATTTCTATGTACAGCTTTTAATTAATTAGCACTTTAACTGCAACTTCTAAATTTGATTGTAGCAGTGATAGTATATAAGTACGAAACTGCCATGAAATTGCCCTAGCACAGTGTGGCATTTACTACATAATTAAATTGTCTATAATTGCAAACAGATTAGATTAGAATTTCTACAGTTTCAAATTATGGTGATGCTGTTTTATTTAATGTAAGAAAAGTCTTAATTGTAAATAGTTTAAACATATACTACCTGCTGTTTTTGTTTATTTTGAAATTTAGTTTTGAGATTCTGATTAAACTATCACTGCTGTTTTCATACTTCTTGAGTAAAAATATGAAGATAAATGGATTGGAAAATACTAAATGTATTGATATTTCCCATAAAAGAAAATATCCACCAGGAAATTAAGAAGTTGTGTTAAGAATAACTAGATGAGCCAAAGTTAATAACCAGAAAAGTCGTGATTTTTCACCTAATCTTGTCATTACAAGGGCTTTTTTTTCCTAATATAAACAATAGCATGGGATAGCCTTAGGTTGCTGTTCATGGTTATCGAAATGGTTAAAATTATGTAAATGTATACAAATTTTATCTAAATGTATTCATTCATCCTGTACAGAAATATGGGTGGATACAACTTTTTTGAGACTATAAGCCAGGGGTAGACAACCTTCACACTCTATATGCTGTGGACTACATCTACTTGTGGCCGTAAGAGCATTATGAGAGATGAAGTTCACAACTCCTCGAGTGCCGAAGTTGACTCTTGCAGGCTGGGCTTCTCTGCAATGTAAAATAGTTTAAATGATGTTGTGCTGTATGAGGTTATTATAACTGGAATATTCATGTTGTTGAAAAGGAAAGTATTAGCTGGGAATTTGTTCGACACAAACTGTAAATTTAAGGTAGAAATCGTAGAATTGGACAAAATTTGCACGTGAACTCTTTTTTCAGATCTACTTTCTTTCTTTTGCAATTACTAGGTTAATTCTCAACCAATTTATTGTTTGCACAAAAAAAATCATTTTTTTTTGTTTGTTTCATTTTTTATTTTTTTTTATTTGGGTTTTTTTAGCTCTAAAGATGAACAAAAACAATCAATTTCCTTCCTGAAGAAATGTCGCTAAGGATTCAGGAACCTGGGTCTTTTCTTTGTTGAAGATCCCATTAAAAAACAAAAACAGAAAGATTTCTTCTTTCCCATTCCATAGCGTTAATGGGAGGTTAAACAAATTGTCTTTCCATTCTGGCATACAATCTGACCTATTCAGCTTTAGACCAAGAACTATATTTTGAAATGTGCCGAACAGGTTGTATGTCCTTTTCTACATTGTAGTCAAGTCAGAGTTGATGTTATAATAAACTATTTAAGAGCACCCGCTGTTCTGTCTGGAGGTATTTAATTATTGTAGAATAGTGTATGTTGTATCTTTGTCGTATAGTTAAATGCATGGCGGTACGGGCTCTTAACTTTACATATAATACACTCTGGAAAATGTAGTATCTTTGTATAAATCTCTTTTTTTCCAGTTGTCGGACCACTTCTCACTTTGGTTGCTCATGTCTCGTCTTTTCTCCTCTTGCTCTTCCTATTTACGCATTTAACAGTCCAGCTGTTTTTGTTTTTTGCCTAGAATCTCCAACAGGTCACTACATTTTGTCCCGTGCACCTGCCTTTTTGTTAGCTGTTTCTATCGTTTACTTACAATAGCACAACAAGGAAAATATTTTGTTGCTTGTAGAAAATTAAAAAAAAAACACTTTTGGAAAAGCAAAATTATTCCAAGTCATTGGTTGAAATTTTATATTTATTACAAAACTGTGAGGGGAAGTGTTCTGTTCTTAAAAGTGGTATACAGTGCTAAACATAGGACAATCACCGTCATCATGGAAACAAGTGGAACTAGCAAGTACATTCCATAGGTGACTCGTCCCCCTTTTTTCTTTCCAGAATATTTTAGAACAGAACACTTTGATAAATTTCTCCCAATGGTTCTGTTCAGTCATATGAACCTCCTAAATGTACCTTGTACTTGTATGATGAGATACTTAAAATATATATTTTAGAAATCTTTAAACTGGTTAACGTTCATCACGCATTCCATTTAATGATTTTAAATTTACTAGGAAGGCCATATTGTCAAGTGATATATAATTAATAGGTTATTCATTCATGCGGGAAGGAGAGATGACAATGGAGTGAAACATACAGGCCAAAATACCTCTAATATAAAAACAAAGAGTTTTTTTATTTTTTTTTATTTACTACTTTGGTCAAAACGTTTCAATTAGTGAATTAACTCTAGTGTTTGCTTTTGGTGGGCAAGCGGTCGGAGTTGTGTAGGTTGAGCAAGGACATTGCCCTTGGCACTGAAGATCCTGCGTAGCTGAATGGCCACTTCGGACTACTTCTCACTTTGGTTTCTCATGTCTCATCTCTTCTCCATGATGAATATAATTGGATACATTTATTAATAAATGCAAAGAACTCTAGAAATTAATAGATAATTACGGCTACTGATTGCATTTAGCACTAGTGATAATTTACCGATAAAATGCAGAGATTTTAAATCTCATGACTGTACAAATGTATTCACAAACTAGACCTGGTTTAGAATGTTAAACAATCCCATATTATAAAAATATGATAATGTGATTGTTTGCAAGTTTTCTGCTACCTTGGTGTTACATTGTTAAGATGCTAATAAAGAAAAACCGATGGAACAGTTATTAGGGCAAATAGTTTTCTCCCATACTGTTCAGTTTGTATGATTATTATTTTCAACTGCGGCTGGTCCTAAATACATACCAATATTCCAATGGATTACATATTAATTTTACTTAGATATTTTTGAGTTGGACGATAGTCCCTGTAGGGCCATTAGCAGGTGCAAACATTACTAACATGAGTGGGTACGTGTGTGCCCAACCCATTCTCTGAGGACTTTAATGCCTTGGTTATTTTTGTATTTGAATTTGTTTATAATTTCTTCAGTAAACTAGATATGATCTGCATATTTTAGAATGTAAATAATGTAATTGGGTCATATGCAATTATAAGAGAACATCTTCATTATTTAAGATGCAGCACCTTCTATAGATAACATTTCGAAATAAAGAAAAGTGAAAAAAGGCGAATTGAGGGAAAATAAAATAACTCATTGGGTTGTCCACTGTAAACATTGTCAGATTTACCATTTTACCATCTACAGGTGCAGAATTCTCAAACACCGTCTATCTTCCTGAATAAAAATAAAACAATTTTACTCTTTTGCACATGGATACAGACATATTTCTCTTCCTCTATCTCAGGAACAAAAATAAACAAATCTAAATGAAAAAGTTGTGAGCAAAATTACCAATCATAAAAACAAATCTCATTTGAACAGTGAGAGCAGACACCGCCAACAAGCAGCCATCTCTAGTATCGGCACAACCTGCTGACAGTCCAGCTCTGCTAAAAACTGTGATGTTACACTCTGTATGTTCTCCCCAGTGTGATTCTCAAACCACCAAAACATAGCAGAGGGTGAACGTCTGAGTAAACTAGGGGAACTAGGTTTATTTGATTATTTGAGATTATCAAACTTTACCTGAATGGATCCAATGCTTCTTCTTAGCAAGTCACCATGCTGCATTAATCAGGAGAACCATTTGATTGAAGAACTGAGTTTGATGCGGTTACTGCATTGAAGGGGCCTCTAGTGATCTAGTAATCTTGCAATGCAAACATTGTGGTTTCTCTACAACGGCAATGTTTTACATTGCAGAGTTAACATGACAGTGGCATGACAGTGGCATTGCTCACAGACAATCTTTATTTTGATTTTTAGAAAGGTACTACAAAAGGAAGCAGAGTAGTAAAATGAGAATATTTAGAAAGAACAACAAAATATAGGTGGTGCTCAAGGATCAAAAAAAACGGAAAAGTGGTGCTGCTACTTCACCAAAGTATATTGTCACTAAGATATACTTAAAGATAAGGATACAGTGTGAAGTAAAGAAAAAAAGGGGGTGATAAGCGCACACAAAAAAGTGTAAGGAATTAATTACCTCATACACACATTCCTCTTAACATAAATTTTCCTTACATTTATTTCCTTGGTAACCAATGTAACAGGATTTATTTATCCTATATTAAATGAATAAAAAACAGATACACATAGCGTAACCGGTATATGGAAAATAGTCAAACAAACTCACACTTTTCAGAGCCAATTAGAAGTAGGCTCAGGACTTATGGAGCATATCATCTCATCAAGGAGATATTGGATGAAGCTTTCACCGGTCACACTTTCAGGAATTCAGGAACTCAACTGCTGCCGTCAAACACAGGAACTCCAGAATCCAAAGTTGACGTTTAAAATGTGAGTATTTATTAACAATAAGTTAAAAAACAACAAAAGAAGTACAAAGCGTTTCAACCATACAATGGGTCTTCCTCAGGTGCCATAGAAGGTTACATTGATGTAAACTTACTTTAATATGTATACATAAATTAACAATTAATTACACATGTAATACAAAGCACTTCCATCACCAAATATGGTCCGAACCGGATACGTATTCTGCCACCCCCAAAATGGTAACGTTTCGGGTTCGGACACATATCCCCCCTATCTTGATAGCCTTTTACATAAAATTACAATCCTACATAAAAACACAGCATAAAATAGTTAAAAAAGCAAAGTGACATAGAAGGAGGTCTTTCTTTCCTTCCAAGCAAAGTCAAACTGCATATCTTCCGAATCCTTAAACTTGAAACTCGGTCATCGGGCAGTTCCTGTTGCATCATTTCCTGTGACGCATCTGGTCTGTACTCCAAAGTCTGATACCTCACTTATACACATATTAAAGTAAGTTTACATTGGTGTAACAATTATGCTACCTGAGGAAGACCCATTGTAGGGTTGAAACGTGTTGTGCTTCTTTTCTTTTGTTGTTTTTTTAACTTATTGTTAATAAATACTCACCTTTTAAATGTCCACTTTGGATTCTGGAGTTCCTATTTTTGACAGCAGTACCTGAGTTCCTGAATTTCTGAAAAGTGTGACCACTGAAAGCTTCATCCAATATCTCCTTGATGGTATGCTATGCTCCATAAGTCCCAAGCCTACTTCTAATTGGCTCTGAAAAGTGTTTGTTTGACTATTTTCCATAAATTCATACATACCATATACAGTTTACACTATGTTTATCTGGTTTTTATTCATTTAATATAAGATAAAGAAATCCTGTTACATTGGTTACCAAGGAAATATATGTAAGGAATATTTAAGTTAAGAGGAATGTGTGTATGAGGCAATTAATTCCTTATACTTTTTAGTAAAATGAGAATGCTGTTTAACAACTTGTTCTGCGTACGGCGGGATCACACTATTAGGTCACAGTTTACATGTGTAAGTAACATGCACAGTTCAGTGGCGTACACACAATACATGGGGCCCCAGTGCAAAACTGATCCGTGGGCACCCCCCAATCCGTGCCCTCCCCTTCCCCCCCTACACATACATACAGAAACAGATATACATAGAGGCACACACGCATACACACAGACACATACATACATACAGACACACACATACACCCCATGACAGACACATACATACATACATACACACAGACACATACATACAGACACATACATACAGACACATATTATTATTATTATTATTATTATTCTATTATTTATATAGCGCCAACAAATTCCATAGCGCTGTACATATAGATAGACACACACATACACCCCCCCCGACAGACATACACACAGACACATACATACACACATTACAGACACATACAGACACATACATACAGAGACAGACACAGAAACATACAGAGACACACACACATACAGTCTGTATGTGTGTGTCTGTATGTATGTGTGTGTGCATCTCTATGCATGTCTGTCTGTATGTATGTGTCTGTATGTGTGTGTGTCTGTATGCATGTGTCTGTGTGTGTCTCTGTATGTATGTGTCTGTATGACACAGACACATACTTACAGAGACACACACACAGACACATACTTACAGAGACACACACACAGACACATACATACAGATAAACACACAGACATACACATACATACAGACATACACATACAAAATGTTTAAGTCACCCTCCTGTTTCCTACCTTTTGCAGGAGGTTGACTTCCCTGGGGTCCAGAGTGGGCTCAGCCTGATGGGAGTCAGAGTTCCCAGTCACTTCCTCCCAGCTCTGTCTGACATCATCACAGGGGGCTGTTAAAGCACCCAGTGCTGACCAGGCCCCCTGACAATCCGTCCCCATCGGGTGGCCCTGACAGCATGGGGCACCCGATGGACCTCTTAACATGCGGCCCCGGTCGGGGCCGGAAAAAGATGGTGGCAGCCGGTACCCGGTCGCAGGGTTCCGCAGGGCGGCCGGGCCCCCTGGAGTGATGGGCCCAGTCGCAGCTGCGACCCCTGCGACTGTGGTATGTATGCCGCTGGCACAGTTACAGTGTTGATGTGTGTCATGCCAAAAGCATGAGTTGGTGCTTTATGTGTGTTTATATATGTTGAGTTGTTTTTTTGTAAACCTTGGGATGACATTTATTGTGGTCTTTGATCCTGCACCAGGCCTAGACCATAAAACATCTAGATAGCCATCACCAGAGCTGGACACAAGGAATTTCATAGAGTGGGCAATAGACTGCCAGACCAGCCCCCTCTGATCCCCCCCAGGGGTCTGCCCACTGAGAAACAACTAGTTTAGATATATGAGGGTGTTGGACTATCCAGGGAAGTCAGTTATTCATTTTTATTTTGTCAGTAACTTCTAGGAGATCTATACCATCTAAGACTCCCACAAGAATTCTATATGGGGTAAATATATGTAAGGAATTTCTTGTGTTTTCTCCTATTTTATTTTATGTACTGTTTTGCAATTTGTTATCTGTATGTCATTTATTTCTGTATTTTGTACTCAGCACTGTGAATCCTTTTTGTCAGATTAAATGTTTACTTAATCAGCTTGTGTCTCTGTTCTCTATGAGCTTCACTCTCCAGAGGAAAGCTCAGGTAAACACGTTACCAAAAAGGGGTTAACTATATATGTTTTATCAGTAAAAGTAGAACTGTGATACTATAATTCTCCTGTGTGTGGGGTAACCTAAGACGCCCGGGTTTAAAAGTCTTGGTGGTGGCAGTAGTACTAAGGGGGATAGTGTAGAAGGGATTGCAGGGGTTAATTGAGTGGTTGCTGGGACTAGCAACAGGTAACCAGGGGTCTGGTGTCATTAACCCTGTCACTTCCACACTCTCCCCACTGTCTCGGCTGGGCCTATAGCCCACGCACGTGACAATGTGTATGAAAGGTTGAGGTGCCCCTGTCTAGGTACAAGCGTTCTCTAGCATGCGCCTCGGCTGCTCATATGGCACAAAGAGTGATCTTGTGTGTAGGTTACATTTCAAGTTTGTAGGTGCATAACCATATTTGTGCTTCTGCATACCGGGGAGATTGTAACGCCTATGTTTAGCTGTGTGCATTCCCAGTGGTACACACCCACCCTCCACAGGGCTTACTAAGCAAACAGAGACTATGTGTGTCACTCGGGTGTAATGTACCATGAGACTTTTTCAGCAGATCCTGTAGGTTGTGACTCCGAAGTCTAGGTGGTCATGGTCCCTGCCACTGGGTGTCCTAGGTTCTGTGTAACATAAGTGAGTAACGCCATGTCAGCTGTCCATCTTCAGATGCAAGCTGAGCATCGATCTGGACAGCAGCTAAGAGGGAACGGAAAGGAAAAAGTGAGAGGGAACGAAAAGGAAAAAGAGGAGAAACAGATAAAGAGAGGTAAAGAAGGTGATGAAGAGAGAGAAAAAGAGAGAGAGAAGAAGAAAAAAGGGGGAAGGGGGCAGGGGGAGGAGAGAAGGAGTGAACTAGAGTTGCAGGGGTGGGGAAGGAAGGGGTGGATGAGTATCCATGTCAGTGTTGTTGGGTGCTATAGACATCCCTAGGTAGCCTCACTCCTGGGTCCCATGTGCGCCTTGTCTCCCTGCAGGGCTCGTGCCCATCCGTCTCTCAAGCCGCCTTCTCCCCCATCCGCGAGCTATGTATTCTATCCAGGGGGCCCATAGTCAGGTACAGTGCTCTACTGTACCCCGTAAAATACTCCATTTCATATATCTCCTCGACTTTTTCCATCCATTGCGTGATGGTAGGGGTGTCAGTCGATTTCCATCTGGTGAGGATTAAGCTATTGGCTGCATTTAGAAAGTGTTTCGTAAGGGATTTCTTATTAGTTGCAATCAGCATCTTGGTGTGGTTAAGGAGCATTGGAAGGGGTTGCAGAGGTATATCCGAATCCAAGATTTCAGTGAGTTTGTAATGTATCTGCTGCCAGAAGGTAGTGATTGGTGGACACAACCACCATATGTGGAGGTCCGTCCCTTCTGCGGCTTTGCATCACCAGCACGTTTGGTACCATTCCCATGCGATACAGCCTGGCAGGGGTCCTATACAAGCATGTCGGGAGTTCTTAGTTGAGTTCCTGTAATTTGGAGCTGAGTATCCCCTGGTGCAGTAGTACATTTATTTACTCCCATTGTGGGTCCGAGAGTGTAACGCCCGTGGTCTGTTCCCCAACAGCAGCATGGCATATAGTAAAAAATGTGCAGAAGTTAGGTGCTCACTAAATCCAATATACAGGCAGCAAATCTTACAAGGAATCCCCAACCTTGTAACATAAAATTCAAACAAACAGAAGTAGATTGCGCCTAGAGAGAATTGGTAATGTCACAATAATATATATGCACACTATTTACTTTTGTAGTGCCAGATATCTCAAAAGAAAGGGAAACAAAATATATAAAATAGTGAAGTACATTTTAACACCAGGCTATAATATAATCGTGTAACAGGGATGAACTCACACTTTAGAGAGCTACTGAGAGCTCTGCTGTTTTCAGCATGGACGGTATAATCCCTGTCTAAGGATATAATTCAGCAGCGATGGTATTGCTCCAGTAGGTAGATAATGTGAAAACAAAAGTGGAAATATCCAATGGTACAATACAGTGGCAGACAATATTAAAAATATAAAAATTGATATCCTACTTACATTTTCCAGAGCATGGACCTGCTCTGGTGTTTAGAACACTGGTTGTATAATCCACCTGGGATTTGCAGGTCCGGGAAGCCAATGGGTAATAGAGCATATGATCCCAAATAAATCCAAAATAAATTACATTTAAAAGGATTAACTATATTACAACATAAAAAGCAAAAAATGGTATATAAAATCAAAATATACTAAAGAACCACACTTCACGCATTTTGCCTTGGGGTTTCATCAGAAGTGTGGAAGTTTTGTTCACAGAGTTAGTTTACATAGATTAGATAATTATACATACATTGTGTCAGTTGTTGCTACGAATTCCTGATTGGCTTCACTATTTTCTTTAAGTTCAGTTTCTCCTATACATTAACCAGAGAAGTGGAGCGGTTGGTGTATTGTACACCTTCCTGTTTTTGATTGTTTGCTCTCATGTGTGGGGATTTCCACCTGAGTGTAGTAGTGTGTGAACTTGTTATATTTTTATAACTGTACCTAAGCACACTTTGTGCTTTTTCTAAAGTTATGTTAGTACCTATCGTGTCCCGTTAGAGCAAAAAATGTTACAGCAATAAAATTTTCTTTAAAAAAGATAAAATTATATACGGATGATCCTTTCGTTTCTTAGTGTGTAATACAATGTGCAATAAATAAACACAGAAATTAGGACAGTCTGTTTTTGATTGTTTGCTATCAAGACACCTTTAGCTTAATGAAGCAGTTTGGGTGTATAGATCATGTCCCTGCAGTCTCACTGCTTAATTCTCTGCCATTTAGGAGTTACATCACTTAGTTTACGCAGCCATGTTCACTCCACCCTGCATGTGCCTTACACAGCCTCCCTAAACACTTTCTGTAAAGTGAGATCTAATGTTTAAACTTCCTTTACTGCAAATTCTGTTTAATTTAGAAATTTCTATTTCCTACTCTGTTAATAGCCTACTAGACACTGTGGGAGCCTCTTGTGTGTAATTCATGTTCAATTTACAGAGCAGGAAACAAAGACTTCTAAAGCAAGTGAACATCTTATTGAAAATGAAACCATTTTTGTTGTTGTCATGCTCTGTGAATCACAGCCAGGAGAGGTGTGGCTAGGGCTACATAAACAGAAACAAAAGTTATTTAACTCCTAAATGGCATAACATTGAGCATTGAAACGGCAAGGGAATAATCTATTCACAAAAACTGCTTCATTAGGCTAAAGTTATTTTGATGCCTATAATATCCCTTTAATACAGCCAAATGGTCAATTATGCCTAATCTTCTGCACTCCACCTGTTGTGGACTAACTTTCCCATAATGCTCAGCATTAAAGTTCCAAAGACTAGCCATTGCTCTACCTACAGTACAAAATATGTAAATTATTGACTATTGAGTCCCAGGCTTGTGAATAGGATGCTGCTCTAAGAAACCCACAGCATTAGTTTAAGAGAAAACGCAATGTGTTGTTTATCTCTACATTGTATCACAAATATGTTGAACTTCTCCTAAATGTATTAAATAAAAGGAAATTTAGTCCCATATTTTAGTTTTTTACCTTTATTTTTTTTTAGTTGCTCATAGTCATCTATTTCTACATTAGATCTTTGAAATCCAGTCCTCAAGACGTGTAATGGTCTGAGTTTTTCAGTCTGCCCTTAGGACGAGAATTGTGAAATTCCTACATTTCCAAAATAAAAAGAAAGCAGTCGGCAGAGTACATGTTTCTACTTTAATACATTTTTTTATTACATTAATTTTATATTTTGAAAGCAAAAACCCTGCACGTATAGTCTTATAGTAGAATATCTATTTGTACAGATTACACCAACAATGGTTAATTACAGATATTAGGGCCATGAGCATAATGGCAAATATTATCCATTAACTTGTACAGACTGGTAAGCCATTAGTTTTTATCATGAATCCTTTCTTACTACTTGAATAAGGGGACTGGTAGTAAGTCTACTATTGATTTTATTTGTAAACAATTTGTTGATGAGTGTGATGCCTTAAATCTGTGTAAAAGTTTTACTCCTTTGTACGTGAATTAAAAGAAAGCATGATTTCCTCTCTTTTAAACAGCACACATACTGAGTAATTCTAATCATTATCATCATTCCTATTAATTATACATCCAGTATTACTATAGCACAGTGCTAGGCGTACACTGAAGCAGTCTAATTAGGGAGCAATTAGTGTTGCTTGTTGAAAGACACCACAGTAGAAGTTTGTAATCATGCAGATAGGGAGTAGCATTATTACTGTTGTCACAGTTTATCATTTGGAATTGTGGCATTGATATTAATTTCATGATTGAAACTTTATCTGCTCAATAATGTTGTAATATTGTCCTTTCAGTCCAATGACATCACTAGATGATGCAATCGTTCAGCTGAGCGTGTATGAGGTTCCAGATATAATTTCCTATATTATCAACGCTTGATGCTATTTTCTAGCATGTGAATGTAGATGTCTCTTAATATCATCTTCTGGTTAACTATGCTCATCACATGTTCAGACCACCAATGTATTGAAAGCATTGACTGTGATATTACCTCAAGCGTTTCTATCTACTTGCTCTAAATGGAACTTTTTGAAACCAACATTCTGTCTTCTCTAACTTGAGAAGACTGGAAATAAAATTATTAACTATATTGTCGGGGTCGGCGTGTCCTATAGGCAACGTAAGCAGTCGCCAAGTTGCAGCGGCCCAGGGGGCTCAAGTTTTGAGTGACCCGCAGGAGGGAAGGGCACAGTGCTCCCTCCTACCTGTCACTCAGTGTAGTGTGACTGCGGTTCAGGAGTTTTCTGTACCCGGCCGGACTGAAAGGAAGTGCTCTCTCAGTGAGCACTTCCTGTCAATCCGACCGGGTACAGGAAACTGAAGTACCCAGCCATGCAACACAGAGGTAGGAGGCACAACAGGGAAGGCGTGGGAGATGGCCCTAAGGGACACTGGGGGGTGGAGGAGAGACCACTAAGGAACACTGGGGAGGGAGAGGAGGAGAGACCACTAGGGGACACTGGGGGGAGTGGGAGGGAGAGGAGGAGAGACCACTAAGGGACACTGAGGGGGAAAGACCACTAAGTGACACCGGGGGGGAGGTAGAGGAGGAGAGACCACTAAGGGACACTGGGGGGGAGACCACTAAGGGACACTGGGGGGGAGAGAGATCCCTAAGGGACATTGGGGGGAGGAGAGACCACTAAGGGATACTGGAGGGGAGGGAGAGGAAGAGAGACCACTAAGTGACACTGGGGGGGAGGGAGAGGAGGAGAGACCATTAAGGGACACTGGGTGGGGGAGATCACTAAGGGACAGGTGGGGAGGGGAGATCACTAAGGGATGGGAGAGAACTAAGGGATAGGAGCGCACTAAGGGACAGGAGGGGATGGGAGAGCACTAAGGGACAGGAGGGGATAGGGAGCACTAAGGGACAGGCGGGATGGGGAGAGCACTAAGGGACAGGAGAGAAGGGGACAACACTAAGGGACAGGAGGTGAGAGCACTAAGGGACAGGATGGAAGGGGACAGCACTAATGGACAGGAGGGGAGAGTTTTAAGAGACAGGGAGAGAAGTGAAGTTGAGACCACTAAGGGACAGGGGAAGTGGAAGAGATCATTAAGGGACGGGGGAGTGTAAGACAAACAGAAAGGCTGAGGAAGGGGTGAAAGAGAAGCACAGAAGGGCTGGTAAGGGAGACGGAGACACACAGAGGGGCCTGGGGGTAAAAGAGACACACCAAGGAGCTGGGAAGAGTAAGACACAAAGGGGCTTGGAGGAGTAAGACATGCAAAGGGGTTGGTAGTATGTAGGAGACATGCAAAGAGGGGGGATAAAAGACACACAAGGGGCTTGTAAGAGATACACTAAAGGGGAGTGTAAGACATAAAACTTAAAGAAAAAATATACAAAAAAAGTCTATTAACAAAATAAATTTAATAATAAAAATAAAGAGCTGCTCCCCTCTCAGCCCCTATCCTACACCACAAACCCTCTCTTTCACACTACACATATACACAATGCATTCTTACACATACACAGAAGCACACATGCATCCCTACTCACACACATACTGAAACACACAATGTATCCTACACTCACACAGAAACACACCATTCTTCCCTTACACACAAACAGAAACACACAATGCACCCCTTACAGGCACACACACTGCATTACATTACATACACAGAAACACACCTTGTATCCCTTACACATACAAACACAGATTCACATAATGCATCCCTTACACACACACACCCAGAAACACACAATACATTCTTTACACACAAACACACACTGCATCCCCTATGCACACCCACTACATCCCTTACACGAACTGGTATCCCTATACATTACACACATTACATCCTCTACAATAACACATCCCCTACACACATACACTCCACTCCCTGTGAGCGAACTTATGGGTGGGCCTTGCATGCATCAGGCTTATGGGCAGGCCTTGTAGGCATACTCATGGTGAGGCCCTGGGGGTCCAGATTGTTTAACACCAGACCAGTGGAGTCAAACTGCAGCCTGAGCCCACCATCATTCTCTTGTCCTCATCTGGTGGTAAGTAGGCAATCCAGTATATTATTAGTGGCACTAATCTCTAATTTACCTCACATTAAAGGGCCACTATAGACACCAGAACCACTGCAGCATAATGTAGTGGTTCTTGTGTCTATAGCCTGTCCCGGCAGGCTTTTTAATGTAAACACACTGTGTGCTGCACTAGAGTTGGCTCAAATGGCAGATCATATGGGTGGGGAATTGTGATGGGGGGGGGCGGCAAATTTTTGTTTGCCTAGGGCGGCAAAAATCCTTGCACTGGCCCTGCATATTGTTTATTGTGGCAAAGTAAAAACTGATTTGCAAACGTCAGGCTTAAAGTAGCCATGCCGTGTCTCTATCCATGTTGGAGAATTTTACCAAATTTACTATTTCTGGTACATTTTGTAATTTGGATTTCAATCCAGTGCAATTTGCTGTTTGGTAACTAAGTCCCAAGGTGTTTATGGTCATTATAGATGAAATTAAGAAACATTGAACTTAAATAATATTACAATGTAGCTATTCACAATGTGAAAATGACAAAAGGCCTTCCTAGTTACACAAACATTTAGTTCTTACATTACGTAAAATATACATACTTTCATACTAAGCTCCCAGGACTTGTCCTGGGCCTTAACATTCTTTCAGTCAGTTAATTATTACGATGATCTGCATTGCCTATCGTACTCTTCATATATTCTATTAAATGATTGTATTTTAAGAAAACAAAAACGTAAAGGCAAAAGAGTCACGCAATTCCCTTAAGGTTATCTTCATTTATCTAAGAGATTAGATAAACATTTTAATAGGATGCACACTGACTGCATTCATCAGTGGAAATAATGTATTTTATCACATTAACTAATTTAACTAAAATATGTATTATCTCATCATTTAAAGGGAACAAAAGAAATAAACGTGTGACATTCAGTGATTGGCACTGAGGAATAATTTCCTCATTGTTCTCTGTGCTCCTAGAAACTCCAGATGAACTAGGTGTCAGAGAAGTCAAAAATATACGTGCTCTTTGGGAGAAATGTAAATGCATTCTTGGAATTGGTGTAGACGGACCTTCTATAGGAGTTCTCTAGGGATGAAAGCCAACCAAGTAAAACCACAAGTAAATGTATTACAAGATGCTCTAGAAACAGACTGGCAGGATTCTTCTCTTGGGAACGTTTTTACGGAATACGGGCTATACTATTTATACCCTCTTTTCAATTAATACACCACTATTTTCTGGATTAGGAACATACCTTTTATACACTGAAATGTTTTAACTGCATATCTAAGCCATCCAGAGATAAAGTAAAAAAATAACATATGATCAGCACCCCCAATGGTTTAAAAAGGCTTTTTATTTTTTTTTATTTTTTTTAACAAGAGCTTCTTCATTTAAACCATTCTAGGTTTAATGACTTGAAACTCAAAAGAATAATTAGCTTGATTGCTAAACAGCTCCCTTAACATTAGGGGCACTCATTTGCTATCTGTTTAATTAACTTTACTAGCTCAGGAAAATGTTTCATTTTATTTAAAATGTTTTGTTTTGTCCATTTATGAGGCTTGTTCAGCCATCCATCTTGGCGGTCTTTCCTAATGATGTGTACCATCCATTGGAATTTTAAGCTTAAGTCGTGAAATCTGAATCCCCAGTGGCCCCATAAGATAAATGTGTTTTGTATTTTGCCGTATTTAAAAGAACAACAGAACACGCGATCTACTTTCAGAACATACACATCTGATTACTGAAATTATTTGAAACAAGTTTGAATCCCAAGGAAAGGAAGAAAATCAAAGCTTAATTTGACTTGATGCGGGTTCTTTTTCCGCCTGTCATATTTCAATCACGCTTCATATTCTAAGTTAAAATGAAAGGGTCAGGTCTCTAAGACTTCAACCTTTCTGCTCAACTTCCAATCAAGCTAACAAGTATGTAACATAACCTATGCAACAAACATTGCTGATCTTGGCTGGAATGAAAAATTAAACATGTTTTGTGCCATTGTAAGAAAAGAGGGTGCAGGTTGGGTGCTTGCAAAGGTTTTCTAGGTAGGAAGGGAAGCAAAACAATTTAGGCAGGTACGGAAAATTATAATTAGAGGGTATACTCAGATAAAATGATATCGATATAACAGGGATAATTACAGGGGAAACACATTACAAGGTCGCAGCCTATGTGGACGATCTTCTTTTCTTTGTCACAAATCCAGAATTGTCCCTTCCCAATATCGTACACGCCTTCCGGGAATTCGGTGAATTATTGGGATTTCACCAAATAATATATATTTTAAACATAAGTGTGCCCCCACAACGTGCCACCCCGCTACCCCAGAGCTATGCATTACAGTGGCCCGATCATAAGATAAAATACCTGGGAACGTGGCTGACGAGAAGGGGGTATGACCTAGATGTGGAAAATGTTGTCCCGAGGCTAACTGCACTCCAGAAGGAAAAGAGGGAGTTGTCATACCCACATATATCCTGGTTAGGCAGAATACAGGTAGCTAAAATTAATTTCCTTCCCAGGTTGCTTTACCTATTACAGGCCATATGCATAACGATCCTGACTTCCTTTTTTACCTCCCTCCGCACGGCCCTAGGGCAGTATGTCTGGGATTGAAAAAGGCCCAGAATAAAATACATTCTACTCATGCAGCCCAACGACAAAGGAGGACTGGCGTGCCGGACTTCTCGCTGTATTACAAGGCGTGTCATCTAATGCGGGTAGTGGAGTGGTCAAAGCCGAAGGTCAAAAAACTTTGGAAGAAGGCCGAGGAAGTAGAGGCGAACAAACCATACAGGAAGGAGAGGGGGGAGCAGGACTACTCCATGTACATGAAGGTTTCACTACAAGTATGGCACCAAAGCATGGGAAGGCACTCTTTAACAACATACCCATCCTCACTGCTCCCACTCACATGTAACACAGACTTCCCACCAGGGTTAGACAACATGGCCTTGACAGATATCAGAGGGGCTACTGGCTCCACCTTCCTATCCCAATTTAGATAAAAAAAAGGTACAGAGCTTCATAAAGACTCTTCCACAGGGCCAGGTATTGAACCGAGAACTCACGCCATTTGAACGGATATGTGTAGACCCCGACCCACTGCCACATGGAGTATCTCTGTTGTACGCCATGCTATAATCACAAACAGTAACGACAACATCTAGGTTAATTGGTAAGTGGGAGGAGGCCCTAACTTGCACATTAAGAGATGCGGAAAGGAAGAAAATCATTGCTCGGTCTTTAGTAAAAGTAAGGAGACAGCATACAAACTACTCACTCATTGGTTCCGCACACCTGACACACTACATAACATAAACCCGGAAAATTCACGCCTATGCTGGAGATGCAATAAGGAGATAAGCAGGTTGCTTCACATATGATAGGGGCGTGAGAACATACAACACTATTGGGAGGGGATTCATGATGTATTAAAACTATTTTCTGATACCCCACTCCCCTTGGACCCAGAAGCGATGCTGCTACACCACACCAATGCTCCCAATTCCAAATGCAAAAAATCTATCCCAATCAGAATCTTAAATGTAGCCAAACAGATTGTCCCCAATATTGGAGGAAAACAGAAACACCATCCATCAAAACATGGTTTACTCAAATGTAGGAACTACAGGCAATAGAGAAACTCACTATGAATGCGGCTGGCCAGCAACAAACATATTTAGCAATTTGGTCACACTGGATCTTGACGACAGTGAAACCTGACTTCTTGGAAGTCTTACATTGCCGACCAACATAGACGGACATGTACTGACGATAGGAACACTGACAGGCGACACTCCCTCTTCCCACCCCTGTTTTCTCTGTCCTCACCCTTCCTCTCCCCTCCTTATCTTATTCCATTTTCTTTTCTTCCATTCTCTCTCTATTCCTTTTTTCTGCAAACACTGTGGACTTTTGAACACAGGCTTAATAATTTTATACACGCTATATGGGTGGCTTTGGGGCCCAGATACATTAATTAATTCTAGAGGAAAAAAGACGGCTACATGTTCACATTGTTATTGAATCTAATGCTGACTGATGCTCCGTCAGACTTATAAGATCTGGTATAAGAGGCAGACATACCACCAACACCACATGTACATCTGAATACTGTCATAAGGCCCCTTATGCGAAAAATGAGAGCTACAATCTACACTGCAGATGTCATGGGTTTACTTAAGTATTCAGTACAGTAAAGAAGGACCTGCGTGTGCACACAATTCTGGGGCCTGTGTGCTCACATATCTATTTAATCCTCATGTTTTCATTGTAAATTACTTAAGATAACAGGGACCTGCGTGTCCTCAAATCTTAGGGGCCTGCGTGCCCACGCACCTACTCAATCACCATGCTTTTCAATGCTATCTATATGCTATGAAAGGGACCTGCATGTTCCATTGTTATCTTTGTTTCATATTCTTCAAAATGAAAACCAAAATAAAAATTATATTCACAAAAAAATGATCCTATTCAGATGCACATTAAAGGGACAATATAGGCACCAAAACAACTTGAGCCTAATGATGCAGTTTTGGTGTACAGATCATATCATTGCAGTCTCACGGTTTATTTCTCTGCCATGTAGGAGTTTAATCACTCTATTGATACAGCTCTAGTGACACCTCACTGTTTATTTCCCTGTCATGTAGAAGTTAAATCACTGTATTGATACAGCTCTAGTCACACTCTTTTTAAACACTTCCTGTAAAGAGACATCTAATGTTTAAACTTCCTTTATTGCACATACTGGTTAATTTATAATTTCTTGTCTCCTGCTCTATTAATAACCTACTACTGCCTTTAGGACCCTCATATGTGTGATTAAAGTTCAATTTACAGAGTAGGAGGTTAAAGATTATAAAGCAAGTTAACATCTGATTGAAAACGAAACAATTTTTCCATGCATGCTGTATGACTCACAGCCAGGAGCTGTGGCAAAGGCTGTATAAGCAGAAACAAAAGTTATTTAACTTCTAAATGGTAGAGAAATGAACAGTGAGAGAGCATGGACATGATCTATACACCAAAACTGCTAAAATTCCAAATTCACTATCTATTAAATTATAAATCGTAAAACTGTCTCTAGTTTTAAGTCTGGATTACATCTGCGAATTTCAGTTTGCATGATTTTTTGCTGCACAGCATATAAACATTGCCTTTGCTTCCTACTAAAGCAGAGGTTAGGAGGAAGGGGCAGGGATATTGGTAGATTTACTTATCACAGTACCAGTTGGTGTGGAACTTATTAATTTATTTTTGTTCTCTGACTGGTCTATTTTTCAAAAGCATAAATATATGTTTGTGTTGCATTTCATCTGTTACCCAGTCAGTTATTCCAAATTCCTTTAGTTAAAGGCATTTCCTGTTCTGAATGTATTACTTTACACATTGCTGCAGTCAACCAATATCTAGACCTGGCTTTTAATACCAGCAACATATCTCTCCTATTTTGGCCTCGTCTATCTAATCTTGCTCCTCCTTACTAAAATATCTTTAGTTATTACACATTTTTGACAGGGTGCAAAACCTAGATTAGAGGGCTACTCAGGAACCAAGACCTTGAGTTAATTTGCTTGAATCAAAATCAGAAATCAGTCAAATCTGTTAGAAAAAAACACATTTCAAATTATGTATCTACAAAGATTTCTATATACTTTAATGGTGACTTCTGTAAATAGATAAAAAGTATTTCTAACAGTATCAAACCATTTGGAAAGCTTATTAAATCAAGGCCATAGCTTCAATGTAATTTTCAAATAATCCTGGTCACATACACCCTCTATATCCTAACCACAAATTATAATAGAATCAGATATATGTGTTTAATGCATACAGGCTTCAATTGGAAGGGGTACTATAGTCACTCGAACAACTTAAGTTTAATGAAGCAGTTTTAATGTGTAGATTATGCCGCTGCAGTCTCACTGCTCACATCTCTGCCATTTTGGAGTTAAATCACTTTGTCCCATCTCCCTGCATGTAACGTGTACAGACTTCCTAAACATTTCCTGTAAAGTGAGATCTAATATTTACAATTCCTTGATTGCACAGTCTGTTTAATTTAGAATTTCTTATCTCCTGGTAACAGCTTGCTAGACCTTTGCAGGAGACTCCTGTGTGTCCCCTTTGCAGAGCAGGAGAAACATTCTTCTAAAGTAGTTTAATGTCTGATTGAAAATGAAAGCATTTTTTCATGCAAGCTGTGTGAGTTAGAGAAGATGTGACTTGGGGTGCATA
This sequence comes from Pelobates cultripes, assembly GCA_933207985.1. Classification (NCBI taxonomy): domain Eukaryota; kingdom Metazoa; phylum Chordata; class Amphibia; order Anura; family Pelobatidae; genus Pelobates; species Pelobates cultripes. The sequence goes on from OW240915.1 coordinate 27,445,110, forward strand.
AACAGAAACAAAAGTGTTCTAACTTCTAAATGGCAGAGAATTATGCACTGAGACTTCAGAGGCATGATCTATACACTAAAACTGCTTCATTAAGCTAAGGTATTTTTTATGACTATAGTGTCCCTTTAATATTTTTATATAAACTTTTCAAATATTTACAATCAAATGATTACAAATATTTCTAATTATTATCTACAGAAGTCACCAATAAAGTCTATGGATTATTTTTGTAGATAAATAATTTTAAGAGCTTATCCAAAAATATTAAATCAAGACTATAGATATTTGGAGAATGATTAATTCAGCAAATTACATTTCTTTGGGTTTTCTGATTTAATGATATCCATAATTAATATCAAGCATCTCTCTCTCTCTATCTCTCTTTGGCTTTCAGCCAAGTCCTCAAGGCATACCAACGGTCCAAGTTTTGTCCCACTGGAACAGAAATAGAAAAAGCTTAAATCTTGGGCTGCTTCTCTTGAGAACTCAGTTGCCTGCCTGCCTGTCTCTTTGTCTGTCTAATTATAGATATGGGTACAAATTATTTTTTTAGATTTCTGTGTAAAAAAACAGATTTCTATTTTGCTTAGCACTTTTCCGTTAACCCTCCTTAATCCATAGTATAAAGGTATATGCAATAATTTCTTCATCACAGCAATTGTATTAGTACATAATTATTTCACAACAAGTTTTATTAAGAGTTATTATTTGAAACTGAATAAGAGAACAAGCATGATTCTATGAATAACGTCTGAATTTAGTGTTTCCTTCCAAGGAATGTAAGATGAGGTTGAATTATGAAAGCACCAAGCCCTATGGATTCGCAATCTGACTTCCGATCTCTTCTTTAAAATGGTAAAACAGTAATAATGGAGGAAGAGAGATAAATCGTGTAGAAAAGATATGAGGATTTGGTTAGGACGAGGAAGAGAAAGTGGTTGGCAGGGCGCATGTATCCCTGTTTACATTTTTTTGTGTGTTTTTGCTTTAGCTACCATAACTCTGCCATTTAATGATCAATTACTAACTATGAAACATAAAAATTAATTGTTCTCCAACAACATTATATATTCCATATTTTTTTTATATGTATCATTGTTGAAATCTATTAATATAAAAAATGAATTAAACATGAGAACACAGAAAAAAATCGCATGACAGAATGAATGTAAAAAAATGTAATTATTGGATAAAGTTGTAGTAATAATTATAAATTGGGTCAAACAATGCTCATGGGACAGGAGAAATGTTTTTCTGATACAAGTCCAAGACGTGGACAAGAATGTTGATACAATAAACAGTTTTATATTTATCTTATTTAAAGTCTCTTGTGTGTTCTTTTCACAGATGATATTATACAGTAAAGGAATAAACCGGAGCTAGTTAACAGAGTTTCTCGTAGTTATATTAAGTTTTACTGTTTAATATTAATTATGGTTTTACATTATGCATACTGCTGTGTGAACATAGTAATGAGGAAAGAAAAAGTGCTACTTTGGGTAGGATTACGCAAAGGTAGATTGGGGTTTAACCAATAAAACATTCTTCATTCTTTTCTTTATATTCACAGATTAGTACATTTTCTAACAATGTTTCTTTGGAAGAAAATCTTCTCATAAGTTGCCATATGTGGGTGAGAAAATATTGGTACTTTTCATCTCAAAGCACATTAATACTATAGTAACTTTGGGGTCTATCCTTAGAGCTCCTGCTAGGGACCAACTTTTTCAATTTATGTAATTTTTAAGGACTATACTTTTCTAAGGAATCGATTAATGAGATGTGGTAGGCATTAGTTAGTGCCTGAGGGACGTCAGATTGGTAGGATATCCTTGTTAATGGAATGGAGGCCTGTTTTACCTTTTGATGAACAAATAGATTATAGACCACTTGGTCCATTCTTTTTCACCTAAATGTATATAATATATGTGTATATATTAAGTATTATAATTTCATAAAATCTCATCCAAAATCCTAAAGAATGAGGTAGGAGCAGTGACAATGTGTTGTCATTCCAGTAATTTTAACAAGGCTTTATAGGAGTAGTGAGGACCAAGTCCTGGACCTATTATTTGTTGTTTATAGCTCCATTTACCTTCATACAGCCACCTACCTTGTTGGAAGGTCTTGAAGAGACTTGGACTATGAACTGGATTTCAGCATTTTGAACCAACACGATAAGACTTTTTTTTTAATAGGTAATTTTAGTAATATTCATTACTTCCTGTAATTTAACTAATGACTGATGTGGGGTGTTCATTGCTACTTTTTACCATGGTCTACTCTGTATTACATTGTGCTTTTGGCTTTGGCCAAATGAAAATTTGTTCAAATTTAGGCCGATCTACTGTTTGGTTAAATTCCCTGTAGCCAAGCAAACAACTTGCGCGATGGCTGAAAATGCTTGCTTGATTCAGTATTCAGAATTATACCCGTTGCGCCAGAAAAAATAGATTATTGATAAGGAAAAAAAATGATTGGTGGCTAAGTGATATACACTAAATAAAAACATAGAATGTAACTGCAGATAATAGCCATTCGACCCATCTAGTCTGCCCTAAATGTTAATTTTATTCTCAGATTAAGCGAAAAGTGACCAACAGAGGGAAAAAAGGAGATGCAGTTAAAAATATATATATTTATCTATTATATATTTAAAAATAAACATAGATTTTCTTTTACTACTACTCTGCCTATCAGTATACTGTAAAATATATACACAATATTTTTTATATGTATTTATATATTATATATGTAGGTATATAATATATGTATATATGCACATATTTTGTAATACAGTGATTGGCACCCTTTTTGTTCATCCAGATCGTGTTCCCAAACATTTTTCAGGGACGATACTCAGTGGAGCTGAACTTTCACTTATTACTCATGTCTAATCTTTCAACCATGGATGCCTTTTCAAACTATTATAGCCTGACAAATTATTTTGTGATGTTTACTTTTTTTTTACTTTTTTGTAAATTTAACTCGCCACATTAACCTCTCTGACAAGCATAACATTCCCATGTCCTTCTAGGCATGCACTAATTTCACTTATCTTAAAGAAACACTTCCATGACCCTGACCCTTTGTCTAACCACAGTCACTAACTTTGATGCATCGGAATAATGTGTACTCCTGGCCCATTAAGTGTCCTAAGAGTCATATAAATTAGTCTACATACAAAGTAGGAAGGACATTAGTCCCTTTTAAGTATCACAACTTAGAAGATTATAAATGATGTTAGGAACTTTCCGGTTTGGGGAGCTCTGGTATATCACTAGACTAAGCATGATCTGACCATAAATAACATTCAGCCATATGTGTCATCTATAGCTTTAAAGATGTGATTGACGGAGATTTCTTGAGTTGCTCTTCCTTCTCGAGCATATTTCTTATTTAGTCATTTCAAAAGCTGGGCTGCCATCATAAAACACAAATTTCTTGCTTTTTGCAGTATATTTATCAGCATGCTTGTCTAAGTAATTTAATTAAAGAGACCCTCGACTAGTGAGACAGAATGACCTTTAACTGTATACATATGACTAAGGCCTCATCACTGAAACGTTGTATCTTTGTTTTGTATCTTGGACCATAATTTTGTTTTGTTGAGGAAGATATATACTATAGCTCAGTGGAACTGTTATTGTTCTATCATTTGTTCTATGTAACCTTGCAGTCCTTAGATGTTCAATAATCTACCATAATTGTTCGTAAGTCTAAGATCATTTATCTTCTACCTAACTATACTGCAACTCAATGACTGCAACAAAAAGTGTTTTTTTTTTTTTACCTACTGAATAATTTGTTAATCTATTTAAAATGCTCTGGATAATGGCGCTACATAAGAGTTGTTAAATAAATAAATCCATAAAAACAACAACAAAACACTTGGCATGGAGATGGCAGAGCCAGAACATGATGATGTTGGACATACACCTTTGTTTCTGTTGTGCCTCTTTGCCTGTTTCATGCACGGAGATGATACAATGTATCCGGAATGATGCACAGGTAAAGAAGTGGACACCAATTAAACGTTAGTTACAGGATGTGCAAGAGAAGGTCCACTGCATTTGCATTAGGACACAAGTGAAAAGTGACTAAACCATTTGTACTGGAAATTACATCTTAATGACAGTGAAGTGGGAAATCACATATACGAAAATACATCAAACAAATTAAAGTCGAGTGGTGACAAAGAAAATGGGTCTTAAATAAATATACAGAGCTGAAGTCTTCCAATGAAATGTGGCACAGTAGGAACAAATACTCCAACCACATTTAGTGATAATAAGGAATTTCCATGTCCTGGGGCTGTGCAGCTGGTGGGTTATTTTGAGCATTCGTTAAGATGATCTTTTAACTACAGCTGTGGTCATTGCCCTATCACAGAGGTCATTGTCCTTTGTATGAATGGAGAGTGAACTTGGTAACATTCAGGGTGTTATCAGCAGTTACTTTGACTTTTATCAAGATCCATCTCTCATTGAAGATCACAACTGATAAATTAGTTTATGGAACCTCCACAAGACTATCCAAACTTCAGAACTTCCAGATCGATTTATTTAAGGTTGCTTCAGTTAGTTCTTTATACCCCTGGAATATTTGATAAGTGACTGATGTTGATCCTATAAAAAGCTTATGCCTCACCTGTGCTCTATTTCCCATTATACTCGAGGATCTCATACATAGGATCTTAGTTACATTTTTAACTTGTGCAATGTTGAGCACATGTCAAATTGTTTGTAACCTCCTTATATGGTGCTGATCTGCACAACTTGTTATTTTTATAAATAATTGTCCTGCAAAACATGTGCTATTATCTTTCATAAACTATTAAAATGATAGCATTCAAACCTAATATACGGTTGGGTAATGACGAGTTACATGACTTATATATGACATATGTATATGATACTAGGCACCCCACTGTTCTGGTACCTATTCATCTGTAACATCACAGTGTTCTAGATCCTTAGATAAAGTAAACAAAACACTGGGTTAGTACATTCCAGAGACATATTACCTAGTTTAATAATATATGACTTGTAGAAACCCCTTGAATTACAGCTTTTACTATACATGTTAAACTTCAAGATGTAAAAGACTAAATTATAACTTGAACAGAGTTTATTGTGCAAAAATAAGTGTCCCAATTTACTAAACTAAAGTATCTATTTCTTTATACTTGCTTTTTTTGTTAATATATTACATTTTTTTTTTTTACTATATAAATAGAGATGCACAAAACCCACCAATTTTATCTTATCATAATTCTCAATATTTTTAGATCTATATAAGTCAAAAACATTCCAGAGACATATTACCTAGTTTAATAATATATGACTTGTAGAAACCCCTTGAATTACAGCTTTTACTATACATGTTAAACTTCAAGATGTAAAAGACTAAATTATAACTTGAACAGAGTTTATTGTGCAAAAATAAGTGTCCCAATTTACTAAACTAAAGTATCTATTTCTTTATACTTGCTTTTTTTGTTAATATATTACATTTTTTTTTCATTTTTACTATATAAATAGAGATGCACAAAACCTACCAATTTTATCTTATTATAATTCCAAATATTTTAGATCTATATAAGTCAAAAACATTCCAGAGACATATTACCTAGTTTAATAATATGTGACTTGTAGAAACCCCTTGAATTACAGCTTTTACTATACATGTTAAACTTCAAGATGTAAAAGACTAAATTATAACTTGAACAGAGTTTATTGTGCAAAAATAAGTGTCCCAATTTACTAAACTAAAGTATCTATTTCTTTATACTTGCTTTTTTTGTTAATATATTAATTTTTTTTTTCATTTTTACTATATAAATAGATATGCACAAAACCCACCAATTTTATCTTATCATAATTCCAAATATTTTAGATCTATATAAGTCAAAAACACATCAATTGTCAGATTAGCTGATGCTCCGGAGCTGCAGGATTTACCCGTGCTATGTTAATAAATGATTATAATGTTTGGAGATGTGAAATATTACTTTGCTGCTCCTGAAGAGAAGCATCTCTTTGCAAGCCTCCATTTAAAATTGTGGAAGGGTCTGCAAAATAAAATGCCCCCAAACGACAAACAAATATTTTTCTTTGGTGATGTTCTCCTTTAACGACTGCTAACATGGCTAATGCTCATTGTTCCTCTTTTTAGGATGCTCTATTTTAGCTAGTGCTTCAATTAAATTTAAAAAACCAATAATTTGTAAGTATATATGTAATCATGTCACTTACATGCATATCCAGTGAGTCATGTCAAATATTTTATGTTCATTTTCTAACTGAAACCTCTAGCTCATGCTACATGCATTACGGAAAAAACAAAAATAGTTAAAATAACTGACAAACTAGCTTACATGTTTAATTTGGACTGGCTTGAGACGTCTCAATCTTAAGGAGCGTCTAGTTTCCCTGTTTTTGGAGTTCTAGGTTCAGTCTCAAGACTCTCAACAAAAGACCCTGATTTATTGAGATATTCAATTTACCACCTTTGCGGGTCCTCCACTTCCTTCTATTTGATCTATTTTAACTATGGAACAGACTATGATTTTTTCTAAAATGCTTTATTTTACTTGCCTATTATTATACTTTTTTTTTAGTTTAGTTTTATTTTGCGCTCTGTTTTCTGAGTTCCAATACCTGCTGGGGTGGTGGGTATTGTAACCCCAGCACCCATCATATCTATCCACTTTGTTTGAAACTATAGTGCCAGGCAAACAAACAATTTTTCCAGGCAGTACAGCATCCCCCTCTCTCAATGCCCTCTCCCCCAACCCCTCTCCCCGTGGTGCAGAAAGGGGTTAAAAAAACTTTCTGTCACTTACCTGGGTCCAGCGCCGATGTTCCTAAGTGCTTGCTCGGGTCCACCTTCTCTCCTCAGCAATGGCTCGCGTTAGGATTTCCCCTTATTCAATTCTTTCCTATGGGGTTTTGGGTGACGCTGGACATCCTCATGCATAGCGACCAAAAGTCGCCCGAACAGCCTAAAAGTCTGTGTAGTGGCTGTCTGGTAGACCTAGCAGGTAATTATTGCAGTTTATTAAAAACTGCAATAAGTACATGCTCAGTGTTAAGGGATCAGGGGTACTGCACCCAGACTACGTCAATGAGCTGAAGTGGCATGGGTGCCTATAATGTCCTTTTAAATGTTTGTTTTTTTTAAATCCCTTTACAAACTAAACTAAAATTGCTGCTTGCATTGATACCTGTGACAAAGTAGTATTATTTACTCACAGTGTTAGGTTTCCAGTTTAGCAGCCGATATAGAGGAACCTTTAATCATACATGTTTCTTTAATAATATTTTGTCTGATCCAATCCTGAAATATAGATATTTAACAGGGATCCCTAAATCAAATAATGATCTTGCTATTCATGTTACATATACAGGGTTTTGTTGAAAAGAGACTTGTGCGGAGGATTGTAGTGGAATGGATTTTGCCTTTTATGCAAAACCCATGCTTTTAGAGTCATGAAACCAACTCAGGGTGATTCAATACACAATACTCTATTAGAAGCATTTTTGCAGATCAGGTGCCTTTTGTCTCCTTTTATTAGAAAACTCAGAAGTAATTGGATGAGGCCAGTCATCTCTATAATGGATGGAACATGTGGCCAATAAAATCCACGCGATTGTAAAATTCCCCAGAAAAGAAGCTCATTCTGTATAGAGTAACATTTTTATTGTTTTAAAAGAATTGTTAATCTGAATCTCTGTTTATGGGGACACATTTAGCGTTTACAACTCCAGTGTCTCTGGCATTCCTCTCTCAAAAAAACTGCACGTGGATCTGAAGGTCTGAGCTCATCTGAACGCATTGTCCATTTACAGGTTGCCAGAGATATATAATCACTAGCAGACACCTACAGATACAATAATCACCTGCCTTTCTCAGCGTGTAAGTCTATCTCAAAGATGTCTCATAATATAAATGGATGATTCGATTCCAAGGATACAATATTTCAAACCAGCAACAGTATCCAAAAAGCATGTTTTACATAAAACATTATATCCCATTATGCAGTTGGTACAGCACTTAATAGCGTGTTTATTATAAATTACCATGTGTATTTATATAGCGCCAACTTATTCTGCAGTGCTTTACAATATTATAAAAGGGGGGCATTTTACAATAAATGAGACGATTACAGAATACAGTAACAATAAGTACATGCGGGTCCTGCTCGAATGAGCTTACAGTCTAGAGGATTAATTGTGAATTCTGAATACTAATGACTTCCATTTCCTGTAGATATCAGACTATGGATTAGCCTAGTGATAGATGCTATCAGCTGCAAAGCTGTATTCCTAACATTATAGTATCCCTATGTCGTCTCTGCTCTGGCAGACAGCCACTAGAGGCAGTCTTAAGGCAGTCTTAACACTGAAATGAAAACATCGCAGTTTTTCTAGAACTGCAATGTTTTCGGCTGCAGGGTTAAGGGGACAGGGACAGTGCACCCATATACTTCAATGAAAGTAAGTAATCTAGATGCCTATAGTGTCTCTGTAGCAATAATTTGTGGATTATCTGATGGTGTGACATGTGCTGCTCAATCCTTCAAGTGAAGTTGGAAATCTTTGGCCTAGGGGGACACGTACAAATGAATGGTCCTTTTTATGTCCAAACAAACTTACTGTCTCATTCTATTGCTTTCTTTATTTTTTAGGATTAGAGTTCTGGGCTAGCAAGTGCCCACAACTCCAATATAATTGTAGCCAGGGGGCAAAATTGCTTCCAACCATCTATAGTTATTTTTATAAGACCACACATGTAATTTAGGATTTACTACAAATAACCATTCCTCCATATTATTTCTATAACTGAACATGTGCTTAATTAGTCTGAAGAACCTCTGGACACCCTATACATATCTATCTATCTATCTATCTATCTATCTATCTATCTATCTATCTATCCATCTATCCATCTATCTATCTATCTATCTATCTATCTCTATTTATCTATCTCTATCTATCTATCTATCTATATATCTCTATCTATATCTATCTATCTATCTATCTATCTATCTATCTATCTATCTCTATCTATCTATCTATCTATCTATCTATATCTATCTATCTATCTATCTATCTCTATCTATCTATCTCTCTCTCTCTCTATCTATCTATCTATCTATCTCTATCTATCTTTATCTATCTATCTATCTATCTATCTATCTATCTCTATCTATCTATCTATCTATCTATCTCTATCTATCTATCTATCTATCTATCTATCTCTATCTATCTATCTATCTATCTATCTATCTATCTATATATCTCTATCTATCTATCTATCCATCCCTATCTATCTATCTATCCATCTCTATCTATCTACCTATCTACCTATCTACCTATCTACCTATCTATCTATCTATCTATGTATCTATCTATCTATCTATCTATCTCTATCTATCTATCTATCTATCTATCTATCTTTAATAGAATTGTTATTATATTTACATCACTAAGTGATTATAAGGAAGAATATAGGTGTTTTCTTTCAATCTAGCAGCAATACAAGCACGTATGAATGCTGAAAAACTTTGTATATTCTTTTATTCATCAATTTCAAACATGACTAAGTCCTGGACAGCTAGCTCATGTCCCAGAATGATGGGCATTGTCTAATTGAAAATAGTCTAGTTGAATAAAACAAAACCCTCAGAATCCATCTTCATCCCTGGTTGGATTATTTACAACCTTGCCTTTGCATTCTTTAAGCATTGTCCGTTTCTCTAGAATAGATCATTGAACCAGACAAAATGATGAAGAGATGAGTCAGCAATGAGACAAAGTAATGTTTGAAAGGCTTCATAATCATGAAACGGTCCAGCTGTTAGCATTCTTGCACTTAGTCAATAAATCCTCGTAAATATATACAAATGTATTTATTTTTCTTCCTTGGACTTTATACCAAAACAAAGCACTCCTTACATGAAATATGGACTAGACTGGCAAATAAGCTATCATTATATTTAGCTAAAAAAAACGAAGGACGAGTACTCTTCGAATTCCGTATAAATAGATTTTATTTCAAATGAATTTATTTAAAAAGAAATTAACAATAACCTGAAAGTAACTGACCAATAATGATATACTAAATCAGTGTAATGTAATGTAATTTTTAATGTTTTTAAATTAAATTTAAAAAATAAATAAAAAAACTATACTTTTTGTGAAGGAATACCCCATCACTTGTTTCAGGCACCGATCCCTTTATGAATTTCGGTTCGAATGTCCTAGTTTGGCTACTAAACGAGGACCACCCCAGCACCCTATTAGAACGTGGAACAACAATTATCAAGTGTGAAACCGCAAAATAAACAATTCACAAATGCTCCACTGGGCCATTTTGTCTCTCTAATGCAGGCAGCGGTACATAGTCGTCGAGTGCTTGGAACCCTTTTCAGCTAGGCACTCGCACAAACACTGGTGAGATAGGAACTACCAAACGGGGAAAGCATTCGCTACTTGAAAGCATTCAACTATATTGTGTGGTTTTCGTACAGGAATCCCCAAACAGAGACCGGCCATTGCCACCATTTCCCTGGAACTATTTTGGGCTTCTACCCCATACCACCGAAACGATCTGAGCGCTTTTTGACCAACTTGGTCACTCAGATCAGGGTTATCCAGGGATGTGACTCTTGTGGGGTTCCCAGGTATTTTTGGGGTACATTTGGTGTACATTTGTTATGTTTTTCTGTAACTGAGAGATAATTGAGTTATAGTTTCCTGACTCAATTATCTCTCAAGCACAGGGAGGAGCTTGCTATATTCCTGTATGGAGACCCCCTGCTGGGGGTCAGTGCATAAACTGAGAGTGCTTGCCTGAAATAAACAGATCTACTCCCATTTAGTTTTGACTAATGTATGGGGGGAAAGCAACACCAGCTATATTCACTTTCACTACTTGATAGAGCTAGGGAGTCCGTGGCAGTGATATATTGGCAGTCTGCCACACTTTTAAAAAACATTCACAAGGGCAAAATAATAAGAAAATAGTATAAATAAAGATGATATATTTAGGAAGGTCACAAGAGGTTAGTAACCCAGTTAGTTTCAGCATTGGTTGTTGAATGGCGTAATTGGTTATTATGGCTTGCTGACAGATTGGTGAATGTAAACTCATTTATAGCCAATTAAATCATAGGACCATATGTGCCTATTTAATTACGGCATGCATCAGGGATTTTATATTTTAATACCGGTACATAGAGAATTTTTTATTGAAAATTCAAAATAATGGCCATTTCTACTTATTAAACAAGCTAATACTTAGGTTAAGTATGTTTATATATTACCAACTAAACACTTATAATACCCATTTTAACAATAAAACATTTCTGATCTATCAATGAACATAATTTACAATAATAAATTATAATCTTGACCTCTGACAAGATAAATAACTACTTTAAATTGGCACATTAGCACAGGAATGAAATTAAATGGCAGCAGTGTGGACAATTGAGCTCTGCATTATGAAGTGCCGTGGTTTGCTTGAAAGACCCCTTTTGTGCATACCTATCAGTTTCAAACATGTTTCTTTGTACGCCAGTTTCAAGCACAACCATTTCAGCTAGCTAATGTCCCAAATAAGTATTGTAAATTGTCTCAATTCACAGCAGTTTAAGGTGTATGGGATGCCTACCAAGCAAACCAATCAAGTCAAGCAGTACCTGTAGGTCATTCCTCCCCTTTCTTCCCCATCTCTTCACCTCTCTTCCCCTCTCTTCCCCTTACGCAGTAGAATTATTTATATATGTATGGTCATGTTGTGAACCAATATTTGATTACTGTTTCTCCCATCCCAATGAACGACAGTAGGCTTATGACTAAATGCTTCTTTAACCGTGGAATCCTTGTTATATTTAAAACCTTTCAGCAAAAATTTAAATAAAAAATGATTCAGAATTCCATGAGCTTGGCTTGCCCGTGATATCACTCAAACCATGTTGGTCAACAAAAAAAAGACAGCCATATGAATTGATGGCTAGATTTGTATACAGATAGATAGATAGATAGATAGACAGATGGATCAATAGAAGTTCATTTGAGCAGGGCTCTCAGAACTGTCTGTTCCTATATGTTGGACTTAGTCGATTTATTCATTTTTAAAGCGCTGCCGAGAATGCTGATGCTTTTTAAATAATCATAGAAACAGATAAATAGATATATTTTTTTAATTATTATTATTATTACTTTTATTATTACAGAATTACTAATCTGAAGAATCCTTGGGAGCCAAATGCATTTTCCGATACACTAACCATACGTTAAATGTGAAAAAAATTATCACATCCTAAAAGTGTTCAAGATGTTTGTAACGTGAGCCCTAATTCTGTTAAAGCCTTCTATATAAGAATAATATTTCTTGAACATCAAAGAATCAACCGGACAACAAAATCAGTGGAGGATATCAGAAAGCTGGACTAAGCACACATTATCTTTATTAGAATAAGTATTTTCAGATTTTTTAAAAGAATGTCTCTCCCTTTGATTACGGGCAGTGTCTTTGCAGAGGAAAAAAAAAAAGATTAAAAGCGATCTACATTTTTTTCAAATAACATGTTAAAGGTTTTATTCTGTCTGTTAAGAATGAATGCATCATCATAGTGACTCACTGCTTTATAGAAGGTAGGAGAGGTCACACACTGACTATTACCCTACGGAAATCTAAGTATTCTGAGAGTGTTCTTTATTCTGACCTAACAACATGGGTGGCTGATTCTTCTGGCTACACAGGAAGTCTGGAGCGAGAATAAAAACTAGCTGAAAAAATGTTGCTGACTTTTTCTTGCTCCTGAAATCCTTTGAAAACATATATATTTTTTTAAGTTTGACTCTACTGATGGCTAAATTAATTTTTATTTGATGAATGAACGTGAGAAAACTGAAATCTTAGTTTTATTGATCCAGGAAGGATGATCAAAAGACTGGACAAAGGAAAGAAAATCTCAAAGAAATCTGGAACTAAAAAAGTCAATTGTTCCTTGAATATATATATATATATATATATATATATATATATATATATATATATTTATATATATATAAATCCAAAGGATGGTCTACACTCATGGGACTTATTTCTCTAAAACTTAAAATTCCAATTTATCAACATTTCCATTTGAAATTATAATCTTTCATCAGGACCAGTATAATTTTAAACTGAAATGTTGATAAATAAAAGTTAAGTTCCTTTGGATTATTGTAAGTAAAGACTGCTGGTTTTTAGCACCGGACATGAGTCCATAAGTGTGGACTTTACTGTTGAGTGTCCTGCTGTGTAATTTATATATAAATGCAATTTGTGTTTAATAAATGTATTAATGAAAAAGCAATATATACAATTTTATAACAAATCTATTTTCCCAATAATTAAAAGACACTCAGTTATGCGTGACTTTAGAAAACATATTACTAGGGTTATTTACTAAAGTGAAAATTCTAATTAAATTCAAAGTGAATTTGAAATTTAAGTCCAGAATAGCTGAACTAAAAGCCTAGATGATTTAGAGGATTATCACAGTCTGGCTGTTTTGACCTTAAATCTGAAATTCACTTTGAATTGTCACGTTAGTGAATGACCCTGTACATTTTATCCTGCTCATTCCAGCCCCAGCAATTTCCATAATACCATGTTTTGCTCCAGCATTTGAGGGAGAATGAGTTAATACTGCTGGAAGATTAAAGAAGAAAAATAATATTTAAAAAATGACAGTAAGGCCTGTGGACTACCAGTTGAAGGGTGGTGTTGTAGACATGGTCCCTACTTCTATTTTTGTTTTAAGCATGTCTTTTATAAATATATATAGAATAATAGAATAGAGACGCCGCTAATAAATGTTGCATTAACAGAAGTCAAAAGTCAGGATGCTTTCCCCTAGATAATGAAGGGATTAAGCTAGCATGTAGGTATTTGTGTGGTTGTCCATTTGCGACCCTCCTGCTTTTGACTCACCCAATTAATTTTGACTCTATTATTCTGCAGGAGATTTAAGGCCTCTGTTGAGGACTATGACATACTGCAAACTGATATGTAGGGTGTCCAACTCTCACAGTCAAATAATATAAAGACATGTATAAAAATGAAGCTCCATAAAAAAAAAACCTAAAGAGTTTTTCAGGTAAAATCCTGATGTGAAATAGAATTTTGTTTTCAAATGTGTTAAGGAACTTTTAATAAAATGTCCCAAAATAAAAGTAGATAATCCACCAAGGAATTAAGGAACCATTAGATTAATGTCTCAATAAGAAAAACACCAAAGGGTAATGAAATATACAAATATGTATTTCATTTTTAAATAAATATATATAAGCAAATATATTATGACATTGACTGTCTTGTTGGGAGCCGTGATAGTTTCACATTGATTTGTTTGTGCAATTCTTGAGCAAAGAGAGAGGGATGTTCAGTTGATACATTTTTCTTTTATGCAAGAAAGGACTGGATTCAATCAGACATAGTCCACATAAACTTAAACAGGAAGAAGTCGTAAACTGTACAATCAGGATGCAGGAATTGATATAGCTGAATGAGATGTAACAAGTTATTACACAGACCCTGAGCTTCGGGAAGATGTAAAAAGTCTGTCAACAGACATGATTGTTGTATATACATATTTAAACTTCATCTGATTACTCCCAGGATCCTCAGGGGCACAATGGAACTATGACAAGTAAAAAGACTCAAGTAAACAAAAAGCTATGCAGTGGAGTAATGTGTATTTATATAAAAAAAAGTGAATTACTTGTAATTTTAAATGCTTATAAAGGAATAAGACAGCGATCAATGTGTGGATTGTACATTTAGAGTTCTAGACTTGTAGACTACAACAGATCTGGGCTTGTCCAGGGAGGGTCAAGAATTATGACTGGTTTCATTCTGCTATTTGGAACTTGATGGGTTTCAATTGGAGCAACCAAGAGAGCTTACACTTCAAGAGCCCATCTTTTACTGGGAAAGCCATGTTCCACTTTACTATATATTATTGTATAATGCAGTCATGTATATTTTTGTATTATTATTACTTGTTGTTTTTACAGATGTTATGATCTGAATCTGTGCATTACTTTGCATTTAAAAGAAAATATTTTTTCCATTATAAACTTGATGATTTGTGGGCTTGTAGTTTGTGTTGAACTAATTAGTCCTGTCAACAGAATTGTAACGTTTACTAGAAACTTCACGAAGCAGTGAGTCGTCTTCTATTGGTTTTACATTGCAGCCATACCCTGAGTACCAGATGTCCAACTCACCTCTCGGCACTCAAATTGTAATTTAACATCGGGAAGCTAGCTGTTAAAATGTATGTTTCACCCAACTTGTTGAACCAATAATGCCCTTTTGTTATGTTATTACTTTTCTCTCACCGTTTTATTGCTTCCAGACCCAATTCCATTTTTACAGACATCCCACATTGCAGTGGTGAAGGCGAAGATACAGTCATGCCTTGTCTATACTATGACATAGATGGACAGTAATAATATACAAGCTTCGTGGAAAAGCAATAAAAATGTGGTTACTCTTCCTGTCTTTTGTTTGCTAAAGTACCACATGCTTTAACAGAAATAATAATTATAAAAAATAAACAAAAATGAGAGCCCTCTTTTTTCTCTTTATAATAAAATTAAATAATTTTCCCAGCAAGAACATGTTGATTTGATTTTATTTACAAGGTTTTCAATATATATATATTATGGCCCAATTCAATTAAATAAATATTATTGATCTTGGAAGGCTGAAATAAAAATAAAAATAAAAATCCCTGCCAGGAACAGAATTCGGAATTTGCAGTCTAGACCTTTTATCTACTATAGTTTTGGTACATTAACCAATCTGAGCTATCTTTTATTGTATGGTTTGACAGACTTACGATTGAGGTTGCAATTCTGGAACTACATCAGTAACATTCACGGCATGCTTCTAATTGGATAGGACATGTTTGAGTAGTTTTATTGTTCTTATATTTGAATTATTTTTATGTATTTGCCTGCTTTTATATTATTAAGTTAAATTGTTTGCATTTTATGTTCAGTTAAATTCATCATTTCATTGTTAATTTTAGTGCAATGTTTTGTGGGGATTAACATACTCACAGAACCAACAATTAGCCTTCCAGCTACTCTCATTGTCCTCTTATGATAGTAAACTATCTTATAAGTACACTCATGGATGCTCCATACATTTTGAAGTAAGAGAACAAAGATGCTTAATCAGGTCATTTATACCATCAGTCACCACAGCTGCTGGGGACTAGAACACTACTGATGTTAGAGGAATTGTAGTATACAACTGCTAGAGGCTAATTTTGAACCTTTGGATAGTAGCAATAATTAAGGAATGATGTGCTTCAAAGGGAAACGGTTATTTACCAGAATTTTTTATATAATGATTACTTAATCCCATATATTTATACAAATTTACAAGGACATCTTAACTTTGTTTGACAGGTGCTGCACCCGTCCTCCACTACGAATTTCGAAAGATCTGAAGCAAGACCTTAGCTCTCCTGAAGCTCCTGCAGTACAGAGCTATCTTATAGGCTGAAAGTCGCAACTTCACCAAATGCAAAACCATGCACAGCCACAAACTGTGAGCTCCAGGCTTGTAGAACTCTCCAGAATAAAACAATCCTACGTTCTACGCCAACCCAAACTATCAATGTTTTCTTGCTAAACATTTCATTTTCTGAACTATCAACAGACTTATGCAATGTTGCCAAAAAATATCTAAAGTCTGAAAAAATCAGGCCAGTTTCGATTCATACCAATAACAATTCTTAAAAATAGATAATAAAAATTAGTTCAGACACCAATGCTAATTGTGTGTAATTAATATGAATAATACGGATCTGCTCTCAGATAATTAATATTTTCTAATTTTGGCCACCTCCCAAGGATTCAAGCCAAGAATATCCACATTTAGTTATTAATGCATCCTGTTTTGCTCTGCGCTGAATCCTTATTCCCCATTGATTTAGGTCTCCAGGTCATTAAATAATTTACCTTTCTCTTAATGGACACAAGATTAAATATTAGCATGTAACACAACAGAGACATGATTTATTAAGAGGTTCTAGGACTTTCAACAGCAAACTTACAATCTTGAAGACGGCATGTTTCAACCAGTTTAAATTATATCAACAAAATGTTATGACTTTACATAAATAACTTCTGTATTACAGCATTAAGTAGTTTTGAAAAGTCTTAATAAACTGTGCCTACAGCATTGCCTTAATATAAGTTTATTCTCACTTCTTTACAGACACCCAGGAGGGTAATTCGGCAAAAATGCATGCATCGTAAGAACCAAGTTGATTTGCATTAATAGTTTTATTTCTAACAATATATTTCCGAGTTCTATCTCTAAGTAGACTCTGCTATTCTTAATCTTCCCTTCCCTTGCGATGACATCACCTTTTCGCTAAGTAGGACTAATTCGTTATCTGCAGCATTTAGCACATCTGGTAAATATCTTGGTTCATTGCAGGGTTTTTTTTTACTCTTCTTTATTTTTCTAAAACCTTAATGATATAATTTATGTATTAAGTGTAAGCATATTCTGCTGGCTTTTAACCCCTTGGCTACCAAAGTCTTTAATTTGAAAAAAGCACTTTATTGGGTACGTTACTGTTCTGGATTCCTAAAAAGTAAAGTTAAACTTTTTTTTTTAGTTTATTTGGTCCTGCTGTATAGAGAAATAAAGGGAAAATGTACGTGGGATCTGAAATATCACCATAGGAGTTTGATTGCCATTTTTGTTACATGGCACGAAGTAGGAACCTGCCAGGATTTTTGTTAAAGGGACATGATAGGCAACCAGACCACTTCAGCTCATTGAAGTGGTCTGGGTGCAGTGTTCCAGGTCCCGTAACCCTACAAAGGTAATTATTGCGGTTTTTAAGAAACTGCAATAATTACCTGATAGGGCTAACTCCACCTCTAGTGGCTGTCTACCTGACAGGCACTAGAGGGACCTCTGGGTTGTTAGGCAACTTTTGGTCAACTAACTGACACTGGACATCCTCATGATATGCATGGGGAAGTCAGAGGAGGAGGAGCGGAGGAGAAACCTAAGTCAGTGCCGAGGGACATCAGAGTTGGACTCAGGTAAGTGTCAGAAGGGGTTTTTAACCCCTTCTGCACTGTGGTTGGGGGCCACCAGATAGGGGGGGCACTATAGGGAGCTATAGTGCCAGAAAAACAACTATATTTTCCTGGCACTATAGTTTCCCTTTAATGCAGCTTTACTGAATTTTTTTTACCAGAATATAAAAAGAATGTTTGTAGGTTGTCAAAATGCACACACTGTATCTACAGGAACGCCAACTATCTCCACAATGCATCTCCTTCCATGTAATCCGCATAGAACCCTGCAGTATACTCTCCCCTTGCTTATGCACCTATGAAAAAGTTGCTGTAGAGTGTGGAACGTGGTCCATTCATTATAGGCTCTGCAAAGCTACAGAGAGACTTAACAGAACCCTGAAAAAAATGTTTTTGTTCAGGGTAAAGATCAGCACTGGAATGAAAGAGGAATTATATTGGTCTGTATGGAATGAATTTCACTTTGAATCACTGTATGATTTTTAATTTATTTTATTTAAAATCTAGAGATTTTACAGACCAGCTCATAAACCACAGTATGAGTTGTTGTATGCAAATACACTTGGCAGACAAGAAGATGGTTAAAATGTAAGTGTTACAAACATCGGCAGCAGCTCTAAATATTAATAATGGACTGTTGAAAAATGTGATTGGACCCTGAAAGCATCTGTGTGATTACTGAGCTGATGTGAATTACCAAGCTCTAATATGCTCTACTGGTGCAATAAACATGTAGGTTACAATCTCTGTAGCTGCGACTAGTGAGTTCTATATAAATTAGTCTACAGAAAATGGTCATATTGTCTTGTAGATTTCTGAAAATCGGAAAGATAGACCAAGGCAGTCTTGTAAAACAGTGCAATAAAACAACTCCATTAGCCAATAAACCTATCACCTTGAGATCTTTCCTTCCGCAGAGCAATGAAATTCTATTTTACTTTTTATAAAGAGGGTTTTATATTATTTTAGGCAGACTTTCTCTCCAGTATATTATCGAGCAATCTAATTACCGTACACCCTTTTAATATTTTTATCCCTAGCTTCCAGCATGCTTAATCTCACCATGAACTTTTAAAATAAAGTCAATTGGATGAAAGATGGAATACAGAATAATTATATTTAATTTTGCACTAGGTCATAAAAGGATAATATGAGCTGAATTATGTCACTATAAGGCACGATACATGCTGCTTTCTTCATGCTTTCAAATTTTGAAAAAGTCCCATGTACGGAATATAAATCCTTTTATTTGTATTGTATTGGGGTTTTTTTTTTTTGTAAAGTTTTTATGTTAACCGCATACACATTAAAAATACAATAGAATCGAATGGTATGTATTATCATTTTCCATTTGGAAAAAAGAAACATGTGAGGTACCCTCTCTGACTATCTTGCTTTCTTCACCTCTGCCCTGGATGCTGCAGCCCAACTCCAATCATATATCTTAAGGAGGACATACTTCTAACTGTGACACACTAAGGGGACCCGCTACCTAGAAAGATGCTCCTGTTCAGTTGAATTCTGCTAGAGGGAGTCTCGCACCTTGTCAGATCTTGCATTCGTAAAGCGCAGCCATGGCTGGCCTTAGGCCTTTTGATGCCCTGTGCGAAAAATCTTCACAGCACCCCTCTCCCCACACCCCGTCATCCATGTATAGTGTGTGTGTATGATTGTATAGGGGAATTATTAAATTAATAATGATTTAAAAACAAATATCCATTCCTCCATTCTTGTTCTTACCTAGTTGGGAGAGTGGCATGCTGATCTGAATCTCGTCTGCCCATCCACTGGGTACAGACCATGCGTAACTGTCTCGCAAGCTCAGGGCCCCTCTCTGTAGTAATGTGGTAATCGGTGGCAGCGCTCTGATTATCCCGAGCTAGGAAGACAGCTACTTATGGTCTGCAGCCAACAAAAGTGCAGGCCAGAAGTGCCAGACTGCCTCCCCTACATTACAGAGGAGCAGACTAAGTATGTCACATAATACTGTGATTGGTTTTGCTTTGGAGCTCTGGATTATACTTATTTACCTTGACCTCTTTGGAATAAAATTTTTTAGTAATGCTCCATTCTATGTGTTATCTTTGGTTCTGGCCTCACCTTCACACCTCATGGCCAGTCTGTGGCCACATCCTGCCAATTTCACCTTTAAAATATTGCCCACTGCCATTGTTTACTGAATGCTGCAGCCAGACTGATTTTTCTCTCCTGTCGCTTTTTTTACACCTCGCTCCTCTGTCGATCCTTACACTGGCTCCCTGTAGCCTTTAAGAGTCAAATACTAACCCTTGCCTATAAAGCTGTAAACAACTCTAGCCCCCACTACATTTCTTCAATAATTCATAGGATTACCCCTTCTCAGTCTCTCTGCTCTGTCAACTCGTGCTTGCAAGACTTCTCGTGGGTGTATCCTTTCCTTTGAAACAGCATGCAAACCTCTATCATACCTCTCCCCTAGTCTTCAATTATTTAGGAAGTCCCTCAAAACCTAACTCTTCAAAAAAGTTCATGGCCTCCCAGAGTAACGTCTATTTCTCAAACCTGTCTCTTGTTATCTCTTAAAGGGCCACAGTTCACCATCACCTTCCTGTTATGCTACTGCCCCACCTTCTTCTTGCTTTGATGCCCTTCTTGTTGTCTTTTTATACCCCACCTCCTCTAGATGGCAAGCCTTTTGGAGAAAGGTCCTCATCAATCTATTGTTCCTG
This sequence comes from Pelobates cultripes, assembly GCA_933207985.1. NCBI lineage: Eukaryota > Metazoa > Chordata > Amphibia > Anura > Pelobatidae > Pelobates > Pelobates cultripes. Next base: position 27,465,961 of record OW240915.1, read on the forward strand.
TGACATTTTGTAATGTTAAATTTTGATTGTTAAATTTCTCCTTTTATAATATTTAAAGGACCATTATAGGCACCCAGACCACTTCAGCTTAATGAAGTGGTCTGGGTTCCAGGTCCCCGTAGTGTTAACCCTGCAGCTGAAAACATAGCAGTTTCAGAGAAACTGTTATGTTTCACTGAGTGTTAATCCAGCCTCTAGTGGCTGTCTCACTGACAGCCGCTAGAGAAGCTTCCGCGATTCTCACTGTGAAAATCACACTGAGAAGACGCTGGACGTCCATAGGAAAGCATTCGGCGCTGAAGTCGGCAGGGGGTGGAGAGTTCCCCAGCGCTGAGGGAGCCCGGTGCTGGAGAAAGGTAAGTGGCTGAAGTGGTTTTAACCCTTTCAGCCCAGCGGAAGTGGGACCTATTAACACTATAGAGCCAGGAAAACGAGTTTATTTTCCTGGCACTATAGTGCTCCTTTAAAGAGCTGTGGAATAAGGTGATGCTATGTAAATGACAACAATAACAATGATAATATTAAAAAATAAATAAATCTCCCCTATTGTCACAAGAGGAAACAGTAAGAGAGAAAAATAAACACCATTTAATTTTTTTTTTACAAACACTTGGGGATACTTGGAGAAACTACACTGAATATAGGCTATTGTTGGGTGCCACTGTAAAATACAGAATATTGTCATCCCGTACATTTGTAACTGTTTCGTATGAATTCCACTTTATTTCCAAGACCACAAGAATAATTCTTCCCACTGTATACATAATTTATACGCTGACAGAAAATCTGAAATTCTCAAGAATGATTGCACATGCAGAATATATTCAACACGGGATATATGTGAAGATATATACTGTAAACAATGCGTGCACCATATATGCAAGAACATTCCTTCTTTACATACTAAATATGTTGGGTATTATTATTATTATTATTTTATTATTTATATAGCGCCATCAGATTCCGTAGCGCTGTACAATGGATATTGTTCATATTAATTTGTAAGTCTGCATGTAAGGAATAAAAAAGAAAACATAATCGTGAACTACAGTTACTTGGAAATAGCACATGCACTTGCAAGACAAATTTTTTACAATGTGTGTGTGCGTGTTTATGTCTGCATACTTTAGCTGATGACAGCCCAAAGTAAATTGTTTGTGTACTTTGTTGCTTCCTTCCTAAGGAGATCTGGTGGACAGACCTAAAAAGAGAAAACTGAAGTATTTTTCCAGGAACTACTCGATTTCCTTCGTGTGTAAAATAGGCAGAGTCAGCAGACCTCAATGCAATAAATGCCAGGCAGTAAAAATTGTGAACAGATAGTACGCAGGACCCAAAGAATACATATTATATCAATGCAAGCTTTGACTGAAGACATAGACATAGACAGACAGACAGACAGATAGATAGATACATAGATTGATAGATAGATAGATAGATAGATAGATAGATAGATAGATAGATAGATAGATAATAGATAGATAGATAGACAGATAGATAATAGACAAATAGATAGATAGATAGATAGATAGACAGATAGATAGATAGATAGATAGATAATAGACAGATAGATAGATAGATAGATAGATAGACAGATATTGCACATAACCACCCAATCAGTACCCTAGTCTACCCCTTCCCATCCCCCACCTTGCCATTTGCCTCTCTGTTCCCCCAATATCAAACTCCAGCCGTAACCATCCTGGGTGTAAGTTGGTATCAGTTGGCTCCAACCATTTCCTGTCAAGCAGTAACTCCACAACGCTGCTGCTTTGAGCTTTTGTGTTTATATTAATGTTTCTACTTACTGACACTTTGGTTTCCTGCAGTTTGATTTGTTGCGGTGAACATGTTGTGTTTTGTTAATGTCAACGTAATAAACTCTAATTGTATAAACAAAAACAACAAACAAACAAACAAGTAACACAACCACCACCACAGTGTTTTGTGGTGACAGGACTGTAAAGGGTAATACACGCCGTGTCACATTGTTCTAAGATATATGATATATTTGCTTCTCCGTGAATATAATATACATATTACCCTTTCCTCTGCCAACACACGAAAGATGCTCAAATATAATTCTTCACCTGTGTCAGTCAACAGCACATGAGATTTTATGCAGGTGATTACAAATGACTGAATGACAATACTAATTACGGATGAATAAGTCCACTGGGAATAAGAGAACTGCCTCTGTCTTTCACCTGTAGCTCACAAAATGCCAAGGACACATTTCAGTCAAGCTCAGATGGTTTTTTATAGGTTTTTTTAAAGGAAGGAAACTGTAATTAAACATTCTTAATCAATGCACCCGCTAAGGTCAAGCAAAGCTGGCCTTGCCTTCCAAGGTGCAGATATAGCACAAATGGTTTAAATGTAATTAGCAGACAGTAAACGGTTAAAATCCAGGGTAGCAGGGCAGAACAGAAAGCAGCTGACTCCAGTTTAGCAAGGTCGGGACACAGTTAATGGTGCTTGCTTGCACACGTGGAAGCAAAACAACCTTTCGGGTTGAACGTGAATACAATTAAAATGTTTGGCCGCATTCTAAGTATAGTATTATTTTAATAATTGCATTCACATCCTTCAAAATGTTGGTTCTGTGTTTTTTCTGTTGAAGACAAGCCAGTTGTTATTCATTCTAGCATTACTGCATGCAAAATACAGGCCAAAAGAGGTTTTTCACTAAAATAAGTAATTGCCGAGAATTAACAAGAAATTGCAGATTTAGCCCAAAATTCACTACTTCACAGTTAATTTTTCAGGTCAATTATTTTGGCTTGACATTTGTAATTCCTACAAAATTACCGGTTTAGTAAGTAAGCCCTAAAGTGTTGTTTTTTTTAATATGATGACTCAACCTTCACTGAGGCCAGGGGTATTCAATAAAGTGTTAATTCAAAGAGAATTTCTACCACAGGCTAAAAACAGCCAAAGTATGCTTCCAGTCCACCAACAAAGGGTATCTCCAGATAATAAAAACACAATAATAAAAACACAAGCAAGGAACAAATGTAACTACAGGGTAAGATAAAAATGTGATGGAATACAAAGTAACAAGATCCAGTTCAGAGCACAGTGTAAAGCAGTCTTTCTGTTAACTGATTAGTATTCGTAGGTAGACCTTCACTTTGTAACAGCATATGAAAGAGAATAGAAAAAAAGCAAATAGTGCAATATCTCTTAAAAGTGTCACAAACAGAACAAAAGTCCAATATTTAACTCACATTTAGTAGAGCTTTAACCAGTTCTAGATGAAACAGCATACAGTGGTATTTATTCCCCACCTGTAGGATATCCCTCTGCCAACAGCTCACAACAAGGTAATGGTGAGGAGGACCATATCAAATTAAAGAAAGGAAAAAATAGTGCTCTCCATATGGGTATATACAAATAATAAGTAAAATGTACTTATACTAAACAGAGCAGACACACCACTCTTTGATCCAGGCGTAGATGGCATAATCCCCACCTAGGATTCTTTAGACAATAGTCAGCAAGTGTCACAAGTGTAAAAACACAATCCAGGTGTAACATGAGCATCTAAAAATAAAATGCTAAAAAAGTATGTGGCCAAACCAACTTTAAAAGTGGCCAAACAATACTTTAAAAAGCCCCTTACAGGGTAATATGTGTTGTGGATTTTCAGTGTCCTGGAATGTCCACAACACCTTTCACCCAATAGGGATTTTTTCACTTAAAAAAAAAGCCACTATTGGGTGAAATGCGTTGTGGATTTTGAGTGTCCTGGAAAGTAATGTTTATTTCTTAGTAATGTCTTTTCCATTTCAGTATGCCTCGATAATGCATTATTTAATGGAAACAAAAACAAAAAATGTGTCTGGACAGAAAAAAACATTTAAGAAATATAGGAAAACAGTACTGTAAATAGTATTGTAAATAACAAATATTTCTCAAAATGCAACATAAACATTTTTTCTCACATAGCCTTTTTACCTATATATTGTCCAATTTGACTCAGCTCTCAGTTGTGTGTGTGTGTGTGTTTATCTCAATGTATATTGTATATATTCCAACTTTACAATGATATTACCCATACCATATCCACCTCTTACCCTCACACTGCAGCCATGCAGTGGCAGTCTAAGGTGGGGGGCAGAGGGGGCAGTCCGCCCCGGGTGCCACCAGGTAGGGGGATGTCATAATCCAGGTCTGAGAGCTAAAAGGGGACGTGTCCCATGGCAGCTGGGGTGTCGCACAGCTCACAGGCAGAGACAAGCAAGCTGAAGTGGCCGCAGTGACGTTTGGGGGCGGGGCTAGGGTCATTTGGGGGCAGAGCCAATCCAAAAGTGGTGGCTGGGCTTTACACGGCCCTTACATGCTGCTGTTACTGCTGCATATAGAGGTGCAGCAAGAATGAATCCCTGCTCCTCCACCTAACAGGCTCCAGGGAAGAACTTCAAGGACTCCAGTCCTCCTCCAGCCCACACTGTCTGTAAGTAAGTAAGTAAGTAAGAAAGAGAGAGTGTGTGTGTGTGTGTGTGTGTGTAAAACTGCCTGTAACTGTGTGTGTGTGTGTGTGTGTGTGTAACTGTGTGTAACTTTCTGCCTGTAACTGTGTGTGTGTAACTGTGTGTATGTGTGTGTAATTGTTGTCTGTAACTGTGTGTGTGTGTGTGTGTGTGTAACTGTCTGCCTGTAACTGTGTATGTGTGTGTAACTGTCTGCCTGTAACTGTGTGTGTGTGTGTGTGTGTGTGTGTGTGTAACTGTCTGCCTGTAACTGTGTATGTGTGTGTAACTGTCTGCCTAATTGTGTGTGTGTGTGCAACTGTCTGCCTGTAACTGCGTGTGTGTGTGTGTGTGTGTGTAACTGTGTGTATGTGTGTGTGTAACTGTGTGTGTGTGTGTTTAACAGTCTGCCTGTAACTGTGTGTGCGTGTAACTGTTTGCCTGTAATGGTGTGTATGTGTGTGTGTGTGTAACTCTTTGCCTGTAACTGTGTGTGTCTGTGTGTGTAATGGTCTGCCTGTAACTGTGTGTGTGTGTGTGTGTGTGTAACTGTGTGTGTGTGTGTGTGTGTGTGTGACTGTCTGTAACTGTGTGTGTCTGTGTGTGACTGCATGCCTGTAACTGTGTGTGTGTGACTGCCTGTGACTGTGTGTACCTGTCTGACTGTGACTGTGTGTGACAGTCTGCCTGTGACTGTGTGATGCTGCCTGTAACTGTGTGTGTGTAACTGTCTGCCTGTGACTGTGTGTGTGTGACTGTCTGTAATTGTGTGTGTGTGTGTGTAACTGTCTGCCTGTAAATGTGTGTGTGTGTGACTGACTGTCCGTAACTGTGTGTATGTGTGTAACTGTCTGTCTGTAACTGTGCGTGTGTGTGTGTAACTGTCTGCCTGTAACTGTGTGTATGTGTGTGTGTGTGTAACGGTCTGCCTGTAACTGTGTGTGTGTGTGTGTAACGGTCTGCCTGTAACTTTGTGTGTGTGTGTTACTGTTTGCCTGTAATGGTGTGTATGTATGTGTTTGTGTAACTCTCTGCCTGTAACTGTGTGTGTCTGTGTGTGTAATGGTCTGCCTGTAACTGTGTGTATGTGTGTAACTGTGTGTGTGTCTGACTGTCTGTCTGTAACTGTGTATGTCTGTGTGTGACTGCATGCCTGTAACTGTGTGTGTGACTGCCTGTGACTGTGTGTATCTGTCTGACTGTGACTGTGTGTGACAGTCTGCCTGTGACTGTGTGATGCTGCCTGTAACTGTGTGTGTGTGACTGTCTGCCTGTGACTGTGTGTGTGTGTGACTGTCTGCATGTTACTGTGTGCGTGACTGCCTGTCTGTAACTGTGTGCGTGTGACTGTCTGCCTGTGACTGTGTGATGTTGCCTGTAATGTGTGTGTGTGTGGCTGTAACCGTGTGTGTGACTATATATTTGACTGTCTGCCTGTAACAGTGTGCGTGACTGTGTGTTACTGCTTGTAATGGACTGTGTGTATGGCTGCCTGTGACTATATGTGTGACTGTGTGCATGTGACTGTGTGCATGTGACTGTCTTTCTGTAACTGTATGTGAGGGGGTGCAGGGATTTTGTAGAAGGGACAGGGGTTTTAAAAAGTTTACAAATTTGTGCAATACATTTAAAAAAATGTAAAAAAAAAGAACACATTTAAAAAATGTAGTAGTTATTTTTTTGTTTTTTTGGAGGGGGCAGGGGGTGCCAAACCCAGGACCCGCCCCGGGTGCCACATGCTCTAGGTACGCCCCTGCAGCCATGTCGTCACTTTGGACACAAACACACGCGCACACATTCACAAATGAATACATGCATTCATACATACACTATGATACATGCATACACATACACACTCTGATGCACGCACAAACATACGTGTCCTATCTAGGCATGCTGAAATAAAAAATAAAATTAAATGTTACTTTTTAAGAATTTTTATCAGCTATTTTAGTTTCAGTGTTTTAATTCACTGCAATCCATAGCTTGGATAATAACTATAAACTTTTCATTTTGCCTGAAAAGTTTTTTTTTCTGGAGTGGGTTGTGCAGTGTTTTACGTTTCACAAGATGATGATGTTTGCTAATTACTTTTCAGTTGTTGGAACACCTTATGCTGCTGTACATGGGATTCTTGCTGGAGGCAATAGGTAAAAATGTGTTCTGAAATGAAAATGTGGAAATTAATCTGTAAATTAGGAAAATTGAATTCCTTACCGTAATTTTCTTTTCCTGACTATTACTCGTGGCAGCATCACTTATGGGTAACTCCAGCCCCCAAACCAAATAGGACATGAAATAGAAATCTAATGAAGAGACTGCAAGAGAAGCAAGATAAAAAATGAGAAGGAGACTGATGCTGCCGTGAGAAATAGCCAGGAAAAGTACATTACAGTAAGTATGGAATTACATTTTCCTTATTCTTGGCTAATCATGGCAGCATCACTTATTGGTACTTTTAAAAAATAAAAAAAATAACAAATTGGAATTAAACAAAATAACATTTTTGTCAGTGCACATCTCATCTCTACTGCCTAATATTGTTTAGTCAATGAGGACTTTCTCAATCGGCAAACCCAAAAATACAGCCCTTCTTCATCAACACATAAAGTAATGGGCATCTTGGGACTTCACACAATTTAATGTAGTGGACATAGTTTATTTGGGATGGGCAGGGCTGTCAATAGAAATTCTGGGGCCCCTGACAATGCTGAAGGTCTGTGCCCTCCAGGGCCTGCCCCCGAGTCCACCCACAGGGCTGCCCCTATGGCCTCCCACAGGGATTGTGGTGTGTGTATAGTGGATGTAGAATGTGGGTAGTGTATGCAGAGTGTGTGTGTAAAGTGGATGAGGTGTGTGTATGTAATGGATGCAGTGTGTATAGTGGATGGAGATTGTACATTTGTGTAATGTATGAGGTGTATATTGGATGGAGAGTGTGTGTTTGTGTAGTGGATGCAGTGTGTGTATAGTGAATTCAGAGTGTGTGTGTGTGTCTGTGTGTGTTTGTGTAGTGGATGTAGTGTTTGTGTGTATTAGATGTGGTGTGTATAGTGAATGCAGAGTGTGTGTTTGTGTAGTGCATGTAGTGTGTATGTAATGAATGCAGAGTGTTCGCTTGTGTAGTGAAGGCAGAGTGTGTAGAGTGAATGCAGAGTGTGTATAGTGAAGGCTGTTTGTGTGTATTAGATGTGGTGTGTATAGTAAATGTGGAGTGTGTGTTTGTGTAGTGCATGTAGTATGTGTATAGTGGATGTAGTGTGTATATAATGAATACAGAGCGTGTGTTTGTGTAGGCATGTAATGTGTGTAAAATGGGGGGGTGGGTATTTCAATTTTTAAAATATTTAAAAATATATATTTTTATTTTTTTTAACATTTTATTTTATTCTCCCACTCTGCTTCATACCTGGTCAGGGAGGGGAGATCACATTCCCTTTTGGTCTGTTGGCATGGTGCTCTGAGCCAGCTGCTTCGGTCAGAACTTCACACTGAGGATAAATTCTTTATCTCTATACCCCAGAATAAAAATGAAAGCCCCCCAACAAGTTGGTTGCCAGAAGTTTTGATGGTTATACTTTATGTCTGAAATATCCCAAAACCCACTATATTTGTTGTAATATTTTTTTCTGAAAAAATTAACAACTATTTGATACAATTATGTAAATGTATGTATATACTGCTTAATTTATCCTTGAACAGTAACCTACTCACTAAAGATCATTTTTAATATACATTATTGTGATATCTGTGTAACCCCTGTTTCAAATCAATCTTGGGTTAATATTTGAAACCAAAAAATATTTGTTAAGTATTGGGTTATTCTTTTGATTTTTGATTTTTTTTTACATATCTATTTAAATTAATTTTGACATCAAAAGTAGTATTAACAAAGGTTGGGAAACAGATAATGAACCGGAAAATCCAAAATAGTCTTTTAATTTTTTTTTTTTTCAATTAATAGACATTAATGGTAAATTGTATTTTATATATTTATTAATAAAGTATAACTGCAAATCTTACTAATTCAAATTCATATTAAGTGTGCCAATAAATGTTGACTATCCCTACTGACTTATAATTCTATTTTAGTCATCAAGGTTTAATGTATTTACTTTTTAAAAAATACTTACATTTATGTAAATGAAAGACATGCAAATTCAAGCCGTTTCTAATCTAATGACAAAACTGTTTTGTGAAGCTGGGACTTTGTAGAAAAATTACTCTTTGGACAGGCTGAATAATTTGAAAAGATGAGGTCTTGGCTAACTGCAGCATAACACATTCATTTAAATTTTAAAAATCAGCGGTGCTTTCAATGCTTATAATACAGCTGAAATTCATCTTTACAATACTTTAATTAAAAAAGTAATTTGTTCTGAAATCTTTTCAGCTCAAGTTAAAGACAGAAAACAGGTGGGTGTTTACTTATGTAGACAGTTTAATTAAACTGTAACCTTGCAGTGGCAATTGTAGATAACGGGCTTGGAAGAATGATACAGAGGGGCGATGTTCTTTGGTTGCCATATTGAAATAGATTTTAATCAGGAATTATATAGACAGAGATACTGTTTGTTCTGAATGGTTGTGACATTTTACCTTTATTGTGTGATGTAAAATAAAAACAAATTTATTAATTGATTATGCTTTATGTGTCTTTGTAGATAGATAGCTATAAGCTGTGTAAGATGTCTATTCACTAAACTCTACATTTTATAAAAATCCAAATGGAAAAGAATTAGACAAAATAAAGCTAATCTGGGATATTTCTCCAACTCTGCGATATTCACAGATTTGACATTTGCGGTAAACTTTGACCCTGTACCTCACAGTCAGCAGACACATTCCAGCCAATCAGCAGCAGACCCTACCTCCCAGACCCTCCCACCTCCTGGACAGCATCCATTTTACATTAATTGTGAAGCTGCATTCTTAGTGAGCTGTCCAGGAGGTGGGAGAGTCTGGGAGGGAGGGTCTGCTGCTGATTGGCTGGAATGTGTCTGCTGACTGTGAGGTACAGGGTCAAAGTTTACTGCATATGTTCGCCGTCCGCGGCGAACCGTTCGGCGAACCGTTCGGGACATCACTTATGGCCACTATTTAAATTTTTTACCTACATTTCTAAAGTATCTTCGAGCAAGAAGTTGTGACTTTGTAAAAAGGTTTTCAAGTTTTTTGTTCACGTAAATTAGTGGTGAATACGTTGGTTACATGAATGAGAACTGCTAAAGTCTGGTTAAATACCAGAATAACAGAAGAATTAGGAGAATGAGAAGAAAGTTCACCGCTTTGTGCTTCTCCAAATATTCCATGTTAAAGTCTCATTTATTTTAAATAGGATTCAGCCTAGTAGTAACCACTCCAGTGGTGACAATGTGGGTCTTACTAAAGTCTCACAGACAGAGTAAAGGGTCCAGCATAGAGTGTCCAGATTTGGTACCTTTTTATATTAATGATGTTAAATGGTTGGTACTACTGCGATAATGACATCTCGTTGTAGACGAACAGTCAATTGCAAAAGACAAATACAAACTCTGGTGGGTGACTCATTGATATTAGACCTTGTGGTAAAAGTACACCTTTTAGTAACACTTTGTTATAAATATTTTTTGTCCTACTTATGATCTGGACTGTTTTTTTCGGTCTACATGGGATTCGGCCATGTGGCATTTTGGTTTGGAAGAATTTCGTCCATTCAATCATTTTGGAAAATATGATTCAGATTAACCAAAAGGGCCAATCAGTGTACTGCAAAACATACATTTTCTATTAGCATTATGCATATATTTTGCAGTACACTGATAGGAGCATTTTAACACCATTTTGTTCACAGATAACAGGTAACAAATAAAAGGGAAAAAATAATAACAGATATAATTATATAAATATTGATTTTTATTTTGTTACTGCTCCTCCTTTATTTATCTTTATTGGTAATTTCTCACTTGATCTGTGAATAAAATTAACATTTAGTGGCTGTCCCCGTACCATGAACCATTTATTCCCATTCCCATCAATAATCTCTTTTTTTTTCTTGCCATGTATGGAACTTCGAATAACGGATCAAACGAAACTGGTCGTCCATTGTCGGTTTTTTTTGTTTGTTTGACAATTGTTGACAATATGGCGATTCGGAGTTATGGAATTCACAGAGCAGTAAAAACAATGATATATTGTATATTTTTTTATAAATATATAACATAAATAATAAAAAAATTTTTCATTGCTCCTCCTATTTTTCTCTCAATTGCTTATTTTTCCTCATTTGATTTGTGAACCAAATGGTGGGAAAATGCTCCAGTCAGCATTATGCAAAATATTTCCATAATGTTATTTTATGTCTATATTTTGCAGCTCAATGGGCCATTTTAACACCTTTTTGGTTTGTTCTTCTGATTCGGTTCTCAAATCAACATTCAGGCAAGCCAAGCCAACAACCAAAGAAATTTTGTATGTACCCCAAAAAAAAAACCTATCCACAACAATTTCCACTTTGATGTGAATTTATTTTAGTAGGTACGTGTTTTCACTCTTTGGCTCTGCCCTCTCTTTTTGTTTTAGATTGGTTATTTGAGCACCTTACACAAAGTTTATATCTGATCTCTCTATCTCTCTATGTGTATCCTGTATGGTTGCTGTGAATCCAATATGTGTTAAGTCAGTTTTAAAGACAGAATGTATCGGCTAGACCCCTAAATCCATTGTTTAATGTAAGATAAACTGGCACAGGCTCAGCTTTATGCCAAGCATCACACAGATAGGTGAGATGCAAGGTGTACACCGGTAAATCTTAAAACTTCCCAACTCCGATGGTGCTTTGACTGCCTTATCTAAATCAGTGGGTTGATATTTTTAGTTTGTGAAACATGACAATCTACATACACTTGGCACATTCATTTCAACAATCCAGAAATAGCAATCACTTTGCGCTGCTTCACGTCTGTATAAGAGCCATGATAGGTATAGAAAATTATAGTTGATCCATCTTGCTTAAATCAGATGCCTTAAATTGATTTGCAAGCAGGGAATTATTCAGGTCTAAGGTGGAATAAACATCTCTGGATGGCAATCCACACCAGATGTAAAGCCTTAACAAAATCACTACAAATGTAAACCTCCAAGCCACATTACAATAAACATGTTGTACATTGATACATTTGCCATGATTTAGGCTGGAGCACATTCTCTGTAGAAGGTGTGGATTGTAAAATGCTAACCTTGGATTAATTGTATGTAAAAGAAATGTTGACAAAAAAGTGTTTTACATTAACAAAGCAAACATAGAAATACCATACTTTGCTATATCGCCCACCCCATCACCAGTCCAGTTTTATTTTTGTTTGACAGACCATCCTCAATAAGACATTGGAGTTTATATAGTAAATGATGAATTTTGGTAAACTGAAATACAAAATGCTAAATGTTGGACAAATAGCAAACAGATGATTTGGATAATGTTTCCAGCTCCGAAATTCTTTAAGTCAAATTAAAGCAGTACAAAAAGCAAAAAATATATTACGTTATACAACACCTTTCTCCTGAACTGTCTCATCCTAGGAGGAATAAATACATTTTTTTTACAAAATTACTAATACTGTATTTACTCAAATATAATTCACACCTTTTTTTGAAAATAAAATTTCCAAAATTTGAATGCACATTAAACTCCATGGCGCATTACATTCGGGGCAAAATTCTAAATGTTCCGGCAAATTGCATTGCAGCGAATTTAATTCCAGCGCATTCACACAGGCAAATTAAAACTGGTGAATTTAAACTGGTGAATTCACACAGGCAAATTAATACAGGCAAATTCACACAGGAAACTTTTGTTCCTGAAAGAGGGCTTAAGTAGAATTGACTTAACATGTAATGCTAAAATTGAAACACCATCAATGTTACTATAGTATATGGCAATAAACACTTTCATTGCAGCACAATGTTGTATAGTAGTATCTTCTTGTATAAATGTGCATTACATTCGCCAGCATAAACATTTTTCAGCTTCAGGGTTTCAAAAATGTAGGTGCTCATTAGATTAGATGGCGCATTAGATTAAAGTAAATATGGTACATTGTTAGCCTAGCAGGACAGTGTAGTTTTGGAATAGAATTTTGTTTAAAAATGTTTAAAGGTGTTGCAGTTATGGCGAGCTACAGTTGCCCATTCATTAAGAAAATAATGAACAAAGAGCACATTTTTCAGATTGAGAATAATAGCTATTGAGGTACAGCATTATTTCGGCCTTGATATAGCTCTTAACTTTTTACCAGCTTGTAAATATTTTCCATACAGGAACAACTTCTACTGTAAATATTTCAACTGCTGTAAGTGTGGTCCTTTTAAAAGTAAAACTGGGTGGTGTGACAGTTAAGTGTTATTATCCTTGTAATTGTCAAATAGATCCATATGTACCCAAAGCAATAAGGTGTACAATAATCACACAAACACGTCTTTCTATTTACATATCCATGATCTGTGTGACCTCAATATTCTTTTAAAAAGGTATATAGAGGTCCAAAATGCATTCCCCGTTTTATGGGCTAAAACAAATCTTACATCATTTCCCTCAAATGCATTTTATTAGGACCGTTTGGATTCCCAATGACTAACTAGGGTTGTTCGAGAACCAGGATTGTTTTGTTATGATATAACATGATCTATATGACTAGATTTATCTAGCAGATAGAAAACAAAACAAATACAATCAAAAAAAAAAAAATATATTTAATATTATTTAGTATAGTATTTTTTTTTATTACTATTGGCATTATAGAATGGAGGTATTGAAGAAAAAGTAATTGACATCCAAAAATTAACAGAGACAAATATTAAATGTCAAACGAACAGACAATCTATGAAGAGTCTATGAAGAAGACAAACATTATAAATAACAGCATGTCAGAGGGGAAGAGGAATTCATAAAATAAACAACTTTGAATTGACAACTTTGCAGAAATATTCTCTCCATCAATATTGAGTACAATACACACTTACATGTATGGTTTTGCTGTAACTTTTCTTTAGATAAAGAACTTTAAAGGGACACTATAGTCACCAGAACAACTACAGCTTATGGAATTTGTTCGGTTGAGTAGAATCATTCCCTTCAGGGTTTTTGCTGTAAACACTGTCTTTTCAGAACAAAATGTAGTGTTTACATTACAGCCTAGGGATAACTTCACTGGCCACTCGTTAGACGGCTGCGAGAGGTGCTTCCTATCTCATTCTTGCCTAATATGCATCCAAACATTCAGTGTCTACTCCCTCTGCATGCAGACACTGAATCTTCCTCATAGAGATTCATTGAATCAATTCATCTCTATGAGGAGATGCTGATTGGCCAGAGCCGTGTTTGACTTGTGCTGGCTCTAGCCCTGATCTGCCTCTTTGTCAGTCTCAGCCAAGTATATGGGGAAGCATTGTGATTGGCTCAGAACAACACTTCCAATGATGTCAGCAGACAGCTTGCAGGTCTGAGGCAGACAGGGGCAGAGCCATCAGCTTCAGGCTTGAATACAAGTAAGATTATACTATATTTAGGGAGGCAAGAGAGGACCAGCGGGGCTAAATGGTGGCTTTAACACTATAGGGTCAGAAATACAGAAATATGTTTGTGTTCCTGATCCTATAGTGCTCCTTTAACATTAAAGTGTGAATAGTTGGTAATTCAAAGTGAATTTCAAACTTTAGCCCAAAATTGCTGACCAGGAAACATAGCAGACCTTGATATACTCTTTTTTTGGCAAGTCATGTACATTTTTTTAGTCACTGCACTAAGTCTGCATAGTTGCTTATTTCCTATTTAGTGAGGATATTAAAGGCATGAGTCAACAAACATGATTCCGGTTGTTTGTTGTTGATTTAAAGCAAGTAATAGCACAACTTCCCATCCATGCCATTTGTGTGTTTATTTGTTTGTTTGTTTGATTTTTTTGCCACAGAAGAGAAAAATCCTTCCTTAAGGGCTCTACATCCTGGTAGAATCTCCTTTGTCACAGTTAAATGGTGTATCCATGTGTATCCCTTTAGGAATAGAAGCAGTTTCCTAGCCCCTGGTGTAATTATCCATTGTATTCTTTAACACAATGCTCTTTAACATTGAGTTCTATATCTTTACCTCCCTTATTGCAAAGAATCCTCTGCTTTGTTAGAATGGGAATGTCTTCTCTTCTGATCACAATGGATGAACTCGTGACATCTATACTGCCCACGGGATGAAAATATTTCCTCTAATCTCTGCGATTACATTGTACTGAGTCCTCATATGCAATTCCTTTTAAAAGAAACAAGCTGGAAGTATTTAGTTGTCATTTTGAAATGAATTTCTGTGTTTACCTGATAATTTTGACACTTGTCATAAAACCACGTGGAGATCCTTAATATCCTATCCTTCTATTCTACATCCTAAACTTTGTTAAATTTCTAAGGATATGTCCAACTAGGAATGTGTGTAGAAGCAAACCCAATTAGCTTACCTCTCAGTCCCTGCTCTGGTCTCATCTTAGTTTAATTTTACTATTGCAAACTAAACTTAAGACATCTGAATAACAGACTAATCCCACCTATATGACTTTATTTATTAAAAATAAGGTCAGGTCCATACTGCGCAAAAATACTGAAACCCCAGTTGATCATTTTGGACATCTAGGTGATTAATCAGTGAGATGAAGCTTTTACCCATGTAGATACATAGAGGAAGTGGTGCATTTTTTAGATTAACCTTTTGACTTAAGGAGACTCTAGTCATTTGCAAATAAGCCTAAATAAAGAGGACAAGAACCCTGAGCATAAACATACAAAATTAGGTAGCCCTATACCATATGATGAGGGCGCTCCAGTACCAAAATGCAAAGCAGGGTATCTCTGTATAAGAGATGCATCAATCCCATATGATTGTGAAGGTAACAGTGCACAAATTCAATGATATAATTAGTAGGTGTAGCAGTACTATTACAGGAATTAAGAGAATTGGCAACTTGCAGTACAGATAGGATTAAAATATTTTCTGAGTTTTGGAAAAATAAAGGTTAAGGTATAATGGAATGATTATAATATGGGCTGCAAAGAAATGTGGAATTATACACATAGACGCATTTTTATATGTTGTCCAACAACACATAGAATGTACCTGTGTCCAAGATAGCATGGTAGGAACATGGAAAAGATAATCATTTATTGGCAGGGGTAGGAACTCCGGGTCACTCTGCAAAATTGTTTTAACTGTTTCAATATCCCAGAAATTTGCGACATAAATATTTTGATTGTACTTTAAATAGCTTTCTCAGAAATAGTTACAAAAGCTCAGAATTGCAGCAGTGGTACACGTCGCAGACAGATGCTTTAGGTTACAGCACAGCGCTAGAGCAGGGATAGTTTTATGGCCATGCCTAAGTCAAGTGGAGATCTGTCAAACCTAATCACAAAAATTCAATAATCCAAATACATTTTGAGCATCTAATCAAATTGCAATAAACAGAAAACCAGTTTAAAGTCAATGAACTTGAGTAACGACCAACAAATATTCAAGAAGACCAGTAAAGTGGACAGCTTGAATATATTTCCAATTTCTTTGTGCTTTTAATATTTCCTTAATACCGTTTCCTGTAATGTAATCAAGTATAGCTTTGTAATAGCACATTTTTTTACGTGCTTAGTTCTTGCACAAGTAAATGCTAGTGACAGCTCAGAACATCTGAAGTAGTCTCTTAATAAAGGTATACTATTCCTGGATCTAATGTAAGAAGTCGTCCCTTGTTATGGAGTTTTAACTTCAAAGTTCTCCCGCATCTCTATCATCCATCACAATCCTGATTCTCATTAAGATCAACTCTGCCCAGACATCAGCTGTGTCTCCTTCAAGAAAATAAAAGGAAGATAACAAAGTGACTGCGGAATAACCAGCTAATGTTCTTACAACTTCTTTCAAAGCTGACCACATTTTCAACATAGCCAAATTCAAAAAGGAGCTTTGTAGAAAAGAAAAATGATGTTTGAACTTCTACATATTTTAAAGAGGATCATTGTGTTACACATTTGTGATGTTTTCATTAGAACAGGAGTAGGTAACCTGCGGCACTCCAGATGTTGTGGACCACAACTCCCACGACTCCCCTACAGTCCTGAAATCTGAAATATGATGACTACTGATCTCGTCACATGTTTTGTTCCTCCTAATATTATTATTACAATCTCGTACATTTTCACTCTAGACTTTATGTTGATGTATTTCGTATGCAGTATTGTTGGACATAAATCATTTGCATCCTGTTTTTTTTCCTTATTAGTACTTTGACAGGCCATATGTCATATTCTCTCCACTGGGGTTTATTGCATAAGTCAAAATGGCTGACTATAAGACAACTTGCTGAATACCCAATATATGTTGTATTATCTCTTCCAGATAGTTTTTTTTTTCCTCTTACACAAATAAGTGGATTTTTTTTTTCAATTGATTCAAATACTAAAAAATAAAAGTCAGATGAATTGCATATTGAATGTTCTGATATAAAATAGTCACTCGAAACATTACAACAGGGTTTATTGTGTAAGATCAGATCACATATATCTGAATGAGGGGCTCCGGATTCGTGGATGTTCTTGCTTTTTAGAAGGGGTCTGACTGTAACTATAGAAAACTCGTCTCACCTGTGCAGCTAACTAAAAAAACAAAAACTAAATTATTTTATACTTCCCTTCTATGTGTCTTTTTACAATATATTTTTTCTCTTCTCTCCTATTTTTCTTTTTTATGTTATATTATTATGTTGTTACATTTATCACATCAATAGCCTGAATCGAATAGAGTTTCTCACAAATATTTTATGTAGAATGCCCTGGTGAATATGTTAAACCAATTATACAGGAGGGACATAAAATATAAAACAAATTTCACTAAATAAACAAATTGGAAATCTCAAAACAATGCAAAGAAAAAATATAGCATGGTAAAGAAAGCATTAACTTTATTGAAATTAATTTAAGATTATTTCTAAATATTTTAATAGGTAGGTGTGTATATATAAATATAAACACACATATATTATTTTTTCATTTTTTTGTTAAATCTTTTTACCTTTCTGTTTTTTTTAACTTAACCTACAGGTCCTGTCGCTAGCAGCCATATATGTCTTTAACTGTACAACTGGTAGCCCATAGACCTTACTAACCTTCAGCCTTTTTTATATTATTATTTTTTTTTCACCAGCAATATTTCTCGTTTAGCTCTTTTACTTTTTTATGCTGGGGGAGAATGTGGTATAATGATCAGTTGGGCTAGAATGAGGAGAGAATGCTGATATCTTATACTCTATGATATTATTATACATAGCTGAGTGTGTTTAATTCAGTGGATAGTGCTATTATTCTTTTTATTCTTTTCTTCTTACCACTAAAGGTCTTTAACACATATGTAGGTAGGAAAGCAGGTATGTAGATAAACTGCTTTCTATTCAATTTTAAAATAAAAATTAGAAGCATCATGCCCATTGTGTTTGAATTCCCAGGGACTACATAGTAATACTTATTTAATAATTATTCAAATGTTGTTTAATACAAATATTTATCTGGTCAGGTCTATTTTAACGTGTAATCATTGGCTACAAGGAGAGATCATTAGTAGATTCGATCTGTGTTGTTGAAGCAGGGGAAAACTGGTTTCAACCCATTCAATATATAACATGTCTGGACTTGTCATGATGAAGGCAGGGTTAGTCAATAAACTGTGCATTGTGAATTCTCCAGAGAATCTGAGAATAACACTGAAAGTGATTTGTTTACATCCTTGTTCCAGAGGATTTCAAATATTTTCCTGTTTTTATCAATCATTATAGATCTAATTTTGCTTTTCTTTACATACTAGAGACCTTGGAATGTACTATTTCCTTTGTTTATTATATTTTCAATGTGGGCTTGCACCCAGGCAAGTTGATAATTTAATTGTTTGTGGAGTGCCAAGTACTTCTGTATATATATATATATATATATATATATATATAGAGAGAGAGAGAGAGAGAGAGAGAGAGAGAGAGAGAAATATATATATATGTCTAGTGAAGGACAATAAGTGAAGGAGACGATGGAGTTTGTATATAATAAAGAGGCCAAAATGTGACAATTTTATGACCCAACTCAAAACTGCCCAGAATACACAAAACAAAAACTAGCGTAACATGCATCGCCACTGGTTAAAGAACAAATGTAATTACAGTTTCATAGAAACACAGAAACATAGAATGTGACGGCAGATAAGAACCATTCGGCCCATCTAGTCTGCCCAATATTTCAAAATACTTTTAATTAGTCCCTGGCCTTATCTTAAGTCTAGAATAGCCTTATGCCTATCACACGCATGCTTAAACTCCCTCACTGTGTTAACTTTTAGATTTTTAAAAAGTTTATAAAATTTAATAAAACTTAATACTTTTATTGTTAAATTAAATCTATAGATTTTTTTTAAGAAGAAAATGTTCTTTTATCTGGGTGAGTAGCCATGATGGGTCAGACTCTACTGTTATCTGACCAATTGCTGTGATTATTCTATGTGAAACTGTGAGAGGCAAGTTAGGTAGAGCTGCAAATGGTCAGATAGCAATAGAGTCTGACCCAACGTGGCCGATCAGCAAGAAAAATAAAAATTTATGTTTTCTCAAAAAAATCAATATACATAATTTTTTAAAAATCATTACGTTTCTTTCAATATAAAACACTTCTAAAAGAGTGAAAGTTTTATGACAGTTGTTGTTTAACATATAACAAAGACTGCATGGGGCACACAGGGAGCCCCACGGGACTTGTAGTGGGGTAATCATATAGTTACATAGTTACATAGTTGCATAGCTGAAAAGAGACTTGCGTCCATCAAGTTCAGCCTTCCTCACAAATGTTTTTTGCTGTTGATCCAAAAGAAGGCAAAAAACCCAGTCTGAAGCACTTCCAATTTTGCAACAAACTAGGAAAAACAATTCCTTCTTGACCCCACAATGACAATCAGATTTATCCTTGGATCAAGCAGTTATTACCCATAATCATAACAAATGGCCATTAAATGGCAAGTCTTCCACCACATCAAGGAACCCTACTATAAAGACTGATTTTAATATTAAAGAATTTATTTAAATATTTAACTCCTAAACTCAGAGCTGGACAAAAGTTGCTTAGGGCCCCAGGCAGGGTGTTCCCTCCTACATCATTGGGCTCTGTTTCTGTGAGTGGTGTGTGTTGACTGAGTGTTGTGTGTAGTAGCGCTGTGTATGTTAACTCAGCTGAGAGCTGTATGGGGCACTGTGTGTTTCGGTTCAGTGTTGTGTATGGTGGATTAATTTTTTGTTTGTATGTGTAGGGGAGTCTAAATGTGTGTGTGTATATGTGTGTCCCCATCTTACCTTCTCTGGTTGAAAAAAAATGCATGAAACTCTGTTCAAGATGCCCTGGGCTTCCAGATTTGTAAAAAAATTATCCAATTTCAATATTATCCTGTTACAGTGTTGGTAACATTTTCAGTTTAAGCTATATTGAAAACTTGTTGTACTAGGAACGATGACAACTTTCCACTTATACTGCTATTTTATCTTAAAAAAAATTGGAATAATAAAGTTTTACCTGCCAAGTCATAAAAGTATCCTGACCAGGGAAATCACACGGTATATTTTCCCTGCAGTCTCTTTTATTAACTTAAAAACAGCACGGACAATAGGGGGTTAAATGAGGCAAGTAAAAGTTCTCAAAATGATGACAAACTTTTTGAGAATCTCCTCTGGCTAGAACTGTGTCATGTCATCTGTGCATTTTTACAGAATTCTAGATCATCCGTCATGTCAAATTCTAATGGAACAGTTTTTAAAGCACAAATATTTAACACAAAATATTTGACAGTAGAATTAAGTAGAGTTCTAATGTGCTGTAATTGGCTTTATAAACGGACTTCTGAAGTGTAAAATGAACCTCTACTAAAGTCAAGGTTGCAACTTTGAAAGACGACAGTTAAGGTTGGAGGCAGTGTTCAAGTGGAAAGTGAAGTCTTAATGCCAGCTTAGAAATAATGACAGTTTGATTATTAACAAGTGGCTGAACTAAGAAAAAAAGATAAACTCCACTCTCAGCTAGTGGAGAGACTGCTGACTGCTCGCAAAATTATAGTAAAGTATGGTTATTAAATAAAGAACATCTTGTTCTTACAGGTATGTCATGTACTATAGCAAGTTCACTTTTCCTCAAGCTGTGACTGTAATAATACAGAAATGGCTTGTAATCTTTCAGATGCCGAGAGACTTACTTCCAGGAAGTGACCCTGAATCTTAGAAGACATTTCTTGATTTAAGGTCAAGTGTAGGACCTCTTTTTAGAAATTATGTTCCAACTCTGTGTGCACCTCAAAAGTGGTCAATTTTAACAAAATATATTTTTGGACCAGTTAAAGCATTTTAAATGTATTTCCCGCAGAACAGTAATTCTTGTGACAAAAAGGCAGAAAAATAACTATTTTCTCTTACGGTCAGTGTTTATGATAAGTATTTTTTCCCTTTCACTTGGTGTATAATATACACGTATAACATATGACTTGTATATACATGCATAAAATATTATGAGATTGTATTAATAGTAATTTATTGAGAGAAAAAAACACAGATAGAACAATAATTAAGTTTCATAGTTGATAGCTAAATCTAGACATTCAAAATTTTTACAAAGTTGGAAATTATTAAAAAGAAAATACAAGGGGTGCGGGGCCTGACTGCCATTGAGGAGAGACGTGTTTTGCTTGACCTCCTCTCCTATGCTGGCAATTAATGCTGTTTTCAGCCACACCAAATCTGATTTCAGCCATGCCCAGCAACTTAACTGACTTCTGACCAAACTGAAATATTTTGCAAGTGTCAGAAATTGGCAAGGGCATACATGCTGCACCATCTGAACCATTGCGGGAGAGAGAGCACCGGGTGGGGGAAGTGGCCGATCTCCCTGACAGGGGCTGCTCGACAGCTTTCAGAGACTTGCAGGTGCCCTGTTTCCCCTCCCTTTGGACCGGCTGGGGTGATCCCGGTCCACCCCAGGGAGGCTATACCGACCTACCGAGAGCAGGAGGTGAAGCCACAGAGACAGAGGAACAATATTATATAATAATATAGGAACAATATGGGAGTATTATCCGTGTGCATTCTACACTGTTTCTGTAGGCTTTGCATTTAATCTTTTCTTACCCCACTACCCTGGGGGCTCCTAGGGGTCTTACTCAGACAAATTAATCGTTGTTACAAAACCAATCTTATGTGCAAAGCCAGTATACTTAATACTATAACGACTTAATCAATCTGCTCCTTGTGAGCATACAAGACTAATGTAAAAAATGTGCCTTGTAAACATACAAGACTAATGTAAGAAATGTGCCTTGTGAACATACAAGACTAATGTAAGAAATGTTTCTTGTGAACATAAAACCCATCTCTTAAGGAAAGCTTATGGCATCCCAGACTAACCTCTACCTTACATACCTGTCCCTTGCTCTCTCCTAAAGGGCAGCACTCTACTCTCTCCTCCAGCTCTGCTGTACTCCACCTTGTTTGATTGCTGTCTCCTGTCCTAATGTGTTTTATACCCCACCTCCTATAGACTATAAGCTTGTTTGATTGCTACCTCCTGTCCTGTTGGGTTTTACGCCCCACCTCCTATAGACTGTAAGCTCATTTGAGCAAGGCCCTCTTCAACCTATCGTTCCTGTAAGTTTTTGTAATTGTCTCATTCATTGTTAAATCTCCCCCTTCCATAATATTGTAAAGCGCTACGGAATATGCTGGTGCTATATAAATACCAGTAAAAAAAATATAATACAAAAATGTGTCTTGTAAACATTCAAGACTAATGTATCTAAAACAGGTTATTACAAATTGAATGCATATTGCGATGGAGTTTTAGGATTAGAACAGATAGTACGGGATGTTTTCAGGGCAATGACATATAAAATGACACGAATTTGAGAATGTCAGAAACCATGTGGTTTGCAAATAAGATGTTTAAATTAACTATTTAGTTCATGTAACGATAAAGAGAAAAATATCATAAGCATAGGGTGAAGCATCCACACCCGATGTGGCACTAAACTGCAAATTCGGACAATAGCCCTGCATGAGTTTCCCAAAAAAGCTCCACTTATGGGTTGCTGTTCATTTCAAGAACAGAGGCCAGTAGTGTTTGACAGAGGAACCCAAGACTGAGCTGGAAAAGTCACCTCATGGTAGTGTCAGATATACAATGAACACAACGTGTAAAACCTTAGTGGGTGGGTATAGTAGCACTTATGAGTCCAGACAATCAATCTTAGTGCAGAAAATGTAGAGTGTAAGACGAGAAGGTAACAGTTAAAGAAGACAAGCAAGCTGGAGATGTGGAGCGGATAAGAGGGGAAAGAAAAACAAAAAGAGAGGGAAAGATGGATGGATGAGGGGATCCACATGTCTCAGTTCTCAGCCCAGAGATGATGTATTTGACAAAAATCCCCACCCACTGGCCCTTCTATCCCCTAAGACTCTGGAAGGAATACCGCCGCCTCCAGCAAAGAGAGAAACACAAGCCAGTAAAACCATCGATGAGTGGGAAAAAATACTATGAGATTGATTTACAACAGTGAGAATTGTATTAGAGTTCCAAGTGGTTTAACAGCGACATTTCACATTTTAGACCAAAGTAGTCAAATTGTAAACATTTTCCAAGTCTTTTCTCATTTGATATAAAATGTTTCATTCACTATGAATTCCTAACCATTTAAACTTTATTATTATTATTTTCGATATTTATGTAGCGCCAACTTATTCCGCAGCACTTTACAATATTATAGAAGGGGGAAATTTGAGAATAAATGAGACCATAATAAAATAATACATGAAATATAGGTAGATGAAGACCCTGCTCAGATGAACTTACAGTCTAGAGAATGAGGGGTATTAGCTGAACTGGACAAAAAAAATATAGTAAAAACCTTTTACCCTTTTATCACATTACAGATCCTTATGTTCTTCTCTGTATAAGCAGCCGGATAATATGCTATATATTGAAAAAGTTGCTGTGTGAAAAGTCCACTTATTCTCAAAGTTACAACATAATTTCCTGTTTATTCTGGAATAAGTAAGCATGTAAGATGTCTTTGGTTTAGTTTACCAAACTTCTTCTTTAACTGGGGACACTTACATAAAAAGTATCCTGTACGACAGCAGTTTTAAAACAGATTTGTAGTCTAAATCCGTACGCATATTTTTGGCTTTCCGTGCAACAGGAAATACAAATTTCAGAACAAAAATTGAAGCAATAATGTGGTTATGTCCCTCACATTAGCTCTTGTGAAACCACAGACTTTTTTATGAGACATCTGATGAGAATGACTTTTGAATTATATTCTGTGAGATTCTATAAAATGAGTTAAAGTGGAACTGTGACGTGATATTTGTGCACAAATTGATAGCTAGACGTTGTGCAATGATTTTTAAAAATTCTCTAAGTTTTCTGATTTTTTTTTTCATTTATATTGTGTGCCTGGCTGTCCTGGTACAGTCAGAGCATATAATGTAAACAAGTTTAACCCCCCCCCCCCCCAGTCCCATTTGCAGTGCTTTCATGATATATGTTCACTAAGCATGCCTAAGGACTCATCAATGTTCAATAATAGCATCCTGGATATACACGTAGAAGGAGTAATTGCCTTTTATAATTCTGCTGCCCCACTTACCCAAGTAAAAGCGTCAATAGAATTTACTGGAATAAGGCCTTGCGGAACTGTCACTTTCAGAGAAATAATAAGATTAAGGATAGTTTAGTGAAGGATATTTATTGTACAAACACGCATCAATTAGACATGATTGATTGGCTGGAACAGATGCCTACACATTATTCATTTGATGGATACTGTCCCTTTAAGGCATTCTGTCTCTTTAAATAAGAATGCCATTTTGAAATTGAACTGTTCTTTTAAATAATATATATAAAAAACTGTATATCCTTGCAATTAGTACTTAATATAAGTTGAAAACTATTATAATATGTTTGGAATGCATTTTTTAAATAAAAAAAATAGTAAATAGTACTACATTAAATAGCAATAGTGTAAAAATAGTGCAGCTTGTATAAAAGCATGCATTTATTTATTTTTTTGTTTTGTAAAACATGATTTTGTTAACTATATTAAAAACAGAACAATTTCACTAACATTGCTAGTGAAAATGTGTCATACAAAAACGACTTGAATTTTAAATGTATACTATATTGATACATTAGTGCTGATACATTTAATGGGTGACCTCATGTCCTATGTATAGTCCTATTTGTAAACAGATTTACAGACAATGGTTTGTATCATATCCTCTATGAGACACTGTTTTTTATACTAAACAGATTTAAGATTGTTAGCCTCCCTTGAAAACTAAAATCTTCCATTCCACCTATTAATTTTGTAGCCCACCTCTGCACTTTTACTAGTACCATAATATTCTTCTTTAGAACAGGTGCTCAAAAATGGCACTTCATATTCAAAGTGTGATCTCACAATTTATTTTTATAAAGAGACTAAACTATATTTTGTTCTTAAATTTAGTGCACCTTTTATACAAGATACCTTGCTGACCTTAGCAACTGTGACATTAGACATTGATGCCTAGTTTGTTCTCTATAACTATTCCAAAATCATTCTCAGGTGTTCTTTCACATGTTTCTTTCCTTATGTATTATATCACTATGGCAATGATGTGTTGCCTCTCTCAGACACATATTTTTATCACACTTTATAAGGATGAAAAGCACTTATTTAACCCAAGCTTGACAAAAACTACGCTGTCACAATGCTGGTTCTATGTATTGGATGTTTGCACAATACATATTCTTTATTGTTATACTGTGGGTCCCCTTCTTCATCACCTGAACTAATAATGGCGTGAGTGACCTTTACATAACATCCTGTACAACTTCCAGAGTGACTGTTTATGCTTTAAAGGGGAACACTAACATCTCAGGAATCTACACCATTGGATAAAACATTGAAAACCACTTATGACACGCGGTAACCTTTTTTTAATGAGATTCATCATTTAAAGATTTAGCACAGTGTTCCCAAATGTCCAGGTTTTATCAGTATCTCCAGTGGAATAAAACAGGAAAATAAATAAATCATGGCTTCTTGGTGGGCCATGAAGAAAATTCAGGCAAGGCAAGTCATGACAAACATTGCAAATTAGGAAAAGGAATACAAAGCATTGTTTCAATAATCCTCTTTCTATTCTTTATCTATGCTGGCTGCCAGGTGCAAAGGACAGAGCTTAGAACAATGACTGACACAGAGCTACAATGGAGGCACCCAGTTGCAGGATAAAGAGGTGTGGGTTCCTACTTTTATTTGTATTTTCCACAGCTCACACAGGCATATTTGCTAAATATAGGGGATAAGTAACATAATATTAAAAATCCCCCTTTTTAGTTCTTTAAGAATGATAAGATGGCAGATCAATGTAAAACTCAAAAAGTCTCTACCTATTGGACAGATCTGTGCATTTCTTAAAGGAGCACTATAGAGTCAGGAACACAAACATGTATTCCTGACCCTATAGGGTTAAACCACCATCTAGCCCCCCTGTCCCCCTCATGCATCCTTAAATATAGTAAATCTTACTTGTACTCAAGTCTGGAGCTGCAGGCTTTGTCCCTGTTTCCTGTAGACCTGCCAACTGCCTGCTGAAATCATCAGAAGAAGGGGCAGAGCCAGCACAATTTAAACACAGCCCTGGCCATTCAGCATCTCCTCATAGAGATGAATTGAATCAATGAATCTCTATGAGGAAAGTTCAGTGTCTGCATGCAGAGGGAGGAGATACTGAATAAATGGATGCATTTTAGGCAGCCATGACCCAGGAAGGATCTCTAACAGCCATCTGAGGAGTGGCCAGCGAAGATATCACTAGGCTGTAATTTAAACACTGCATTTCTCTGAAAAGACAGTGTTTACAGCAAAAAGCCTGAAGATAATGATTCTACTCACCAGAACAAATTCAATAAGCTGTAGTTGTTCTGGTGACTATAGTGACCCTTTAATATACATTGTATAAAGCAATTGAGCCCAGAGATCACTTTAGACATTGCTAAACCTGAGAGCAATATTTATGACTGTGAGAGCATTATGGGAGATGTAGTCCACAACATCTGGAGTGCCAAAGGTTACCTACCCCTGTTTAGACAGAAATGACATGTTGTGGGATTACGAGGTAACAATGTATCTTTTCATACTACCTTTTTTTCACTATACTTATTAGCAATAGTGCAAGTTACAGTGACTTGGCTTCCCTAGGTCTAGCTCATCTACTCACCCTACAAGTAAATCAGCAGAGCAGCTTCACAACACCTAGGCCAGGCATAGGCAACCTTCGGCACTGCAGATGTTTTGGACTACACCAGCATTATGGGTGTACGAGCGGTATGGGGGATGTAGTCCACAACATCTGGAGTGCCGAAGGTTGCCTACCCCTGACCTAGGCTGCATAATGTCATCAATGGTTGAAAAAGTGCCCTTGTTTGAAAGGTTTAGAGGGAAGAATAAATTATTGCTTATCTAAGAAGTAGAAAGGCTCTATGTATTGACATTAATTGGTTGTCAAACTGTTCTCAAGTTGCTAATTTTCTCCAATGAATAGCTACTTTTTAGAAAAACCAAAAAACATTTTACTAAAACATAAAAGATAAATATAAAATACGCTTGTTTATACAATTGGAACATAAAAGCAAAGCATGCTTGCACATAGTAATTTTGGAATTTAACACAAAATATTTCAAATGTAACCAATAAACATGATTTACCTCTCTCTCTCTCTCTTTCTCTTTCAGCCCATTAAAACGATAACAAGGCATTTCTGTGTGTTCCTACCTGTTCCCTCCTAAAATAGGCAAAAACATTGCATTCAAGGTGACAAGCATTTGAGCAACATAAGTAGACTTAACATTTGTATAAAAGTGAAAAAGAAATACAAAGTCCTGGTGTGTAACCCAACAAATTACCAACACGCTCTAAACACCTCTGTGGTAACCTCTCTATCCACACTTAAACAAATAAAACATACATACACAATAGAGCAAAAAAAAAAACAAGTCGCAAGAGAGTGCGGACAACAGGTCAATTAGCCTGCCCAGTTACCGGCTCAGTTCTCAAGCTGGTTTTAGCTCATCTTGTGCCATTACAAAGAGAACCAGACCATTCATCTCAGAATTATTCCACCCAAAAGGGAAGAACAGAAGTGCCTAGAGAGATATCAGCTATGCCTCACTGATGATACCTAACAAGGCTGAAATGATCGTCTGGGGTTGCTGTATCTCTCGTGCAGAGAGAGCCGGCCTGTATTTTGGATCTGTTCTGCTATTTTGGGTGGAATCAGTCTGAGATGCATTGTCTGGTTCTCTTTGTAATGGCACAATATGAGCTAAAACCAGCTTGAGAACTGAGCGGGGACCCACCAAAGGGCAGGCTAATTGAGCTGTTGTCCGTCCTCAGCACTCACTTGCGACTTGTTTTTTTTGCATACATACAGAATAGGGGAAGTGTAGTTGGTTCTTGGGTAAGTGGTACAGAATGATGTAAATATGGTACACTGTGAAAAAAAATGAGATAACAAGCACCTAGTGCAATATCATAATGTACAGTGGTGTAAATAATGAGTAGCCTTAAAATATCGTACTCACAAGGAGAGAGCGAATGAAATTAGGCTCAGTCTGAACGCCTGTGGGAAGATTAAGAGGGGTCCCACTCCCTCTGTGTGTGTCAACTGCTTGTTCGTCCTCTGATGTTGTTAAAGGATCCATTGGAGCAGAAGTAAGGTTCTGAAAAAATACTCCTTTATTTATGAATAAAAATACATAGGGTAAAATAAGGATAAAAAGTTATAAGTGGAAGTCCTATGGATAAGGTTCACTTTTAAATTTGCAATACGCGTTTAGCCTTTAAAATAGGCTTCTTCAGTTGCTTGAATTCTGACCTGATGGATTGCTTCTTATACACTGTTGGGAATTACCCATTGGAAACACCCGGTCTTCTTCCTTTCGGTTTCCGTCAGTCTCCGATGACGTCATTCGTCACGGCAAGATTGCATGTAATCTGGTAGTTCCGATCACGTCTGGAACGCATCTATGCGTTTCAACAGTTCAACCAACTTTATTAGTTGCGTTTTATTATGGCCAAAATCTAGTCCTTAAGTCCTTTCCAATAAAAGTACATCGGACATGAGAAAGGAACAAAAAAAATCATCAGATACAGCAAGAATAAACAGAATAAAAGCACTGTTATTGAATACAGTTGTGAGGGAGATAGTATAAAAGCTGATAGGAAATATAAGTGGTTCATAAATATATTTACATTTAACCTTCTTTAGGTATAATCATGGACAGTATATTATCAATGTGAGGTAGACTAAGGGATATAAGAAATTAAAAATGTTAAATTTTATTGGAGGGCATCAATCTCTGAATTAAATTATGAATTGTTTTAATTAAAATTTTTATGTATTTGTAAGAATATGCTTTTTACTGATACCTCCAATTTATTGATTTTATCATGTATGCTAACTTTGATGACACCAGGCACTATCAAAATTCATAATTTAATTCAGAGATTGATGCCCTCCAATAAAATTTTAAAAATTTTGGTTTAGGAGGCTGGGATGGCGTAGGGTCTGGGCCTATACTACTATGTGCCCTTCTTGGCATGCTGTGTTCAGTGTCTTTAAACTCCCAGTTTGGTGATCTTATACCTGGCCATCGATTTGCCATCTCCTGAGATCTCCTGTGCGGTCTCTCCGTTGTGGCTGTTTGATCCCGCTTCCTTCGGTGGGTCTCCCCAGCTCAGACTGCGGAACTATTTCTCCGGGTTGTTGTCGGAGGTGAGGGTGGTAGTCAAGTCACCCACTGTCACAATCAGGGCTCCATCTGCTCCCCATCTGTACCACATTGAGTGGTCTCAACTGGCGCCAGTTTTTGTTTTTCTATAAGCGAGGCAAATGGGGTGTCACTGAAGAAGGTGATGGTGGTGCCTTCAAACCTCGCGTTCCCCAGTTCCCTAGAGTGGACCATGATAGATGATCGCACAGCAATATCTCTTGTGACTATTATAGTGTCCTTGGGGCTGCCTCTGGGGCTGTGCTTGCTTTCCAGACTTGGAATGCGGTAGTTATCATGCCGGGTTCTATCTTCCCCTTCAGGCCTATTGTTGCAATTAGCCGTTGGGTGTAGGGTAGGAGCACTTCCCCCTGTACCTCTTCAGGGATTCCCCTTAAGCGTATGATGCGGCATCTGTGTCGGGACTCTAGGGATGCCACCGGGCAGTTCAGTCTCTGGACCTGCATCGCAATCCTGCCACAGTTGTTTCTGTAGTTTCTTTCACTTTGTCTCGCTTGTCCACCTCTTGGAGCTTTGTTTTCATTGCCCCCACTTCGCATTGTATCTCCCAGAGGTCGGACTTCCAGATTTTTTGCATCTCCAGGAGCATTTGCTTTATGTCCCCTTTTGTTGTGGGGGATGAGTCATCATCTGACTCTGCTGCCCGGTGTAAGTCACCTTGTCTGGGAGAGGTAGGTACCTTTTTCATCTTCCTCCAGTGATTCCTCCGAGGTGTTGCCCATTTTGGAGGCACGGGTGGCATAGGCCGCTCAAACGAGAGTCTTATCTCATTGGTTTGGGGGTTCTGGCCTATGAGATTTGCAGTGTTTGCTCCTCATAGTGTCTCTGGTGGGGTGAGGCAATGGAAAGGCTCTTCCGGCTTTGTTTAGCAGCGTTTTCTGTATAAAATCTCTGGATTGAAGCGGAGCTCCACAAAAGCATGTCAGCTGCTAGGTCGGCCATGACCCCTTATATTTATATATTTTATATTTATTAAATAAATAATATATAAATATTATATATTAAATAAATTTAAAATATATAATATATCTGAATACAAACAACATTTAGTGACTGTCCCCTGGGCATTGATCATCTTTTTTCCCATCAATCATCTTTTTGGCTTCATGAACATTATTCCAAATCATAAATCAAAATAAACATACTCGGTTTGGTTGGTTTGTGATTCGGCTACACCCCGGCTCAGAGTTCAGGAATTCAATGATGCAATAAGCCAAAATTTTGATGAATTGATTAATCTCCAAGGTTAGTCTTTATATATGTACGTTAATTCATGATCTAGAAAATAAATCAACTTTAATTCAGGAAGAATCTCTCGGTGAGACTGTCTTTGTAAAGAAATCATTCCACCTAATCCATCATGTAATAGTTTAGATGGAAGGAAGGTCTTAGATGGAAGCTTTTCTAATCACGATCAAAACTACGTATAAATCTGAAGTACCTGTTGATTGTTTAAGAGAATTCCAAATATGGATGTTTACAGGATAAATGAGAGTTTCATGCTTGTCAGTGAAGACACATAATCATGTACCTTGCTCCAAAATTGTTGTATCCCTCATCATTTCCAATAAGAAGATCTGTTCTTCATTCTCCATACATGTACTTGTGACATTAATCAGAGCCTCGAAGATCTAGTCTGTAGGGTTTCTTATGGTAATAGTGAGCTAGATGCGTTAATTACAGGTGCATTTCTTATGTGAAGGCTGGTAACAAATTAAATACAGTTTTACTGTCGGCATTAATCTGTCACTTATATTAATAATCCATGAAAAGATTGTGCTTTCTTAACAAATAAGTCTGAAAATAATCTTGAAGCTTTCTAATAATTGTATAAAAGGAACTTATTGAGTATTTTAATTTCGACTCATGAATGATCAGTCTGTCAGTTGGTTGAAACCAATCAGCTTCTTGTATATGTGGAAGAACTGTACAAATGTAATTTGGAATTTGGAAGTAACTAAATAATAGTAAGTGGAATGAAGGACATTTTTTCAAGTTATGAGTAGGTGAGGAGATTTCAAGATTAGGTGAATCGTTTATGGAAAGAAATTAGGCTAGTTCCCATTTACTGAAAACTGTTTAACATCCCCTCACTGAAACTGTGTATTGTGTATAAAGGCTAGGCATCGAGAGAATTGTCATTGTAACCCTACATTAAAGTCATTTAATTACCAATTTTACTATTTAAAAACCACAGGTATCAAGACCACAAAATCGTTATCATTGTCAAATGTAAACATTGCCAACTTAGGAAATTAATATTTAC
This sequence comes from Pelobates cultripes, assembly GCA_933207985.1. NCBI lineage: Eukaryota > Metazoa > Chordata > Amphibia > Anura > Pelobatidae > Pelobates > Pelobates cultripes. The sequence goes on from OW240915.1 coordinate 27,497,608, forward strand.
TCAATTGCACTGCCAGTTGTTTCTAAATTTAAAACCAGAGGGAACAGAGAGTATGTGTTATAGGACACTGATAATAATGAATATGTTACGTTATATGAATATTTATATATATATATATATATATATTTATATATATATACAGGCTGGTAGACTGGCTGGTTGTATCTGAGTGCAAAAAAGGGAGTTTTCAAAGTTCATTTTGCTTTCAGCAACTGAGTTGGAAATATTTGAAGTCTAATGGAGATATGCAAGATACAAGGTGAGTATAAGGATACAATTTGTAGGTGACGTAAGAGGAAAATCAGCTCTGAATTGAGGTGGAGTTTCTGAGATCTTAAAAATTAGTTAGTAGAAGCATGCAAGGCACACAGGTTCACTGACAGGGTGGTCTTAAATAGGCTGTTTATTGTCACTAGACCTGGGAACTTAAAGGAAATGAACAGAATTATTGAAAGAGACAATAACATTAAAATACATGTTCCTGACAGGTTGGATATCTTAGGAACCAAGTGAACAGTCAGTTCTTGAATTTCATGTCTCACCTGGCAAACATGGTGCAGGGAAGGACAACCAGGGAACTGACGTCAGGGTCATGGGCACCAAAACCTTATTGATCCTCTTGGAGAGTGAAGACTAGCCTGGTCGGATCATGCAGAAGAACTACTGTAGCTCAAATTGCTGAATAATTTAATGCTGGCTAATCATGCTGATCATATACTGTAACTGTTATCTTTGCCACAAATGTTTTTGAAAACTATTCCATTTTGTGAGCTTTGAAGTTGGTGTTTAGTGAGTGAGTACGTTGGACCTTTATATATATATAAACAGATTTTTTTTTATTTGTTTTATTCTTTATTTTTATTTTTGCGCAGGTAGGTACAATATCTTTGTCAAGACACCACAACAGCGTACAGCATAACTATACAGATTAGGTAGTGGCATAAGTTCCGTGCACATTTTTAACGAATACAACAAAGTTTAACGTTATGAGTCTATAGGGTATGTGTTGAACATGTTCAATCAAACTTAACGATACAATGAGAATTAGACTGTTATTATAGCATACAGGTAGAAAAACGGATCAGCGCTGCGTGATGTGGTCAAGTAGAAAGCTGCAACCTATAGATATGAGGTTCCCTCTGAAGTCCTCAAGAGAGAAATGACAAAAACAGGAATAATAGGTTGCGCTACATAAATAACAAATGGAAAGGGATAAATATGGCAAACACACATTGTATGGATGATGTCATTTTGGCGCCAAAATTTGAATAAGCATGTTTTATCAAAGTTTATATAAGTTTATATAAGTATCTATGTACCAGGCTGATTTTTACTATTGCCAGTTGATAAAGCCCTGTGTGGCGAAACGCGTTTTGGCTATTTTATATATATTTTTTATTGTACTAATAAAGGAATAGTGGCTTCTTTACAGCAATCTTGCCATATACCTTTTTATCTCATTTTTAAAACTTCCTGTCACCTGGTCATTCACTAACTTGGAGCCTACTCACGACCAAGAATCCTCGGTGGGGATTGTACCACCTATGCGAATATACTGAGCAGTTTATCCTGCTCATTCGAATGTGAGTATTTTTATTCTTTTATTTTATTTTATTTCATTTATATTCAGTGAGCACTATATTCTGCTTTTATCTCCTTTCTATAACCGAGGAATTACCTTCACCTATATCCTACCAGTGGGGGATAAACGCCACTGAACGTCCAACATACTAGAGCGAGTTTATGCTCTAAGATAGGTGAGTGTATTACCTACCTATTATTATTATTTTTTACCACAGACAGTCTACACTATTGGATCGTCTTTGTGGTTTATATTTTCCATGTTCACCTCCGAATCAAGACTCCTCTAAAGACTAGAAGATCCAGTCTCTTATTGGACTCTCTACCCCCAAATACTTACCGGAACCTGAAAGAGAAATATACCAAGTACTGTTACTATCATTCACTTATTTGAACTTATCAAAAGTATATCAAGAATTTGGACTATCATTCTTTTTATATATATCTTTTATATATATATTTATTAAATCCCTTTTCTTTTTACATATTTCTCCCTATTTATGTTTTAAAGTGTTTGCCATATTTATCCCTTTCCATTTGTTATTTATGTAGCGCAACCTATTATTCCTGTTTTTGTTATTATAGCATGCCTATGTTGCAGAAATAGAGGGAAGACAGAATCGCCACCTTCTCTCTGTTGTTGCGGAGGGTCAGGATGACATCCCCCTTGACCGTGGCTGGTGCGCTCGTTGGTTTAGGGACTCTAAAAACTCCCGCTGGGGTGATTGTTGTGGTCTGTCTTTGTGGCAGTACTGCTGGTATCAGACGCCCCATAAGTTTAGGCAGTTCGGCCTCCGGAATGTCCTCTCTGACTATCTTGATCTTGATGTTGGAAGCTCACCTGGCGTCCTCAAGCACCGCGAGGCGGTGTTCATATTGCTGGGTCTGCTGTTGCAGGGTTTGTACGGTGTGTTGCAGTGCAGTGACATTCTGGGCCTGTGATTGTGAGGAGCCCTCTAGTTTGGAGATGCGTCCTGTCAGGCCTTTCAAGCCTGCACGGAGCGCTGTGACATCCTTGTGGATGCTGCGTTTCAGGTCTGCTAATAATGCCTTCAGGACCGCTGTGGTGATCAGCTCTGTGTCTGTTCCCATGACACTTTGTTTTGCCTTCTGTGGTGGTTTAAGAGGCTGTGAGTATCCCTCCTCCTCCTCCTGGGATAGTTCCTCGGAGAAATCCGAGCACCCGCCATGCAGAGCCGCAAGGTTGGATTCGGAGGCTCCACGTGTTTGCCTCCACATCTCCCCTACCGTAAGCCCCGAGTTGGGCTTCTGTGGTATCGTTTTCTTCCCCTTTCTCCCCATGAGATCCTGGGGTGTTTGCTTGCCGGTTGGGGTATGGGGGGGGGTATTTCAGGCTTTTTCTCTGTGTGAAGCTCCTTGTGCTGGTGTCCGTTCGCTTTGGCGTTCAAGCTCTGCCCTCATATAAACAGAATTTATATCTGCTTTTAGAATAAAGTTATGGAATGTGCATGATGCCATTGTCAAGCAGTGATGCTTGCTCCAGTTCTTTCAGGAAATGTTAAATGATAAACAGAACAGCTGCTGCACTTCGGTCCCAGACAGCTAATAATAAGCTGAAGTAATAATTGTATATGTACTGTCAACATGGGATATTTCTGAGTAGATACACTTTTCCAGAAGACTTTGTAATATTAGTTGAAGGAATTCTAAGCTATATTTCTCAATGCTTGTAATATGACTGTTATTGGTTGGGCCAAGGCTTATGCATTAATGAGGAAAGAATCAATTTTGAAATGTTCACTAATACTTACGATTAGCCATAATGTATAAAGGCTGCATTTTCATTTTTCCAGCACAAGAAGACAAGGAGCAAGAGAATATTTTGTTGTCTGAGATATAAGCTAATAATGCTTAAAAAAACATATAAGTCCATTTAGTTTGCATAACATGATGGCAGGTTTTGCTTTTAAATTAACTTTTCATTTTTTTTCTTTTGTCCCTCTATTTGTCTAATTTTTTAAAAATTATCCTTAGGGACTACTATTTCTCACGCAACGCGTGGTCTTGGCAGATCGTAAGCAAAAGTGTTTAATTCACTTAAGATAATTTACCCACAATCCATCAGTCAAAAGAATCCTACGGAAGGGCAACCCGAAGACATCATGGACAGAGGAGAACAAAATGGAGGAGATGAGATGTTAAGAACGGGCAAAAAATCCCCACAAAATTAGTAGTAGAGAGGCCTAGTGGAAAACTATGATTTAAGATAAAGGAGTTATAGGTGAGGGGGTAAGTAGAGATGCCAATAAGATATATATTTAATATATAGTTAGGAGGGCTTGCTGGACAGAGGAATTATTGCACCCTAAGGCAGTTAGTCCAGAAGAGTCAAGAAGTAACATTGTTCAATTTCCATCTACAATTTTTGACCAGATTTAGTAGGATGTATATAGATTACTAATTCTAGTACAAGTAAGCCAGTTAAAGGAACACTCTGGGCACCACAACAACTTAATCTCAATGCATGATGTTTACAAATGGTTTAGCCCAAAAATGTTCAGAAGACACCCATCTGCTAGTCCCCAGCTTTAATGTGGAAGCCTAGGACTGGGCAACGATGATAGGCTGAGAGTGTCCAACACCCAATCGTAGACTTCCTCTTAGAAGCCAGGAACTGAGGCAAGAAAGAGGGGCCAAACCGAGAGGTGCCATCTAGGCAACTTTGAATTTCAGTAGTTTGAAAATGGTTCAAAGCCATAAGGTAAGAAAACATCCCAGACCTCCAGCATCCATAATGTTTTAATGAGATCACATTGTTATGGTGCCCAGAGATTTTCTTTAATAAAATAAAGGTTTTGTAATATCAGAAAAAAGTTGCACAATATAAAGGAACTTGATTCATTGCAAAATGTTGGGATTCTTTTTTTTTAATTCTTTTTTTGTGCAGAGTTTGACAAATAAGCTTGTAAAGAGGGTGCATGAGTATTAAAGGATATGACAAGAGTGGTGCACATTTTATAAAACAGGTAGGCTTAGTTAGGTAAGCTACAATAATCTTTTCAGGTTGCATAAACTTTACTTGAGCAGACAACACAAGTATAGAGTATCAGAACAATTAACTTTTGTCTGATGAGAAATTCCAACCACTGGGGTTTTGTGTGATAGATGTGAGAGTCCTGATATTACTCATGAAGTACAATGGAAAAGCAGGCTACTGCAGAATGACAGTAAATAGGATACTGCATACTCAGACATTCTGGGTGTTCAAGCGAGACCATAAGTCTCCGAGAATGGTGCTGATCAGCAATCCCAGTGGTGGAAGCCCCAGTTGATGAGTACCTTGATTGTAAGTCAGGCGTTGGGTTGCAGTTGGCATTTCTTGTTGTCTTGGGGGCTCTCCAACTTGTCTTACATGTGCCCAACTTCAGCAAGCATCTGCGCGCTGCCCTCCTCCTGCATTGCCAGTGCAGCCTATACAGTGTGGGTCACCACAAGGTCCAGAGCCACATGTTGATCACTGGGGCTTCGGAGTGGATGTGCAGGTAAATGAGATGGTGGAGGTTGCGTGACAGGCAGTAGACACCTGTCCTGCAGCTTCTGCCAGAATTTTTCAAAGTGGTAGTTCAACCATAGAAGAATGGTTAGAGAGCCGCCTCTCCCCTCCACAACTCCCACTAGACCTCACACCCGAAATCACAGGTGGCGACTGCTGGAATATTCCCCAAGCCGGTCAGTCGATGCTGGACACTAGTATGCTTCAGTCTGGTCCAAAGGGTGCCGGCAACTGGGCTAAATCACCTGAAGCATGAGGAGCACACATCAAGTGGCCATTACCATCAGGCCCCGCCCCCATGTTGGGATTATTTCATATCAGTTGGCTAAATATGTAAATGTATTGAATGTGTGGCTTATTTTAATAAATTTTAATGTGAGGAAGTTTTCTAGATATCCAAAGGTCAAATAATGTAACTGGTAATGGGGATGTATGAACAGTAGAATATGCTGCTATTTTATGATAAATGTCTATATAGTGCCAGTATCAATGTCAGAACTGGTTAAGAGTATTAAAAAATGTTCTGTGGAATTAATTGCTTTTGTGGTATTAAAGTATGAGAAGGTAAAACCTTTAAATATTTGATTCTGGCTTGTGTTTGAAAGTTTAGTAATATGAGTAGGTCAACGTTCATGATTTAAAGAGTAAGTCTCGGTAATGCCAAATTCACCTCCTTCATCAAAAGTCTGTTTGTGATTATTAGGTCGTAACAATTTCCAGATATTAAGTACATGAATATGATGGCTTATGAGGCAAACCATAGTTAAATCCCTCTGGCTAATGTTAATTGGATAGTTTGGGATCAGAGTTGGGGTATAGGAAATGTTGTGCCCAAAGTTTGGCATACATTCAGGAGATTAGCTTGTTTGAAGTAAACTTTTTAACTTCTTGAGGATGTTTGTGATGTGGATGTTTAGCTTGGATTATTAGAGTTAGAAACGTGTAAAATAAAACAAACAAACAAGGAATAGAAAGAACAAAACAGCAAACAGTTTGTCATAACCTATGACACCTTCTGGTGTGTAAAAAGTAGATAATGAGTAAGGCACATGAGATTTACTTTGACAATTCGGATTTAATCATTAATCAATAAAAGGGTCAGATAAGTAACATATACTATAGCTCAGTGTAGTGGTTATATCGCCAAGGTCTCTGGACACCATATCCAGTTTAATGTCAAACTTGAGAAAAACTGTGACTCTCCATGACACTCACCTCCACAGCCACATTGATAATGTAGACTTTATACTTCCACAACGCAGAAGGCGAAGTTTGACTCAGAATACAAAGAATGGCTTAGCCAAACACTCTACGTCTAGTAGCTATGTTGCTTAGAGTGTTCATTTATTAGAGTGTTCCTTTATTAGTGTCCCGGTATTGGAGTGTTCCTTTATTGGACTGTCCCGTTATTTTATTTTTATTTTTAGATTCGGACAAACTATTCCTTTTGCAGTTAATATGGAAGCAGCAAATGTCATCCCTGTAGTCCATTATGTAGGACACCAAGTTTCTTCTTGTACATTATATAAGAAGGCTGTGCACTAGTTTAGGTCACTTTATATTGAGCGCACTTACATAAGCTGCTGAACAAGTGCATATTATCCATCGGAGATTCTCAGTTTGGAATTTTCTGTGTTAAAAGTAGAGGATCTAGGAAGTCGCATGTCGGCTGAGCTCCGAGCTGAAAGCGGCAAAAATCGAGCAAACGACTATAAAGCAGACGGTGCACTGTCGAAAATTAAACATCCCCCTGCAACACCAATATGGGGAAACGATCAAAAAAGCTGAAAGCATCCTCGGACGACGGTACACGTCGAATAGGAGACATATTCCTGGCGCGGCCTAAAACCAAAATGGCGGCAGCGCCAGACTCTCCAGGCCTATCCTCGGACGAAGACCCACTGGACTCCCCAGATGCCATACCTGAGGCAGATGACCTTTTCTCCGCCGTGCAACTAGGGGACCTGGGGGCTCCCGCAACTAAGGGAGACATCCTGGGCCTCCTGAAACACCTGCGCACATGGTTCCGCACGGATATGGCGCTACTCCGCGAGGAGGTAACGGCCGTAACGGACAGGGTGAAGGCCACAGAGGAGGACATCACCTCCATGGCACAACGCCAGTCAGACGCAACAGAACGACTACAACAACTCCACGGCTCACACCAGGCCCTGCAGGCCAGAGTCGATGCGATGGACGACTCCAGGAGACGAATCAACATAAAAGTAAGAGGCATCACGGAAAATGTCAACAACACAGAGCTACCCCACTTTATTAGGCGCCTCCTGTCGGAAATCCTGCACCCCAAACAGGCAAAGAACCTGCAACTAGATGGAATACTCAGACTCCCCAAGTCACCAAGGGCTCCGGCGGACGCTCCCCGTGATGTCCTCCTGAGGTTCCAGTCCCTACGCGACAAACAAGCAATGATGGACGCCATCAAGAACAAGAGCCCACTCAAATTTGAGGGCTCACAACTAACCTTTCTCCAGGATCTCTGCAGGGCAACATTGGAGTGGAGACGTTCTCTCAGCCAGGTCACCAAGACCCTCCGAGAAGCAGGCGTCCAGTACAGATGGGGCCCTTCCCACACACTCGTGGCCATACAGGGCGAGACCACCCGCCGACTCACCTCAGCTGCTGACTCCGACCCATTCCTCCACAGCCTGGGGCTCAACCAGCACAAGCCCAACACGGCCAAACCTGGACATTCCTGGGACATACCCAACATAGTCCCCTTCGTACCTCGAAACGAAGCCGACACAAGATGAGAAGCCACAACGGGACCCGGGCTCAACATACCTCTCAAGTAGAGGGAAGTGCCGAAGGACTGGCAGGCGATCACAACTTTTAATGCTGACATAGCCACACAGTTAAAATTTTATTTAGGCATGTTTAGTGAAAGCCACCCGGCTACCATACCCCATTGATGTCTCCACACCACTCCTTACAAGATACACAACCCGACCACCCTCCTCCCACCAATCCAGGGGCCCTAGAGCAAATCCCTAGCTACCCTACCCAACCGGGAGCGATGAACCAGCCTCCGAATCCGAGTAGCACACCCCCCTCCACAGCGCTACCTCTAGTCACAGCACACGAACCAGCAGGCAGCCTCACCAAACATCCCCCCATATTCTCGGGCGCACCAAACACTCCAGCGGGTTCCTCAATCACGGCCCACCCTGGTATACGAAGGATCTAGCCCATCATGACGGAGCCACGAAGCCAGATCGCCACTACACCCAAACACCTATAACACAACGCTGCTATCCCAGCATACAAAGAGGGCTACTCTCTAGGTGACACACTCAAAAGCTGTGACAACCTACCTGCTGGAGCACTGGCCCAGTAGAACCTGATGCCTGCAGTAGCCCGCACCCTGGGATACTTAGCTAGCTAGCTAACTCCCTGCCCCCCCGCCACACTGACCGGCCATATACTTATATATTGTGCCTCAGTGGTATACTGAATATATATCATTAAATCCACATGACAGGGTTAGGAACACACCGCGAAACGCATGGTGCCCAATCTTAACCCAACCTTAGAGACAAGCCGGATAACCTGCTCACTTACATATTGGATCACTCACCTCAAAACCACAATACACTTATTACAGTCAGTGTGGACTAACAACAGGGTATAGCTGAACACATTACAATTACACCACATATTCTAACGACTGTAGGCCTAGACTGTTTTTCCTTGTTCTGCAATGTAATAGCTTTAACAAAAATGTGCAGTAATCTCACGTGCCATTCATCTGTATATTAATGTCTTAACCTGTTTGTCCAAGCTATTGTGGCACGGCAAACCTGATTGTCATATTCATGCACAATTAAAATAAAGAATTATAAAAAAAAAAAGTAGAGGATCTAGTATGGCTATATTTCTTATATGTTATATGTACATGAAGGTACTTAATTCACAGGATTTTTTTTCAAGGGTCCTCGCAGTTATGGGCTCTGTAACACAGTTTACTAAATTAACTTTACAGAAAATATCTGCTGATGTAGGTATTGGCCTGATCACCTATAGTGCGTGGATTGCTTACTTTAACAATTTCTGTGTAGTTCTTGTGAAGGCTGCGGCAGAATTCCCCCCACTGGGGATTTACACTGTAGCACTTTCCATTATTTAAGCACTGCTTAATCTTGCTGGTTTTCTTGACTAAGTGGTTTCTGATATTTTTTTTCCCTTCAGCTCAGTCATTTTCACATTGAATTAAAAACTGTATGGTTATTTTTAACAAACGTGCCATTTTCATATAGGCAGAGATGGCCATCGTGCAAAATATCCTGCAGTTTTAGAACTCACATCACCATAGGCAAAATTACCAAGATTATAATTTAACAAAAAAAAGAGAGAAAATGTATGTTAGTGAAAACTGTTTTATAAGAAAACATATAAAAGTTCTTATGTTAAGGGAATTATTTAAAAAAAAAAAAAAAACACTACATTGTAGCTGCTGTGGAGGCTTACTGTAAAGCAGTTTATATTTTCCTATACTTTGCAATGTTTCTAGGTTGACCACAGCTCAGTGCAGATCATTTTCTCAGTATTTGTCTACATAGTAAGTCAAATTAAATTAATCCATCTCAAAATTTGAAGGACGTGTCACCATTCCCAGCTGCTCACCTTTAAATTCACCTTTCCCCTTTTTCACAGCTGGGCTGCTGAAGATGAGCAATTTGGAAGAAGAATGGACGTTTCTGAAAAGGCGGGGATGGAAAAAGGTGGGAAGATGCTCGGAGAGAAGAAATACAGTGATGTGAGTATTTGGAGGAAGAGTTTTGGGACTTAAAGGGACACACCACGCATCTAAAGCACTTTAGCTTGCTGAAGTGCTTTATGTGTGAGTAATGTGTCCTCTGTTTTCATTTAAAAAGATGCAGATTTCAATAAAAATTAGCAGTTTTATAAATAAACCTGGCTACATCTCCCTGGCTGTCAAATAGATAACCGGTCCATTTACGTCCTGGTTTGTTTAGCTCAGTGAAGCTGAAGTTAAGAGGCAGCAATTTCCCAGAGCACCTGTCTTGCGAGACTTCTCATTGAGCTGCATTGGGAAGTCTGTGATTGGACAGACACAGAAAGTGTGGAAGTGGGTTAGAAGGCTTCAGACAAGTGATCTGCAGCTTTTTGCAAGCTGCTTTTACATATAAACCCAATGAAAAATGCATCATTAATTGTATGCATGTTTTTATTGGAGGCATGTCTATTAAATTGTTAAAAATTAAAATATATATTATTTCCATTGGAGTGTTCCTTTAATGGTTTACATTGGAGTACTCATCATTCTGTTTTGTCATCATGGTTTACATTGGAGATTGTATCTTTATGCTTCCTGTTTCTCAGTAAGTTTTTTTTTTTCCCAAACTCATAATACATAATACATAATACTGGTTCAGCGTATGAATATAGCATACAGTGAGATATACATGGGTCATAAGCATATGACTAATTATTGCATTAGTAGAATTAGACAGTATACCTAAGTAACGACTGTAACTTAGAATAGATTAACTAACACAAGTATGATTTGTTGAGCGGAATCTCGTCTACCTCACGTGAGAGCAGTGTAAAACTTAGAAAAGGACATAACAGAAAAGTAAAGTATAACACAACAAAGGATCAAATCAATTCAATTGCATCACTGCCACTCCTCTATACTTCAACAGGAAGGTACAGCTGTGGCTAAGCTAGCTCCCATCTTTCTGGGGTTTGGGAACTGGCAAGTTCAAGCTCTGGAGAAAGGATGCCTTGTCTCCAGATGAGGACAAAGACAGTGTAGTGTCCCCCCGCGGGACAATCAAGGAGATATCTGGCATCCTTGGGGTCTCTGGAGGGCAAAATGTTTTATGCTTGTGGCCCATTATAGTCCAATAGTTTGCCGAATGGTTCGCCACGGATTCATCATTGAGTAAACATTGACCCTGTACCTCACAGTCAGCAGACACATTCCAGCCAATCAGCAGCAGACCCTCCCTCCCAGACCCTCCCACCTCCTGGACAGCTCACTAAGAATGCAGCTTCACAATGAATGTAAAATGGATGCTGTCCAGGAGGTGGGAGTGTCTGGGAGGGAGGGTCTGCTGCTGATTGGCTGGAATGTGTCTGCTGATTGTGAGGTACAGGGTCAAAGTTTACTCAATGATGATGAATAGGGGGCGGACCGAACAGCGCATATGTTCGCCATCCGTGGCGAACCGTTCGGTGAACCGTTTGGGACATCACTACTCATGATGCCTAATGATGTTAATTTTTAAAGTCTTGATATCAATATCTCTATGATCAGCCATGTGTTTTTTTTTAATTCAAATATAAAAAGTCTTCCTCAAAGGGTTCCTAAAAGAAGACATTATAGTTCTTATGAAGAAAATATATCCTAGATTAAAATTGGTGATTTATTTGACTTTTCTACTGTTTTCTTTAATCAAGAGGAACCTACATGAAACTGGCAGATGGACCTGGCAAGAAGCAAAGCTCATGTATATTAGACTTGAAGATTCGAATCCAAGCCAAAAGGAAACCGAAACTAGATCCAAATGACTCGTACAATGGCCTAGCACACTTGTATTGATTCCTGATTATGAATTATGCTTATGGTACCAAAAAAAGACATGATTTATGGGTAAGAATGATAACTGATGGTTAGGGTCAGTTATTAAATGTTGATTTTATTCACAGTTCAATTGAGAAATGAGCAATAGAGGGGAAATAAGGCGGAACGTTACAAATCTATATTTGCACATTTATAAATGATATATTATATAGATTATTTTAATGCTTTTCCACTTTTTCCTCTATTGGCTACTTTTTATCAATTGATCTATGAACCAAATGGTAGGAAGACGCTCCAGTCAGTGCTCCTGTTGATTGGCCCATTTTTGTGCCCTTTTGGGTTATCTGATTTGTTTTTGGAATAGGTTGTTTGTTACCAAAATTCTCTCGAGCAGAACCACCCTATGACCAAACTGTGTCCCTTCCAAAATCTTTTTTTTTTATTTTTGTAAAAAAATGTTGGGCCAAAATTAATTTATTTTGCTGTGTACAAGTCTAATGAACATGTATTTTATCTCAAATATTTTTTTTTAAATCAGGCAATTTGAGATCCATGCACTTTGGCATTGTAGTTACTTTTTTATATCTAATTAAAAATCTACATCTGAAGATATATTTTTGTAAGGAAATCTTTAGCAGCAGTTTCAGCTAAGGGTTTTTACTCTTACTTCCTGCTATGGGATGTGGCTGTACAGCCACAAGCTGACCCATCACTTTTTTTTTACTTACACATATGTTTGTGGTACAGAAATGACAGGTGGGCATGTATGGGGTCCTGCCAGGAAAAAAAAAGGATTGACTCATAGGGTAGACAGGTTTATACAGAAAAAGAGTTGTGTGCTATACTCTTCATAAAACATCATCAGGTACTATAGAAATCCATGGAAAGTTGAACCGACAACTCTTATAATTTATAGATGTATTGCAATGCAATTACTTGTTATTATTTAGCAAAGTTCATAGATATATTCAAGTACATTTCATGTGATCTGCAGGTCTTACATCTGTTAGGTAGACCTAGAACACTCAGCCCATCACATACCAATTCTGTACCGTAACCCCAAACGCATACAAGATGCCTAAACATAGAAAGAAAATTTAGAGTGAAAACATGGGGTTCTGACAAAAGTACAATTTTGCAAAGGAAGAAACTACTCAAATTATTGCATTTTGGGCATAAATATATTAATTCTAGGTGAGGATAGGGGTCTGTATTGTGACTTTCTAATGCCGGTTTATATGGATTTTCTTATCTGCTTTCAGTAAGTGACCAGTTGGACTTCTCCCTCTTTCTTTTATTTTACTAGAGTCCAAGGGTTCAAGGTAACTAATCCGCCACGCTAGAAAGATGGATGAATTAGAGTATTTATTTTTATGTATTTGCCTAAAATTTGTAATTCAGATATAAATTTACTACAATTTGGTGTTTAGTGAATAAACCTGTTTAACTGTTTCATTTGTAAATTATATTTAATATTGTGTTTCAAGAAATTCACAGATCAAGGACAAAAACTCATAGAAATACCCATCACGATTTAAGATTGTAAAGCAACTAAATGTAGAAAAGTCCAAATACAGGGACTATCTATCTATCTATCTATCTATCTATTTATCTTTATATGTATCTATCTGTCCATCTATCTATCTATCTATCTATCTACCTATCTATCGATCGCTCTAACTATCTATCAATCTATCGCTCTATCAGTCTATCTATCTATCTATCTATCTATTGATCGATCTATCTATCTATCTATCTATCTATCTATCTATCTATCTATCTATCCTAATTATCCAGCTTATTTTCACTTATAAATGGCTTGGGGCATGAGGCTCATTAAAACAAGGAGTTCTGTGTGTCAAAAGGTAACGAGAGAACTTGTAAGATGGAATTTTACAGACTACCTATCGGTATACATGACATTGTATGTTATGATTTATTGCGTGACGTTAAACGGGAATGAATGTTTCTATGACTTCTTAATCATACTATACCACAGGAGTGATCATTCTTTCTAAAGTTCGGAATGTAAAGTCTGTTTCTTAATACATGTTTGCTTTGCTGAAATATTTGAATCGTTTCCACCAAGCAAGGCAGACATTATTTTCCCTAATGTTACTAATGCCAAAAAAATGTTAGTGCTTACAAAGCCCAAAAACGACTTTATTATTGAGTTCCAAGATGATCAGAAACTTAGATCTTAGGTATTTTAAAAGTCGAGGAAAGTAAATTAACGAAATGTAGTGCACTCTAGGGAGTGATATAAATATCTTGGGGATTTCGAGGTATAAGAATCTCATAATTTACTGATGACAACCAAACCCTTGATGGATAAAACACAGATAAGTTTAAGCCGAAAAATAGTTCAACCCCCAAGAGAATGATACACCTGCAGTACATAACATAATATAAAACTGATAAGTGCAGTTTATTATTTAGATATAAGCAGGCTTTCCAACTACTTATGCGATTTTTACAGGAAGAGATGTCTTGTTATTTTATGAGTGAAAGCAGTCATGTTCTTATTAGTCTCCAAAACTCTTTCCAGCCATTGCAGCCAAAAAATATATCTTCCTCATTTTTAATATACACATTGACCACAGAAAACATACTCAGTCTTATGTCTTTCTGCACCTTTAATATTGTGCCTTGAGTATTACTTTACTGAGAGGGTAGTGGATGCATGGAATAGCCTTCCAGCTGACATGGTAGATGTTAACACAGTGACGGAGTTTAAGCATGCGTGGGATAGGCATAAGGTTATCCTAACTATAAGATAAGGCCAGGGACTAATGAAAGTACTTAGAAAATTGAGCAGACTAGATGGGCCGAATGGTTCTTATCTGCCGTCACATTCTATATTACAATGTTGAATGGCAAATCTTGACTCAGCTACCAGGGAATAACAGATGCAATTGAAGGAATGAAATACAGGTTGAGACAAATATCAGGCCATGTGTTACGGTTGCCTCCAGGCTGGCTGGAAGTTGGACCGTAGAAAAGGATGCTCCTAGCGCTCACCAAAGGACCATCAGCACCGTAGACACCATAACTACTGCGTAGCCACCAGAAGTACTGCAGACTCCACGAACCACCGCTGCTGGGCTGGTATCTCGCCGTCTGCTCTGTGCCCTGGACCCACGACCAGGCTCCAGGTTGCAGTAGGTGAACCTCTTCCTTCTGCAGAGCGAAGCAGGATCAGGAACAAGAGCTCTTACAAGAGCTCAGTAGCTAAGGGAGTATGAAGAGCATAGCAATCCCTGTAGTGATTATAGCTGTCCCCCACAAACATGAGTCAAGGCTGCAAGTTAGAGGGTCAAGAAGATCTGATGTGCTGGCACACCCAGCCTGGTTTTTATTACAGTCTTGCAAATATAGGACCGCCCACAGGGAGGTATAAAACAACCAATAATAAATGTACATTACAGAAACACTCCCAGCAATTACACACAAAACTCCTCCCCTCTGCCTGTGATCTAATTATGTTGCACAATGGGTTAACATAATTAAACACAGGCAGTAAAAATACAGTTTTTATCCATGTACTATAACTTCCAAACTACACATCCAATCTTCATAAAAATACATATTTAGAATCAATCCATTCAGGGGAGCAACATATTAAAAACTGGCACAAATCAGACAAGGGGTTCAAAAGTTAGCAAAAGTATCTTTTGGGGCCTAGCTGGCAGCATGGTTTTCTGGCCCAAACCGGATTTACAGAGCCCTCTATCCTGGACAATGGGGAAAGTAATCCAATTATCCAGGGATAGAGGCCGACTCCATTAACCACATGTCAGCAAAAGACACAAAAAGACACAAAAATACATAACTCCTATTGAACTGAACAGAATCCCCACATTCAACCTATCCCCAGATGGCTTGGATCTGAGTGCTCAATATATCCAAACAGCGCTCAGATCCCACAAATACAGTCAAATCGCCATACACACTACAGGGAGTGCAGAATTATTAGGCAAGTTGTATTTTTGAGGATTAATTTTATTATTGAACAACAACCATGTTCTCAATGAACCCAAAAAACTCATTAATATCAAAGCTGAATATTTTTGGAAGTAGTTTTTAGTTTGTTTTTAGTTTTAGCTATGTTAGGGGGATATCTGTGTGTGCAGGTGACTATTACTGTGCATAATTATTAGGCAACTTAACAAAAAACAAATATATACCCATTTCAATTATTTATTATTACCAGTGAAACCAATATAACATCTCAACATTCACAAATATACATTTCTGACATTCAAAAACAAAACAAAAACAAATCAGTGACCAATATAGCCACCTTTCTTTGCAAGGACACTCAAAAGCCTGCCATCCATGGATTCTGTCAGTGTTTTGATCTGTTCACCATCAACATTGCGTGCAGCAGCAACCACAGCCTCCCAGACACTGTTCAGAGAGGTGTACTGTTTTCCCTCCTTGTAAATCTCACATTTGATGATGGACCACAGGTTCTCAATGGGGTTCAGATCAGGTGAACAAGGAGGCCATGTCATTAGATTTCCTTCTTTTATACCCTTTCTTGCCAGCCACGCTGTGGAGTACTTGGACGCGTGTGATGGAGCATTGTCCTGCATGAAAATCATGTTTTTCTTGAAGGATGCAGACTTCTTCCTGTACCACTGCTTGAAGAAGGTGTCTTCCAGGAACTGGCAGTAGGACTGGGAGTTGAGCTTGACTCCATCCTCAACCCGAAAAGGCCCCACAAGCTCATCTTTGATGATACCAGCCCAAACCAGTACTCCACCTCCACCTTGCTGGCGTCTGAGTCGGACTGGAGCTCTCTGCCCTTTACCAATCCAGCCACGGGCCCATCCATCTGGCCCATCAAGACTCACTCTCATTTCATCAGTCCATAAAACCTTAGAAAAATCAGTCTTGAGATATTTCTTGGCCCAGTCTTGACGTTTCAGCTTGTGTGTCTTGTTCAGTGGTGGTCGTCTTTCAGCCTTTCTTACCTTGGCCATGTCTCTGAGTATTGCACACCTTGTGCTTTTGGGCACTCCAGTGATGTTGCAGCTCTGAAATATGGCCAAACTGGTGGCAAGTGGCATCGTGGCAGCTGCACGCTTGACTTTTCTCAGTTCATGGGCAGTTATTTTGCGCCTTGGTTTTTCCACACGCTTCTTGCGACCCTGTTGACTATTTTGAATGAAACGCTTGATTGTTCGATGATCACGCTTCAGAAGCTTTGCAATTTTAAGAGTGCTGCATCCCTCTGCAAGATATCTCACTATTTTTGACTTTTCTGAGCCTGTCAAGTCCTTCTTTTGACCCATTTTGCCAAAGGAAAGGAAGTTGCCTAATAATTATGCACACCTGATATAGGGTGTTGATGTCATTAGACCACACCCCTTCTCATTACAGAGATGCACATCACCTAATATGCTTAATTGGTAGTAGGCTTTCGAGCCTATACAGCTTGGAGTAAGACAACATGCATAAAGAGGATGATGTGGTCAAAATACTCATTTGCCTAATAATTCTGCACTCCCTGTAGGTCCATAGTCATGGGGCAGAAGGCTGGCAATTAGGCTTCTCCATAGCACAGGGAAGCAGGGCAATTTGTCAAATAAAATAACAGTTACAAATGGCAGTTTGTAACACCATGGTCAACCAAATGCCTGAAACAGATACAAGATGCAAAAATGCTGTTAATTCATTCAAAATGGCATCTTTCAAGATGGCAGAAGAATAAGGTAGTATATGTTTTTTTGTTTTGTTTTTTTACATAATGGTAATAATGAGATTAACGTTAATTGTTTTACAAAGATCAATCCTCAAAAATTAAATTTTAGCAGTAGCGCTGTGAAGATCTAAATTCCTGACAAATGCACATTAATCTATCTGTGACAGATAATGTGTTCTGATGATCATGATATCATTGTATTTGCCTAAATCCATGTCTGGAAGGGGTTCAGTGAACAGTACACAAAAATAAATGTTTACTTAAGGTCATCAGTCTTGGGCAAAAAAGAATGTGTTTGGGTACACAGCAAGCCCTGTTGCTTACAATTGTCCTCTTTTTTAAAAGTGTACCTGTCATTATTTAATTTAATAGTAAATTAAATTTAATCTCTACAATGTGCTTGTAGAATTACTAAAATCAACAAATTGGAATAGAAACCTATTTACAATAGATCCATCCCTCCCCTGTCAATCAGTTCTTCATAGTCCTCAATTCTAAATAATTGATTGACAGGAAGAGCAGGAGAATCCTTCTACAGGTGGTTCTTCTGCTCCTGTATAGCAAAAACAGTGCATGTGCTCCTAGTCTAGACTAGTGGAACAGAGTGAATATTGTAATTTCTTTCAGATGGTAATGTAGTCAATGTGTCGGCGACATGGTGGAGGTTTGCTCTGCTTAAGGAAGTATTCCCAAGCAGGGCAAATGAAATCACATTGCAGGTGGCATCCAAAATGGTACAGTGTAACACCCACAGAACTAGGGACATGGTGACAGTGCACCAAGAATAATCAGTGTTAGTATGCAAAAAGTTTACATTGAAAGTATAACAAGCAAAAAATAATGATATATATATATATATAGATTTATATTGATATATTTTGTGCCTGTGGTGTCGCAACAGGTTCACTTTAAACAATATTTGTCTGTATTATGCATTATTGTAACCCAAAGTAGGGAATAAAAGGGAATGAAAGACGTTTAAGATAATTTGCATCTCGTGTTCCACTCAGACACATATAAGGATCATTCACAAAATAGTGTGTAATGAGTTGTTCGTGTTTGCACAAATGTATCAACAAAATAGGCAAATAAGGAAAGAGATCTCCGATGCAGCAGATTTTGGCAGGTTTTCTAACTCAATATCTTAGCCTAACTTTTACATATCAGTCATGAGCTTACCACAACACATAGTTTTATAAGAAGATCCTTATGTGATCACATTTAACTGGGAAAATTGCAAACCCATGTATGGGAATCCCTTTGGAAGCCGGCATTTAGTTTTGCCGTTAAAATACAAAATAATTCTTATGTTTTTTTTTTAAAAAATTCGTTTTCTTTTCCATTTTGCTTTACAAGCAAATATTTTAGTTATCTTTGCAGAGCACATGGCGACAGGATGCTGGAGTCATTTTTCATTTTCTTGCAAATAATCTTTTCGTATGTCAACAATAAAGTGACTTGTTTGTTTAACTTTAAAAATTGGAAAAAAGAGCAGGCTGCCCAAAATGTTTGCACTCGGTACATGTAAAAACGAAATAAGATAGAAAATAAAATTGTAAAGGAAAAACACTCCACTAGACTTTGATATCTAAAAATCTTATGTCACTTTTTGTTGACCAAAAATAATTTAGCATAACTAGTAACCAATTGCTGCAAACATTTAAAATAACAAACATTTGTGTATGTCCCCAAAACATCAAAAATGTGTATAACATATAATAAAAAATACAATTAACATAAATGGAGGGGCATGTACTAAAATTACATCCTGCCCCTATGGTGGGTTTTATATTTGTGAGCAAAGTAGAACTTCCATTAATCAAAAATAAGCAGGAAGTCATACATTTACAATGAAAGGTCAATGTTTTTACATTATTCTATTGTTATAATATGTATTAATAATTTTACACTAAGTGTATTTTGATATATATACAGTCACGGAAAAAAATAAAGTACATCCTATTTAAATTCTATGGTATTACATATCAGGACATAACAATCATCTGTCCCTTAGCAGGTCTTAAAATTAGGTAAATACAACCTCAGATGAACAACACATGACATGTTACACAATTTCATTTGACTCTAGAATACTTTTGTATACAGAGGAGTTCATGATCAACTCAATGACTGCAAGGTTCCCAGGTCCTGTGGCTGTAAAACTGTCACGGTTCCCACCGTAACTTATGGAGTGCCAAAGGAGGTTGCCCCAGGAGTGCCCATTAGAGGATTTGAACCTGAGTACTTTGCAGTGCTGGGGCTGCTATGTTACCTCTGAGACACCATTCAGCTTTAGTATAGGTGTTTCCAGTTCTGTCTTGTATCCAGTACTGGGGGCTGGACATGCATTGAAGTTTCTCCTGTCTCTCTTGGTACACCTGAAGATGATGGTCTCATTAGCCAGGTATAAAACACTGCCTCTCCCAGAAGGCAGTGTCAGTTCCTTGACTCTGGTGATCATACTGCTGTTTCGTGTTCTCCAGTTTACTCTTGACCTTGGCTTGTTGTTTTGTTTATTCTGATTTCTGGCATCCTCTGACCTTAGGCTTCCCATGACGATTCTCCTGCTTTATCCGTTCTTGTACTGCGACTTGGAGAATTATCCTGCACAGCCCCCATGCACCGACTCACAGGCCAGGTGAATTCTTGCCTGACCACCTTGGCCTGTGTTTACTTGCAAGGGTGAGCATAAATCTCTGCCTGCCAGACTCCCAACTCAGGTAAGCCCTGACAAAAACAAGCCAAATCATCACCCCTCCACCACTGTGCTTGACAGTTGCTACAAAGTGTTTGTGCTGATATGTTGTGCTTGGTTTTCACCAAACATGGTGCTGTGCATTATGGACAACCATCTCCACTTTGTTCTCGTTTGTCCAAAAGACATTGTTCCAGAAGTCTTGTGCTTTGTTCAGATGGAACTTAAGCCGTGCTGCCATGTTCTTCTTAGAGAGATTAGAGGATTTCTCCTGGCAACCCTTCCAAACATACCATACATGTTCAGTATTTTTTTAAGTTTACTGTTATGAACTTTAACATTTAATATGAGGCTAACTGAGGCCTGCAGAGTTGTAACCCAACATGTAACTCTTGAGTTTTTTGCAATTTCTCTGAGCATTGCACGATCTGACCTTTGGGTGAAATTGCTTGGACATCCACTCCTGGTAAGATTGACAATTGTCTTGCATGTTTTCTGCTTTTGGATAAACTTTCCAGTTTGATGGACAGCAAAAATTGATACTCATTGCTGATATATTTCCTCCTTGGCACTGTGTTAACACACACCTGAATGCTCCAGACCAGCAAACTGCTAAAACTACAACTTTTATAGAGGTGGTCAATGAATCAAGAGCATTTGATTAGCAGCACCTGTGTTCTATAGCGTCTTAATTCCTATGGAAGCAGTAAAGGTGTTCTTAGTTTTTCACACATTGCTTCCCCATTTTTGCTTTATTTTTGTTAAAAAAAATCATGACACAGTGTAATATGCCATGTGTTGTTGTGCATCTGAGGTTGTAGTTACCTAATTTTAGGACCTGCTAAGGTACAGATGATTATGTCCTGCTATGTAAAACCATCTATTAATTCTATGTTGTGGGATCTGTTTGGCAACCCAGTCAGTCCCCCTGCAGCCAATGTTGTCATGCGGTCGCTCTGAGTCAGGTGATCGCAGGCTCATCGGGATCACATGATGCTGGTGTGTGGAATTTGCTGGAGAGAGAAAGGCAGTCACACAGAGACACAGGCAGACAGTCGTACACACAGTCACAGGCAAACAATCAAACACACTGTAACAGGCAGACAGTCACAGCCAGACAGTCACACACACAGTCGCACACACAGTCACATGCAGACAATCATGCAGACAGTCACAGACGCAGTCACGGGCAGATAGTCACAGGCAGATACACACACACAGTCACACATACAGTCACAGAAAGACAGTCACACACACAGTTACAGGCAGACAGTCACAGTCACACACACAGTTACAGGCAGACAGTCACACACACAGTCACAGAAAGATAGTCACAGACAGTCATAGTTACACACAGTAGCAAGTAGACAGTTACACATACAGTCACAGGAAGACAGTCACACATACAGACACACACAGGCAGACAGTCACACATGCAGTTACAGGCAGTCCCACGCACACACACAGCACACACTCTCTCTCATTTACTGGAGGAGGAGTGGAATCACTGAAGTCTCTGGTCTGTAGGTGTTGGGGAAGCAGGGACTCCTTCCTGCTTCTTCTCTGTGTGCAGCAGTAGCTGCAGCGGATGGAGGCTGCCTTTAGCGCAGCATCCACTGCCGATTTGGTTCCATCCCCATGACTGTTTTGGCTCTGCCCCCAACTCTCAGATAAGTTCTCCTGCTCCCGGCCCCTGCATGTGAGCTGTGTCGGGTGCCCTGCGCCCCTGCTGCTATGGTGCCTTGTGCAGCCACATAGCTCACCCCTCCCCAAGCCTTGCCAGCCCTGGTGGCATATTGTGGCACCCGTGGCAGACCACCCAACCCAACCACCCCACTCCCCTTAGTACGCCACTGGGTTTTATACACCAGGTACTCTTCTGGGGTTCAATGCCCTTATATGAGATAAAGATATTTCTTAAAATTGAATAGCATTTTCCAATATGAGTCAATGAGAAAGCAACTATCCTGTAACACAATCCAACCGTAGTTATCCTAAAAGAAATTCTAGTCTGTTCAGTGTTAGTATGGCACAGACACAACTGTCATCACTAGAGCACCAATAACAAGATTATTTATTATAATAGATGCTGCACGTCTGTACATACCAGTTATGGATAGGAGATACACAATTAGATACCCTTGTTAAGGACAGGGTATCCCTTAAATCCAATGTCCCCTTTTAGGCTCCTCAAACTATCCATGATGGATTGAGGATACACCTGCAATCAAGTTACTAGGCCCTGTAAGTTATTATTCTCAAACAATAGGAGTACAAGGATTACCTGAGAAATATCAAAGCTAATTATCTCAATTTCTTGGTATTTTATTATTATCATAATCATCATCGTTCAGTGTAATACATTATCTCCATAATACAAGTTCAAATGTGTGGACAACTCTAGTCTGGAATGCCCGTCTTATAACACACAGGATTTCGGTTGTTATGCGAGCTGGTTAATTTAATTGCCAAAGCCATAGGCTAAAAAGTGAAAACCAGGCAAAGAAAGCATAATTTTCTTATCCTATTTTATTTCCATGGATTACATGCTGTAAGGATAAGTACGGAACACTGATTGCTGATTTGTTTATGTTTTATCCTTTCTTAAGTCTGCTTCTTTTTATCCTCAAAGCTCCAAATCCTGTGCAGTGATATGATTTTTGTTTTAAGAAAAGTAGTTTTCATAATTTTAGAATTATGAAACCAGAAGCGAAACAGCAGCAAACACAAATCCTGTCATTTAAAATAAAAACAAGCTTTTCTGAAAATGCTCTGGACAAGTCACGATCAAGTATGTTGACTTCATGCACTGTTTAGATCATATTTCAAGTCAATAACTGAGTGTTCTAAAGCACCAAGATAGCAGAGGGATACAAATAACCAGAAAACTAGTGTTCGGTGTGATCAGAAAGTGAGATTCGGGTCCTAACTCAAGGCTAAAGGCAAAGACCCTCCACCTTATAACGGCTGAATGGAAAGACTTTTGAAGACTTTTTAATAGCTGTTTAGCATATTAATTAATTGAAAAAAGGGTGATGCAAAGAGTATAATAAGGAATTATTAAAACCACCTAACCTTTTTTTGATAAATCAGTTGGGATAGAATGTAGCTATCTTATCAGTTAGTAACCTCTGTGGTTTTGGCCGACAAGAACAATGCATGTGTTTACCCTTTTTTTAAAGTGTCTATGGATACATGAAAACATTGCACCTCAATGAATAAGACATTATGACCGGGAAGATATACAAGGTTCTACTAATGAACCAGAGACTTTGGAAAGTTTTTGCCAGCATAGTAACATTTGTATGCCAAGCTCATCACCACGACTTTGGAAACGTCTATGGAATTCTGAGCTGACCTCATCTTCTCAATGGAACTCAAAGCTTCCGTTCCATATTTCTAAAGCTGAAAGTGGGGAAGGGAATCTTCAATCCCATGACATATGTAAACTCTACCTTTAATAAGAAGACCCCAAGATCGAAGATGAAATGCAGTAGATTGGATTCTATGCAAGCAGGAACTCATAAGAAATCAGACCTTCAGATATTTGTATTTAAATTGTTTAGCACGTGTTTTAATGACAGATTATTTTGCCAATGTCCAAGAAATTAGTATTTCTAAGCCTGTTAAGGTAGCCTTGTTACATTTCGTAAAATATACTGCTATATACAGTACTTGTATTTGTATTCAAGGCAAGTTCTTAGAAATATGATTCATCTTGACATCGATATCAATATCCATTATAAGGCAGTCTCTTACACTGATAACTAATTTGCTGTCATGTAAAAATCATTATAGGATAACAAATTGGAAATAAGAACAACCTTTTAGATTATCTGTGCGTATAATATAGTGGACTTGCTTTGGGTAAAAGGAAAGTACTGGAGGTAAATATATACTGCTCTGTATCTGGTAACCAATTTAAAATAAATGTGCATTTGCTAGGGATTCAGAGAGAAGATGTGAAATGTGGCATAAAAGCTTAAAATATCCAGTATCTGCTCCAAATATTTTTTTGTGAGTAGTCGACTGCCAAAACAGTCAAGGAAATATTATTGATAATGAGCACATCCAGTAGAATAAGGAAAAACTACGATTACGGTGTATGGTTAAGCAAACATTTGCAATCTGTTTGTAACAAATTAAAAATCCATTGCAATTTTGGGTAATCAACTATTCATTCTTATTCCACAACTTTGAATCACCATGCGGCCGAATCACAAAATAGCAGAGACAGGCAATGGGTGAGCTGTATGTTCAATGACTTGGAGTTTCATTCATGGTGCCTAAAAATATGATTGATGGTTAGGGGACAGGCGGTAAAAGTTTATTTTATTCACAAAAAAAAGTGACCAATAAAGGTGAAATAGGACGAACAGTGAAAAAAATCTATATTGATATGTTTAATGAATAATACATTATTTATTGCTTCTTTTTTCCATGTCTTTCATTTCATCTCTTCTCAATTAACCTGTGAACTATTGGCTTAAAAAAGTACCCTATTAGTTTACTGTAAAATATATACAATAAATTTATAACATGTATATATTTTGTTGTACACTAATTGGTACATTTTTGAAACATTTTGGTTCGTCTGAATCATTTTTCCTGAAACTATCGCATGGATGTGTGTGATCCGAACACACTACGAGGACGAAACTCATTCTGCCCATATTAAAAAAAAAAAAAAAAAAATCCGGGCATATCAATTCGGACTAACTGAATTTTTCCGATGTTCAAAAGTCTTACATAAACTATGTGGGATCCACACTCAACATATAAATAGTATATAAGTCCCAGTGTCAACTGTCAGCAGACAAATAGTAACAGAAATAAACACAGTTGACTTTTAAGATAGGTGGTAAGTATTGCACCAAAATGATTTGAATGCCATAATGCAAGCTTTGAATCTCATTAATTTATATTTCAGTCCAAACTAGGATAAAGCAGCTGAACTTTCTCCTCCCTGGTCTTTGATGGTATGAATGCAACCTCTGGCAACTCTTCATCCTAAAGAATCCATTTTTCTCTCTAACATGGTGACAAGGGGGTGGAAAATTGTCTCTGAGCTTCCTGCTTCTTGATATTACTAGCCTACACTTGGACTGGAATGAATCTATAAAGCCATTATGGTTCTGCTGGGACAGAGCATGTGGCAGAAAGAAATCTACTGCACTTCAATCCCACTGATTGATCACATGCTAACAGTTGGGAAAATCTAAATGATGCATTATTTACTATACAGTTGCAAGAAAAAGTATGTGAACCCTTTGGAATGATATCGATTTCTGCACAAATTGGTCATAAAATGTGATCTGATCATCATCTAAGTCACAACAATAGACAATCACAGTCTGCTTAAACTAATAAAACACAAAGAATGAAATGTTGCCATGTTTTTATTGAACACACCATGTAAACATTCACAGTGCAGGTGGAAAAGGTATGTGAATCCTTGGATTTAATAACTGGTTGAACCTCCTTTGGCAGCAAAAACTTCAACCAAACGTTTCCTGTAGTTGCAGATCAGACGTGCACAACGGTCAGGAGTAATTCTTGACCATTCCTCTTTACAGAACTGTTTCAGTTCAGCAATATTCTTGGGATGTCTGGTGTGAATCGCTTTCTTGAGGTCATGCCACAGCATCTCAATCAGGTTGAGGTCAGGACTCTGACTGGGCCACTTCAGAAGGTGTATTTTCTTCTGTTTAAGCCATTCTGTTGATTTACTTCTATGCTTTGGGTCATTGTCCTGTTGCAACATCCATCTTCTGTTGAGCTTCAGCTGGTAGACAGATGGCCTTAAGTTCTCCTGCAAAATGTCTTGATAAAATTGGGAATTAATTTTTCCTTCTATGATAGCAATCCGTCCAGGCCCTGATGCAGCAAAGCAGCCCCAAACCATGATGCCCCCTCCACCATACTTTACAGTTGGGATGAGGTTTTGATGTTGGTGTGCTGTGCCTTTTTTTTGCCACACATAGTGTTGTGTGTTTCTTCCAAACAACTCAACTTTGGTTTCATTGTATTTTGTCAGCACTGCTGTGGAACATCCAGGTGCTCTTGTGCAAACTGTAGCAATGTTTTGTTTGGACAGCAGTGGCTTCCTCTGTGGTATCCTCCCATGAAATCCATTCTTGTTTAGTGTTTTACGTATTGTAGATTCGCTAACAGGGATGTTAGCATTTGCCAGTGACTTTTGTAAGTCTTTAGCTGACACTCTAGGATTCTTCTTCACCTCATTGAGCAGTCTGCGCTGTGCTCTTGCAGTCATCTTTACAGGACGGCCACTCCTAGGGAGAGTAGCAGCAGTGCTGAACTTTCTCCATTTATAGACAATTTGTCTTACCGTGGACTGATGAACAGCAAGGAGATACTTTTATAACCCTTTCCAGCTTTATGCAAGTCAACAATTCTTAATCGTAGGTCTTCTGAGAGCTCTTTTGTGCGAGGCATCATTCACATCAGGCAATGCTTCTTGTGAAAAGCAAACCGAGAACTGGTGTGTGTTTTTTATAGGGCAGGGCAGCTGTAACCAACACCTCCAATCTCATCTCATTGATTGGACTCCAGTTGGCTGACATCTCACTCCAATTAGCTCTTGGAGATGTCATTAGTCTAGGGGTTCACATACTTTTTCCACCTGCACTGTGAATGTTTACATGGTGTGTTCAATAAAAACATGGCAACATTTCATTCTTTGTGTGTTATTAGTTTAAGCAGACTGTGATTGTCTATTGTTGTGACTTAGATGATGATCAGATCACATTTTATGACCAATTTGTGCAGAAATCCATATCATTCCAAAGGGTTCAAATACTTTTTCTTGCAACTGTAGAAGTTCTTTCAGATTGACACATTAACAAAGGAAACATTTTGAGCAGCACACTTTTTACATTTCCCTCACTATTTATCAAATATTAAGTTGTTCTCTAATGTGTGTAGTCATGTTAATAGAAACACTATACTCTGCGGGATGCCTG
This sequence comes from Pelobates cultripes, assembly GCA_933207985.1. NCBI lineage: Eukaryota > Metazoa > Chordata > Amphibia > Anura > Pelobatidae > Pelobates > Pelobates cultripes. The sequence continues at coordinate 27,524,659 of OW240915.1, forward strand.
ATTATCTGCACTAGACATTCATTCATTGTTCATGGTCAAATTCCATATGCTAAAACCTCACCCAATCATGAAAATCCAAGTTGTAAAAGATAAAAAAATGTTTTGTCAAATATTTGTTTTATATTCGGAATATCTGTCATCATAACAAGATGTGTTGTAAACCTGCAATAGAGTTTCATCATCTGCAGCGCACACACAATGCCTACACTGGGTGGGCAGTTAATTCCTCTTCTGTGTTGACCAGGAGGCTGGTGCAGTGTTAGAAGCACAGAATGCAGTCGATTATCTAACATGGTTAGGACATCAAAGGGCAATCATCTTGCTTGGTGGGTAGAGCCCAGAATCAGAACAGTCATAAGGTGATCATGACCGCTAGTGGACCCCCTCTCAAGCTGGCAGATAGATCAAAAGATCTCCCTGTTGGCTTGTGGTTCCTGCACTCTGTGAAGGAGTCAGGGTGCAAGAATCGTGTTTCACAGCCATCGCTCTTGCTTCCTCACAGAGCACCAAACTGAAGGCCTGTGGTTATACCAGTAACACACTGGACCACCAGGGAATCCCATTCTCACACACTCAGCTCCGTACACAGTCACCCACTCACTAACTCACCCTGCCACAATCCCTCACCTTTCACCTTATTACAATCACCACACCTCACCCTGTCACATTCACCCCCTCACTCTATCACACTCACACCCCCCAATCTTATTACACACCAGCCTGCCACACACACACCGCTCAACCCTGTCACCCTCACACCAAAGGCTCTTAGTGTACTCAGGGTACATTATGGAAAGGAATCCTGCAACTAACACTTGAAATAAAGTTATTTCGGGTAACATTACAGAACTTGAAATACTTACTACTATCATTACTAATAATAATGCTATTATTACTATAATTAATAATATGTCAATTATTAACTCATTACATTCAGCACCATAAACTAGTCAAGTAACACAGAAGCCCAACAGCCATCATATTGTATAACCGGCATCATATTGTAAAACAGGCATCATATTGTATAACCGGCATCATATTGTATAACCGGCATCATATTGTATAACCGGCATCATATTGTATAACCGCCATCATATTGTATAACCGCCATCATATTGTAAAACAGGCATCATATTGTATAACAGCCATCATATTGTATAACAGCCATCATATTGTATAACCGGCATCATATTGTATAACCGGCATCATATTGTATAACCGGCATCATATTGTATAACCGGCATCATATTGTATAACAGGCATCATATTGTATAACCGGCATCATATTGTATAACCGGCATCATATTGTATAACCGGCATCATATTGTATAACAGGCATCATATTGTATAACCGGCATCATATTGTATAACCGCCATCATATTGTATAACAGCCATCATATTGTATAACAGCCATCATATTGTATAACAGCCATCATATTGTATAACCGGCATCATATTGTATAACCGCCATCATATTGTATAACCGCCATCATATTGTATAACAGCCATCATATTGTATAACAGCCATCATATTGTATAACCGGCATCATATTGTATAACCGCCATCATATTGTATAACAGCCATCATATTGTATAACCGGCATCATATTGTATATGTATTACTCTTGATTCCCCCTGTAGCCAACATTATGTATTTAATTATTTACACTAATAAAATAAAATGTATTTATTCCAATTTTGAAGCACGTGGGGAATTGCAATTTTAATATGTGCCGATTATCAAGTACAGAGCTATTATATAATGATTGTAGCTAAGCTAAATACAAAAAGTGGTTTAAGTTTTTGTTATCAAGGTGAGATTTATAGCTATGTTTATCCCATTGCTTTCAACGTCTAGACTTGTAGCAACTCATAAATACTTTCACAAACCAGATGATGAGAGGAAAGTACATTCTACTTATTTGTTGCATTTACAGCTGAGTGCTTTTAATGCACATTGTTAGCCAGATCTACGAAGAATGCAGGGATGGCTAACTTCGACACCCCATATGTTAAAAAACTATGTTTCAACCAACCTTTACTTTTCTAAAAGTGAGTTCTAGTAAAGGGACACTGTTGGTACCAAAACTACTTCATCTCATTGCAGTGGTCATAGTATCTGGATTCCCTGGTGCTGTTCTTCCATTCTGCATTAAACTATTTTTATGTTTTACTGTTAGATAAGAATGCCGGGCAGCTCATCCTCTCAGTGTTGTTTGGGCTAATGAAAAAGTACTAGCAATGGGTGGCTGTGATTGGCTGAGAGTGTCAGCTGACCGAATTTATCCTATCACACTACCATTGAATGTAGAAATTGGTGTGAAAATGTGTAATCTTGACCGTGGCCCCACCTCCAGTGGGGGCTGGATTATGGAAAGCCAGGGACTCTAATTCAGTGTTAAATTTTTGAAAATAGTTTAACACTGAATGGACGGACAGTGTCATGGGAATGAGGCACTATAACCATTTCAAAGACCAATAACCAATTACCCTTTAAGTCCTGTGATATTCCACATTCGTATTGCTGGGCAGACATAACACATGATTAATCAATGACAATACAGGGTAAAAATAAAAGGAGAAGAAGACTAAGCTGGTGAAGAGGAGTAGTTAAGTTACATCTGCTCCAGATGGAGGCATAAACAAAGACGGGGTTATTTACTAGTAAGAATTGTGGGGAATTCAGCTATTTTGGCCTTAAAATTAAAATTATCTTTAAATTTACTTTGAATCCCCCTCCAGATGAACCCTCCTTGTCAACTCTTACCTCTAAGACAGTACAAACCACCACTCAGTTCCCGAGGGTCCATGGCTACAGGTAATGGCCTGGTGATCTTCTTGAACCCCTTAAGGACGGTGGGCATTCTATGCTGTCCTTTTTTATGCAGTGCCTATAGGTGGACTGCGTGACCTCTCAGACAAACCCCCTCATGACTGTAAAAATGTTTTTTTTTTAAAGTTTATTAAAGTTCTAGAACAGTTTTTAAATTAAATAAAAAGTACTTGGATCATATATATGATCTAAGTACTTTTATATACACATATACATACATCATTATTAAAAGTGTATTTTAATATTCATATATATATATAATTTTATATATATTGATATTAAAATACACATAAAATAACATTAATGAAGGTAGATAACCCAAGGTATTGCAAATGGGGTATGTCCAGTCTTTTTTATTAGCTACTTAGTCACAAGCACTGGCCAAAATCAGTGTTCAAATTAGTTTTTTGCATTTTTCACACACAAACAAACATGAACGCTAAATTTAGCCAGTGTTTGTGACTAAGTGACTACTAAAAAAGATTGGGCATACCCCATTTGTAAAATCTTGGGTTGTCTATTTTGCAAATAGTATGCTATCATGGGGGTAATTCTCATTCCTGGGCTAAAAATGCAACATGACCAGTCTGGCAAATTCCAATGTGTATAAACTGAAAAATGTAAAGTTCTCTATTTGACCCTGTAACTTTCCAAAACACCATAAAACCTGTACATAGGGGTTGCAGTTTTACTTGTGAGACATCACTGAATACAAATATGTGTACTTTATTGCAGTAACAGCTAACAGTATATTAAAATGCCAAGCAAAACTAAAATGTTTTAAGATTTCTTGATTTCTCAAATTTTGTAAAATATTTTTTCATATTAATTTATGTTTAATATATAAATATTTTACGTGAAATGAAAGCCGTGTTTCTCCTGAATAAAATTATATATTAAGTGTGGGTGCATGTAGAGTTGAATTATGGTTGAACAGACATGTAGCGCAAATTCCAGGTTTGGTTACGTTTTGTTTTGATCTAAACTTGTACAACTGCCTCAGTCCTTAAGGGGTTTAATTAAATGATTTGTTTTGACTTTACATTAGTGGTATTTTGACCAATATCTAATATATCACTGTAAATGTCAAATATTCATTAACTAAAACTCCCATAACGTTTCACCGCAACTGTTCAAGTAATCTGTGAGTAATGATTTGTGATCTTTCACTAACAAAGCAAATAAAAACATAGATACTATGTAGAAACAAAAACATCTGATGTTAGTGTATGCTCAAGGTCCACTGGTGGAGCCCACTAGAGGCCCTCCAGCCTGCACTTGTTCCATATGCTATTTTTTATTTATGGTCTATTGCATGGTTTTCCAAATTCTGGCCCTCCAGATGTTGCTGAACTACAACTCCCATGATTCTTTGGATATCTATTTAATTGAAAGAATCATGGGAATTGTGGTTCAGCAACAGCTGGAGGGCCAGGGTTTGGAGACCCCTGGTCTATTGGGTTGCATCATTATGCACAGCAATTAAACAGAAGTGTCAGTGCTGGGAACATTATTCTGTTGTGATAATCTCATGGCCACATTGGTGTATTCCATTGACACTGATCTGAGGGATAGATAACTGTTTACGAGGGTTTACATATTCCTTTCGGATATAGAATCACGCCGCTTATTTTCATCTTCTTCAGTTCCTGGTTTAACGACCCCTACACAGTAAAAATTGTAATGTAATTATTTAAGCTAATGTCATGACAGTTCCAATACATACATGTGGATAGCACCTCCTTGTTCTCTTTCCAATTCTACAACTGTAACCGCTTGCACCAGATCATGCTGGGGTATCGGGTGATTTGGTAATGGAAGCACGGTGGCTTAACATCTGATTTGAGGGGGTTTTAGGTGACATAAGTGATGCGAATAAGAATTCAAACAAACAATACATGCAAATTACATTCAGGATGAGCACATGGATCCCCAGCTGGAAAAGCATTGTGGGAGTTGTGTGACCGATGGAGTCTTACCTTTTGGCCATGCTTGTGCTAGAGGGAGTCCCCCAAAAAATCTTACACCAGAGCCCTCTCCAAATTAGAGTGCCAATCACTAGCTCTTCATAAACATGCATCAACTCGTTGGATCTTTATTGGGGGGCAATAAAGCATCTCCATGCAGAGTGTGTATGCCTTGAAAATCTCAATTAGCAATAACCAAACATGTTCCATTCCTGCGTTGCTACTAGAAATACTATTAATAGCTATTACCATCATTCATTTATGTCACAGAAACAATATACCCAATGCTTAAAAACACTTTTTAAAAGTTTTATAGTTCTGTTATACACTCATACAGAGCATCATTTCGGGATTCTAAAGGATATTATGATATCAAAGCGCGGGATAACTTGGACTCTTCCACCTAGATAGGGATACTTGGGTGGTATGTTTGACAGGCAGAGAAAAAACTTTACAAAATGTATCACCGTTTACGATAATTTAACAACAGCAGGAGAGAGATACCTTTCTGACTTGTAAACAAAGTCTACATAATGCACCACATCTCTGTGAACAATAGTGTATAAATCACCCAACATAAAGATGCTAATTAAATATTTAAAAAAAATTCAGAGCTTATATCATAGATGTCAATAATTACAAACAGCATATAATATAAAAGGGGAGTAAAATATGTTACAGGTCTCAAAGCAAATGTTCTTACTCGAAAGCCAGCTGTTTCCTTCAGTTCAAATTGAAAATGATATATTTAAATCCAATATCAATGACATAGAGCTATATCTTGGGTAATTAAATATTCCAGTTCAAGAATAATCTAAATGTATGCATTACATATTGCTTTCTAAACAATATATATATATTTATAAACATATACACTTTTATGGGGTATGTAGTTTGGTAGGGGCGAGAGAGAGCACAGATTGAAAACTCCCAAAGAATTCTTTAATTCTAAACACTGTTTAAAGCCGATGAAAAACATTTAGTTCAAAACAATCAGATTTATTTTCTAAGTGGCTTATACACTTTCTGAAGTGTAACTCTTACATGCGACCACAATTTAACCACAGTTGACAGTCAATCTATCCTGCATGACTTTTGCTGGAAATAGCTTAAAACAATGTTTTGTCTAAGTGTAACATTGATAAAAGTGCAACAAATAGCAGGATATTAGCCCCAAACATGAAAAAGACATACACTGGTCAACCACAGCATTAAAACCACCTGCCTAATATCGTGTAGGTACCCCTCGTGCTTCCAAAACAGTTCTGACGTGTTGAGGCATGGACTTCACAAGACCTCTGAACGTGTCCTATGGTATCTGGCTCCCAGACATTGGCAGCAGATCCTTTAAGTTCTGCAAGTTGCGAGTTGGGGCCACCATGGATCCGATTTTTTTATTTTTTTTTTATTTATTTTTTTAGCACATCCCACAGATACTCAATCGGATTGAGAACTCAGGAGTTTGGATGCCAAGGTTTCACCTTAAACTTTTTGTCATGTTCATCATTCCACTCATGAACGATTTTTGCAGTGTGACAGGGTGCATTACTAAAAGAGGTCACTGCCATCAGTGAACACCACTGTCATGAAGGGGTGTATGTGATTTGCAACAATCTCTAGGTAGGCTGTATGTGTCAAATTCACAACCACATGAATGCCAGATCAAAAAGTTTCCCAACAGAACATTGCCCAGAGCATAACACTGCCTCGGCCGGCCTGCCATCTTCCTGTAGTGCATCCTGCTGTCATCTCTTCTGTTGCTCAGGTTCCCATTAAAGGCACTCTCAGTGGTGGACAGGGGTCATCATGGGCACTCTGACCAGTCTGTGGCCACGCAGCCCCATATGCAGCAAACTGTGATGCATGGTGTGTTCTGACACCTTTCTATAGTGGATCTAGTCATCATTATTTGGCTCTTGTCAAAGTTACTCAGATCTTTCTGCTTGCCCATTTTTCATGTTTCCAACACATGAAATTCAAGAACTGCTTAATATGTCCCACCCCTTGACAGGTGCCATTGTAATAATATAATGTTATTTACTTCACCTGTCAGTAGTTTTAATGTTGTGGCTGATTTAGTGTACAGAGCAGAAAAGCCTGTCAAATCCTAATGACCACAAGCACCATGACTATCTGTGTTTAGATCCCTATCTAACCCTCTGCAAGCTGCTTGCTCCAATTACAATGTCATTGAAAGAAAACATGGTCCAGTCCAATATATGCTCAATTTCTTGATAATTTATTCTCCACACATCGAATACACAAAATATCTCTAGACTTGAAGATCTCTGTGAGGATGCAATAGCCCTGATTTGATTGTAGGTCTTTAATAAAAGAACAATTTCCCTATGAACAATGCCACCTGTCCAGTATGTCACAAGTCTCCCACATTTTAACGCCCATCGTCCACTATGCATTTTGGGTGTTTCATGGTTAGAAGAGCAACCAAAAGTTGTATTATATATATGCACTTTACATTCCTTCTTATACCACAAAATAGATTGATACATTTTGCAGAACTTTATAACGTTCACCAAGTGCATTTCTAGTTAGGATGGCTAAGTAGGGCTGTAAGCATGGGTTAGAGGAGTCTTACAGGGTTATTCTAAAAGTGACAATTGACTGGAGAATAGCCAAAAAAAATCCCCAAGTCAGCTGTGTTTCCTGTTCATATATTTTAACCTTAGATTAGACAATCAGCCTTTAATGAATATCCCTGTAGGATTCATGCTGAAAAACAGGCAATATTGGGTGTTCTAGAGCTAATGCTGGATATTGAATAACGATTCGAGGTAATGATTCTGAAAAAAAAAATCACTTACTAAATCAAGACAAATGCCAATGTCTTACAACAATATATAATGGTAACCCCACGAACTGGCAGAGATTCATGCAAAGGATAGCTCAATAAGTACTAGGGCCTTGATATAATGAGATTTTCGTATGATCGAATACTGTTGGAAAAACTTTTTGAATTACTTATCTACAGAAGTCACTATCAAAGTTTGGAGAGTTTTTCTAACAGTATTAAATCATTTGGAAAGATTATTAAATTGAGGCCGAAGGTTGAAATGTCATGCGCGAGAATATTTTTTAAGTCCAAAGACTATCAACAATGTATAGAATAAGTCTTTATATCCAGGCAATGCTTGATTTCACTGTAACTCCTGTATTTTGGTAAAATATTCAAAGATAATTTGCCAAAGCTGGTCAGGGAATTATAGAAAACACAGTCGAACTACCACTGGAAAGACAAGGTTGGAAACCTCAGTTACAAAATAAGCCTTTAATTCGATACAATTTCTAAAGAAAAAAAGATAAAAGAAAAATAATGATAATACATGGATTTAAGTGGCTTAAACAAAAGCACTAGGAAGAAAAAATGATTATACAATGATAAACTGAGTTCACAAAGTGTAACTTGACACATACTTTTTCTGCTTGTACTTGCAAGAACAAACTTACTGACCCAGTTACTTAAAGCGTAGAGACGGATATCTGACAGCCAGTATATTCAGGCAAACACATGCCACATATTTATGATGTGCTGAAGAGGCAGTTAACTGTCAGAGTACTGCCCCATTAAAAATAAATTGCAATCTAATCTCTTCATGTGGTTCTGTAACTCATGTAGTGATAGGCAGACGATACATAAATACGTGCTAGCAGAAATTTCATTCAATTTGTTTCTCGCTTCTACCCTTATGGTGTCTCCAAACTGCCATATAATGTGACTGATTTTATTTTTCATAAGATGTTCACTCAACCACATGATAAAGGGAAGTGAGAAATTCCATTTTTAAATCATATTCCCTTGATATGAACATCTTCATGTCATCTTCTGCGTGCCCAGACCTGTGACTACATGAATAACTCCACCATATTCAAGATGACCAAATTACTGTAATAGACTCCATCGTATTCTAGATGCACTTGGTGGTTAAATCATATTCTAGATACCCCTGTGCTAATATATATATATACTTTAAATATCTTTTATGGTCATATATGTGATGGCATCTTCTAGATAGTGATGTCCCGAATGGTTCGCCACGGACGGCGAACATATGACCCTGTACCTCACAGTCAGCAGACACATTCCAGCCAATCAGCAGCAGACCCTCCCTCCCAGACCCTCCCACCTCCTGGACAGCATCCATTTTGAAGCTGCATTCTTAGTGAGCTGTCCAGGAGTTGGTAGGGTCTGGGAGGGAGGGTCTGCTGCTGATTGGCTGGAATGTGTCTGCTGACTGTGAGGTACAGGGTCATATGTTCGCCGTCCGCGGCGAACCGTTTGGCGAACCGTTCGGGACATCCCTACTTCTAGATCCTGTTCTGGATACCTCCATGGCAATCGGTAACATTTCTCAATTAATAGTAATAACATGTGAGGTGACTTAATTCCTTAAATCAGAGCGTACATTATTGGAGTAACTTGGGTAAATGTTTCACTAAAACATCTGAATAGCCATCAGTGACAATGTCTGCCTGCCTTTATTGGTATCCTATCAATGGTCATAAAACATATTATATAGGTAGATAAACATAACTCATATTTCAGGGTTTCTATTATAATGGATGTGTGAAAAGGTAGCAGTTTGTGATCCTCTGTGAATGACATTAATTTGCTCATTAGTGGAACTGTTCGTACAACATGGCACATTAACTATGCAGCGATACATGTTATGAATTATGAGATTACATTATTTTTGTAGAGCTTAGCTCTGTGAATAAAGTAAGGATCCAATCCCTGCTGGAAGGAATCTTATTTAAACCACAAACACATTTACAGGAAATATATAAAAAGATATCCTGTGAGCTTCATGCAGAGTCTAGTGTTTCGTAAAGGAAACTGATCCAATCTATCTGACCCTAATAACACATGGAATGCTGATGTTAGTTGTACACAGTGAGATGTTGTGGTGATACTAAACTTTATCAGGGGGAGCAGACATACACACACATTGTCTTTCTTCTAGTGATTTGATTTAATGGTGATATTGGGTGACTTCTTTAAATTTAATTAACAAGTTCCCAGATATGTACCATTCGGTAGAGGGAAGTATATTCATTTGGACTAAACATGACCTTAACGGAACACTCCAAGCACCATAACCACTGTGGCTCTCTGCAATGATTATAATGCCAGGAGGGCCCTGGTGTCTCCCCATTATAATTAGTCAAACTGCTTTTGCATGGTTTGACTTCTCACCTTTGTACCTGTACTCCTCCAGCTGGCTCTTCCTGCCTCCACTTCTAACACCAGAAGAACTTTCATTAGCTCTCCTGAGCTAAGCTAGGCAGTGCGAGCATTCAGCACACACCATTTATATCACACACATGAACACCTCCCCCTTCTGTCAGTCCCTACATTGGCTTCCAATTAGACATAGGGCTCAATTTAGGATTCTGGTGCTTGCTTACAGGTCCCTACATAATGCTGCTCCATCCTACCTATCTTCACCAAATACACAAATATATCTCGTCGAGTATACCTCTGTCCGTACTCCCACATCTGATGTTCACCTCCAAGACTTCTCCAGAGCTGCACCTTTTCTGTGGAACTCCCTTCCCTTCTCCGTTAAACTTTTGCCCAGTCTCCACTCCTTCAAAAAATCTTTGAAAACTCACTTCTTCGGGAAAGCATATCATTTAAATTGTTAGCTGGTTTTCACACACAAATATCTTCCCACATACTCAAGAACAGAACTGCCATCCCATCCGTGCAGCCTGACGCACACTCACACACATGCAGTCACACATCTCCCATCACGCACACTCACACACATGCAGTCACACATCTCCCATCACGCACACTCATACACAACTCCCATCACGCACACTCACACACACGCAGTCACACATCTCCCATCACGCACACTCACATACATGCAGTCACACATCTCCCATCATGCACATTCAGCTCAACTACATCACGCACAGACTCACACGCAACTCCCATCACTGACGAACAATTACAAGAGCAATATGAGATAGGAATAGATAGACACTTAAGAAAAGAGAGGAATACAAGAAAGGCCGGCAGCCGGAGAATCCATTCAGAGAAAAAGAGGTAACATAGAGACTGAATAGAGTTATGGGATCCACAAGTGGACTGTAAAGTGGATTTTGCCTAGGGTGATATAAATCCTTAAACAGCTCAGATTGACTTTCAATGGAAAGTCACTTGACACAAAGTACCGTCGAGCAACTGCACAGAGTAAATCAGAATGCTGAGACTGCAACATCTGTTTGTTTTGGAAGTGAGTTGGACAGGAGCTGAGTGTAAGTTGGGATGGGTAAAGCACAGTACGGTAGAAGTCAGGCAGGGATGTAGATGGCTTGATTCAATGCTGGCAGTACCAGGAATATATGGAGAGGTGTTGCAAGGTCAAAACTTAAATATCACCTTAAAGTGATGCCACACTCCCAGCAACAGCAAGATGCAGCTTTCTCAAGGGTGATAAATACACAAATAATATGCTTGTATCTCTCTTTAACCCTTACTTCTGTGTATCTCTCTAACCCAGATCCAATTTTCAACTTTAGTATCTCTTCTCAACCTCCCTCTCTCCTGTACAAAGTGTCATTATCAGAGTTTGAATTCTACCAAACCATACTAAAATCTTGCTCTAATCAGTGTATTAATATGTCTGCAGGTTATTGCCAAACCCAAATGCAGCTATATTACTTGGCAATACTAGTCTCCTGTGAGGATTCGCCTATGTCAGGGGTAGGCATATCTGTGTATGCATGGAGGGCTGCATGCATCCAATAGCTACATATGTAATATAGTAATGTTAATCATAGTGGTAATAGCAGTGGGTCTCATGCAGACAGTCGTAAAGCCATACAGGCACACTCACACAGGCAGTCATACTCCCTTTAGGCACATTCATACAGTCATACATTCATACAGACACAGCCATACGGACACATACACAGCCATAGCCAGACAGACACAGTCAGACAAGGCCAAACACCAGTACAGACACATACACACATCCAGACACACACAGCCAAAAAGCCATGTGGACATATACACACAGTCATACAGACACAAAAATACAGACAAATACTCACAGCCATACAGACACATACAGCCATAGCCATACAGATAGAGACAGCCAGGCAGACACCGCTATACAGACACAGCCATAAACACACATACGCACAGCCATACAGACAAATACAGCCATGCCATAAAGACATATACAACTACAGTCATGAAACAACCATAGACGCAGACAGCCATGCAGACACATACAGACAGTCATGCAAACACCACCATACATACACAGCCAAACACACATACACACACACACTCACACAATGCCAGGCATACAGATACAGCAATACAGACGCATGCAGATAGTCATACACACTCATACAGATATATACACACTTATTCAGACACAGAGGGTAGCTTAATGAAATGGTGTGCGATGCTTCGGCAGCACATCAATATTAAGAGGGCAGGCCCATCACTTACTTACTGGAGGGTTCTCATGTGGTCATCCGAGGAGCCATGCGGAGTAACTTGTCTTGTTCTACACATAGCTCCCTTGCGACCACTTCTTTACAAAAGAGAGAGACACTCTGAGCTTTTTGCAGAACTCTGTGCATGCGGCTCACACCTGTGGCTTGTTGGGGGAAAACTTTAGAGGAGGCATACGGTGGACCAAATGCCTTGTATTTCAAAGCGTAAGATGATGGCTGCTGTATTGCAAGGGTCATTCCTGGTGTGGCCTGTGGGCCATAGGTTGCTAACACCTGGCTTATGTAATAATCCACCTGGGAAATATGGCATAGATCATATACATGTAAAACATTTGTATTCCCAATGAATAGAGTAATAGCAAGCTTGCATATCTTTCTGCACATTGAAATTACATCCTCATTAACAGAGTGTTGTGACATATTTGTTCGAGTGTGAGGTAGCATTTTATAAAGTGTTAGGTTCTAATGTGTTACAGGAAGGTACTTGCTAAATCTGAGTTATGAAAAGCTAGTATCAATGCTTTTTATGTTCTATTTAACAGTGAAAGCTGAATGAATAGTTGATTGCAATTCACATAATATACCTGTATCTGTAGCAGCAGCACAGCATATTAAAAATCCTAGCTTCATAGAATGATAAACAGAGGAAATGGAAAAAACAAATATTTCAAAATAATGTATAAATATGTAGGTCTTCTCCCATTTACTGTGAGCTAATGGCAAAAGACATCAGGTGGTAAATTGTCAATTTACAAGATAGCTTTCTCTATTATAAGAATGACATCATATAAGGAGTTTAGAAAACCTGAGAACCTTGCAGAGCGTTCTGTGGTCTTTCAGTTTAGTTAACCCATTATTACTTCATTATCTCTCTGATATTTGATAAGTTAATAAGGATCATCAGTGGGAATTTCAAACTTAAAATATTGATTTCAAAAGTTAATATTTTTGGAGCCAAGTTAATTTGAGCAGGGTGCTAAAATATATAAAAATAATCATAATAATATTAGCAATAATGAACTATAGTCTATGTCTATGTTTAGTTAACACATCTAAAGTATACAAAGTCCTACAAATGACTAAATGCTAATTGAAAATTGAATTACTTTTTTTTTATAGCACATTTATCAGTCAAAGTATTTCCAACATTCTGAATCACATGATTTTCATGTGGATGTATTTTTCAAACCAGGGCCTTAAATATTGACTGTTTTCTAGCTATTATTATATATTTATTTATTTTAATTTTGGCTGGATTTAAAGCCAGTCAAAATTCCAGCAGTTAAATCCAATAAACTTGTCGCTGTTCAAGAAAAAAACTCCTTTGGAAGCGAATGTATCAACCTTTTTTTAATGACTAACCCTGTTAGCCATTGGAGTAGAGTTGAGAATTCTTAGGCCAAGTATCTACTAACAGACACGAAGCTTCACTGAGATATATCTGAACTCTTTCCCACCCAGTTCCATGTGAGCACTGCTGTAGAAGGTCCAATACAGGTAGAAGTGAAACTAGTGCTTCGTCGCTTGCCTCTGGTTCTTTGAGAGGACTCTAAAGGACCCATGCACTTTTTTCAACACCTCATTTATATTAACCATTATTCCTTTTATCAATGATATACTGGAAATGTATTAAAATAAACAATCGCACTTTTATATAATTTTTTCAAATTACCTTCCACATATATTATCTTCCTTTTCCATGTCCACGTTTTCAAAACTTAATAAAATGCATAACTGAAAGAAGGACCATATCTTTTGCTTCTAATGTGCAATAAAGAGAGAACACAAAACACTACTGAGCTCCTAAACATATTCAGTTTTTTGAAGACAGTCTGATTAATAGCTATCTTGACATTCTCTGATTTAACATTTTGTCTAAAATCGCACCCTCTTCTAAATTGACTCTTCTATAAAACGTTCATCGCTTACTGAGAGGTAAAGGTTCCATCGTGATAACGATGAGTAATTCACTTACCTGATAATCACAGAAGAGCTAATTTTTACCATTTTTGCCAGGAGATGAGATATATCACAACCAGTCAATTAATCAATTAATCAACATCAACCATGAGGTGTGGTCAAATAGTTCCGAAGTGTGAATAGGGCTTGAGCGGGGGTGGGGGTCCTTGATTCTATTAGCTAATGATTCTCAACAACATCAGAATTCACTTATATGCTGGCTGAGATCCAGAAAGATATGATGATACTCCCAGCTGCAGTTGCTGAATCGTTAAACATCCCTTGATGCATCTGATTAAAGCAATTGATCAATACTAAACTCTGAGAAACATTGGCGTGGGTATGTTACAGACGACATCCCATGAATAAATAAATGAGATAATAGCATTTGTTTTACTATAAAACTCATTCATAATTTAGCACGCATATAATCCATTACAAAAAAAAAAAATCAAGAAAAAAAACTCACATATAGTCAGATTACTGACAAAACACTGAGTTTGATTGGTGTCTGTGTTCTGGGAACTAGATGAAAATAACAATAAGAATACGAAAACCCATTATTTATGGATGTGAAATACCTGTTATGTGTTTACGTCATTCTTTTTTCAAAGTAATGAAACTTTAGGAGTAGGAATCTGTGTACTGTTGTTCGTGATCATATAAATTCATTGGGGATCTTAGCTCATAAGCTAAAAGGCACATTTATCATCTGTAACAACTAAGAAATGAAAAGTGAAGCTGGAATTGTATTAGCCTGATTATTAACTGGAGGAATATGCAGTCTTGACAGTTACCTTTTCTGACATTTTTTTAGAATTTACAGTCAATAGTGTTCAAGTTCCTTCTTGGTAATTGCTACAATAAGTTGTTTTAGTTTGTCCATCTTTATAACTGTCACCACTTCCAAATTTCACTGACGTCAGACTGTTAGAATAACCTCATGTTCTGGAATATCATAGTTAACGAAAAAAACTAATGTATGGTATATAGATAGATGATAGATCAATATAGAGAAGATAGATCAATAGATAGAGGTATAGATGGATAGATAAATCAATACATAGATAGGCACACAGACAGAAGGTTGGATAGATAGTGTCTGTGAGAATAACCTCATCTACTGGAATGTCATATTTAATGAAAAAATAAATGTATGATAGACGGACGGACAGAAGGATGGACGGACAGAAGGATGGACGGACAGACAGATAGATGGACAGACAGATAGATGTACAGACAGATAGACGGACAGACAGATAGATAGACAGATAGATATAGGATAGATAGATAGACAGATAGACAGATAGATTTTTTTTAATCTATATTAAATCTTTATTTGTACATTCCTAGGTGTTCTCTTTGAGTCCGACCTCTCCTTCAAGCCTCATGTTCAATCTATCACCAAATCCTGTAATTTCCATCTAAAAAACTTGCACGCATCCGCCCCTACTTAACGCCAGATGCGACTAAGGTGTTGGTTCATTCCACTGTCCTTTCTCGCCTTGACTACTGTAATCCGCTTCTCAGTGGTCTTACGTGCTCCCAACTAGCGCCGTTACAGTCCATAATGAATGCGGCGGCAAGGCTCATCTTCCTGTCCGCACGCACCTCCCATTCCTCACCCTTCTGTCAATCCCTACATTGGCTTCCTATAAAATATAAAGCTCAATTTAAAATTCTGGTTCTTGCTTTCAAATCTCTACATAATGCTGCTCCCACCTATCTATCCTCCCTTATACACAAGTATGTCCCGTCTAGGCCCTTACGATCTGCTGAAGACTTACGTCTATCTTCTGTCCATACTCCCACCTCTGATGCTCGCCTTCAAGATTTCTCGAGGGCTGCACCGTTCCTGTGGAACTTGCTTCCCTCCTCCGTTAGATGCTCACCCAGTCTCCACTCCTTCAAAAAATCGTTAAAAACCCACTTCTTCATAAAAGCGTATCCATTAAACTGTTAATAGCTCCTGACTGATTCCTCTTCTGCAACTGTCATTAGTCTAATACTATCCTTACCTTTTTGTGTCATTTTACCTCACTCCCTCTAGCATGTAAGCTCATTGAGCAGGGCCCTCGACCCCTCTGTTCCTGTGTGTCCAACTTTTCTGGTTACAACTACATGTCTGTTCGTCCACACATTGTAAAGTGCTGCAGAATTTGACGGCGCTCTATAAATATCATAATAATAATAATAATAATAATAATTCCATACCACATGGTGGGTGATCTATGTATATTATGCCCTGTAATGCATAGATTGACTGTGGGGTTTCCAATCTAAGGGCAGCATTATGATTTACTGTACATGCATGGGATTAGTGGGAGTTCGCAGCCCAGATAGCAGCTGGGATATAGCAGAGATGAGTTAAAAACATTTAACCTTAACTCTAAACCTAATACGAAGCTTACTATTTGTTGGAACTCATTACAACCCAACATACAGAACTTAAGTCAACAATACTAATGACAATAAAAAAGTAAATATAAATGGACTAGGGTGCCTCAGAATGGTCAAACGTAACGCAAGTCAGATAGAAGCCAAGGTCAGGGAGATAGAAAGCAACATGAATGGATAGACAAGCCAAATGTCAAGGACACTAGAAAGGATAATGGTCAAGGTACAAGTACGAAAAGCCAATGAATAGAAATAGGTAATCATGCTTTTTGATAATCACAAAGGGAAAACCATAGCAGGGCACAATAGAAAGGCAAGTAAATATTTAAATACCCCTAGAACGGCTGTAATAGGTTAGCTGCACCCGTGTGACTAAAGGTTGTGCACGCAACATCAGCATGATCATGCAATCAATGTTGCGTCATTAACAAAGGAGGAGAGACTGGAGTCATATAAGGGGTAAGATGCGCAGTGGCTACATCTGAGGGAGCTTCAGGAGGGCATGAGGCTGCAGAGAGAATGGTTGGGCGCATCCGCAGAATCATGATAACGATGCTCACAGGAACGAGCTGAGATGAAGCCTTGATATGATTACACTAATTCTAGCCCTAGTAAATATATATATATATATATATATATATATATATATATATATATATATTCTAGTTGCTGCTGTTTTGCATGTACTCTTAAAATAGAATATCCTGTGATTTTTCATGCTTTCCGTTATCATTTAAAGAAAAACGAACATTTCTTTGAAGTTCGTTTTTCAAAGAGAAAAAAAAACTATTTCCAAAAGAAAAAATGTTGACTGTGCAACATTAAAAAAGCATAAAATCACAAATACAGAATTTTTACAAATATGATTAGCAGATCTCCAAGTAGTTCCTAGGAAAAGCCCAGGTTTAAGAAGTGAGTGGCCCAAACCCACATCTTACATACATACTGACTGACCTGAAAGGCAATTTGACCGCCTCTGAATTTGTCCATCTAGAGATCAGGTTGGTCAATGATGGCCATAGTCTTTACCCGTATGTCTCACTTCTTCAATTCCAACTCTCTTCTTGACCCTCTTCAATCTGGCTTCCACCCTCTCCACCCTACTGAGACTGCTCTTATCAAAGTTACTAATGAACTAATCGCAGCTAAATCCAAAGGCCACTACTCCATACTAATTCTTCTTGACCTCTCTGCTGCCTTTGACACCATTGATCATGCTCTCCTTCTTCAAACTCTCCAATCACTCGTTCTCTGTGACTCTGTCCTCTCATGGTTTTCCTCTTATCTCTCCCAATGCTCATTCAGAGTCTCCTTTTCTAATGATACTGTCATTTTTACTCTATTTTCTCTTTATACTGCCTCTCTTGGCAAACGTATTCCCTTATTTGGATTCCATTACCACCTGTATGCTGATGACACCCAGATATATCTCTCCTCCACGGACCTCTCCCCTTCCGTCCTGCAACGTGTCACTGCTTGCCTTTCTTCCATCTATGACTGGATGCTCTCCTGCTTTCTGAAGCGCAATCTCTCTAAAACTGAGCTCCTTGTCTTTCCTCCTACTAATCCTGATCCTCCTCTTTCGGTCTCGAATCAAGTTAGTGGTATCCACATAAGTCCATCCTTGCAAGCGCTCTGTCTTGGCATCATACTTGATTCTGGCCTCACCTTTGAGCCTCCCATCCAGTATGTTGCCAAATCTTGTAGATTACATCTTAAAAACTTAGTCCGCATCCGACCCTTTCTTTCGCAAGATGCTACCAAGGAGCTTGTCCATGCTCTAGTAATTTCCTGCATGGATTATTGTAAACCTCTCCTAATTGGTCTTCCCAAAAGCTATATTGCCTCGCTACAGTCTGTAATGAATGCTGCCAGCAGACTGATTTTCCTCTCTAGTTGGTCCTCTCACACCTCACCCCTCTGTCAGTCCTTACATTGGCTTCCTGTATCCTATAGGAGTCAATTCAAAGTGCTAACCCATACTTACAAAGCATTGAACAATTCTAGCCCCTCTTATATCTCTTCACAGATCCATAGGCATGCCCCTTCTCGGCCTCTCCACTCTGCCTATGACCTTCTACTGTCCGCTGCTCGCACCTGTACGGCCAACTCACGCTTGCAGGACTTCTCCTCTACGTCTGTTAAAGTAATACTAATAAAAAGAAAACAAAACAAAGTGAAAAGATGGAGGAGAAAATAATGTAGATCCTTCAGCCATTACGAAGTCTTACTAGAAAAAAATGACCTTGCAGGAAGCCTATTTCCCTGCATTATGATTGGTTAGGTCGTGTGGACAACCATAACACAGCACCGAGCACACTTTGCACAAACTCCCTCTAGGTTAGCTCAGTGTATTTCTACTTTCTTATTTTCCTATACATTGATGTCAGCAGGGACACTTTGTAAATAAATCTCTACGCATATACTTTTACAAGACACAAAAAGTATAACTGTGTTTTAAAAAATACCTTTTCCCATGCTGGTTTTAGCACAGCGCACAGAAAAGACCTGTTTTAAGTATGTTTTGTTATTATATTTTTTTGCCCATAGGTTTTGAAAGGTAAGCCTTAAAAACAAAAATCATAGTATTTTCTACCAGTGATCGACCTCCCTGTGTTTATAGAAAACAAACCTATCTGAAATTATCACAAGGCTGGCAATTTGATAGATACAATGATAACCTCTCTCCCATACTAAATCCATCTCCCTTCTTTATAAAAAAAAAACAAGGTCACAGTTGTATCTACATATTCAGCAGCTGCAATCAGAATTCAGTCTTAGCGACTAACCACTGTGAGCCATTTCTAATTTGAAAGAGATGGGTAAGATGAAAATCAATGTTCTTATCAAGCCTGCAATTTTAAACTAGTTTAGATGAATCATCTCTGGACCCCTGTTGAAGTAATTTATATATAGATAGATGCAAAATAATGGAGAATTGCTGTGTTTTACATTAGCTACTTTGTTGGACTGACAGTGTTTTGGAATGGTAGGCTTTTTCGGGTTGCTATGGCTGTTTTACAGACAGACAAACAGTCTTGTTCATAAAATACGTGTACGGAAACCCACAGAAACATACATTTCTTATTTTTAATGTTCCTCTGTTACATGAACTCTTTACCGTCATTTACACATTTCGGTAAAATATTTAAAGATATTGTAATATATTAATGTATCTCATTTGTAAAAGACATTCTTTGTCCTTAGTCCCTGGTACTGCCTGCTCCTTATACCACATTGTAAATTTGCAATAGCCAAGAAACAATAAGTGAGAAAGAAAATGTGTGATATCAGGAGTGAAAAATTAACTGATTAAAAATGACAATTGTAAGATGTTAGCGGCAGTGTGGCATTGAATATATATGGGTAGTGAAAAGTTAAATATAACTAAGGTGATTTGTGATTGGCTAGTTTGGAATATAGTATATGAATATAGTATAACTATATGTTACAATGGAGAATTTTGATTAAAAATAAAGATAAAATATAAAGCTGAAAAGTTATTAGTTAAGTATTAGAGATATAATGCTTCAGATAAAAGTGGGATACTGAAGAGGAAAGTGAAAAAGCACATTTGCTAGAGGAAAATAAATAGGGATAATTCATTAGGAAGACAAAGATAATTTTGTGTATCATTGTAATTGTATTGTAAATCAAATGATGGGATAGTTTACAATCTCGTGTATATTTGCGATATTTGTATTCATGTTAACAGATACCCATGAGCCATTATCAATCACCACAACAACATTCTGATATTCTTTGAGAGTACTTTTACCATTATCAGATAGGGAAAAAAAGGGTTGTAGATTAAAATCCTTCCAATCCATTAACTAGTGAATTTAACACTTAAGACAATTTGAAAAGCATTTGTAAACACTTTTCTAATAATTAACCATAACCTCGGTATATTTCCTAGTGTTTGTGTATGCGCAGAACGAACGACACAAACACCTCACCTTACTTGAAGAGTGGTACAAGCAAGAAAACTGGTGTATTCAGTTAAACCAATTAAAGGACAAAACGGCACTGAAATTGTAACTAAACTAAAATGTAAAATTGATCACATATAAAAGCATATAAAAAGGCGATATCTTTACATGAAACCTGATTTGAAGCCAGTGTTAAAGAAATTGTCTGTGATGGTACAGGTGAGGATGTGGGAGCTTTATCGGTTGAAATATGCAGAGGAAGAATCAGAGGATATCCATTAATCGCAGGTTTATGTTACAAGATGACACATAACTAAGTAAGAAAATACAGTCTGAACATGATATAACTTCTCTACAGAGGGATTTGGATAAACTGGCAGATGAGATTCAATAGAGATAGTTGTAAAGTCATGCATTTTGGAATAAGGAACCAGCAAGCCACTTATACATTAAATGGGATTGAGTTCGGGAAAACATTAAATGAAAAGGAGTTGCGAAAAATGATAGAATCCAAATTAGGCAACAGTATGCAATGCCGGTCTGCAGTTGCAAAAGCTAGTAAGGTGCTTTCGTGTAAAAAAAGGGGTTTCGATTCATGTGAACCAAATATAATTAAGCCTTTTTTATAAATCAATGGTAAGACCCCACCTTAAATATGTGATTATAATTTAGGGTACCAGTTTTACAGAAGTGAAAAGATGGAGGAGAGCTACAAAACTAGTAAGGGGATGGAAAAAAAGAAAGGTGTCCCGGTTTAGTAGTCATTGGCTTACAGTGTCCGCAGCGAGGTACAAATAGGGGTACAGCATAAACGTAGTCAGGCAGGCAATAGGCCAGGTCAGACAGCACAGGTTTTCTGTTTGAGTCCCAAATGCAGTAATTGAGAGAGTGTCGGCAGCAAGGTACGGATAAGGATACGGCAGTAGAAGTCAGACAGGCAATAGGTCAGGCAGCCAGGGATGTATTAACCACAAGGCAAACAAAGCATTTGCCTAGGGCGGCACTTTCAGGGGGGGCGCCTAACAAATTTCCACCTCAATCTCCCAGACAAGTGCCTTATTTGCCTAGTGTTCTGGGGCTGTACACCTTACTGTGGGTGAGTTAGTGTAGCTGTCAGTGTGTGTCTGTGAGTTAGAATGGGTGTGCCTGAGAGTGTGTGTCAGTGTGTGTATGTCATTTTATGTGTATCTGAGTGTGTGCCTGTCATTGAGAAACAGAGAAACATAGAAACATAGAATGTGACGGCAGATAAGAACCATTCGGCCCATCTAGTCTGCCCAATTTTCTAAATACTTTCATTAGTCCCTAGCCTTATCTTATAGTTAGGATAGCTGTGAGTGGGTGTGTCAGTGTGTGTCTGTCAGTGAAAGTGTGTGTTGGTTAAACAGTGTGTGCCAATGACTGTATGTGAGTGCCAGTGACTGTGTATCTGTCAGTGAGTGTATATCAGTGCATGTATCAATGAGGGCATGTGTCTGTCAGTCAAAAAAATGGCCTTGACACAAATTGGGGGGGCAAATTTAGATTTTGGGGGTGCCCGAATTTAGTCGTGCCTAGGGCAGCACAAATCCAAAATACACCACTGCAGGCAGCACAAGTCAAAGGTCAGATACCAGATAATCAGAACAGGTACAAACAGAAGTTTGGATAGTTGAAAGTAGTTGAAAGTAGAAGGAGCAATACAATTATCATTTGACTGAAAGATCCCGATTGAAGAAGAACAGCTCAAACTGGAAATGGAGAAAATTCTTTTGATCATCCAATTTCTTAAAAAGACATGCTGAGGAGCAAAATACTTTTTGAAGGTACCAAGCTGATTTTGTATTTCAGAGATGGCATCACTGTTCCAGAGAGAATCAAATGAAGACACAGGCAGTTTTGTCTAAGATTGAAGAATACGTGTTGTTATAAAAAAAAAAAAGCTAAATCTTATATCCCGAATACATCTGTAAATTGCCCATGAAAAAGCAAACAAACATAGTCTAAAAAAAAAAAAAAGAAAATCAAGAAATGATCGAAAAATATCTTTATTGAATTGTATGGCTTGCTCTTCCACAATACTTTTATATTATCTGAAAGCTATGAGGACAATGATTGCTCTACTTGTAGGTTTATAGCATTCCCTTATGAGTGGAAAGCTGATGTAAGCATAAAGCAATTCGTACAGCAACTCTGAATGCTAAGCTCTGCAATAAAAACGAAATTTATTCCTATAAAGGACAAGTCTTCAAAATGTCAGAAATAACTTTTGGGTGACAGATTTGAAATGATAAAACATAATTCTTGCCAATTTTTCATTTTTATAGAGCGAGATCAGTGATGGCAATCTGTTATGAAAGGCTGAAGGATAAAAGACAATACATTTAGTTATTTATTAGGGAAACGTATGATGCAGCTTTGCGATAATGATTCAAATCATCAAATCTATTATAACTTTTAGGTCTTGGGAAATATTTATATATAAAGAGAATTTCATGCATAAAAATTAACAACAAAATGCCAAACAATCTGTTCAATGGACGACTGATTTCACACAAAATCCAAGTAGTTGTTGGCACTTTTTGTACATCCAGATCATTTTTTTAATGTGTTACAGGCTTAAATGGGGGTTACTATATTTCCTCTGAAGCTTTTTTGTACCAACATGTTAAAATGCAGGGTTTCAGTTGTCTAACAGATAATGCTGGTTTAGTTTATATAATGTTTGTTGACACAGAAAGAGTCCAAAATTGGATCTATAGGATCTTTGATCACAAGACTCCTGTAGGAATGCCAGAATGTTGGCAACGTTGGCAAAGTTAGCGCTCATATTTGTTTGTGTGTGAAAAATGCAAAAAACTAATTTGAACGCTAATTTTGGCCAGTGTTTGTGACTAAGTGGCTACTAAAAAAGACTAGACATACCACATTTGTAATACCTTGGGAGGTCTACTTTTGTAAATGGTATGCCATCATGGGGGCACTTCTCATTCTTGGGCTACCATACGGTCTCAAAGGCAACTTAACCAATCTGGCAAATTTCAATGTAAAAAACAGAAATGCAAGCCTTGTATTTGACTCTGTGACCTTTGAAAACACTCCAAAACCTGTACATGGGAGGCACTGTTATATTCGGGAAACTTCGCTGAACAGAAATATTAGTGTTTCAAAACAGCAAAACATATCACTACAATGATATCATCAGTGAAAATGACGTTTGTGTGTGAAAAAAGCAAAAAATGGCCCTTTCACTGACGATATCATCGTCATCGCGATCACATGGCCCAGGAGGGCCGGATCGGCTGCAGGGGGACTCCCTGGGATGCCAGGTAAGTCCCTCCATTGCAATCGTTTAGGACTGGGTCGACAAGGACAGCATAGTACGCCCTGCCGTCCTTAAGGGGTTAATGGAATATATAATTGTCTGACGGAACAAACAAATGTATAAATTCTTAAATATATGGTCTATGAAGCACCTGCAAAACTGGAGTATTGATCCAATCTTTTTACATTATTCATGTTACTAAAACAGATCTTACATTAATCATTAGAACATAACAAATATGTGATAGAGAAGGACTCTTTGTAATATTTCTTTTTATATCAACTGTCAAGAAAGTCATAATAATGTGAGAATGACACTTTTGCTGATTTCTCTACTAGTTAGAAATTGTTAAATGGATTTGCAAAGACAATTCAGGATGGACCATTATTCTGAGTAGGATTTGACAGGTAAATAACTTATTTGTTAGTAGTTAATTTTTTTGTTTGTTTTTTTGCAGGTACATATTATAACTGAGTGTTGGGAGATTCATCATGTGTAATTTCACAAAGGAACAATGAGTAAAAATAGTGAAATTTAATTTTCAAAATGGCAGGTCCATTATTTTGACACAAAGAGGAAAATTTTCCTGAAATGTGGTTTCAACAGGATGGGGCTACTACCAAAACAGCCAGGGCCACAATGGACCTCCTCAGACAACTGTTTGGCGAAGGGATAATTTCAATAAATTCCCAGAGTAATTGGCCGCCACATTTGCCTGACCTTACACCTCCTGATTACTTCCTGGGGAGATATCTGAACTAGCAGGTATACATGAACAAACCACGCAAACTTGAGTCATTTTCCATATCTAATCAAACAAATCTTCATATGTTAAGCATTAATTGTATGTAATATCATTGAAATTGGTTCAATAATTAAAGAGGAGTTATTGAATCATCAAATACTACTCAGAGTTTTTGCCTACCCTATATATCATAGCCAATCAGCAGGAGGAATTCAACAGCATGCTTCTAAATTGGATATAGTCTTTATACAAAATCTGCGAAGTATATCTTACTGCATCATCTGCCAATAAAATATTTTTTTTTGGCACATTCTTAATGATTATCAATTCCTGTAAAAGGTAAATGACCAAATTTATTCAATTTAACCTTGGATGTATGTATTGTTTAGGTCAGATTTTCGGTATTAGAATAGTGTTAGCGGATCATATTCTAGGTAATAAAAATTTGTATTTTCAGATCTTGGTTATTACATTCATATAAACAGCGTTGTTCTTAGAGAGCTAACATAGAGATATATGTGTTTGAATAGAGTTTGAATATGGCTACAACAGGATTCAAAGCTTCCACTAGTCACTGGCCAGTGATAGTTTAGCCATGGTGAGTAGAAATATACCCCTGATCAGTATATGGCTACAGCGTCCGGTCAATACCGTGGTGAAAAAAAAAAATGTGTGAACTTCTAATAAGTATATTTATCACAGCTAATCTAACCTAAATCTGACTAATCAGCTCATTCAACCTAAATCTGGCTAATCGGTTAATCTGGCCTAAAATTGTTGATGCTGATAAATTGAGAAATGTTTAAAGTCATTGGCTTTCATCACACAGTGCCAGAAATACAGATTGTTGAAATTTAACATCATTGTTATGAATGCAAGACAAATATATCCAATTAAAATCATTCCAAGAGAAAAAGGTGCACAACCCTAATGGGTCACAAAGAGTCCTAGATAATGTATCTCTTGCACTGATCAGTGAATAAGTCCCAGAACAAACTAAACTAGACTAGCTCGAGTGAGAACATACCATGAAAGAAACTACTGTTCTTGAATAAGAACATTGCTTCCCATCTAAAGTTCAACTTGGATAATCGATAATGCTTTCGAAAG
The DNA here is from genome assembly GCA_933207985.1 of Pelobates cultripes. Classification (NCBI taxonomy): domain Eukaryota; kingdom Metazoa; phylum Chordata; class Amphibia; order Anura; family Pelobatidae; genus Pelobates; species Pelobates cultripes. The sequence goes on from OW240915.1 coordinate 27,550,407, forward strand.
AATGCACTGTGGATAGATGTGAAGAAAGTGAAACCTTTTAGCATACACATGCAATCAATGAGGCAACAATGAATTTTGGATTGTAACAACAAATTCTACAGAAGACTGTCACTTTGTGCTTCGGAAAAAAGGTACATCTACAATTATAGTGTCTGAAACGGAGAAATCCATCATACTGGAATATCTGAGTCAAAGTTATTACTTTATATCAGCTGAAATACTGTGACCTAAAATGAGCAGTTTATACAAGACTGCCAAATTATATGTGTCTTATTGTCATTCTATGCAGGGGAATGGTTCAAAGTATATTTTTTGCACATGTAACATAATTGCTGACCAGTTACATTCCATACAAAATTGTTTGTTTGAACTCATCCCTGATAGAAAATGTGTCATGAGTTACAAAGTCAAAAGATTTACATAACTACGACAATACTGCATCATAAGTTTTAATAATAATATTATATATGTTATTAAGATTTAGACGAATATCTGATGAGATTTTTTTATCAAAGTACTTTAAGAATGCAAAAAGCCAAAAGGTTCACAAACGTTATTCACCACTATATATACATTTTGAAAATATTTTATGTCTACAAGTCACACTTTTAGTGATACATTTAGAATGGATACAGTATCTAGTTTATATGAGCATACTGGGATAGCTCTATATATTCCTGCAATTGTTAACTTTTATTTGTGCATGTCAAGATGTTACTACATGTAACCCCTTCCTTACCTGCATTTGGAAGACGACAAGTATGAGCAGCGGCTAGATTTAACTTTGACGCTAACAGGGAGTTTGAGTTTCCACTGGAGATCGGTGCCTTCACTCAGTGATGAAGAAACCCACCCCATGGAGTATATCGGGATCCCACTCTCAATAACCACTCTCAGACACAGAGGGTAAATTAAATATATAATTGCAGATAATATTGAATTACCGTAAACACACAAATGCAAATAAACATAAACAGTGTAAAATAATAGCTAACATGATAAACTCTGCTGCTGTAATTTCTCAGTCCTGTGTAGTTTATGCAGCACCACAAACACAGTCTGTATATGCACAGCATACTCCCACCAATGGTTCTGGTAAATCATATCTTGTGTCCCACAATGGTCGGTGCACAATGTTGGGGCCCTTGGTGTGGGTAGTGCTAACCTGATGGATTTTATGTTACATGGCAATCACGTATACTTAGACTTCGATAAGCTTCAGATCCAGCGAAATATATCTAATTGTTCTCCCTTTTTCTAGTTACTCAGTAAAGATGAGACTACACATGTCACTTAAATAACTCTTGGTTGGAGGTGGAGCCAATAAAACAACAAATACAGGGAACCCCGAGTCTGGAAACGGCAGTAAACACTCCCCAGACCAACATGGGGAGTGTTTACTGGGGGTTAAGGAAATATACCAACATGGGGTGCAAAATAAAAAAACCCAGGGCAGACAAATCTGGACTGAGCATGCATTTTGGAGACCTGTTCCGACGGGCTCCGGGCGCGTATGGGCCCAAAATGGCTGCCGACCTCGAGGACTACTCCGACTCCTCAGAGGACCTAGCCCTAGACAGGAGCCTGGGAATGCCGACTTCACTGCAACAGGCCCTGGTCCCTGAGAGGGGAGACTCTGCCCCAGTGATGGCAGGGATCCTGAAGGAAATGCTGGGCGCCCTCCAAAAAACCCTCCAATCGGATGTGGCCCAACTACGCTCCGACCTGACGGGCTTGGTAGGCCGCCTAGAGGGGGTCGAGACTACCGCGAAGAAACAAGCCGACTCGATGGCGGAACTTCAGCTGGAAGTGCAAGTGCTGAAGAAACAGCAGGCACTCACCTACCAACGCTTTGCCAACCTGGAGGATGCACGAGTCGGAAAAACTTAAAGCTCCGGGGCATACCGGAGGAGATCCCAGAGGCAGAGCTCCCCCACCTACTGAGAAGGATGATGACAGCATTGCTGACACCCAAACAAGTCAAACACCTCGCCTTCGAAGGGATCTTCCAAATTCCAAAAGCCCGGCGGGCACCGACAGCAGCATCTCGGGACTCAGTAGTAAGATTCCACAATATGGCCAACAAGCAGGTGGTCCAGGCCGCACTGAAGGGTAAAGCCCCATTCACGTTTGAAAATATGACACTCACATTTTACCAGGACCTCTCTGGAGAAACCCTGGCATGGCGTAAATCCATGCAGCCCTTTACAACCCTACTCCTGGCCCACAGACTGCATTACCGCTGGCGCTCACCAAGGTCCCTACATATCCAGCAAGGAGAGACCACCCACACGGTGCACGACCTGCAAGAAGCGAATACCCTCATGGGAACATTGGGGCTACCTCAAGATACTGCAAACATACCCAGATGGGATCCAGCAAGCATCCAGTCGTTCACGCCACGGAGAGCCCTCTCATTGATCCCGCCTGTAGCAGCCCCGACACTCTATATTTTCACCGGGCCAATCTCCACACCGCAATGGGTCCATAACACAGCGGCCACAGCTCCAATACAGGGCGCAGCAGATCAGCTCTCCATGGGAAAAAAGCGTCGAAAGATTGCACCTGAGTTGTAGTCAATCCAAGTGCGTCCAACCACCTCATATGCCCATGATGTAAGATCACACGCATGCACTGAACTTTCTCCTTATTTCTACATGTCTCTTAAATCTAATGCACATGCTCACTATAGGATCTTACAGATTGATGTACCACAAGTGCATAGTTTACAGTTACTTGTACTTGAACAAAAACTAAAAAAATGAGGCAAATGACTATAAGAGCATATACTTTTTGACTGCATTCTCTGTTTATGAACCAAAGCTCTCACTGTTTATTGGGATGTTGTACACATCTTAAATGCCTCCAAAAAATAAAGAATTTAAAAAAAAAAAATAACTCTTGCTGGGTCTTCAATGCATCACTCCTCAGCAGGGTCCTTAGTAAAATTCTTTCTTTGTAGTAGACACTGGAACAACAGTGCAGCTCCCATACAGGCTATTTGTACCGTGCATATCATGAAAACTCTTTGGTACAGGGTGATCCTCGGAGCTGCACTACTTACTTTACTGTCTATCTCTGCAGATCAGGAAAACTCTTTGGTACAGGGTGATCCCCGGAGCTGATTTACTTCCTTTACTGTCTATCTCTGCAGATCAGGAAAACTCTTTGGTACAGGTTGATCCTCAGAGCTGCACTACTTATTTTACTGTCTATCTCTGCAGATCAGGAAAACTCTTTTGTACAGGGTGATCCTCAGAGCTGCACTACTTCCTTTACTGTCTATCTCTGCAGATCAGGAAAACTCTTTGGTACAGGTTGATCCTCAGAGCTGCACTACTTATTTTACTGTCTATCTCTGCAGATCAGGAAAACTCTTTTGTACAGGGTGATCCTCAGAGCTGCACTACTTCCTTTACTGTCTATCTCTGCAGATCAGGAAAACTCTTTGGTACAGGGTGATCCTCAGAGCTGCTATAATTACTTTTTCTGAGGGCACAGCTACAGACATGTGCAGCTCAGGCCTAGTCCAGTCCCCAGAGCCTCTTCTTGTTCCCATCACACTCTGCTCCCCCCTCCCCTTCCTCATTGGCTAGGTACACTGTCTATTAGGTTACAGGACAGGAGGGCAAGGTGGTCACAGCACAGTAACTGTAAGATCTGTAGCCTGGTTACATTTATATTCACAAGTTCAAGATTACTTTAGCCAATGCCCTTATAAGCTATGGATTAACATGTGAATATATTAATTGCTCAGCTATTGTTAATTATTATTATTATTATTATTATTATTGGTATTAATAGGCTATGGTTGGTTATGCCTGATGTATCCAGCATCCAATACCTCTATTTTATTTATTTACAACATATCATATGCAGTGATATACATTTACATTGTTTCCGTTAGTCTTTACTGGATTATATACTGATTTACCATTCATGTCACCTCTTGTAAACTTCAGCCCATTGGTTGCTATGAAAATCTTTGTTGAAAAATGTTTATTGAGGGTAGGCGAAAGTTCTCCTTAAATCTTCCCATCCTACAGGCTCCCGAGAGGTACATCTAAAAAATGTTCCTCCTCTCTGTGTATGGTTATAATATTTAACATCATTGACCTGTGGAATAAGCAATAGCTTTATGCATAAGAGGCATGACAGCAATTAACATTCAGTGAATCATTTAGTGTTTGTGTTAATCGTTTATCATACAAATCAAGGACAAAGTCTCATCTGCAGCAGCTCTACAAGAAGACATGCTGGCCTTTGGTAGCGGTATAAAGAAAGGTGCAGGGAAAAGGTCAGTATCGTTACGTTTAAGAGAGGTATAAAAAGACAAACTCTGCAGGTGGCATCAATAACACCTCGGAAGAAGCATCCACCATCTCAGTTAGCAGCTGTGACCCTGCCGTTCTCCTCCCCAGAGTGTGATGCATAACATAAAACAGAGAGGAGAAACACTTCATCACCAAAACGAAGTCGAAATTCATTATATCAACAACTAGTAGTTATAAACTATACTAAATGACTATTTAAAGAAGTTCCTGTAGGGAAAGAAAAATTGCCAGAATTAAAGGGTAAACAGCTGGCTTTTTTATTCTGCTCTTACACTTTTATCATAACAAATTAAGATATTTATGTTGTTTTGTTTTATGTCTGATGTTTTTTTTTTTTCTGTTAAATTGTTTAGGGGTCTAAATGACCTTTCACTGTAAAATATATGCATGTGGCAACTCCATCTACGTAGAGTAAAACATGAGTAAGTATTGTACTTGTGTAAAATGCAATTAAATTGGAGTACCTTGACAATGACTGCTTGAAATATGTAATGACATATTTGTAGTTATATTTAAAGAGACACTCCGGACACTGTAGTGGTTATGGTGCAAGGATTCTATGGGACAAAAAATGAAAATGAGAATTCTTGGCACAGAAAGTCTGTGCCTTCAGCATAAAACATCAAACAATGATGATTTATTTTGTCTAAATAAACCAGTGAAAGTCTAATTGGCCACAGTGTTTAACCCAACAGACTGTGGGGAACCAAGACTTCCAACAATATTCTGAGCTTGGTGTGATGCTGATACAATTCGGAGCTGACTAATAGGCTCAGGAAATTGTAAGTTATTCCAATAACCATCTCTGTCACTTTATATTACTTAATTTACTACACTATGGTGGTCTTATCATTTAGGCATTATATTTATCCCTGTATCAGGAGGTAACTATAACCACTGTGTGGGCTGAAATCGAGACATTTGGGAGTCCTGCTATTGCTGGGGAAGAAGTAGAGAGGGCTTGAGCAGTTCCTTATATTTTGGTATTGTTCTTTGCAGGAGATTTCAGGTATTGGAATTGAAGGCGAATGGAGCTCACTAACTCAGTTTTTGAGATATTAGATTTTAAGAAGTGATTGTCACATAGCAAGACATTTCAGATAATTAACACTCAATAGTAGGGAGGATGACAGCATAGGCATCTCTCTAATTAGATTATTTAGACAGCTGCTAGCTCACCTAACTGGAGTACAGGGCCTATAGCATTTGGCATGCAGCAGAGGGCCACCACCAGCGGGATGTCCACTATTAGGAGGTGTGAAGAGTGACAGCAGCCAACTGCTCCTCACACTGCAGATTCATGGGAGCACTAGCATAGGTACTGAGCATCATACAATATTGCAGGCAGTCCGCAAGGATTAGGGTATTGCTTGCACTAATAGTTGAAAGCCTGGGTGAAGGTTGCATCTGTGAAGGAGGTGGTCTGTACTTACCTGCCTGCATCAGCCAACTTTGTCACTCTGCAATACATCAGGAAGCTACTGAGGGGCCAAAAATTATATTTAAAGTCCCTTCCCTTAGGCAAAAAGACCTCATCGCACAGTATGGGATTTGCTCTCTTCTTGAGATAAGGAGAAGGTGATGCAGCTTCCAGTAGTCAGTAGCACTGGAACACCAGGGTAAGAGGCCTAGCAACTTATTATGCTGGGGGACAGAGACAAATTGGGATGGGAGGAGAGAAGGAAGTAGAGATTTGAGATGATGGGGAGATAAATGTGGGGGGGGAGAGAGAGAGAGATTAAGCTGGGTTGGAGAAAGGTACATGGAGCTGAGGGGTGAGAGGGATATGGAGGGGAGAAAGTGAGATGGAGCTTAGAAGTAGGGAAGTTGATGGATCTGGGAGAGAAAGAGAGAGAGACTGCATCTGTGAACAGGATCAGCAATGCTTTGGGCTCTGTAAGGGGCCCTGTAATGCTATGTGCTCTGGTTGGGCTTCAGAAAACATTGTGAACTCTGGTGATGGCACAGACTTCTTACAAAGTACAGCCTCTCCACATGTACGGCCTCATGGGGAAGACATGATCTCTTAATTGCTCACAGTGTTCAGAGGAGGCCATACAGGAAGATAGAAACCGCCCATCGTAGCCCTCTGAGTACAGCCAGCAGTTGGTGCCAGATCTCCACTGGACCACAGAGAAGCCACCCTCCTGGCAAAAGGTAGGCAGAGAGTAGGGTGACTAAAACATCTTATATTTCAATATTTGCATTTCTGTGTGTCTCTGTCAGTTCTTGTATAAGTGTGTCTGTTAGTGTGTATATGTGTGAGTCTGTTTGATTTTTTTTGTGTGTGCCTGGCAGTGGGTATGTGTATATTTGCCGTGCATGAGTTTGAGGCATGTGTGTGTATGTTTGTCAGTGTGTCTGGCATTAAGAATCACTGTGTGAGTGTATGTCTGTCTGGCAGTTTGTATCTGGCTGTGTGACAGTGTTTCTAGAATGTGTATGTGTGTGAATGTTTATCTATGCGTCTGGAAGCACATGTGTGAGTTGGTGGGGGCATAGAATGTATATACAGAGAAGAGCTGGGGAAGTACAGCAGAAATAGTTTAATTGAGAAAAGACACAATTCATATGCAATGCCTAGTTTTTTACAAATATAAGAAGAAGAAGACCCACAAGAGGTTATTAAAAAACAGCTCTGATCTATTGAGCAATGCTATGTACAGCAACACAACTCAGTGTACTTTCCTATAGATTTATTAAGTGCATCTCAAGCAGTGTCAACTCTAATGATTGCCCTGGAAATGAAAAGATACTATAATTCAAGCATTGGGAATAAATTGGCTGGAATCAAAGTGTTTCAGATATCCGGAAAATTATTTGCATTTTAGAAACATCATTTAATTCAGGATAGCCAACAGGTGGCTTTTCATCTGTTACACAACTCTCATGGTGATAGCCAGCTTGGCAAGGCATCAGTGGGGGTTACAATTCCAGCATAGCCAGAGACCTATCTGTTTGCTACTTCTCATTTTATTAAATAATGGGCTAACCCTATTGGGATCTCATAAATACGCTATGTAATAGGAGTTCTACCACTATACTTTATATATGTGGTTTTAATAGGAATGTGGTATATGGTCGGAAATTGTCTTGCTCTAATACAATAGTTCAAAATCACTTCCACTAAACTGAATAAACTGCAAGCAACTATCTGAAAAAGTTGCTCTTGTACACAAAGAAACAAAGCACAGACATACTCAAATAAAACACACTTAGCATTAACCTTTCTAGTTTAAATAGGTTATATTATTATTTTTTGTTATCTTTAAACAAACCATTGAACAGGAGAAAGATCGTAGTTCAGACTGGTATGCGTATAGGATTGCAATAATATTTTCATTGAGAGTTTTTATCATTTAAAAATTACTTTTGTTAACATTTTTAATTTAATTATTTTGAAAAAAAATCTAATTAACTATACTATTATGTTTTGCCATAAATACATTTGAAAACATCATAAGTAAGATCAGCTGTTTTAGATGTATTATTATAATCATGTATTGGCTGTTGTTTTATGTCTTATTGTTCTACTTTCCATATCCATGTTTATGTATTCATGTGTATTTGTTTGCATAAAATCCAGTGAACCTTTCACTTTTTGCATTCGGCACGCATACGTTGGTCCGCACATATCATTCATTCTATATATTGGTTAAAGCAATGGTAAGGTCCTTGAATTAGCACACCACCACTTGAGCAAGACACCAAACAATATATAACCAACCAACCTCAAATCCTAATCGATTGTAAGCTCATTTGGGCCTTGTTTACTTTTAAATATCCAATTTCTATAATTAGAATTGCTAATAACAATGATATGTAACATAGATATACCTAAAAACAAAAAAAAAACAATTGACACTGCCCCGTTGTGTTGGTTATAAAAAATAACATCCCATGCAATGTTATGATATATACTGTACATTACACTATAGTTCTAGTGTACCTATGTAGTTGTATTTTCACCAGGCTCATTTGGTTACATTGTACTCTAGTCCAGTGGTACTGCAATTTTAGGTCTGCAGGTGCCACCTGTACTATCTATCTAGCTCACCTCAATGCTTTTGGCATAGGATATCCAGAACCACTTGACATAAAAATGGTAAGGTTTATAGGTAAACAATTGGTAAACATCATAATGATGGGTTCCAGGAGCTGATACATCGTTGTTTTATTATATAAGATACCACCAGTATTTCATGGAATGATAAGAATGGAACAGAAGTAAAAAAGAATAATCACATATAGCAAGTAGGAGTGAGTCAAAAATATCCATTGTCTAGATAGGGATGCAGCTAGAGTTTTATCCCATATTCTTCAGCGACCTATTCAGATGAGCCGTGCAATACTAATTTAGGAAAAATTAATACAATTTTATAGCAATTTTTCTTTTTCATGATCAAGTAAGTTACTTTTTTTTAAAGTTTTATTTAGTTTATTATAACTTATGTATAACTTACTATTATATTTGATTATATATTGTGCATAGGTAGAGGGTAACTGTGAACAGGCATAAACTTAACCTTTTGATAAACCCAACCTTGCTTCAATGAAACACACCAGACTTTGCTTTGGATTAAAATAGGCCACAGCTTTATTAAAATATAAATATATAAATCTTTAAACTTTAACTTTATAACATAAAACACTATATACATAATTACTCAGTAAATAGATATGTCACTGAGTACCACCTTGCCAACCAACCATAACTAAGGGCAGCTGCCCCTCCCCCTCGTTCCAACCAGCACAACGCCTTTCTTGGGCTTACCATTGCGTAATGCTAACCACTAGCCGGTTAGTTGGCTCAGTGGTTACATCTATTATCCATCACTGTACCTGAGGTTAGGGGAGGGACAGCCCTACCCATCCACTTTCCACGGACCGCTGGTCCAACCCCCGGTTGACAAGAGCCATATACAGCCACACACCGGCTAGGCGTCCACAAGCCCGCTGGGCACCCACATAGCCCGCTGGTCTCCCACAATGCCCGCTGGGCACCCACATAGCCTGCGGGACTCCCACAATGCTTGCTAGGCACCCACTAAGCCCGCTTGGCTTCCACCACGCCCGCTGGGCGTACACATGCCCGCTGGGCAAACAAGCTGTGACAAAAAAAACCCCACAAACAGACATAGAACAATTAAAGGGATCGAGGGCGGAAAGCTTTTCCCAACTGATAATTAAGATGGCTGCTATACTGTAAAATGGCAACCTACTTATACTAGCCCACCCATCCTACTCTACTACTCCACCCACATCCCAAAATAACTTTACCACATTCCTCTGTATACACTCCCCTCACAGTCACATGTCCCTGTTCCTGCCTAGGCCTTGCCTGGCTCCTCAGGGTCTGATAGTAATGGGCAGAACTCAGAAACATTAAAGAAAAACACAAGCATGTTATTGACTGTCAAGATAAATTCAAAAGGACACAGATCACAAAGAACCAAGAGAATATTGATCACGATTCATTACCCATACAGCTCAGTAAAGAAAAGAAGTGTTAAAAAATCACACTCTGTTCAGAAGAGGATTAAGTTGAAAAACTCTCAAGGGGACTAAAACAAGTGTCTAATTCTTCCATCACTGATGAACACGATAACCCCTGTTGAATTCTAAAAGGATTAAACATCCCAGATTGCCTGAATGGACCCGGTACCACGTGTCCAGATATATTGATGTTTGAATAAGGAAACCTTTGGATAAGTCAACTTGGAAAAACATTACTGGAGGATTACCCCAGATCCACCTAGGCTAATAAGGTATGTTTGACCCCTGCACTTAATGCTGCGACTATACAGTACCTAGGGAAAAAAAGGATGGATCTAAAAAAGGGTCATCATATTTACCGTAAAACCTATCAAAATAGACTTCTTGATATCCTGGGACCTTTGAATAAGACATTTGATCTATCCTAAGGATATCTTTAAAGAGGCAACCCAGTCAATGTGCATCAATTATTAAGAAGTTATCGAGAATTCTCAAGTTTATTGCTGTTGTAGTTTGCTATGTTTCTTCATTGGACATAAGTTTTGAAAGAATTGAGATTCAAGTTCATGGACCGAATTCCCAGACAAGGAAGAGGACTTTTTAATTTTTACATTTTAAAGAGAAGGCTTACCAAGACTGGGATGCTTCATAATTGGTGGTTGTCAAATGTGCTGAAATATGCTATAAGCAAAGAAAGTAAATCATAATGTAAGCTTCCTATCTTTAATTAAAATTGTGATTTTTCATCTGTTAGGAAAATACTAAAAATCAATTTTTTTCTGTAATCCAAAACATGCAACAGATTTCTCTTTAATGATAAATTATCATTAAAAAAAATACAGCCTTGATTTCAATATAGTCCTTTGGTAAATGTGTTAGGTCATCCTCATTTATACTGAACATCTTATTAGCACGTAAGAAAGAAAAATAGTCTTGTTCTCAATAATTAATTAAAATAAGGTGATTTTTTTTCAAGTAAAAATGAGCACTAAAAATAGTTTTTAGCATCTTACGAACGTCTATAAATGTTATTTTTGCAAATTTTTTGTATAAAAATCCATTGTTTACATATATTACTATACAGATGAAGGTAAAGAGATCTGGGGGTTATAAAGTAGTATGCAACATCTGGTCGAGGAAGAACCCAAGGCCTTTAGCCCTCAGGCTGGGAGACTTACGAGTAACAAGAGTTGACATATATATATTCCAATGGGATTTGAGCCTGTTCTTTACACTTTATGAGAGCATCAAGGTTGACAAGCAGTGGAAAAGCTACAGTGGGGTCAGTTTCGGAGAGAGCTTTACTCTGTGCTCTTCTAACCAGAATAATCTAGTTTAGACTTTTGGATGAGATGGAATCAGCACTAAAGTAAGAAATGGCGAGATAGAGTGTCATATGCGAAAACTAATAGTGATGGATAGCTCTTTTAAATGAGTTACAAATGGGCTTTTTCTGAAGCACATGTACTTACCAATTAAAATTATGTCAGCTTATTAAATTAATTTATTCAATTTCAAGTACAAATAAGAAACATACAATACAGACGCAATAAATCCACATCACATAACAGCAACAATAAACAGAAAATAGGAAATATTATATTATTAGGAGTCCATTGAGCAGAAAGTACATTTGCAATGTGTCACTACATGTTAAACATTGACGAACTCCAAACACTATCAAGTTGGTTGGGTTTTTTTCCGACAGCGTAAAAATTCAACGTATCTTGCAGACATGTAGTACAATTACATTTTTGTTTTCTTTATCAGGAAATTTATAAGTTTGTTTGGAAAACTTCTTCTTTTTTTTCTTTGCACATAATTAAAAACAATATGGTCTTTGTTTTCACTGCTTTGTGGGGTGTTTATTATTATTTAGTTTATTTGCTATTTTTGGTATAATTGCCTAAATGTTATTTGATGATGTCAGCATTCAGAGATATTTTCTCATTTCCTACATAAGAAGTTGTATTCACTAAGCCATATGGCTGCACAAGTCCACTCACAAGTCAATAAGTTGGTTATTGGATTAGGTAGTTATCCACAAAAAGCATTGTATGACCCCAGGGATCCCAATATGTAATATCTTGTTACGAGTTAACTAAACTACCTTGGGCCATGATTGGAGATACAATAAGGAGGCACTTGGGCTTGCTAAAGGGAACGGATATTGGGTAGCCAGCTTCCCTGCAAGGATTGTCTTCGTTGACCTCCTGAGACAATTTTCTATTTAAGTTATTGATGACTCAGCGCCGTCTTTTCAAAGACATTGTGAGCTGATGGGTAAATGATGAATTTGCAAATGGCTCTGACTTTAGCAGAGTTTAGGAGCCCAATAAAAGTAAAAAAGTGGCTTGGGTTAAGCACCATTCAACTAGGCAAAAAAACTAAACAGAATTATTAAGGAGATCAAACACTGAGAGTAGATGAGATTGGTGTTATATGTGATTATATCTTTCAAGCGGTACTGTCTGTTCGTAGGCTTTGTTTTTACAATAATCCTTTTTTGTCCCTCTATTTACCCTTGGCTTTATTTATTTATTATAAATTCCCCTTTTTTTAGTTGTACTTCAAAGATAAACTAGTGACTACTTTTTCTTATGGGGAGTGAGATCTTTGAGCATTTTTTGGTAATGAATGGAGTTCAAGCAAAGTTCCATTTTAGCTGCTATGCTAAATTATCCAATCCATCAGTCAGATGAATCCCACAGAAGGCAAACTGCAGACATCGTGGACAGAGGAGAACAAAATGGTGGTGCCCAGATACTAAGATCCTGCACAACGAAGAAAAGATAATACATTTAACTATAAATATTACTAAAGCCGAGTGACAACAGGGGATATAATATTACGATGCAAGAGTAATAAGAAAAGGAAATCTGAAAGAAAAATAAATAATGAAAATTTCACTTGGAGGGGCATGGTCTAGAGAAAGACACTGAAGGGGTGAAGAGGTGCAACCTACAAGGTAATGGTGTGGAGTTTTAGAAAGAGAATGGTATCAAGCTTTGGAGAGTGGGTGTAAGGGTTAAAATCATATTATGGTAACATTTTATTATTAACGATTAAAATAATATCTGCTGTAACTGCATATTTATGTCAAAATGTCAGTTTTCCCCATTTTGTCTCCCTCCCAATATCTGTACATCCGGCTAACTGCAAAGAAGGAGCTTATACCGGAGAGTACCTAGGTTTCGGTTCCAAGTACAAAATTCCTCACAACAGTGGTCATCATCTACTATTACTCTAAGCCAGGGGTTCCCAACCCAGTCCTCAAGTACCCCCTACCAGTCCAGCATTTAGGGATTACCCTGTTGTGTCTAAAGTGTTTTGTTTTTTTCTAAAAACACCTTAGACACAAATGGGTAATCCCTAAATACTGGACTGTTAGGGGGTACTTGAGGATTGGGTTGGGAACCACTGCTGTAAGCCCTAGATATTATTTGATCTAGCTGCACCGATACAATCATTTATAGGAGCAATTAAAGGTGAATTTTAGGAATGGAGGGCAACGATCAAGAAACAAGTAAAGCACCCCCCCCCCCTCCTAAATAGTTTTGCTTACATGTTTCTGAAATGATTTGTTTCTGATATTTGTTAGAATTTATATTTTTAAGTGAGCTTCCATTTAGCAAGCCATTTGAGAGGGGTCCTAAAGTAGCCAAGCATGAACTCGGTATCCAGGCCATGATACATCTGATCTCGAGGGTATTAATGCATTTACTGTCTTGTAAACTCACAATTCAAAACTCATGCACAGTGACAGGATTATTCACTAAACCATAAGTTGTTAGCAATTCACTAGGGGTTTGCAAACCTGAGGCAAAAAGTAGCTAAGATAAAAATGCAATTATTACAGTTGATCTGTTCTATTAAGGCCTAATATTGCATTCCTGGTAATTCACAGTTTAGTGAATAATACTGCAAAGTGAGCTCAGTTAAATTTCACCAGTAAATCAAGGTCTGCATTCAATAATGACATGTTTGGAGACACAGACAGTTAACCTGCAGATCAATCCATATCTGGAATAATACTCACCTGCAATCCACTAAATTGTTTCCTAAATCTAGTCTCAGCTAATTGATCCCTGGGAGTCCCCATCATCTAAACTTCCGATCCTTAGTTTAGGGGAGGGATATTTCTGGAAACCAGGAGGTCAACAAGAAAACCAGAGGCTATTCATTAAATGTTAAAAAGGCATATGTGAGTCCACGAACACAAAAAAAGGGTTTATTTAATAAACAGTCAATTGCCGACAGTTGACAGTGGTGTTTTTTAATGCTAAAATTGCTAATCATGTGAAGAAGCTGAAAAGGAGAATTTTATCATTTAGCTAAATTGATCAAAAATTGCAATTGCTTTATTGCTTTGTCAGCTCGCCACAATTCTGGCTTTGGTGAATAGCCCTGCAAGAGTTTTTGAATCATAGGTGTCTAACACGATCTTGAAGAGCAAGCTTGCGTGTGGAGGAATTGATGATTTTTCGTGCTGTCCTACAGAGCAAGGGTGGCCAAAAGGTAGCTTGTCAACTGTTATATGAGTCCCACAATACTTTGACAGCTGCAAATGTGTCATGTGTCTATGCTTGCTAGGTTGTATTTGTGAGCAGTGTCTGTGTATTTGAATGTAAGCATGGTTTTGTATGGAGTGTGTGTGTGTGTGTGTGTGTGTGTGTATATGCATGGGGTGTATTTGTATGGAGTGTGTGTTAATGCAGGGGTGTATTTGTGTGTAGAGTTTATGTTTAGAATGCAGTAGAGTATCTGTGTGCAGTGCTGGAATTGTAATGAATATTTGTGTGTAGTGTTGGCATTTCACAGCAAGGGTGTATGCACACATACACACTGCCACAGACACAAATACATGCAGATACGCTGCAAGGAAGGTCTAGGCTTCCTCCCTGCTCTCTCTCCCTTCTCTCTTCAAACTCCCTGCATGACTCACTGTGTTCTGGAAGAAAGTGCTGTGTACTTTCTTCCTACCAGCACAGCTGTCTGAGGGTAACGGCAGATCTGACAGGGACAGGTGCGCTGTTAAAAAGCTGCATCGCCTGAACTGAACCCTGAAAAAAAGTGCACGTTGGGTGTGAGGTCCATTCAATGGGAACCCCAAGCTTGTACACCCGATGCTGGCTACACCTGCTGCACTACCTGCTGTTCCATCTCTAGAGCATCTCGCATAAAAACACAGAAACTTTTCACAGAAGCAGCTGAAGGTCTTATAATGCTGCTTCATGAATGTACATTTTGCTGGCGTATGTTTTCCTGTTTGAGAAGTTCCATTTAACACTTTGTGGTTCATTTAGCACCGAATTGTCATGAACCGAAGTCTGAAATACACAACTGAGGCTGAAATAACCATGCTATTAAGATGGATGGATTCGAGAATTAATTTTTATGTATTTTCCTAAAATTTGTAATTCAGATATAAATTTATTACAATCTAGTGTTTAGTGAATAAACTGTTTAACTGTTTCATTTGTAAATTATATTTAATATTATGCTTCAAGAAATTCACAGACCAGGGACAAAAACTCATAAAAATACCCGTTGCAATTTAAGATTGTAAAGCAGCCAAATATAGAAAAATCCAAATACAGGGACTATCTATCTATCTATCTATCTATCATGTGCTTCTTCTTGAGCCACTCCTTTGTTGCCTTCGCTGTGTGTTTTGTGTCATTTTCTAGCTGGAATACCCATTCACGACCCATTTTCAATGCACTGGCTGAGGGAAGGAGGTTCTCACCCAAAATTTGACGGTACATGGCCCCGTCCGCCGTCCCTTTGATGCGGTGAAGAAAAACACCCCCAAAGCATAATGTTTCCACCTCCAAGTTTGACAGTGGGCATGGTGTTTTGGGGGTCAGAGGCAGCATTCCTCTTCCTCCAAATACTGAGAGTTGAGTTGATGGCAAAGCGCTCGACTTTGGTCTCATCTGACCACAACACTTTCATTTAGTTCTCCTCTAAATCAATCAGATGTTCACTGGTAAACAGACGGGCCTGTATATTGAGCAGGGGACTTCAGTCGTGCACGGTGTAGTGTGTTACCAATTGTTTTCTTGATGACTATGGTCCCAGCTGCCTTGGGATCTATGCAAGATCTCCCGTGTAGTTCTAAGCTAATTCCTCACGGGTCTCATGATCATTGAAACTCCACAAGGTGAGATCTTGCATGCAGCACCAGACCAAGGGAGACTGAAAGTTATTTTGTGTTTCTTCCATTTGTGAATAATCGCACCAACTCTTGTCACCTTCTCACCAAGCTGCTTGGCGATGGTCTTGTAGCCCATTCCCACCTTGTGTAGGTCTAAATCTTGTCCCTGACATCCTTGGACAGCTCTTTGGTCTTGGCCATGGTGGAGAGTTTGGAATCTGATTGACTGATTGCTTCTGTGGACAGGTGTCTTTTATACAGGTAATGAGCTTAGATTAGGAGCACTCCCTTTAAGAGAATGCTCCTAATCTCAGCTTGTTACCTGTATTAAAGACACCTGGGAGCCAGGAATCTTGCTGATTGATAGGGGATCAAATACTTATTTCACTCATTGACATGCAAATCAATTTATAACTTTTTTTACATGCGTTTTCTGGATTTTTTTTTTTGTTATTCTGTCTCTCACTGTTAAAATACACCCACCATTAACATTATCGACTGATCATTTCTTTGTCAGTGGACAAACATTCAAAATCAGCAGGGAATCAAATACTTTTTTCCCCTCACTGTATCTATCTCTCTTTCTCTCTCTGTCTGTCTATACTGTATCTATCCATACTATATCTATTTATCTATCTATACTATACATCTATTTATCTATTTATACTATATGTGTCTGTCTGTCTATCCATCTGTCCATCCATCCGTCCAACTATCTATCTATCTATTATTATTATTATTTTATTATTTATATAGTGCCATCAGATTCCGTAGCGCTGTACAATGGGTGGACTTACATACATGTAATTGTAACCAGACAGCTGGACTTACAGGAACAGAGGGGTGGAGGGCCCTGCTCAATGAGCATACATTCTAGAGGATCTATCTATCTCTCTCTCTCTCTCTCTCTACATCTGTCTATCTATCTCTCTCTACATCTATCTATCTATCTATCTATCTCTCTCTCTCTACATCTATCTATCTATCTATCCTATATCTATCTATCTATCTTTCTTTCTATCCACCTGTTTATCATTTACATTGAAAAATAAGCAACATGTTGTTTCTATATTTCGTGATTAGTTTTAATCATCTTTTTTTTTTTTTTTTAAAGCCAGCTGTGCATTAAAGTATAGTATGTACACTATAGCAAAATATCACTGCATCCGCAATGTCTTCTCATGATTTTCAAAGGCCAGGGTTAAAGTATATGAAAGGATAATTACTTTGTATGATGAGGAGAAAGGGAAAAGGAGGCTGGAGAGGGATTTATTATGGGTACATCATATTTCAAAAGAAAAGAGGTGAAATGAATGAAAGAAGAGGGGAGATGAAGCACAGTAAGACGGAAGTAACAACTTTAATATCTGGCAGCTGGGAGATAGTTTTGATTGCGGAGAATCCCGGGGAGAGAAATAAATAATGTCCCAGAGAGTTCAGATATATTTGACAGATGTAGGTCAGAGAGATATGCAGCAAAGAAAATGGGGTCAACTGTTTTATTTTACGTAGACTCCACTAAATCACGATTAATTGTAGACATGTGTCCTTTGATTATGTTTCTCAAACTTGTCAGAAAAAGGAAATTGTAAACAATCAATTTTAATTCTTCATTATAATTATAGATTTTTTCAGTGTATAATGCACTGTATATTTTATATCTTAATACTTTTTTGTACACATTGTGAGAATACTTTAAATTCACACCTAAAATAGTAAATACATATTCAAGATAATGAATGTCTAAATTAAGTTTACAGAAAAACTGTGCCCTGTATCGAGGCATCATTTTCTATCATGGGTCCCAGAGTCACCCTCTTGAGGTCCGCTTGTTCAGGTGAGTGTCGTCATTTTATCCTATATGTTACATAGTTACATAGTTGTCCAGGTTGAAAAAGACTAAAGTCCATCAAGTTCAACCATGAAGCCCATTCTTTTATGCTGTTGATTCAGAAAAAGAAATATAATCCAGTTCTAGCCATTTCTAATTATGCCACAAGAAGGGAAATTAAATCCTTCTTGACTCAATAATGGCAATCAGATTTTCCTTGGATCAACAACCTGTTTGCATACTATTCTTGAATATTTTATTTATACAAAAAAGCATCCAAGCCTTTTTTAAATTATCTATAGAATCTGATAACCCAACCCCTTTAGGCAGAGAATTCCATGCCTTTATGGTTCTTTCTGTAAAGAACCCATTCCTCTATTTGTGAGTGCTTGTTGGTTGTATATTCCTGCTAATGAACAGGTTAGCGCATAGAGGTTTGTACTGACCCTGTATGTATGTGTATAGTGCTATCATATCCTCTCTGAGGTGCCTTTTTTCTAAAGAAAACAAAACCAGTTTTTCTAGTCTTTCCTCTTAATTAATGCGTTACATATCGTTAACTAGCTTTGTAGCTCGCATCTGCACTTTTTCTTCTTCTGCAATATCCTTCTTTAACCCCTTAAGGACACACGACGGAAATATTCTGTCATGATTCCCTTTTATTTCTGAAGTTGTGTCCTTAAAGGACCACTATAGTGCCAGGAAAACATACTCATTTTCCTGGCACTATAGTGCCCTGAGGGTGCCCCCACCCTCAGGGACCCCCTCCCGTCCGGCTCTGGAAGGGGGAAAGGGGTAAAAACGTACCTTTTTCCAGCGCTGGCCGGGGAGCTCTCCTCCTCCGATCCTCCTCCGTTCCGCACCGTCTGCTGAATGCGCACGCGCGGCAAGAGCTGCGCGCGCATTCAGCCGGTCGCATAGGAAAGCATTACCAATGCTTTCCTATGGACGCTGGCGTGCTCTCACTGTGAAAATCACAGTGAGAAGCACGCAAGCGCCTCTAGTGGCTGTCAATGAGACAACCACTAGAGGATTAGGGGGAAGGCTTAACCCATTCATAAACATAGCAGTTTCTCTGAAACTGCTATGTTTATAAAAAAATGGGTTAACCCTAGAAGGACCTGGCACACAGACCACTTCATTAAGCTGAAGTGGTCTGGGTGCCTAGAGTGGTCCTTTAAGGGGTTAAAACTGATGCCCAAGATTCCACCGCATATTCAAGGTGTGGCCTTACCATTGATTTTTAAAGAGGCAAAATTATATTTGAATCACGTGATTTAAATATAATTTTTATTCATTAAAGCACCCTACTAGCTTTTGCAATTGCAGATATACTGGCATACTGTTGCTTACATTGTGATCTATAATTGTTCCCAAATCCTTTTGATTTAATTTTATCCCTAACTCAACCCCATTTAATACCTAAGCGGCTTGTTGGTTCCTTATTTCAGAATGCATGACTTTGCCTTTATCTGTATTGAATCTTAACTGCCCCTTTCCTGTCCCAATGTATCCAAATCCCTCTGTAGAGAATTTATATCAAGTTGTAACATATGTTATATTTTAGGCTCAGGTCAACTTCAGATTCATGAAATCAGGGGCACGTTACAGCTAAATGCTAATGGGTCATCACATCCAGCTTATGTCCTCTTGAAAGGTAAATACTTAAAATCTGCACTTATTTGTGTATGAGAAAGAAATTTAATATCTAAGCAGCCTTGATTGTTTTGGTTTCATCTACTGTATTAGCGCAATGGGGAAAACATTCAATGAAACCTTCTTCCTAGTTACAGATTATGGAGCACAGGAGAAAAGAAGGACATTTAGATCCTGTGGCTCCTTAGCTGAGAGTTGGTTCATGGAATTTGCTAAGATGTATGCTATAGGTTGTGGTGGAAATCCAAAGATCTCCACTACCCAACTTAGATTCTTCATTGCATGGTGGAACACAGCTGTGTCTCCTATGGTCATTGACTGCTCTTGGTACTACTTTCATTCATGTGCCTCCTTAATGAGTTAGTGCACCGTAACTAGAATATAATGTCATATCTTGTTTGCCATTTGTTTTAAAATAGTCAAGTATGTCAGGAAGAAGCATGGAGGCCCACTGCTTAATTGCATCTCAGGACCAGGGATGAGTTGTTGAGACTGGAAATGTGGAGAGAAACCTCACATCTGACTTTAGGGGAAACAGGAAAGAGAAACCAGGAGCCTGAAGTGGGGAGATAGATAGAAACCAGGATGCCACCTATAACACTACATTAGATGGTTGAGAAAAGGGAGAATAACTATAAAAGATAGAAGAGAAAATCGTTTGAGTACAAGAGGAGGCTTCTATATCAATTGAAAGGGGTGATACAATAAATAAAGTAGAAAACATATTGTAAAAAGTTTAGCAAATCATAGGTAGAGTAACAAAACATTTATTGAGAATAAAGAAATTCCTGATGGCTTGCCTACGAGCAATCAGGAGTGTAGTAGGAAAGAATTACTTTTTTAAATTTACAGACTGGTGTTATCTTAATTACAAACTAGAGATAACTTGTATCACCATTTTTTTCTGCAACAATGGCTAAAATCTGCGCACCAAAAAGCCAAACAGTTCAAGATTAAATTGTATGCATCATTCTCCAATTGATATTTTTGTAATTAGACCATTCTAGCAGGTACACCCGCAAGAGAAAAGTCTATTGATCAAAGATTTAAACACTCACACAAATATTACTGCCAAAAAAAAAGTAGGCTCTTATGAATCTCTCAAAGGAAGGATCAGCGCTGATGGGTCAACAGGGGATACAGGGATATAGCATGTAGGCAGCACACCTATGGGAGGGGGGTCCCTTCAAATCCCCTCAAGAAAAATATAGCATAAAAGAAAGAGAAAGTGAAAGGGTGCGCTTAAAAATAAGTGAAAACAATATTTGTATAAATGATGATAGAAGTCCAAGTATTAAAAACACTCACGGTATATTGAGCAGACGCACTGCTCTCTGGGTAGCATATGGGTGGTACAATCCCCACCTAGGGATTCTTGGTACTTCGTTGTAGATGATAGAACAGTGGTGTCAGGTCAGGATAAAAAGTAGAAAACTTATTAAGTTTCTACTTGATGAAGCCAGCTGTGGCGAAACGCGTTTAGAAACTCTTTATTACTTTTTATTTACTGTTCAAGTGTTAATAAAGGAATTTTGTTGCCAGATTCCTTTTTTCACTATAGCAATATACTACCTTAATTTTGGTATTTTATATTTTATTTTTTTTCTACTTTTTATCCTGACCTGACACTACTGTTCTATCATCTACAACGAAGTACCAAGAATCCTTAGGTGGGGATTGTACCACCCATACGCTACCCATCGAGCAGTGCGTCTGCTCAATATACCATGAGTGTTTTTATCCTGATTTTATTATCCCTAATAGTTATACAGGGAGCACTATATATTTTATCTTTTTATCTCGTGTCTGGACTAGTCTACTGAACTATCCTACCGAAGAAACATCAGAGAAGCTTTATATATCCTTGAGTGGGGATTGTTCCACTTCATGCCATTTAAACCAGAGCTGGACTTAAGCTCTGGAGATTGTGAGTAGTTTTATTTTTATATACCCGGTATATTACAACATACTGTACCATTGGAGTCTTCTTTGTCTTCTGCTTTTTTCGCATATCCACTTCGAGACAATAAGCCTTCATCTGAGACCATATATTTCACTCACTGCACTATAAGGATATTTCTCTCCGGACGCAGAGCAACTTTGTATTTTGGACTGTTTTGCAGTACTGCTTGGAGTTTTATCATACAAGTATTGTTTTCACTTATTTTTAGGCTCACCCTTTCTCTTTCTTTTTCTTTTATTCTTATGAATCTCTAATTGACAGTATATTTAATAATAAAGATATTTAAATATTTAAAGCAGAAAACTGCTGACGGTGCTTGTATATTTATTGTTTTGAACACTAACGTGTTCAAAGTCAGCCTGATAATCTTGCTCTATGTCAAGGTCACCATCAAAGTTTTTCTACCTTGACTCGCAGATATTGTTACTTGCTTTCAGCCTATGTGCACCAAGCTTTGATAGTGTCTACAAACATTCTTTGGAAGGTCACCTCGTGTGTAGAGAAAAGAAAATAGTGTAGAAAATCACGTTTGTGTCTTTCTGATTTCGTTTTAACCATACCATGAAACCAATTTTCTTTTTTTTAATGTTTTCATTTGAGTAGATTTGGTAGTAATTGGTATTGTGTCTCGTCTGATGGTAGACACTGTATCACACGGTCACTTGTCAATTAAAATAACATCACAAACTGCTGACACTCGCACTCCTTAATGAAAATATATGAGATTTAGTTAGTATAGAATACCATTCAGACATTCCGCTACCAGCCTGCTCCTTCTTCGGCAAGATCTAAGCTTTCTGTCTAGACTGTTTTTAACGTTATTTTTAAGCAAAATCTTTTTTCCTGGTATGTGCAGATATTATTTATTTATTTAATTATAAAATATTTTACCAGAATGGATTCATTCAAGTCCTGGTTCCACAAATATAAATATAAAAATGTTGTATTTCCATATAAAGGCAAGTTACTATACAGTATGTATGGTTATCATTCCGTGATGAATATTGCATGTAATTTTTACGATTAGTTTCGAAAATAAGCATTGTGGCAGCAGCTCATTCACAGTCAATGAAAAAAGTAGTAAAAAGGCTTTTCATCTTTGCTAAACATTGTATCTCTCAAGAATTGTGTTCCTTCTTTCATTTCATTGTCTATCTTCTCGAGATTAAGTTGTTAACCCTAAAAATGAAAGTAGTCACTACTTACAAGTAATAAAGTATCTGGGTAACACCATGTACTCTTTCTTTAAAAGATGTCCAAAGTATAGCTGCGCCTATTTGCTCATATACGTAATCTGGAAGAAATCAAGTATTTGGTGGGAGTGTGTCAAATTTCCCAAATATGATTCCTGTTCCTTAATGAAAGGGTAAGTTATGTAAAATACAGTCCAGGAAAATAATTTTAAAAAATTCAGAAGCAAGGAATAGTTCCTGAATCTGGTACTTAAAGGACCGCTCCACACCCATAAAGTACTTTATCTTGCTGAAGTGCTTTAAGGGTGAGGAGTATCCAATAATAACGTCAGTTTAAAGAAGTGCCAATTTCTATTTGAAATCAGCACTTTTTAAAAATAAATAATTCATGAAACAGCCTCCTGACTGTCAATCATATTTCTTCCTTCTTTCATTAGCTTCCCGGAGCTAAGGGAAGTGGCAGATGCATTCTACTTGAGCAGTGTTTGTGACTAAGTGGCTACTAAAAAAGACTGGACATACCCCGTTTGCAATACCTTGGGTTGTCTACTATTGCAAATTGTATGCCATCATAGGGGTAATTTTCATTCTTGGGCTACCATAGGGTCTCAAAGGCAACGTAACCAATCTGGCGAATTTTTATGTGAAAAAAATGAAACACAAACCTTATATTTGACGCTGTAACTTTTGAAAACACCATAAAACCTGTACATGAGGGGTACTGTTGTACTTGGGAGACTTCGCTGAACACAAATATTTGTGTTTGAAAACAGTAAAAAGTATCGCAGCAATAATATCGTCCGTGTAAGTGCTGTTTGTGCGTGAAAAATGCAAAAAACTTCACTTTTACTGGCGATATCATCGTTGTAATACATTTTACTGTTTTGAAACACTAATATTTGTGTTCAGCAAAGTCTCCCGAGTAGAACAGTACCCCCCATGTACAGGTTTTATGGTGTCTTGGAAAGTTAAAGGTTTAAATATAGTGCTAGCAAATAAAATTCCCTTTACTTTCGGAATGGGTTGTCAGGCAGGTCCCGCTAATTGTAATTAATTAAGATACCTAATTATGTAAAAATATTATATAAATATATATATATGTAGAATTAATATATGTATATATATATATACATATGTGAATATATATGTATATAAATTTATTTTAATATTTTTATTTATATATAGGTATATATATATATATATATAGTGATATATACGTATATATTTATGTATATCGATATATATATTTTGTTCTACATGTATTTTGATATAAATATATATATATATTAATATCACAATACAGTTAGAACGAAATAACACACATCTATATATTTTTTTATTATTTTTTTTTAAAAAAAATTTAATTTTATTTTTTAACGTATTTACATATTGAATTTTTTATATTATATATAAATATATATATATATAACAATAATTATATATATATATATATTTAATCAGTATCAGTCTACGTGTAATTTGATATTAATATATATATATATATATAATTATATATATATTAATAGTAAAATACACCTATACAGTGTACGTGTGTGTATGTATATGTGTATATATATACTTAGATCATATATATATATATATATTTATATATATATATATATATATATGATCTAAGTATATATTATTATTTTTTTACACTTTTAACATTTATTTTATTTTCAGCCAGCAGGGGGACCACCTGTCATTACAGGCAGCCCTCCTGCTGGCAATGCAGGAGGCAGCTATCCCGGCCATGTGATTGTGAGGTCCTCGCAAGGACCTCACTCTCACATGGCCGGGGGGCACCAGAGGAGGAGGATCTGCAGTGGGGGGGGGCTCCCTGGGAGTCCCCTCCACCGCGATCGCCGGCGTGAGATCGCCGGCGACCGGGTAAGTAAGGAAAGACAGGAGGATCTACTATTACGCCCGGCGGCGTTTAGAGCCGCCTAAAATAGGGCGTAATAGTACGCCCTCCGGTCTTAAGGGGTTAAACAACATAAATAAATATATGACAAAATAGCAGCAATAAAATTTATAAAGTGCAAAGACCCAAAACAACACTAATTTTCGCACATTTTCAATAAATGCTAATTTTAAGGTGCTCTGTGCTTTTAAAGAAGAAATAACACTCGTGTGCAGTGATTAGAACCACCTATTTTAATTTCACACAAAAAAAATGATAAAAAAGTGACACCCTTCTGCAGTGATCAACAACTGATTAACAAATCATGATAAACAAAATAATTACTGGCATTAACACCTTGAGAATGGAGCCAATTGTACACGTTCTAAACAAAACCAAATCAAAATGAAACCCATGTACAGGTTCACTGGTGTTTTGAAATGTTACAGGGTCAAATAAAGAGCTTGTCAATTCTTTTTTTCACATTGAAATTTGCCAAATTGGTTTGCTAGGTCTATATTGCTTTGACACCGTATAGTAGCCTAGGAATGGAAATGAATCCCATCATGGCATACCACTTGCAAAAGTAGACAACCCAGGGTATTCAAAATGGGGTATGACAAGTCAGTTTTAATAGCCACTTTGTCACAAATCCTGGCCAAAGTTAGCATTGATTCTTGTTTTTTTGCATTTTTCACAAAAAACTTCCTTTTCACTGTTGATATCATCAGAATTATAAGTTCTAGTGACCTAAAACACTCATATTTATGTTCAACAATGTCTCACCTTCTACAGGTTTTATGATGTTTTGGAAAATTACAGGATCATATATAGGGCTGCCATCATTGCGATCACATGCTCTGGAGGGGCTCGAGGGGCTAGACTCGTAGGCAATCCCTCCGACCGGAGTCGGGGGAGCAGTTAAGTATACATGCCGGGGTCCTCCAAAGCACTGGAAGTTCTATGCCCCCCTCCAGCATTAAAGCCCAAATTATGGAGGACGGCACAGAATGCCCTACGTCCTTAAGAGGTTAAAAGTGCATTGTACCTTTGAAACTCACACAGTAAAACAAATTTATAGTGATAATATAATCCTAATATGTGAATAAAAAAACTCACAGAATATATTTAAGAATGGGCAACCCCAGTAGAGGTTTTTACAGTCCAGGCTCTCCACAGGCTCTTCACAGTATGCCTCTTCCGGGAGGGGTCTGGACATAATTGCCGCACACAAGTATAGACCACTTTTTATATTTACATTTAATTATGTGGTTCTGTGTCCCAGTTGATCAAAGAAGAAGCAAACAAGTGACAATTATTTCCAAGTGGCAAATCTCTCATTCACTACTCTCTATATCACCCTTCTGCCTGTCTATTTCCTGTGTTTTGCCTATCTTTCCATATCTCTTTTCTTGTGTCCCTCAACCCATACCCACCATTTGTCCATTTCCTCAATTACTCCACTTGTGTACCCCTCCACTTATCTTACCTCCATAAGCCACGTTAGCATTTCCTTACTAGGGCTGGCCTATCCTCCTGTAGGCTAACACAGCCATCTTTTTTAAAGTAGCATGACAGTATCAATTCACTCTGTCAGTACTCTTCACGTTTGATGCTGGATACTGGGTGGAGGGTACGGGGATATAACACAGCATCATAGAGCACACACAGCATCTGACAACGGACTGGAGATTAATGTGCTCTCTCTTAACGCTCATGTGTCCATGCCACAAGTACAGTCCTGTCCAGAAAATACGAACATGTAGGGCTTGGGGGACACTGGCTACAGGGTCTTCCTCACAAAGTTATTTCACCTTCCAATGGCGGGATACCTATCTTACTAGGGATAGCAAGGGGTAGAAAGATAAATATGTGAGAACAGTGATAGTTTTCTAAAAAAAAAATAAAATCCAATCCTTATTGATTATTTTTTTTATAAAATATTTTACCTTGAAGGATACATTGAGATTTCTCTCATTTTCAAATATGTCCTGGATATGTTTTATTAGCTGACTAGATTCAGCGCTAATATAAATGGGTGTTATATCAGCCAAGAATTTTAGTCTAGGAGGTTGTGGCTTACAAAAGCACCCTTATCTTTACACTGCCTTTCCATGTCTAGTCTGTAAGATCCGTTATTTTATATCCGTGCTTGTAAAGAACATTCCATGGCTAACTACTGACTGTAAGAATCAGATAGCTTACACTACGAGTGGATCACACTGGCCTTCCTGATGGAACTTCACCTTTTTTTTACAATGTTTCAAACTTAAGTTCTAACATCTCATTCTCACCCTTATAAAAAAAAAATTTCAAGCCTAAAAATAAAACAAACATTCCCCAAAATGCAATCTTTATTAATAATAAAAATAGTAACTAGGCAGGCTTTCGTCTGTGTTTATTAATTCAATTTATACTATTTTTAAATTTTACCAGTTACTGTCCCCATGCTTTGTGATGTATTTCATTCAAAATGATATTAT
This sequence comes from Pelobates cultripes, assembly GCA_933207985.1. Classification (NCBI taxonomy): domain Eukaryota; kingdom Metazoa; phylum Chordata; class Amphibia; order Anura; family Pelobatidae; genus Pelobates; species Pelobates cultripes. The sequence continues at coordinate 27,577,426 of OW240915.1, forward strand.
GATAATAGATATTTTTTATATAAATGATAATGTAAATAATGTGATTCATATATAAACTATATAACTATGTGATTTCGCTGAAACAATGTAGCATAATAAATGTTTTAATCAAGAAATATTAAGAATGGCCACTTTAGCTTGGCCTCTAATATAACATAAATGTTGTTTTTTTGTATCAACAACAGAGGCACATTACAGTCAATATCATTCTTCTATTGTCTTGTTAAAACATACTTCCGTTATATTTGCTATTATTAAACCACTCGTACAGGTTACACGCAACTCAAGCCTTGATTGTTTTTGTTTTTTGTACATATTAACCTAGAGAACAAGGCACATTGCTAAATAAAAGGAATTAATAAACATTATCTGGAAATAAATATAAACCCAAAGAATGCATACAACACAAGCTAAACACAATGGCACAACGTCACTTCTTCAAGAGCGTCCTTGAATGAAAAGTAACCTATTGCGCATTGGATTCACATGACCTACAGAACGAATGTTGAATGCAGGAAACAAGCTGTGCTATAAAGCATTCTCTCTGACCATACAATAACTGGATCACAATGAAGCCCTTTAATGGGGTATTCTTACAGTACTCTGCTGTGCTCCCATTTTATAAGTAATATCTTTTATTAAGAATTGCTCTACGATAAAAAAAAAAAAGAAGGGATAAAGCACTGAAAATATTTTTGTCCTCTGCAATGGATTGTTCATTACTCTGGTACTCAAAGGTTAACAGTATCGGAAGCTCAGGCTCAGAGTGAGCTATAAACAATGCACTTCAAGAAAAACGAAGCGTTCTGTGTACTGTTCATTCTTTTTCTTACATGTACTGTCTCTGGTGTCCTATGAAAGTGAAAGATGCTATATTTGTCTTCAAGGCAACGCCATTCCTAAGACGGTTACATTTTTCTGATGTTTGGGTTTTTGCTCCCATATGAGAAATCAAAATTGGCAACAAACCAGCCTTGTCCTTTGGGTGCACAATGCACCTCTTACTGTTAAAGGGGCAGACTTGTGGCTTTTGTGAATGAATGCTCAGGGGCTAATGCTGTGCCTAATGATAGGTCACAAATGCAACAGTGTCTTTATGGTAGTGACAACTTCAGGTTAACTCTCTGTATAAAACAGTTATCAAAGGACAACTGTCAACAAATTTTCACTTTTCATTTTTATTTTTAAGTTTATTACATGTAATGGAGCTTAATTATTCTTTTTTACATGATGTATACTGATTTTTTTTTTTTTTAGAGAATTTCACTCTTTTATCTCTTATCTCTTACATGGTGCAATCTGACCATCTGCAGCTCAACCTAACTTTCCAACCTCTGACACAGTTTCACGCAGAACAATTACAGCAGCGGGTAACTTGGGTTGAGCGTCAGTTGGTCAGAAGAGTCTGATCCAAGATAGCTGATTGGCCAGATAACAAAGGACATTTTCTCCCCCCAAAAAATGAAAAAATCAATATACATCATTAAAAAATCAATCATTAAGTTTGGGGAAGCCGTGCCTGGGGAAGCGGTGCCAAGCTGGACGGTCGTATGGGGCTGGAGCTCCTCAGGGTATTCAAATTACAGAGTGTAAAACTCAAAATAACCACTCTCTTTTGCTAATTTCTGGCAAAAATCCTGCTTATCACCCTGGGAAATACCCTGCAGATAATTTGCCACCTCTTTGCCTGTAACTTGTGGTTACAACCCATGTATGGCTCTCCTGCATCCTGTGGTCACATTCAGGAAGGGAAAGGCATCCGATCCTCTGCTTTGCTTTGTAGACTAAATGCCTAGGGTCCTGTCCCCCCCTCCTTCTAGACCGCTGGTCTTGAAGGAGGGGGGGACAGGACCCTAGGCATAGGTGAAGCATACAGCCCACAGCAGCACCGAAAGGTTATGGATTGGTTCTCAAGATGGATGACCAGCTGGGGCCTACAGCCAGAAGTATGTATCTTAGTTTGCAGTGTTACCAGCTTAGTTTTAGGGCTCTAGCTTCTAAAGCACACCCTTGGTAATGCCATGTTTACCCGCTTGGATGTTTTGCAAGTTAACGGACAGCAAATAAATCCAAACTTTATAAAAGACCTCTTTTTCCAAAATTTCTGAAATGAATGAACAAAGTCGCAGATAATTGAAATGTAAATGTATACAACATTGTGTTTTTTAGATATCATTAAACTGTTATGTACATAAAAATACATATTTCCAGAATTTTAAGTTCTAAATATTCATCCTATGTTTGACAAGGGCTTAGCATATCTTATTCCAAAATAGCCAAATTCGGGAAAACTCTCAAACTGACCTATTATTGTTACTCAGCTGTCAATTTAGTATTTACTTTCCTGTCCTCCACAATTCTTTTTTTTAAACAAATACAACTTTTTAAGTGTATTTATCAGGTTCGCCAGCTTGTACATCTAGAACTGTTGCTTATTAGAACCGGAGAATTCTTCAGTCAGACAGAGAAAAGATATTGGTTAAAGATGATGAGAATTTAGACGAGCAATAATTAATGTGAGACCACCCACTAAGTGTCCACTATTGAAAATGACTGAGTGGCTCTCGTCTGCTGCAAATGTAATGAAATAATTTTGCATTTGGATAAAAATGTAGGGCATTCGAAGTGCATGCGAGAATTACACAATTTCTTGCATTGGAAACTGATCCCTACCAATCCAAACTCAGACAATTACAATATCTCTGTGATGTTCAAACAAATGTGTGAACTGTCAGTTATACAGAAAGCAAAGAATCTTTTTTTCCAAAGCGGAGTTCAAACACTGACTGACTTTGATGCGCAGCTCATTATTTTTATAATTAGCCATAAAAAAGTTCAGACCCTATCAATAATTTACAACATTCCCATGGTTATTGGCATAAAAAAATACATATTTCTGTTTAATAGAGATAAGGTTTCAAGCAGAAGTAGTCTATTTTTTTCACCCATTTTTTTTCATGAAGTTTAAGCAAGCCATCTTACTTACTGACTTGTCATATTAAAAATTTAAATTTGTTTATAAATGCATTTTTTTTTTTTTTAAAGGAACCAACAGTAGCATGAAGCTGATTCTGCATCTCCTTCATGGATACATTCCTTAAAGGGATCCTGGTGGTTTAAAGAGATAACTAAGCAAGCCGACCCCGACTGCCATGGGGATCAAGGAACAAATATCTGAAACACGTAATGGACCTCTTTGATGTTTCTTCTGCCACATTTTTCCATTTTGAATATATGTAGTAATATGGCTTCCAACATCTTTATTTTACATCAGGAAGAAAGAAAGAATAGATTTTTATAATAGTCTAGATCGGGGTAGACAACGTTTGGCATTCCAGATGTTATGAACTACATCTCCATTGATGCTTGGCCAGTATTATGGCTGTAAGAATATAATTTATTTATTTATAAAATATTTTACCAGGAAGGATACATTGAGATTTCTCTTGTTTTCAAGTATGTCCTGGGTCCACAACCATTGCATTGATACAATAGGCTAGAATAAAATACAAAAACAATATTAATACACTATATATATATACAAAATTTAATATAGAACAGGTAAGAAATATATAATTAACCATGACAGGTGCATTCTGTTTTGAGATATGTAGAGAGGGATCTCTTAAAGGACTTTAGGCCTGGGGAAGATTTTAAAGTGTGCGGGAGGTCGGTCCATAATTGCGGTGCTCTGTAGGAAAAGGAGGATCAGGCTGCTTTCTTTTTGTAGTGAGGTAGACTAAATAAAGTGCTGGTACTGGATCGGAGGTTGTAAAAAATGGGAACAGCCGAGGAGAGCATTCTGCTCAGGTAGGGTGGGAGCTTCCCAGAAATGCTCTTAAACACAAGGCTGGAAAGATAAAGGATGCGTCTGGATTCCAGCTACAGCCAGTTTAGTTCTTTTAGCATGTCACAATGGTGGGTCACATAATTACATTGTAGCACAAAGCAGCAGAACGAGTTATTCGATGTATTAAGTTCATTAAGGTAGGTTTGAGGTACAGGTGCATAGACTACATCCCCATAATCAATGATTGGCATCAGCATTTGCTGTACAATCTTTTCCTTTGCAGGATTTGTTTCTGTACAGGATACCTAGTTTTGGATAAAGATTAGATGCAAGTCTTTCTATGTGGAGGCCAAAAGATAGACTGGGGTCTAACATCATACCCAAGTATTTGAAAGAGTGGACTGCGGTCAGTGTGCTATTTGCTTTTGTTTTGATGGGTAAATGGGAATTTTGTAATTTCTGTAATTTAGGTACTGTTCCAAAGATCATTGTGATAGGTTTGTCAGTGTTTAGGAAGAGTTTGTTTTTTGTGATCCATTTTTCTACCTCTGTGAACTGGTCTTGGAGCACAGCCTCAAGCTGCGGTAGATCGGATTTGCTCGCAAAGATCACTGTGTCGTCTGCGTACATGTGTACATTTGAGGATTTGCAGACATTAGGCAGATCATTTACAAATAATGTGAATAGTAGGGGGCTGTGAATGGAACCTTGGGGAACACCACATGTGACTGGGAGAGGGAGGGAGTCCCTGTCAGAAATGGACACATATTGTGATCGATCTGACACATATGATTGAAACCTGGTTAACGGACAATCACCAATACCTGAATTTTTGAGCTTGTGCAGTAGAATGTTGTGGTCTACTGTGTCAAAGGCCTTTGCAAAATCAAGGAAAATAGCTCCAGTTAGGTCTCCTGTTCCATGCCAGTTTCGATGTCATTGCAAACTTTTAAGAGGACAGTTGTACTAGAGTGATTAGGGCGAAAACCTGATTGATCAGGGGTCAGATAGTTATATTGCTGGTATTACTCACATAGCTGCATATGGATGCATTTTTCTAATATTTTTGACAATACTGGGAGCAATGATATTGGGCGATAGTTAGAAACCAAAGTAGTGTCACCACTTTTATGGATAGGAACAACGACTAGAGTGCTGAAGGTTGCCTACCCCAGGTCTAGATCGTAAATATGGCCTGCATGCTATTAAAGGGAGTACGTGAAAAGGAAAAATACACTTGGGTAAGGGGTAAGGGGATGTCACCGCAGCTTGTTATTTATGTTTCATATGACTTCAAATACACTGTTGGCTATTGGTAGAATTCACAAAAAAGTTTGAGGTGACATGAAGAAACGGGTGAACAGAGGGAACAGGAAATATGTAGTAGAAATAGGTTTGTAACCTCTTCAACATCATGTGTTGATTGAGAAACTGAGAGAAGACTAGAACTTTAAGGAGTTTGAGAAGTGATTTCAAGAAGGAGTGCCTATGTACTTTATTACTCAATAATAATAAGGGTTATGCCTATAAACCAAGATGTACATCTCTTCAAGAAAAGTGTCCCATATCTTTAGTTGTGGATTCTACTACATTTGTGTTGTGTAATAAAAGTGGATTAAGCTTCCACGTCCATGAGCGCATTATCTTTAGGTGTTGATAGATAGAGTTGATAGAGTCCGAGATATATCTGCATGACCGGACCAAGTTATTCATCCTATCTCAGAATTAAAGATTATGTTAGCTTTAGTGTACTAACAATCTTAATTTTAATAATGACAGGAGGCAAATATTTTGCTAACCTTTCTTTACTAACTCCATATAGCATCAAAGAAAAGTAATGAAAAACTGAGGACCAATCAAACACAAGCAATGTATATAAGAGGCGTGTATAACTGAGTCACTTCCTCTTTAACAGCATCATCACTAGTCCATAAATCCACTTGAAATTGTAGATGTTTGATGTGCTTTAACTTCAAACAATAAACATCAGAACCAGTATTCCAGTAATAGGACTGTCGGCGATCCCCTGCAGTGTCCAATTAGCTGAAAGAGAGTATAAACAGTTTTAGTTCACTGAATGGGTTGCATGGAAGCATGCATCCTGACTGTCCTGCATTGGGAGTTAACATTACACCCAAGAAATCCACCCCCAACTAATCTAGCTCACTGGATATAAAACAAGTCCCACCCCCAAGAGGCATCCACAAAAACAGGCAAAATCAAAATAGGTGGAGATATAGGGAGGTAGATAGAGAAGAAGCGAGAGAACGTGGGGGTGGGGAAATATTCACCTCCTGTCATTATTAAAATTAAGATTATTAGTATACTAAAGCTAACATAAACTTGAATTTTACCACATGACAGGAGGCCTCATATTTTGCTATTTCAATGCTGAGAGAGAAGAGAAAAGGCATGGTTTGTGGCTGGATGAAAATAGAATTCCAGAACGTAGAATCGCCTGACCAATCTGCCGCACTCAGGATATCGTGGAGCGAGGTTCCTGCCACCAACGCCGACGAAGCCGCCGCTCCGCGTATCAAATGAGCTCCGAAGTTCTGATCTATACCCACTAGGGCTAGTAGCCAACGGATCCATCTGGCCAGTGTTGTGACCAGATACCGGATTATGGGGTTGACTGTATGAGATGAGAAGTTGACGAGATGCAGGAGGCCGCAACATTGCGGTAGCTTCCATGTAACAGCGGAGTGTCGCTCCTAAACAGAGTTGCAGGTCCAAAGGCAAAAATGGATAAAAAAAAATGAGGATGAGTCCGATTTCGTATGTCGTTTCGTACAGTTGATGTGCATGGAGAGTTCTTCTGAGGTCCAGACACCTACCGTGGCGATAGTGCCGTCCACAGCCGCTCAGTATATCAGTTGGTGTCTGATTCCAATACAAAGTCTGGCTTGTTGCCAAATATGGCTTGACCGTTCCAGGCCTGCATGGAAGAGGATACTGGGAACTTACGGGAGGTGAATCTTGCCCTGGAGCATCCTCTGCCTCCACGACCGCAGTCTGAGCCTCTGGAGTAGTGGAACAGTTGGCGGTTTCACATCTCTGGGATGAAAGGTTGTGTTAGGGTTGTATGGGGGCCTGAAGGCCAGAATCAGGTGGTGGCATGACCCCATTGCTGACCAGCCCTGCCAAAAACACCTCTGCTGTGATTTCTGTGGAAGACGTTCCGCATGGACGACTGCACCATATTCAGTGATGTGAATATATTTACTCTTTTGCTGAGCTCCTTTAATAAGGCCTTGCCAAATAGTTTACTCTGCGCCAGGGAACAGAGCTCTTTGTCCCCCAATTCCACCAGTTTCTCGTCCATGTGGAACAGTGCTTCACGGCATCTCTCAGACAAGAGGGCAACATTGTTGTTACCAAGGAAGCAAAAGCACTGTTGTGCCCACTCACTTATATCACATGCCCACTCATGCACCATATCTGAATCAAAGGTGTCAGCTCGAGCATATGCATCATCGGCCAAGTCCATGACCCTTGACAGGGGTCCAATGGCATCAAGCATTTTGTCCTGTGCCCCTTTGAACCTGCGTTCTACCCTTTTGTGTGGGTCCCGTCCCCCACGTGTCATGAAGGTCAGCATAAGCTGGTCGAAATCGGGGGTCAGGGCCACCTTGTCTGGCAGCACAGGGCGAGGGTACTCAGGCCTCATGCGTTTCTGCACCTCCTTGTCCAGGGGTTTCCCGAGCCAGAAGTACATGAACTTTACCAAGTGATCTGGGGATGTCCATTCCCTTTAGAGCGAGGGTGTCGGATTTTCCTAGGGTCGAAAATCTGGAAGCCGGAGGCGTCTAAGAAGACTTCGGGGTCCTCCTGTGTCATAGGGGTTTCGCCCGTTAAGGTCTTCTCACTCTGGAGCTTACCCAGGAAAGCATCCCATTGGAAAGTCGGGTCAGATTTGGAATCTGAGTCCCAATCGTCGTCATCTGCTTCGGACGCTTCAGCTGCCACTCATCCAGCACTGAGAGTGCGTGTGGCTAGTCTTGTTCCTCGTCCGAGGAGGAGGATTGTACCGGCTTGGGTGCCGTGCATTGAGGGGGCTCTCTATGCTTGGTGGGCACCTTGCCTTTGGTCTTTTTCGCCTTAGAGCTTTTGCCCTTCCAATGGCATTTAGGAGGGTGCGAGGGGTCCCTGGAGGAGTCCTTATATTCGGAGTCCGCCACCTAATGTGCCCTCTTGGTTGAAAGCCTGTCTACATGCTGGCTAGCTAAAGTTTGAGAGAAAGCCTTCTTCATATATGCTGCAACTGTGGGAGAAATCTTGGCCTGTAAATTAGTAAGGTTCTGTGACTCTTCCATGTTAGTTTAATATGGAGCTCACCCATATCTATCTATCTATCTGTCAATCCATCTGTCTGTCTATCTTGCTATCTATCCATCTATCTTTATTTAAAGAACCCTCCAAGCACCATAACCACTACAACTCACTTTTTACCTGGGATCTAATAATTCCAGAGAACTGGAGGTACCTAAGCAGGAACTTCCATTAGCCCTACTTAGCTAAATCTTGCAAGCAGTAGTCTCTATTTTGAGCAGCTTCCGGTGTCTTGACACTTGTATCACTACAGTTGAGTTCAGTGTTTTCACAGCCTTCTACAAAATCATGAATGTTTCTGATCCATACGTGTATCCTCTTTAACCTCAGTCTGCTTTACCACAATCTGGCAAGGTGGTGTATGTGATCACAGCTGCTAAAGATCTTTGCTTAACCACAGTCTCTCAAGCCATTACTTTTTATCACTGCTGGATACTGTGTACACCTTTTGACAATGCTGTTGTCAGTGATGTGAGTGTCTTAAACATTGTATTTATTTTTTTTTTAATTCTTTATTTTTGCTGTGCAGTACATATTCACAAGCTGACATAGCCACAGCACGATCTTTGCATAAAACAACATCACACAGGGAGGTCCCTGTTATTGGCAACATATATGTGCACATTTGAACAGAATTGTGAACTTGTAGTTTGGTACAATGATAACGTAATTAATACTATTAGTATAACGTAGTCTGAGCTATCCCTCAGGTCGTCTGCATACACCCTGTTCCAAATTATTATGCAAATTCTATTTAAGTGTCACAAAGACTAAACATTTTGTTTTTCAGTTTAACTCATGGATGGCATTATGTCTCAGGGCTCTTTTGATCACTGAAAACAATCTCGGACACCTGTGATAATTAGATTGCCACGTGAGCCCAATTTAAGGAAAAACTACTAAAGGAGGGTGTTCCACATTATTAAGCAGAGCACCATTTTCATGCAATATGGGGAAGAAAAAGGATCTCTCTGCTGCCGAAAAGAGTGAAATAGTTCAATGCCTTGGACAAGGTATGAAAACATTAGATATTTCACGAAAACATAAGTGTGATCATCGTACTATTAAGAGATTTGTGGCTGATTCAGCGCACAGACGGGTTCGTGCAGATAAAGGCACATTGATATTTCTGCCAGATCCATGCATCGGATCAAGAGAGCAGCTGCTAAAATACCATTCCATAGCAGCAAACAGATATTTGAAGCTGCTGGTGCCTCTGGAGTCCTCCAGAGTCTTGCAACTGTGCATAAACCTTCTATTCGGCCACCACTAACCAATGCTCACAAGCAGAAACGGCTGCATTGGGCAGAAAAATACATGAAGACTAATTTTCAAACAGTCCTGTTCACTGATGAGTGCCGTGCAACCCGGGATGGTCCAGATGGATGGAGTAGTGGATGGTTGGTGGACAGCCACCCTGTTCCAACAAGGTTGCGACATCAGCAAGGCGGTGGTGGAGTCATGTTTTGGGCCGGAATCATGGGAAGAGAGCTGGTCGGCCCTTTTAGGGTAAAGATGACCTCTGCAAAGTATGTGGAGTTTCTGACTGACCACTTTCTTCCCTGATACAGAAGGAAGAACTATGCTTTCCGTAATAAAATCATCTTCATGCATGACAATGCATCATCTCATGCTGCAAAGAATACCTCTGCATCAATGGCTGCTATGGGGATAAAAGGAGAGAAAGTCACGGTATGGCCTCCATCCTCCCCTGACCTCAATCCTATTGAGAACCTTTGGAGCATCCTCAAGCAACAAAACTATGAGGGTGGAAGGCAGTTTACATCCAAACAGCAGCTCTGGGAGCCTATTCTGATATCTTGCAAACAAATTCAAGCAGAAACTGTCCAAAAACTCACAAGTTCAATGGATGCAAGACTTGTGAAGCTGCTATCAAATAAGGGGTCCTATGTTAAAATGTAATGTGACCTGTTAAAATGTTTAAAAAGTTAAAATGTTGTTATAAGTTTGATTGAAATACCTTTTGATTTCAGTAAATATGCTGCAAACACAACAAATGACAATTTTCAGTTCTTTATAACCTATAAAGTATTTTGAAACTTACTGTGTGTAATAATTTGGAACAGTGCATTGTAAGTTTTTTATGTTTAAAAAAACACTGTTATCATTAGGAGGTTTGTTCAATAAAATTTGAATTGTACTCTTAATAGTTGATAACATGAGAATTTTGCTGACTGTTATTTACATCAATTATTTAGGTAAATGAGAAAAATATAATTTGCATAATAATTTGGAACAGGGTGTATACATCAGCACCTCTAGGAATTCTGCTCCATACCCTATAGGAGAGGGTCATGGTAGAGAAGAAGAGGAAAGTATAAGTGGAAAGAAAGGATAGAAAAGATAAGAGGTTATGAAGGGCGTCAAGGTGTGAGGGAGGAACGGGGGGGAGGGAGAGAAGGCGGAGGAGAGGGGAGCACGGAGGCACCACAAGGCCCCACTGACACAAGGGCCCCCGGGTGTGCGTGGACCTCAGAAAGGGCCCCCGGGTGTGCGTGGACCTCAAGGCCCCACTGACACAAGGGCCCCCGGGTGTGCGTGGACCTCGGTTAGCCTCAGAAAGCAAAACGGACCATGGGGCAGTTTAAGCGCTCAGTGGGTTGTCGTCTCACAGCTCCCAGAGCCACTGGAACGCTCCCGTGGACCCCAGTACCCTAGCAGTCAGATCATCCATTAGGTGTACCTCTTTAATCCTTGTTATTACACTCGCTATGTGTGGTTGTAGCCACGTGAATGCTATTACTCATCTTGCGGCTAAAGTAATTTTGTGTATTAGTGTTTGCTCCCTTCGAGTCCATCCGTCGATGGATCTATTCAGAAGATACACCCAAGGTTCTAAGTCTGGGGACCTGGAAAACACTTGCATTAAGAGATTTTTAATTGCTATCCAAAATCTAGTTATTTTTGGGCACTCCCACCACATATGCAGATATGTCCCCCTTTAGGGGATCTTTATTTTAAACATCAGAAGGACACATAGGAGAAAGGTCTTATTTAACGTGTGTGTGTGTGTGTGTTTCTGTGTGTGTGTTTATATATATATGTATATATAATATTTAATATAGATTATATATATGTTAAATCAAAAATAAGTAAAAAAGGGAAATAACTTGAATAAGTAAAATGAGTATGAAGAACAGATTAAGGAAGGATTATGGGTGGCGGTAAGAGAACACAGAGTGATGGCAAGCTCATTTGAGCAAGGTCCTCTTATTATTATTATTGTATTATTTGTATAGTGCCATCAGATTCTGTAGCGCTGTACAATGGTACTTCAGCCTATTGTTCCCGTAAGTTTTTGTAATTGTCTCATTTATTGTTCAATCTCCCCCTCTGATAATATTGTAAAGCATTATGGAATATGCTGGTGCTATATGAATACCAATAATATTAATAATAAGAATGGTACTCTCAGACCTTTTGGTTTCCAAACTCACTCACTCAGTCCATGACTTTATTGTTGGAGTGCATCCGGCATCCATTGACTCATTACTATCGATATTACCAATAAACTCTGGAAACGTAGGTTACATTATATCACTCCAGTATCTAACAAGGGCCTGTTGGTACCTTTTAATATTTCATGAATTAATTGAATGGGTCTTCTTGGAGTGCCAAGCAAGAGAACATCAGGAATGTGAGTGAGTTACACTACTGGAACACAATGCAGATATTTGAATGTGTAAAAGTCCTGCTTAGAGATAGATTGTTGTTGTTTTGTTATCTGTTGGTAACTAATGAATGACAAACAATAGGTGTGTCTTATGCAGCTAAAGCCAGGTATAGGTATCGATGCTCAGTTTCTATCCACTGCATTCTATTCTATTTTTATCAGCGTAAATTTTCAACAGTGTAGTCTGCTGTTCTCTAAACTGTTGTACTAATTGACACTTCTCAGACCTCGGGGAATTAAACGTTCTCTGTAACAGCGAGTTGCATTCATCTCCACTAGTCCATTGAAAGAGAACATGAAAATGATTTTACTCTCTCATTCCCATCTGCTTTTTCCATCTTTGCCAAGTCAGCTGACTGAAATAACTGTTATAAAAAGATATATATACATTATATTTTACAGGGTGAAACACCATTATTGTAACTTTGTGCAGACAAAAAGCTAGACATTTTAAACCATTACGTGAAGAGTTCTACCTCTTTCATTATCAAGTGTCACATCTTCAATTCTAAAATAAAAATACATTAAGCTGCAGGACTAAGAAGTTGTGAAATACCACTATGTTACTTTGTTGCCGTGCTTTGGGTTTGCTATTTTTAGAATGACTCTAAAAAGGAAAAAGCAATCTAACCAAGATTTATGGTGTATAGCTGTGGTTAACTCTTGGGTTAGGACCCAAAATGTGGTGGTCTATGTTTCTTTAGGGGGTCCAAATTAGTTTTAACAGGTACATAATTGTGTCCACGTTCTAGACACCTCTTCACAATTAGCTAATTGATGTATCATTACTGCTTTGCATAGTGCAGATGAGATCTCTTTTAGTGTACAAAAGCGTTTTGTTCTTAATTTTAGAATTAATTTTGTTATTAGATATTATTAAAATGTTAGAATGGTTTGCTGAGACAATATTCCAAATAAAGAATGGGCTACCTAGCTAATGTTGTATACAATACGAGTCACTGTTTAAACAAGATTAAGCTGATCTGTCACTTTTCAGTAATTCATAAGGGATAAAGCATAGCTAGGTCACTTGCTTTCCCCTCAGCATGCGCCGTGGCTCAGCGGAGCAAGTCTTCGCAGCTGGGTGGCATAGCCGGCATGGTGTGTGTTTCCATCCAGTGTCCAATATTGTTGAATGGGTAAAGCAGTGGCTGAGTGACAGGCAACAGAGGGTTGTAGTCAATGGAGTATATTCGAAGCATGGGCTTGTCACCAGTGGGGTACCTCTGGGATCTGTACTTGGACCCATTCTCTCTAATATTTTTATTAGTGATATTGCAGAAGGTCTTGATGGTAAGGTATATCTTTTTGCTGATGATACTAAGATATGTAACAGGGTTGATGTTCCAGAAGGGATAAGCCAAATGGCAAATTGTTTAGGTAAACTAGAAAAATGGTCAGAGCTGTGGCAACTGACATCTAATATAAATAAATGTAAGATAATGTACCTTGGACTTAAAAACCCAAGGGCAGAGTATAGAATATTGATACAGTACTAACCTCAACATCTGAGGAAAAGGATTTAGGGGTGATTATTTCAGATGATTTAAAGGTAGGCAGACAAACATAATATAGCAGCAGGAAATGCTAGCAGAATACTTGGTTGTATATGGAGAGGTATTAGCAGTAGAAAGAGGGAAGTGCTCATGCCATTGTACAGAACACTGGTGAGACCTCACTTGGAGTATTCTACACAGTACTGGAAACCGTATCTCCAGAAGGATATTGATACTTTAGAGAGAGTTTAGAGAAGGGCTACTAAGCTGGTTCATGGATTACAGGATAAAACTTACAAGGAAAGGTTAAAGGAACTTAACATGTATAGCTTGGAGGAAAGACGAGACTGGGGGATATGACAGAAACATTTAAATACATAAAGGGAATCAACACAGTAAAGAAGGAGACTATATTTAAAAAAGAAAAAACTATCACACCAAGAGGACATAGTCTTAAATTAAAGGGACAAAGGTTTAAAAATAATATTAGGAAGTATTACTTTACTGAGAGGGTAGTGGATGCATGGAATATCCTTCCAGCTGAAGTGGTAGAGGTTAACACAGTAAAGGAGTTTAAGCATACATGGGATAGGCATAAGGATATCCTAACTATAAGATAAGACAAGGGACTAATGAAAATATTTTGAAAATTGGGCAGACTAGATGGACTGAAGGGTTCTTATCTGTTGTAATATTCTGTTTAACACTTACCATAACAATCTAATGTGTGCTTTATCCAATCTAGACATATACAATTTAAATATATCCAAAATCATATTCTAAATAAATTATAAGAACCATAAATGATTTCAGAAAACACTGTTTTAACCCTGACCATCAATTTTACCTTTCTTTATGCTATACGAAAAGTCCTCATTATATTCCGGAACAACTACTACATGACATTATTCCTCCCACTGATTGATGCATTAACTGTACCTCGACCTTTTAAACCTGCCATATTTAAATACAGTGCAACATTTATATTTAACTTTGTAGTATTTCTTAAATACATAAATGTTGGCTAATTATATTCCAAAAGCAGAGCTGTGAATTAGCTTTTTAATGAACAAAGTTAAATGTTTCAAAATATTAATATGAAAATGACATGGATCCTATGCCTATATAAAAAAAAAAAAGGACTTTCGAATGCTGCATAAGTCTCCCAAGGGACCTTGTCACTGAAATCCCAAATAAAATCATAATGAGGACATATCAAGTCCCAATGGGATTTCAGACAGGTTGAATTACTTCCACTGGAAAAGAGTAACTGCATCACCTTTACGTTTGGAACACTAGGAGTATGATTACCCCTATATTATATTTGAAATATAATTTTCCTTTTCTTGCAATGTCTCCCAAATTTCTATTATTGGCACTGCGGCTTCGTAAGGCTCACTGCAGCCTCAATGACTGTGTTTTGCACAAAGGAGTGAGACTTTAGAATGTTGATGGAACCAGTATATGATTCATGTCAAGTTAAACTTGCTCACGTAGGGACAATTTTAATATTTGCTATGTCATGTACAAAAATTCTTTATAGGGTCATATCTTCTTGTGGGGATTTAATATGCATACACATCAACATACATACATACCTAGGAAAATGCATTTACAGACACTCGGTAGCACAAAGACACACACTGAGAGTGATGCACAGACACACACTGAGAGTGATACACACACACATATACTAACAGTTATACACAAACTCACACTGAAAGTCGTTCACGGACAAACAATGACAGACATACACAGACACACACTAACAAATAAAAATAGAGGATAGTGAGTAGGCGCTTCATAGAATGGAAGTATGATGAATATAATACAGTGGTTGATAAAGCAGTGTTTCACAGACACTAAATAAGAGTAAATATAGAAAAAAAATGTATATCAAAACCACATAAAAAGGGATAGTCCCAAAAACAAGTGAAGTGGTAAAAAACAACCATAAAGTACAACCTGAACGTTGAAGGATGGCAGAATATTATCTACAAAATATAAATGCATAACATAGTGTATACTGTATAATACAAATGTATATTAAATAAAAGGTGGACAACCACTCATATTTAACAGAGCCGTACTAGGCTCTGTATAGCAGGCTCAAGGGTGCCAATTCAGGCTGTCGAAATTCCAAATAATAAATGGGAAAATGTTGTGGTAAAAAATGTATATATTTATTTGAGAATAAAATAATTAACAAACTCCTGGTTATAAGGGAGTGGAACCCAATAGCAAGTAATATAAAAAGAGGTATCCACTTACCCAAGCTGAACTAACCAAAGGAGTGATATAAAAGAAGAATAAAAATTACAATCAAATGGTAAATAGCAGCAAATGCATTTCAGCTTGGTAGCCTTCTTCCAGTGCTGTTCCTCAAGTCCTCATGGCTTGTTTAAATGCGCCCGGCATTTCAGATCACCTGTGCGCAGTTTTCTTCCGTGTACGTCACTTCCGGCATTGGGTTCCACTCCCTTATAACCAGGAGTTTGTTAATTATTTTATTCTCAAATAAATATATACATTTTTTACCACAAAATTTTTCCATTTATTATTTGGAATTTCGTCAGCCTGAATTGGCACCCTTGAGCCTGCTATACAGAGCCTGGTAAGGCTCTGTTAAATGTGAGTGGTTGTCCACCTTTTATTTAAAATACATTTGTATTATACAGTATACACCATGTTATGTTATGCATTTATATTTTGTAGATAATATTCTGCTATCCTTCAACGTTCAGGTTGTACTTTATGGTTGTTTTTTACCACTTCACTTGTTTTTGGGACTATCCCTTTTTATGTGGTTTTGATATACATTTTTTTTCTATATTTACACACTAACAAATGTACACTAACAGACAAACATGTATGTCCCTCATTCTCGTTTTGCTCAGAGAGATGGTGGCAGTACAGGGATTCTTTCTGCTCTCTCTAGGATCAAATGTTGGTGGAGCCAGAGTATAACATTGCATCCTGGTACTTTCATGTTTATACTAATATATCAGCACTTTTGGAGGCCCCCCTGGGTGTAGGGCCACATTGAAGTGCAGTCCAGCACCAGGATGTCTGTTTGAGAACCGTACGATTTCAGTTCCATCTCCCATGGGTGGCACTTAATGGCACATTCCTTTGTGATTCTTTGAGACAAAAATTTGAACAGAAAATGACTCTTTACTAAATGTAACCAATTAACCATTAATTGTTCTGCACAATATTTATTAGCTTGTTTGGCTTCTCTCTGCAGTGCACTATTTAAAGGAACACTATGGGTTAGGAAACATCTGTATTCCTAACTCTATATGCCACACGTGTATTCAAACTTCCCCATAGGAAAGCATTGAATCAATCCTTTCCTCTGGGGCTTCCACATCATCACGTGACTGAATTTTACTCGGTCTGTGCCACGGAAAAACCTTTAGTGGCTGTTATACCGACATCCACTAGAGGTAGACAATCCTGCAATGTAAACATTGTAGTTTCTCAAAAACGGCAATGTTTTACATTATAGGGTTAATGGTACATTCATTGGGATAACAGTTTCTTATTGTCTATAGTGTTCCTTTAAAACACTGGCATTCTCTTTGTTGAATGCCCATTTGCTGGTAGTCCTTCGCTGACAAATATGAAAAACTGTATCCTTGACCATCTGATCCATCACGTGCATGGCTTGAGGGTGATCAGGCCTGTTTATTCTGTACTAAACTGCATCAACTAATTGATATTTAAGGGCTATCATGCATGTATTCCGTAATTTGAGGTATGCCACAACACAGCAAATGAGTTAAAGTCAGGTCTTTGACTTGCCCACCCAACACTAAATTCTTCTGCGTCAACTATTCTTATGTAGAATTATTTTTGTGTTTAGGATTCTTGGAATTCTGCTTGGCCCACATTCTGCTATGCATCATCTCACACTGATAGACACTTTGACATTCTCGTGTATAATTTGCTAGTACAATCCAGAATTAATTATTCCTTAAATGACTGCAAGACATCTGGGTCTTGGAGCAGAACAGCAGCCCCTATAAAGGTATCACGGTTGAGATATGTTTCTTCTATTAAAATTCATTATTTAGCTTTCACAAACACAACTGTCTCATCCATGCTAAAATGCTATAGTTTCATCTCTTTTCTACATAGAACATTATTCCAGTAGTTGCATGGATTATCCAGATGCCTGATTTTTTGTTTGTTTTTTGTTTTTTAAATAGTTGGATGGGGCTTCTTGATTTTCCTTGCTTAAATAAGCTAATGAATAAACAATGAAAGATGTTAAATAAAAAAAAAAAAACTAATGGATTAATTAAATTAATATCTAAACAGATTTGGGCGTTTTGTACATTTGTACATTACCGCATACACAAGCATTAGCTCAATTCCTGTTTTGATACTGCATACATACAATAGCCTGTCAAAAACAGTTACAGTACTGTCAAAGCAGAGTAGGAATGAGTTAGGTACTTTGTAGTTTATCTCAGACAAATGACATTTAGTACCATAGACATAATGGAACACTAAAATCTAATTATGATTATTAATCATTTAAAAACAACACTCCATTTCCTCTCTCAGATCACCACCTCTTATCATTTGCTCTCAATAGCCCCGTACCCCATCATCCTCAACTTAACCCCTTCAACTAAGAAGAAATCTGAATTATATTGACCTTCATCAGCTATCAGCTAATATTGGTTCCCAACTTCTATCCATCCCAACTTTCTCCTATCCCTCACTAGCTATCTCCTAAAATAACACTACCCTCACCTCTACTCTGGACGCTTCAGCCACACTCCAAACATTCACCTTGAGGAGAACACACCCCCAACCGTGGCACACTAAATCAACACGCTACCTGCAGAGATGGTCCTGTTCTGCTGAGCGTTGTCACGCACCCAGTCAGACTTCCTCCACTACAAATTCATGTTGCATTCATACAGCACAGTCCTTGCCCTTGCCAAACAGTCATACTTTTCCTCCCTCATTAACTCATGCTCCAGCAATCCCAGGTGTCTTTTTAATACCTTTAACTCCCTTCTTTTCCCCTTTGTGGCAACCCCCCCAAACTAACTGTACAACTGATAGCTTTGCATGCTACTTTACCAAGAAGATTGAACAGCTAAGGAAAGAATTCTCCTCACCTTGCTCCTCTCTTTCTCAACCACACCTAGGTCATGCCTTTCCTACCCTTCAGACTTTCTCCCAGGCTACTGAACAAGAGGTTGCTGCGCTTCTGCTTTCCTCTCGACCCACCACTTGCCTGCTTGATCCTGTCCCATCTCACCTTATCAGATCTCTCTCCTTTTGTCTTGTGTCTTCCTTAACACACATCTTCAAATGCTCTCTCTCTTCTGGTGTTGTCCCTGCTGCTCTTAAATATGATACTGTAGTTTCATAATCTTTAAAAAAAATCTCTTGACCCGTCCTCCCCTTCTAATTATCATCCCATATCCCTGCTCCCTTTTTCCTGAAAGCTTCTGGAAGACTTGTCTTTACCCGTGTGTTTCGCTTCCTCAATTCCAACTCTCTCCTTGACCCTCTTCAGTCTGGCTTCCTTCCTCTCCACTCTACTGAGACTGCTCTTTTAAAAGTCACTAATGACCTAATTGCAGCTAAATCCAAAGGGCAGTACTCTATACTAATTCTTCTTAACCTCTCTGCTGCCTTTGACACCATTGACCAGGTTCTCCTTCTCCAAACTCTTCAATCACTCAGTCTCTGTCACACTGTCCTCTCTTGGTTTTCCTTCTATATCTCCCAATACTCATTCAGCGTATCCTTTTCTAATGATACCTCCTCCCTTCGTCCGGTCTCTGTTGGAGTCCTCCAAGGCTCTGTACTTGGTCCCCTTCTATTTTCTCTTTATACTGCCTCTCTTGGCAAACTTATTACCTCATTTGGATTCCAATACCACCTGTACAGTGATGACACTCAGATATACCTCTCCTCCCCGGACCTCTCCCCTGACGTCCTGCAACGTGTCCCTACTTGCCTATCTTCCATCTCTGATTGGATGTCCTCCCACTTTTTGAAACTCAATCTCTCTAAAACTGAGCTCCTTGTCTTTCCCCCTACTAATACTGATCCCCCTCTTTCGCTCTCCCTTCAAGTTAGTGGTATCCACATCAGTCCGTCCTTGCAAGCGCGCTGTCTTGGCATTATACTTAATTCTGGCCTCACCTTTGAGCCCCACATCCAGTCTGTTACCAAATCCTGTAGATTCCACCTTAAAAACATAGCCCACATCCACCCCTTTCTTACACAAGATGCTACTAAGGAGCTTGTCCATGCTCTAGTAATCTCTCGCATGGACTATTGTAACTCTCTCCTAATTGGTCTTCCCACAAGTCATATTGCCCTGCTACAGTCTGTAATGAATGTTGCAGCTGGACTGATTTTCCTCTTCTGTCGCTTCTCTCAAACCTCTCCCCTCTCAGTCCTTACAATGGCTTCCTGTATCCTATAGGAGTCAATTCAAGGTACTAATCCACATCTATAAAGCACTGACCAATTTTAGCCCCTCCTATATATCTTTACTGATCCATAGGTATGCCCCTTCTCTGTCTCTTCGCTCTGCCCATGAGCTTCTCCTGTCTGCTGCTCGCACCCGTACGGCCAACTCACGCTTGCAGGACTTCTCGCGGGTGGCTCCCTTCCTATGAAATAGCCTGCCTACCGCTATCGTCAGACTCTCCCCTAGTCTTCAATCGTTTAAGAAGTGCCTCAAAAGCCATCTCTTTAGGAAAGCTTATGGCCTCCCAGAGTAACTTCTACCTCACATACCTGTCCGTCCCTTACTCCTAAAGGGCAGCACTCTATTCTCTCCTACAGCTGTGCTTCACTCCACCTTGTTTGATTGCTACCTCCTGTCCTGTTGGTTTTTACGCCCCACCTCCTATAGACTGTAAGCGCGTTCTTCAACCTATTGTTCCTGTAAGTTTTTGTAATTGTCTCATAAATTGTTAAATCTCCCACTTTGATAATATTGTAAAGCGCTACGGAATATGCTGGCGCTATATAAATACCAGTAATAATAATAAAATAAATTTTCACCAGACTGTACCTTTAACTTATTCTGACACAAGAAACATATTAGCATGGGCAATCACCTTAGCAGCAGATGTAGAATGATCTAAAAGAGAATTTAAATTATCTCTTTTGCTATAGATAAAACTACAGAAAGCGTTTTTTTTTTTCCTTTAAGCAGTTCTTTCTCTGACAATTTAAATTCCATCAGAATCTAAATTAATCTCTGTCCTTAAAACATGACAAGGGTGGGCATATTTATCTTTTATGAGCTAGGGAAACTCTTGAATACCTTGAGATCAGAGAAAAAAACTCATAATAATGTTTCACTAGTTCATCAATCAACGATTCTGTGAAATATACCATTTAACAAAAAAATCTAATATCCTTTTTAATCAACCATAATAAAATGATAGGGGGGGGAAACAATGAAAATGAGATAAATAACATTTCACTGATATCCACTAAACATATATTTACTGACAACAATAAATGTAAAACTTTATTTAGAATTATAGTAAATGTACAATAATTAAATTAGTGTAGCTAGTTTAATTAGATGTCCAGTTTGGTATTAAAGGGGTAGTCTTAGATTCATAACCACTACAGCTCTATGTTTATAGTGCCAGTAGGCTGTAGGTACCTGGTTATTTGTCAAAATGGCTTGACACGGATCTGGGGTATGGAGCTCACAACCTACTAGCACCATAACCACTACAAAGGTTTTAGGTTTCTGGGACTAAGCTGATTATTTTATGTATTATGGAGTAATGCTATCCTTTAAATTAGAGCAACACTCCAGATACCTGCATTTAATTTTGGCCTCACGTGCATGCTGAGGCTTTCTCCTAATTCATTTTTTTAGTTTTGCTAAATAAAACATTTTTGTTGTGTTCTGCAGTGTAATTCTACCCTCTTAACCACACCTTCCCTTTTCACAAGCCAGCTTCATTATTATAAGAACCCTGAGTAGGCACTCAGCTCAGCCAATTAGAGATCAGTGTGAGCTAAGCTGCTGACTTAACTCTGCCTCACAGCCAATCACCGACCTCTTATTATCTGCAGCCATGCAAAATAGAAGGGAGTGATTAATTGTAGAGTATTGTCGGCAACTCCGCTCACAGTGTCAGTCATTAGCTGAGCTGAATGCTTATAATAAGGAAGTAGATTTTTGAAAAGAGGAGGTGTGGCCAAAGGGGTTGGGCTATGCTGCAGACACAATCAGCAACATCTTTTTTTTTCTGTAAACTGAACAGCGTTAAAGTGGAGAAAATCACAGCATACAACATGAAGCCAAAACACCTGTAAAATGAGTTAAAATTATGTTGATGCCTGGAGTATGCATAGAATGTCTTTCTAAGGTTCAATTTAAATGGTATATAATAAATAAATCCCTAATCGTATTTATTACTGAGTGAATTAATCTAAAGGAGGTAAATTATTCAGGTGATAAGAGGCTGCCCCTGGTATGCTATTTTTAGCTTATTTATTTTACATGGAACATGGGTTCCTAAAACAAAATCAGAATAATGAGTACATGTGTACAGCTGCCTGTTCCTGCATTATGCATAATGTTTTCTATGTCGAAGACAATAGTTACAAGAAAAATTTAGCCTGGGGATCATAAATGTTATTTTACTGACCAATACTATTAGACAAAGAAGTATCACTCCTTTAAGCTCTTTCAGAAAGAAATACATTTTCTTCTTTACTAGGAAAAAGATACAATACTATCCAATAAAATTCACAGTATTTTTCAAAACTAGTTTAAAAAACCCCCAATATTTTCCGATATCAGGAGAAAAATATTTGATATTGCTTCCCTATACCTTATATAGTAGTGGATGGTATTCGGCCCTTGTTATGTTAACATCACAATAGACAGAAAATGCATAACTTGGATGCTGTTGTTGCATTGTAACTCATAATGTAACTCATAATAATTCAGTGATGTACAAACATTCCCCTGAGCTGTGATTGCCAAAAGTGAACACAAAAAATGTATATGAACATATTTATTGTAACAAAAATAATAAACAAGCACACATTTCAAACACTGGCCTTTAATATGTTGCTCAACTAAAACCATGATTCACTGGCCAACCATTGCATTCAGAGAATTCTTGGAGTTATAATCTTTCCACATCTGGGGGTCCAGAGTTTCAGATCCCTGTATCATACAGTACAGATCAGAAGTGAAGTAACTGTAGTCTTAACGAAAACTAATAGACTGAAAAAAACATCACAGGAATCAGAAAGTATAAAGAAGAAGAGTAATGGTCATGGGGAGGTTGGTCACATTCTAACACATGATGTAAGATCTACCACATGGAGGTCAAGGAAACAAGTGGGATATACGGACTTCTGAGCAGGAAGACCCGTTGAGATGCCTAGGGTGTGGGAAAGTTCTGTGGGAGGATGCAAGTTCCACATAGTTGAGAGAGAGTATAAAAGCAGTTTGACAAATGAAAGAGGACTTATTGGGCTTTCAGTACAAGAGGCATTAATATGTCTAAAGTCATAAATCCAAGATCTCCTTCAAGCAAGAAAACAAACCCCATTATATATGTAAAAGAAACAAAGCATTTAGAAAATATGTTAAAAAATAAAATAAAAAATGATTAAATAGTGAACTGTAGGTTCAGAAAGGTAAAATAGAAATGTTCCAACCAGTTGCGGGAAAAAAAAGCCAAAACAAAATAGAAAACAGTTAAGTTCTTAAAACAATTATATGAGTAAGACTATAACAATTGTATGAGCAAGCAGTTAGTTTGGCTAAAAGAGATTAGTATGTAGATAACGTGGCAAAGAAAAATCTACAAGGAGCTTACTTAAAGAGAAGTTAATGTAATTACAAGTTCGTTAGATGATAAACCTCGAAGTGACTTGGATGAAATTTTAACTCTTTTCTAAAGTAGATATGTCATTACTTCTAGATTGTAAGCTCGTTTGAGTAGGGTCCTCATCAACCTATTGTTTCCGTAACATTTAATTGTCTCAATTATTGTTAGTTTTCCCTCTTTTATAATATTGTACTGTGATGCAGAATGTATTGGCGCTATATAAGTGCCAATAAAATTAATAATTAAATGTCTAGACTACACGCATTAAATCCTCTTCTAAATATGTATGGAACTTACCTCTCCAATACGCTACAAAAAAAAATTAAAAGATAGAAGAGCCACCGAAAAGCACCGAAGACATGCTGGAATTGGATACTTAGGAAACTAGCAGAAGAAAGTACCTTAAGCAGTGCATGGTGGAGACAATATCACAGAAAGACAACTGTGTAGATAACATCAATTAAACTTGTGCACGGTGATATTTTTTGTCCGACTGAATTGACATGTGATGTATCAGTTCAGACAAATTGCATCCATGCAAACAATAGAAAAAACTATTTGGATGAACAAAGAGGGCGAAAAAAATAGGCCAAAAATGTACTACAAAATATAAATATTATGTACATATATTTGCAGTATAGTGATAAGTGCATTTATAAGTGCAGATAAAGTGGATAGAAGCAGCCTATAGAAGGGAAAAAAAGAGGACAAGAGAAAAAAAAAATATTTTATATAATTTATATATATAGAGATTTCTTTAAATATATGGCTCCTCCTTTTCCCCCCTGTATTCGTCACATTTTACTTGATTTGTGAATAAAATCAACATTTAGTAGCTCTCACCATCGATCATCTCTTTTTTTGGGCCAACGAGTGGAACTGTTCATCCATTGTCCATTTCATGATTCACTCATACTGTGATTAGGATAAGTTTGATATAGCTAAAATATTTTTTTTGTGTATATAATACACAAACACAACTAAGCAATAATACTAATAAAAATAATTGTATGCCCTCTTAACCTACCAAGCTATTTTTTCAGCTCGTCTGGATTTAACTTGCTTCAAGTCGGTAATCAAAAATCATAAGCACAATTAAATAAGGTACATAATAATAGCAACAAGTCTAGAACAAAATATGTCGACTCTTTTCAATTTACTACTGTCTTGGAATGTTCATTTTGCTGAATGGATATCAATTAATAACAAAACACTGAAGCATTCTTGTCCAGTCACGTAATTGGAACATGCTAAAGCTAAATGAGCTCATTATGATTAATGTAATTATTATCATGCCATTATAAGATTATGTTGTGTAAAGAAGCTGCACCTTTGCACTCAGCTACATTAAATACTTTAATAATCCTTCCTATTGCTCTGCTACCTCTTTTTAACACTGCTCACATTTGGCACTCGGTGTGGGAGCACATTTGTGTGTGTTTTTTTATAGATAACAAAGGTTAGAGAAAACGTTTGAGAATGCAGTTATTTCCCGTAATGGGAATGGAAGTTTTATTTTATTTTTTTTACTTTTATTTTTATTTTATGTTTTTGCTGTTAGAAAAGCAATTTATATTTCCTTACACAGACGCATTAAAGAAGAGGCATTATGCACTTATTGGAAATATATTTATCTTTCGGCATGTCACAAACCTTCTTCTTCGAGATGGTGATATGACCACACTTAATCATGGGTGTTGCTTTTTTAACCAAGTATTTGCAATTAAACAACTTAATTTATTTTCTCTTATCTGGACTAGAAAATTAAAAAAAAAATGCATTTGTATTAGTGTACAGAATATATTGAAGGTGCACACTGTTTAACATTGTTACATTGTTGAAGGTCTCTAATGATCAACCCACTCCAAAGAAAGTGTAAGACAAATCACTTCTTAAAGGTTATATTGAAAGAGTTATGGATGTTATATACAATGTTTTAAACTGGTGTTCAATGATTCTTTCAATCGTATTTCGCTCTCTGTTTTCTTGACCATTATTGCCAGCCAGGCAGGGAACATTGCAGTAAACTAAAAAGGAGAGACGTGTAGCTGAGATCAGTCAAAACTTAATAGATTATAGGATGGTATCAACTTAGGAACATTTATAGACAGCTTCAGCTCAATTTTTCAGGTAGAGTGTAAATTTCCTGTGGGCATATCAGACTGCACCTGTCCATAAATGAAATCCTGATTCACCAGACATGAGTGGACAGATAGAACAAAATGAAAGCAATTAATGGATAGTAGAGGTTCGAAAAGACTGGCCACCCTGTCCATACACAGCAACACCAGTTAGAAACTCCAGTGGTGTCTTGGGGCCTAACCCCTGTTAAATCGAACACAGATGAATGACACTCAACCTTATGGAATAAAAATTCCTGCAGGTGAGTGTCTACTGTAAATAATCACTTAGATATGATAATAATTTACAAATTGATGTATGCTTATCAAATAAGCCCCATGTTATTACCAAAAATTTATGGTCAAAACATTTATAATATGGGGCTTGTTTGATAAGCACACATCAATTTGTAAATTATTATCATATCTAAGTGATCTTTTCCAGTAGACACTCACCTGCAGGAATTTTTCTTCCATAAGGTAGAGTGTCATTCATATTAGACAGATAGAACAACCCATATTCACGTTTCAGCCTGTCATACGATACATCAGTGAGTTATCTCTCTAGACACACAGAGTGAGAAGATCACATCTTGATGTTGGGACCCCAAAAACATATTTGTCCCACTCAGACTATGACGAAATAATATTAGTAGCAACCAATGCATGCTATTCAGGCTTTTCTGGAGGATATAGTATGTTGTCACATGAAACTCTGTCCCCAAGAAGGTTAAATATGTGTTGTTTATGTTAGTTAAAAGTCTGTCATTATAGAAACTCTTATACCTCAATTCATATTTCACAGCCTTCATTTTAATGTCAAAATTTACATGGGAGAAAAAAATATTATACATATATATATATATATAATGCAGAGAACATTTCTAACAGCTGATTGTCAGGTAGTGAATGCTAATCGCGTTCTGTGATTCTAATACTCGAGCTGGGATGAAGCTACAACACATTATCACAATCAGTTAAGTATAAAAATAGAGAAAGAGAGCAATTTAGACTTCTAAATGCAGTTTGTAAAATAAAGCATTGTACATTGTGTCAGCCATTTGTTTTAATATCCAACTAAATGTACAAAGAGAACAGAATAGATGATTCAAAAACATCCCTATGGAAGGGGAAAAACAGAGTGGCATTTATTTTTTGAGAACCATTGACAGTCGAAATGATACGTTTCAAATTTGCTTTATCTGCACACGTAGGGCATTCCTGGCATAATGTAAGGTGAAGAGACAAAGAGACGGTTCCTGTCTAACACGTTTCATTTACAAATCCAGAGATAGAATAGAGAATGTTTAAGCGCCATGAGTCAACATCTTTAAATCCCTTTGACTTGATATTATCTATAAAATACAAATATAAATGAACTTGAATATGGTCGTATACGCACCATGCGACAACACTCTTTTAAAGTCTCTTTGCTCAGCCCTTCAGAAGCTCAACATTCCAACCTAGAGATACATTCCATGTGTCAGGTGTATGTTTTTGGTGCTGTGTTGTGGAGAAAGGATGTATACTTTGGCAGCCTCAACAAAGCCAAGAGAGAAGGGATTGCAATGTATTATAAAAAATATCTGTTAGTTTCAGCATACAATAGAATGGTGACAGTGATGGTGGGTGAATGGATTGGCATGTAATAATGGTGCGTGAAAAGAGTCCTTTTTATTAATCTTTACTTGAGAAGCATTCAATTGTCAAGGTTCTTTGTACTACTTCAACAATAGTTACAGTTCATGGTGACCAATTCTAACAAAATGGAGTATTCTCTGTAATCAGAGATATCACACAAGTAATAAACACTCCATTAAACAAATTAAAAAAAATACTAACCCTTACCTGTAAAGCTGTAAACAACGTTAGCCCCTGTTACACTGATTCATAGATATGGCCCTTCTCGGTCTCTTTGCACTGCCAGTGACCTTCTCCTGTCCACTGCTCGCACCCTTACTGTTAACTCGCGCTTGCAGGACTTTTCGCGGGTGACTACCTCAATTTGGAACAGCCTGCCTACCCCCATCAGACTCCCCTCTAGTCTTCAATTGTTTAAGAAGTCCCTCAAAACACATTTGTTCAGAAATGCTTATGGACTCCCAGAGTAACTTATCTTTACTTATCCATATCTGTCCCTTGCTCTCCTAAAGAGCCATACTCCACTCTCACCTCCAGTTCTGCTACTTTTCCACCTTGTTTGGTGGCTGTCACCCTAGCTGCCGTGCTGTGTATTTGTACCCCACCTCCTCTAGACTGTAAGCTCGTTTGAGCAGGGCCCTCATCTACCTATTGTTCCTGTATCACAGTGTAATTATCTCATTTACTGTAAATTTCCCCCCTTTCATAATATTGTAAAGTGCTGCGGAATTAGTTGGCGCTATATAAATACCAATAATAATAATATTAACTAAGGGACATATGTTTGCACCCACCACAGATGTGGTGCAATATTGGCCTTCCATTGCTGCATCCCAATTTAATACTGACAAATAAGGAAAAATTTAACCAAAATCTAAATCTACTGCACAGCAAAAATGTGGATCTGACCTTTAATTGGTTCATCAATAATGAAGACTTTTAAGGTAGCCACTGTGTAAACCCCTCAAATGTGTTTCCAAACGGAATAAAATCTAAGCTGTATTTTTATTGTGATTTTTTTTCCTCCATCTGCCAACAAGTTCAGCTATCCAAAAACGCAGAGACCAAGAAAATGTCAAACCCAGCCTTGCAAAAACAAATTTTACCGTATGTGCATCGTTAGAGCAGAAAAATTGAGAAACACAAAGATTAATACAAAATGATGTTCCATGCACAAACATAAAATATATGTGTTTTCACATGTAAAAATTTGAGGAAGATTTTTTTTTAATTAACTGAACTTGTGAAATACGCAAAACTTCTATACGTAATCCCACATCAGTGAAACCAGTTGCAAGGAACTTCAGAAAACATGCCACAACTTTGCTCAGTTAAGATACCAGGTCGTAATGGTAAAGTCTCATGCAAAATTAGACTGAATGGATGTCTAAATTAGATACTGTCTCACCATATGATCTAAACGAAAAAATGTTTGTAGTCCCTCCTCTTAGTTTTTATTATTTACTGGGCTTTTTCCTTTGCCCCTCTAGCTGTGCACTCACTTTCAGGAAAGTGTTTTTTCATTACATCCCCTTATTGTGGATTGGTGTCCCGTATAGGGCACCTGATTCTTCATTAATTTGCACTGTTGCCTGGTCTTGGGAGACCTTAATGGAGGGTGGAAGCACTATTGCGCATGCACAGCAAGTGCAGCGAGCGCATTAGGCCTTTGCCATAAAAAAGCATTGCTGCAAAGTATTCCTTTGGGGATTTTACTGATGTTGGGTGTCATCTTGCATAGTGTAAAGATGCCCAGAGTCAGTTAAGCAACCAAAAGTCACCTAGCAAGCAGGAAGTGCCTTTAGTAGCTGTTTGATTGACAACTACTAGAGGCAGTCTTAAGTGTGCAATGTTAATGGGACAGGGGCACTGCACCCAGACCACTCTAATCAGCTAAAGTGGTCTGGTTGCCTATAGTGTCACTTTAAGGTTGTATAATGTCCATATACCTTTGAAGTCCCTATGTGTACTGGTTTATATACACACAGGGCCTGTATGCCCCTTTACCTTTACATTTGAGTTGCTTGACATTCTGTTTTTACTTCTTAGAGCTGGATCGGCATTCTACGTTCTTCTCCACAAGCTTTGGACTTGCTGTCTACTGTCTCCCTGGTAACTCAGCAATTAAGTTGAATGTCATGATGTCATGGACTGAATCACGATTGGTGCAGTCCAAACAATGTCTCCATGAATTTTGGCGGGCTTGGGCATTCCAAACCGCTTTCTCATGCTACCTGGGCTTATTCTGCATTGATTTTCTTGGTGGGAAGATGCCTTGATTCAATTTATAGGATCATGGGCAATGCACATTGAAAAAGGGTTTGTATACCACAAACATCTGTGTTTATGTTTTGTCCTTCATTAACATTTAGCACGTAGATGCACTGCAATATTCTGGCTGTGCTTGTTCTGTCTCTTCATTGTTTATGCCGATACCACTAAAGGAACACGGTAGTGTGTTGAAATAAAGTTGGACAGAAGTCAGCTTATGACTATACATCTGTCTAAACCTGTACATACTGTTGATTTTTTTTTTGTTTGAATTGATACTTCAGTATCTTTTCCTCTTTTTGTTATTTTCATTTAATTATCATGTTTTAGCAATTTGTATTTGTTTGTGCACATCCTTCTTAGACCATAGCAGTTGCATATAGCACAGCCTATTGAATAGAACGCTGACAATCTTTCGTGGGCTGAACATACTATGTGCATGACTTTGTATCAATATACCATTGTAATGCAATATACCATGGGTACTGCAGGGTTATATCAATGGCCCAGGGGACCACACACAGTTTAGTTTATTAGAACCTTTTGATATTCATTAGCTATTAATTTTTTTTAAGGTTTCCTTATATTATTAATACTGGTTCCTATTTTTAGCAGTCTAAATGCTTCTCCATTACCCTTTAACTTAGTGGCAATTAAAAACCAAAATGGAACTTTTATACATTCCTTTACTTAGATTATTTTCTTTGACCCAAGTACCTTTAAGAATCTGTTGGGCTTATTAACTAAATGTGGATTTTAAAATGTTATTTACAATAAGCACTGTAATCACAGAAATATAGAGCAAAATCAATAACCCAACAAATACATGTGAACTCAATATCTGAAATGTCAATTTTGAGAGCCTTAAAGAAACACACACATCGCACACCTGACACCTATTAACATCAAGGCGCGTGTCTATAACCTTCAACCTGTGATGTAATCGAAAAGTGTGCAAAAGGATCAGTTTGATTTTCTTGTTATTGTTAAACTCTTAACCCCTTGAGAACAGAGGAAATTGTCAAACTTCTGAACCAGAGCAAAACCTAGTATGTGTGCTATGTGTTTGTTCCACCAACATTAAAGGATTTCTCTTTAAGTGCCCCAATACATAGAATATAGTACACCCCTAACATTTTTGTAAATATTTCATTATATCTTTTCATGTGACAACACTGAAGAAATGACACTCTGCTACAATGTAAAGTAGTAAGTGTACAGCCTGTATAACAGTGTCAGTTTGCTGTCCCCTCAAAATAACTCAACACACAGCCATTAATGTCTAAACCGTTGCCAACAAAAGTGAGTCCACCCCTAGGTGGAAATGTCCAAATTGGGCTCAAAGTGTCAATATTTTGGGTGGCCACCATTATTTTCCAGCACTGCCTTAACCCTCATGGGTACGGAGTTCACCAGAGCTTCACAGGTTGCCACTGTAGTCCTCTTCCACTCCTCCATGACACCATCACGGAGCTGGTGGATGCTAGAGATCTTGCAC
Organism: Pelobates cultripes; assembly: GCA_933207985.1. Lineage (NCBI taxonomy): Eukaryota > Metazoa > Chordata > Amphibia > Anura > Pelobatidae > Pelobates > Pelobates cultripes. The sequence continues at coordinate 27,608,137 of OW240915.1, forward strand.
TCCCCTGCCTTCCATTTGAGGATGCCACACAGATGCTCAATAGGGTTTAGGTCTGGAGACATGCTTGGCCAGTCCATCACCTTTACCTTCAGCTTCTTTAGCAAGGCAGTGGTCATCTTGGAGGTGTGTTTGGGGTCATTATCATGTTGGAATACTGCCTGACGGTCCAGTCTCCAAAGGGAGGGGATCCTGCTCTCCTTCAGTATGTCACAGTACATGTTGGCATTCATGGTTCCCTCAATAAACTGTAGCTCCCCAGTACCGGCAGCACCTTAACCCCACATTAACCCTAACCGCGTATTAACCATAACTCAACATTAGTTTGTACCCTACACTAATCCTGTTGCTAACCCTAATAACCTAATGATAACCCCAATCCAGTACTGACATTAGCAGAGGTATTTCCCAGATCACAAAGTACTGAGCACTCTGTGAGCGCACTGTACCGTGCGATTGCAGCATGACATGGACATCTCCCTTCCATACTGCAGCTCCTGCATGCTGTCCCTGCTAATTACACAGTGATCAGACCTGGGCAGCTGGCACAGCACTTAGCACTGTCAGTAGGGGGGCTCTTTAGACCCTGGGGGTGTCCCTCTGTCTGGGATGAGCTGATAATAACTGCGATCGCTGAGTTATGGTGATTTAAATTGATTTAGAGGTCTTAATTTGAGCACGGAATACAGTTCAAACGGTCAGTCTGTGGCCACTAAATAAAACTCTAGCTGACAGTGAGGACCCATAGGTATCAATTGTTACGTGGGCCTCCTCTTTGAGATCAGTGATTTCACCCTGCTCACACTAAAATGTAGGGATGTTCCATACCATCTTAATGGTGTTGACCGGTATTTTCAGGGCAGCATGGAAAGCCCTAATGGTGTTTAGGAGTTAATATTGATCTATTGAACTTATCAAAACAGCATTAATGACAAAAGGGCCTTGATTTTTGGATTGTGATTACTAGAACATTGTTTCTGTTTTCTGGTTAATAGTCATAAAATGTTGGTTATCACTTATATACGCTGCATTTAAATTTATACCTTAATAGGAAATTTGTATTTAATTCCTAAAATTCAAATATCAGTGAGTTATATTTGTGTTTCTAATTCAAAGTAATTTTGCCAACACCACCACCACGTGTATTTCTGCACAGGGAAACATAAACAGAATAATGGACGGAAATATAGGAGCCATCGACTGAGGATGGCTCCTATATAAGGTCACTGAAGCAATTTACGGCCAATTGTTGTGTTTTAGGCTTGTAAAGACTTAAAGAAATTATATTTGCTCAATTTTAAAAGCCCACATTGGACTATCTCTACCAAAGGGTGTTTTAAAAAAAGACATTTTATTTTTTACTCATTGGCAAAATTCAATTCTAAAATTAGACCATTATTTATCACATAGATGATTGATGACTTTTACATCTGCAAAATATACACAATGGACCAGGTAGGTCAGGAGTGCTATTCTGGAGTAAAATTCTCAACACAACAACTGTTTTTTTCTTTCTGTAACATTAGACACTTTCATGTAATTCAAACACCAAAGCAAAGCTTATTTAGTTGATAATATGTTTCAATCTCAAATCCTATAAAACTATTCCAAATTAGTTTCTGAATTCTACCTCCCACTCTACGTTTCTATGACTCCCTTGATGTAGAAATCAGAGAGCAGTGATGCATGTGGAAAATGAAATATGTACTCCTGTTAAAGAAACACTCCAAGCGCCATAATCGTTACAGCGAGCTGTAAAGGTTTTCAAATTGAATTAAAAAAGTATTTGCAGCTCTGCAGAATTGCCCTAAAATCAAAATACATCAAAACTTGCATTTAGTGAATAAACCTCTAAAAAGCTAGATGTATATCTCAACATGAATTACTTCCAACGAATTTCCTGTTCATGCCATGATCATTTCCTGCTCATTAGAACCACGAGCCATCTTGATCCTCCATTTAGGATATTCCATCTTGAATTCCATAGTTAGAGTTTATGAGGAAATCATTGAAGAAGCTCAGTTATTTCAACTTACTTCTTTCACCAATCTTATATCAAAACATTAGCCGTGTTACACACAAACATTTGTTTTTTTACCAAAAATAAATTCCACATTTCCAACCACAAATCTGTTCCTCGTAGTAGATGTCATTTTCCTTAGCCGGAATTTACGATGTGGCAAAATCTTAATGCAGTTCTGTTTTGTATAATCAATGACTGTTTAAGAGAGAAGAAAAGAGATAATCATTATGTTTTAGTCTTTGATCTTAAAGGAGTTTAGAGCTTTTGGACCATACCAAATGAACATCTGTAAGACTTATACAGTCTGAAGACACAGATGGTTCAACTTGAAATAAATTTACTGGCTGCTTATTGATGGCACCTCTCAGATAGTATTTCTCCTGTCATATGGAGGTGTCATGTTCAATTTAATGGTTTTCAAATCTGTCCAAACACCCCAAAAAATATAAAACCTCAATCAAAGATGGATCTTGCATATATAGCACGACAGCACAGTTAAAATAAAGTTAAATTTTAAATAAGCTACCAAGTATATAACCATATATATAGAATTATGGATAAAGTAGGAGTGAAAAAATATTTAATTACTGTATACTCTACTGGTCAGATATTAAAATAGAAACATGATACATGAAATTTAAATAAGACAAAATATAGTAGCATGTTCTAACATATATATTTAACACCCTAAAAGATTTCCACTCTAAAAATGAATGGGTTACAATTACAAGTAATATGAATGTACAAAGGTGTATTTGATAGGGTATATCTCTATATCTCTGACACGTTAATGAGATATAGAAAAAATGAACTACCCTATACTGCTAAAATATTTTACCTGTTCTTAGTTTCTTTAAAGTGGCTTTGTCACCCACCTTAAAATGTACTTTGAGCATTTCGTAAAGATAAAATCGATATGCATTAGGCATTGTCTCCATCTTCGCGAGACAATATCTATGGAGGCTCCCTCGGTCTTGCAGAATCCTCCATAGACATCAGTATTATACTCTCATGCACGTTTGAGAGTACAACACTGAATGTGGACTCCACTGTGATGATGCGCCATGAGATAAAGATCCACGATGGTGGTGACCATGAGAGACGCATCAGATAATTATAACTCCACTCTGCTGCATCCCCAAGTGGCAATGTCACCGTCATCAGAAGGTGACAGAGTCACTTTAGGTTTTAGCATATGCTATATGCATATACGTGTCCGTCCTTCCACTGCTGCAGAATAATGCTAACCCCCCACACGTAACAAGTGGCATAAAAAACACATCAATCTCACTGTATGTTGAAGGCGTGGAAAGTAGCCACTGATGTACCAAACGTGTTGGCTTTAGCAGCTGTTGATGGGGCAACAACCACTCCACGTGTAAATGGAAGACAAACAGCTAATCAGCATGGACACGTGGGGCAAATATATTGTGAAAGGATATGCACACCTGCCACATCAAGGCAGACCTCTTAGGTGGGTCCTACTCTAACCATTTGCCTTGCTTCCGTGAGCTTCTGGCAAAAATATCTCTAATGAGACAGAAAGAGGTATTTTCTATATACATCCCTACATGCTTATTAACCCTAGATAGATAACACATGGGATGGGCCGCAGCATTGTAACCTAGCTGTGTGATACAAATGTGAATTTAAATACAAAGAAACTAGTCCTATACAAATATATTGTGGCAAACTAATTTTTCTCCCCAGGATAACGTGAGAAAAGCTAACATTTATTAGCGGTGGGATGGCTGACTTGGTTTGAGGTGATGTGTCTTTCAATGTGTCACGCAATAATGCCCATGTTTACTGCAGCTGTAAAGTGAGCACTATACAATAATAAAATTAAAAAATGCACATCAGTTTTTTATGAGAACCTTACAAAATGGCTGGAGGTAATGGTCAGTTATTATGTTCTATGTAATTGTTGTTTTATAAAAACACAAATGTCTAATTGTTGTGTTTTATTGTTAATAAAGTATGAAATTAACATGTTAATACCCCTTTAATGCAGATTATATTCCACATATTTCTTCAGTGTTCTCACTCATAGCATTTGCATTGATGTGAAAGCCCCCACACTATTTTAGGAAGCAGTAATATGGAGTCTTACGCTTCATGGTTTGCTGAGTGACTGTCTCCCATTATCCATACTTTCATCTTTAAGTCCATCTCCCAACCTTAATAGATCTCATCTAATTCTATCCATCCTCTATTCATCTTTCTCATCATTTATCATCTTAGCATTTACCATTACATTTCACCACCAATACTTTTCTTAAATGTATGGTATCCACATGTCTTTTTAGTCTCTTTTGTTATTACTATTGTTGTGTGCATGAATGTACTTCTGCATTCTGTATTCTAGTGTGTGTTTAGAACTTTGGCATTTGTTAGGGACATATTTTATTATTTGGAAGATCTCTTTCAATTTCTATTATTTTTGCAATTTTTCCTGTTTTTGCATGCTTTTTTGATACTTTTTTGCTATTTCTTTACGTAGTTATATTTTCACTTTAAGAAATTCTCATAGGGAGCATTGCATATTAAAACAAATACCGGCTAATTCTCTTCTCTTCTATCTATGATTGACTATAATACAAAATAAATTATATATGAACTTAAAAAAAGAAAAATTAAATGTATTTATATGAAAATAAATAACACATAAAATACCTTGTATATCAGTAGGAAAAGGATTATGAACTACGAGACCAACACACTAAAATGGCAAATGCAATAATTTGGCTGAAAGATTAAATTGTTTTGTTTTGATCTAGCATTTTTAAAAGTACATTAATATTATTTCCCATAATTATCATTTGGATTAAAAAGCAAATGCTGAAACTGAATGATTATTAGACATAACAAAAAAAAAAATCATAAATCTCAAAGCATGTTCAAAAGTACATAGCACACAAGTTTAGAATCTTAGTTCCATTGTATAAACAAGTTCCTGCTTAAAAATGAATTCTATAAAACCGTAGTCACACACATTAAACTTGTCATACATTGCTATAGAAAAATACCAGTGGAGAGGCAAGTTGTCTTCGTTACTAGCACACCAGCTATTTAAAGCCGAGAATATGATTTGCTGGTGTGCTTTTTTCCTTATAAAAGGTTTTTACCATGTCGAGTTTTCCAGGTCACTGTTTAATCCTTGATGAGGGCTCAGAAGAAATTTTCAGGAGGATAAGAGCAGAGGGAGAGGCGAAAGTGACTCTAATCCTTAAGAAAATATAGAATAAAAAAAGCACAGATTAGCCTTTAAATAATAAGTGATGGATATTGTTGCAGCAGTCTATAAGAAACGATTTGATTTTGTTTGTTCGGTGTTTCACTGGAGCCAGGTCTAAGTTATGGTCTAATAAACAAGACATTTATCTTTTTTTGTAAACTACTGTGATCTTGTGAATATGTTGACGCAAGTGTGCAAATGACAAATAACTAGTTATAAGTGCAATCAATTATACTGTAGCTGTGCTGATTGGCTTAGTCTATCAACGGCAAAGCATAGAGAGTCCTTTTAAGTACATATAGAGCCAGGCTGTGTGTGTCGAGTCAAATAACTTGAAAAGTGAAATGCTTTTCAACCCTTGTAAGGCATGTCAGTCGTTGGGAAGAACTATACATAAACCATGAACCTCATAGTCTTATTTTTGGTTCTACTCTTGATAGAATGCATAAAGATGTCTGAATCTCTCAGCTTTGAGTGCTTATTGTTCCATAAAGATGTCCGAATAGACTTTTATAAATAAAAAAGGAAAAAATTATCACACTTTTTTTCAAAAAATTCGACTTTTTTTCCCCAAGACTCTCCAGATGTTTTATCCAGGATTGCTTGTCTTATGTCTACCGCTTACACCTAGAATTCTTTATTTCTACGCTTGACATTATCGGCAAGAAATTCCTGAGTAATAATTGGTTTACATCAGACTCTGCCAGATGTTTCTGGACAGCAATTCTAAGATTGTTTTTCACCAGCTGTGTGCCATCACAGAATCCTGGAAATTGGAGTCCAATCACAGTCTGGGGGAGACACCCCTAGATTACAGTTTTCTCAAAGAAACTCTTTTTTAAATTCCCAAATGTATTGATAAAAACAGCAGTTAAACTCTGGGGGTTATTCAATAAAGTGTGAATTAAAAGTGAATTTCAAACTTGATTGTAAATAGCTACAGTGAAAATACAGATGCTGTTGACCTTTTTTCCATATTAAGTACCTTGGCCTAAAATGTAATATTCACATTGAATCAACTTTGAGGTGCACTAAGAATTAACAGATAAATAGGGTTACATTTGCTAAATTTATAGCATTACAATAAGTTGGTGCGTACCAGAGACCTAGCGATAGGCTTTGGAGGTACTTGGTGTAAATTTAATCAAGACACATTAGTCTCCAAAAGAACTTTAACTTAATGAAGCAGTTTTTCTGTGTATAGATCATGCCACTACAGTCTATCTGCTCAATTATCTGCCATTTATAAGTGAAATCACAAATATGGATGGATGGGTGGAGTACTCAGTGTCAATAAGTGCAGGCTAGCCTCTGTCCCAAGGTCATTCCCAACCTCTTATAAACACAAAACAAAAATGTACAGAAAATATCAATACAAAATAACAGGGTGCCACAGTCACTATATATGTACCAGCTTCATTTGGAGTTATTCTCAGAAGGAAAAAGATTAAAAAAATTGGTAGATAAAACAATTTATTCAGATTACTAAAATATTAAAACATATATATTAAGCAATGGCACAAACCAAAATGTTCAATAACTGCCAAAGTAGCCTAAATAGGCCTAACTCCCTGTTGGGTAGCAGCTAATACCATCTGCCTTCACAGCACAAAGTTCTAAAGTGCCAGTGCAGGTGCAAAACAATCCAAAGGGAAGAGCCGAAAAATAAGGTACATAAACAGCCGCTTGTATACCAAGTCACAGGGTCTTCTTCAGTAATGAAGTAAGACTTATCTCTGTGTTTTATTTAAAATGCAATAGGATTATAAATTAAGGATTTTGCAGATAAAAAAAAAAAGAACCAATATTTCTCCGGATATGTTCTGGCCACATACGCCAAAAACATTTCCAGTGTGTCATTTATTCTGTTCAGATAATCTTCACTACATCCAAAAAATAAAAATTATCTGAATTTTAAACCTAAAAAATTATTTTAGGTTTATCTCTGAAATTGACTGAATAACTCATTGATAGTGATGTCCCGAACGGTTCGCCACGGACTCATCATTGAGTAAACTTTGACCTTGTACCTCACAGTCAGCAGACACATTCCAGCCAATCAGCAGCAGACCCTCCCTCCCAGACCCTCCCACCTCCTGGACAGCTCACTAAGAATGCAGCTTCACAATGAATGTAAAATGGATGCTGTCCAGGAGGTGGGAGGGTCTGGGAGGGAGGGTCTGCTGCTGATTGGCTGGAATGTGTCTGCTGACTGTGAGGTACAGGGTAAAAGTTTACTCAATGATGAGTCTGTGGCGAATGGTTCGTGGTGAACCGTTCGCAAACCGTTCGGCGAACCGTTCGGGACATAACTACTCAGGAATGTATTCCTGCTCAATTTCCAAAGTATCACATAAACAAACACAAAAAGCAATAATCCCATTGAATGATTGAACTGATGAGGGGGTATAGTGTTAAATAAACAAATACATAAATGATGCAGTAATGGTACTCTGGACCTCATTATTATGTAGAGGGTCCCAGGATTATGTCACTGTTCTTCCCACACACCATGTGCATGGATTAAAAAACACTGGAAAACAGGGAAACACTGTAATACTCATGATAGTAGATCATTTCAGTAAAATGGCTCATTTCGTACACTTGCCCAAATTGCCATAATCTGCTGAGATGGCCAAGATATTTGCCCATGAAGTATTCCGGATGCATGGCATTCCTCAGGTTATAGTATCAGACAGGGATTCACAATTTGTATCTAGATTTTGGAGGGGATTCTGTGCTGAAATGGGAATCACGTTATCCTTTTCATCAGCCTATCCCCCACAAACTAATGGAGCAGCTGAACGGGCCAATCAATCTCTGGAGCAATATTTGCGCCCTTTTGTTTCTACTCTGCAAGACAACTGGGCAGACCTGCTTCCCTGGGCTGAGTTTGCTCGCGATAACTCAGATCATGAAGCTTCTGGTCACAGTCCTTTCTTTGCAAATTATGGCAATGCCGGGATTGGATTCGCATTTGGCCTCTTTGCAAAAGGTTTGGGGGCAGGTTCATGCCATCCTGCAGAGAAAAACCATGCTTCAGAAACATTATGCTGATCTTCACTGTAGGGCAGCTCCTTCCTATCAAGTAGATGATAGGGTTTAGCTCTCTACACAAAATATTCATCTCCGAGTCTAATCCAAAAAGATGGCACCTCTCTTTATTGGTCCATTTAAGATCCTGCTTAAAGTGAACCCTGTATTCTATGCTTTAGATTTACCTCGTAATCTCCATATTCCTAATGTGTTTCATACCTCCTTATTGAAGCCTTTACTGTGCAACCGGTATACTTGAATGACCCCTCCTCCTCTTCCTGTTTTGGTTGATGGAGAGGAGGAATACGAGATCAAGGAACTTGTAGATTCCCGGTATTCTAGGTGTTCCCTCCAGAGCACTGGAAGCGTTTTGGCCCAGTAGAGCGTTCTTGGGTTCCGGCTGCTGACATCCATGTTCCAGTCCTACTTCGTAGGTTCCATGCCAGGTTTCTTTCAAGTCCTGGTCCTGAATCATGTTTTCTTTTAGATCAGGTGGCTGGGTACATGTAAGTTATTTACCCGGGAAGAGATGGCAGCAGAATGCACTGTAGGAAGAAGGCAGGCCAGTGCAGGCAATGTTCTGCTGGGAACCTTGGGTCCTGGCATTCATGTAGATGTTACCTTGACACATACCACCTACCAAGAGATTGTGGCAGATTACATGCATCCCTTCATGGCAATGGTATTCCCTAATGGCAGTGGCCTCTTTTGGCAGGATAATGCACATTGCCACACTGCAAAAAGTGATCAGTAATGGTTTGAGGAACATGACAAAGCATCTAGTTGATACCTAGAACTCCCCAGCTTTCAATCAATTAAGCTTCTGTGGGATGTGCTGGAACAAAAATCCAAACCATGGAGGCCCCACCTCGCAACTTGCAGGACTTAAAGGATCTGCTGCTATTGTCTTGGACACAGTCTGAGGTATTATGGAGCTGTTCGGGCAGCACGAGAGGGACCTACGTGACATTAGTTTGCAAGCTCGTGGGCAGGGCCCACTACCTGTTGTATCGGTCTGTTCTTATTGTATTGTCTTTTTCTCAATTTTACACCGCTGCGAAGTATGCATGACGCTTTATAAATACCAGTAAAAATAAATAAAAAATTAATATTGGGCAGGTCGTGGCTGATCAATGTAACCTATCATTCTTCTGCCTATCTGCTCCCCTTTTCATTTTCATCTTATCTTGAAGTAATGACATACAATATATTGTAAGTCAATTACAATTCATTTTTTCAATGGTTTTGTTTATGTCATAACAAATATTTTATCAAAATTTTATTGTATCTGACATAGTTATTCAAACAGACATAAGCTCCTTTTTCTCACAATTACCAGTGACTGATGTAAACCACTGATCAAGTTACACAGCAAAGATAGTCAATTAACAGTGTGACAGTGCTTTCAGGAAGTGTAGCCCATGACTCTAACTCATAACTTTGAAGATGAAAAAAGCATTAAAATAAATATTCAGATTTTATAAAGTAATTGTAATATGAAAAAAAAAACTTGAAACACTTTAGCTGGACATTGCCTTATTTTAACTTTGAATAAAGCTACCACAATTGTTAATAACTGCCTAAATAACCGTATAGAGAGAATTTTTTAAGTTTTTTAACTGTGGTAGAACTGTATTTTAAATGATCACTAGTTTAACATTGTTCATTACCTCCCAATACATACCTCATATACATCGATAATCTTCCTTTGACAACATTGCTTTTAGAATCTTGTATAATGGTATAACGTGGGAGAGAAAATTTACAGTTTAGATTTTTGTAATATGTTTCCCATGTAAGTTCATAGCACACAGGACACTTCAGCAAATATTTGTTGGAAAACAAAACAGTCATATAGAGGAGTATTTAATATGTGCGCTTTAAAGGGAAACTATAGGCTTGAAACACAAAATCTTATCCCTCGCACAATATCTCCCTATAGTGCCCCCCTTGCTCTCGCGACCCCCCCCCCCTCACCCCTCACAGACACCTTTTGCTGCTTGGTGCTAGGTCAGGCTCCGCCTTTGCTTCTCCTCGAACATCTCAAGCATATTAGAGAGCCCTATAGCATTTTGGGTGACACTGGATGTCCTCATGCATAGTCCGGGTCGCCTAACAACCCGGAAGCGCCTCAAGTGGCTGTCTGGTAGACAGCCACCAGAGGTTGCATTAACCCTGCAATGTAATTATTGCAATGTAATTATTGCAGTTTCTCAATAACTGCAATAATTACCATTGCAGGGTTAAACTGACAGGGACAGTGCACTCAGACCACTTCAACTAGCTAAAGTGGTCTGCGTGCCTATAGTGTCCCTTTAGGAGGTTGTGTGAATACATATTTAGAAAAGACAGTTACATGTAAACCCATTTGGACTTTAAATGTCTATTTATTAGATTAAAGAAATAAAGAGACAAAGTGGTCAAATTTGCCTAATTTTTCCTTATATCTTTAAACTAAAGAACCAGCCATTGCCACTAGGAACGCCGTGAAATTTAGAAGCATATTTTATTAGTCTATATAATTCATCACCAAGACACAGGGCACATCACTTTACATAACACTGTCACCACTAAGTATTCACCCAGGAGTATCACTGTTTTAAACTGTTACTCGGTACACACCATGATCAATTGATACTGGAACTTTTCCTATTTCAAACATTCTATAAGTCCACTAGAATTTTTCCTATGGCACCACCAAATACACACATGAGCTGAAAGCCACTAAATATATTTGTATGACAACACTCTGTACAGAATGAGCAATGTAGACACATCAGTGTTTGAACTTTTGTTCCAAAAATAAGCCTCATACACAGTTGTACTTAGAGCTACTGACCCTTTTCAAAGGTACAAAAAATGTCCCTCATTATTTAAGGTATGCTTTCTATAAATTGAACATCGAAGAATACAGTTGTAGCGATTATGGTTCCAGAAGTGACTTGACAAGCCACCCATGTAAATAGTCAAACCCTTTTAGAATGGCTAAACTTTTTACCTGGTGTTCTTTGGGTGTTGTTCCCCTTCTCCCCCTAGCCTCCAGGACAGTTCGAAGTCCTGGCAGTGCAGAGCTTAGCTCATTGGCTGAGAGAGAAGAGCTGATGATCTCAGCCAGTGAGGTAGCCCTGCTCTGCAGAGCTTAGCTCAGGAGAACTAATGGAAGCTCCTAATAAGGAGCTTCTTGCTCTCCTGACAGCTGAGAAGAGAGTGAAAGTGGAGCCCAACAAACCCCAGGTAACAAGTCATATCATACTAAAAATCTAGATTATTTCAAATGGGGGGAGGAGCACAAGGGCACTCTTCGCACCATAGCCACTACATAAACTCTATTTTGAGGAGAACATGCTGAAATCCTGTACCATTAAGGACATGCCATTGTATAGGTCACCGGAAAAAAAAGGTTCTCATGATACACACTCAATGTAAAACAACAAAGGCATTTGCTTTTATCTTCATGGTGAGTTAGCTTCTAGAGCTGGTAATAGTCGTTACTAAAGGGATGCATTCAAATTCACAATACTTTGAAAGAATGTATTCTTATAACATATGGACTGTGTACTCAGATTTGCGTGCAAATGTTTCAGACACAGGAAGCACATTCACACGAAGACCAGACTCAGAATCACATGGAGTCATATGCAACTAGAATTGAATGATTTTGCTTCAAAATTATGGTGAAGTTAAAAGTAAACATTATTTAACATAATTTGCAACATGGTTTTGTGAGGTCTGAAGAATAAAATTAAATGTAGAAATCAACAGATCAACTCTGGAACTGAACTCCTCCATCTTGGCTTCCTCTCTTCTACTTAACACGGTTGGTGGAAGTTCTAAGAAAAATAGAAATAACGTTTCTGTTGTCTTCCTAATTTGTGTGCCCTGTCTCTGCCAAGACTGATCTGGAATGTGACATCCCTTGCTAATGTTTTTATACACATTTTAAAAGAAAATGGCGCATTGTATAAAAAAAAACAAAAAAAAATTGTTTTTCCTCTTTAATCGAAACGTGTGCAAGGCAGGTAACCCAGATTTCATCAGACTATGGGATTTGTTTACTGAGTTTACATTGCAAGAGGACTGCGTTCTATTAAACTTAACTCTGGAAATGTTGCATTTACCGTATTTTTCGCTCCATAAGACGCACTTTTTTTCCCCTCAAAAGTGAGGGGAAATGTCTGTGCGTCTTATGGAGCGAATGTAAAGCTTTACTTACCTGTCTTGGAGCGTGGGCAGGCTTCACAGCGCACTCCGCGGTCCAGGAACTTCTATTTCAGGTTCCGGTTTCCGGCGGGACTGAAAGGAAGTGCACACTCAGTGTGCACACTTCTTTTCAGTCCCGCCGGAAACCGGAACCTGAAATAGAAGTTCCTGGACCGCGGAGCGCGCTGTGAAGCCAGCCCACGCTCCAAGACAGGTAAGTAATTATGGGACAATGGGAGGGGAGACACTATGGGAGAGGGGAGGGGGACACTATGGGTTAAGGACAAGGAGGGGGACACACTATGGGAGAAGGGGAGGAGAGACATATAGAGGGAGGAGAGACACTATAAGGAAGAGAGGGACACCATGTAGGAGAAAGGAGAACACATAGGAGAAAGAGGGGAACACTATGGAAAGGGAGGGGGAGAAAGGAGGAGACACTATCATACACTAGGGGAGGGACACTATGGGAGAAGGGACAAGGGGAGGCACACTATGGGAGAAGAGGGACACACTATGGGAGAGGGGGACACTATGGGAGAAGGGAGGGTGAGAACTCTATGGGAGAAGGGGAGGGAGACATTATGGGAGAAGGGAGGGGGAGACACTATGGACAGGGAGACACTATGGGAGGAGAAAGTGCACTATGGGACACTATGGGACTGGGAGGGGGGGACACTATGGGATCAGAACACTAATGGACAAGGGGAGGAGGGGTTAAAGAACACTATGGGACAGGGTAGGAGGGGTTAACAATCACTATGGGACAGGGTAGGAGGGGTTAACAATCACTATGGGACAGAGGAAAAGGGGGTTAAAGATCATTATGGGACAGGGGAGAAAAAAAAATATTCTGAACAAACTGTCCCATAGTAAGAAACACTATGGAACAGTTTGTTCAGAATATTTTTTTTTTCTGGGTTTCCTCCTCTAAAAACTAGGTGCGTCTTATGGTGAGGTGCGTCTTATGGAGCGAAAAATACGGTAGTTACCAGAAATATGAAGAAACACGTTCCAAACATTCAGACACACATACACAAGGACAGCCATTGCTAGACACACACAGACATACACTCGCAAGCACACTGACAGATATACAATGCTAGACACATACATAGGTATCTATACACACTGTCAACACACACAACACAGACACACACTGTTTGTGATTTTTTTTGTTTGTTTGTTTTTATTTCCCTGCCTAACAAAATTATTCATTTTGGTTTCCATTAAATAATGTGCTAAATATGCATACAGAACCGTTGAATACATTTACATTTTCAGAACCCCCAAAAAATGGTTTCTGGTTGTTGGTTATTGACAAATTGCTTGGTATTAAAGAGGTTAATCACTAATCTTAATTAATCATTCTTTTTCATTTAGGAAAACTAAAAGTTATATTTTAATTGTCTTAGAATTAACCAGAAACAAAGTTGTAATCTGGCTAATTACCTGGTCTAGTTGTTCGATACATTTGTCATTAGACCCTGTACATTTCAACATCAACCACTGTATTACCTATTGTTGTACATTATATAATGAAAGAGCAGTTTTGGAAGACAGTTATAAAAGTGGAGCAACTGTTAAGGAACTTTCTTTGACTGATCTACTTTCACATTTTTTTTTTAAATGTCTGGATACTTTTTAGCAAGAACAGAATATCCAATATTTAAATTACATGATAGCAGGTTGTTCCAAGAAAAGATCTGTTCCAAGAATTATTAGAAATTATTATTATTTTTTTTTTTTTTTTAATTCTTTTTTCAGTATTTTTCGCTATATAACTTTAGAATGCTATTATGACTTAATGAAACACTCTGCCGTGTGAGTGCATGCCTTCATACTGGATTATTAAATGGCCCAATCCATGCAGAGTGAGGTATGATCACAGTTTATATTAAAACCTTGGGAAGTTGCAATGTTCTTTAGAATTTAAACCTATCATAGGTAACACACAATCCACTTTGCAAAAGCTGCAGGCGATGTAATATATCTGCTTTCTTAAATTCACACACGACAGATTCCTGTTAACAAACAATTTATTTTAAAGTTTGGAATGTTTACTTTCATTAAATTCAAATAAACTCTGCAATTTATCTAGTTCACCATTAAGCTATTCGCTCTGATACAGGACCTTGGGCGCTCCATAGCAGAACAATTTTAGCATTTTGTTGTCTTACTTACTTCACTCTTTATCTTTAACAATTTTGGTACTTTCTATTTTAACCGTTAAATCAATGTGCATCTCATCACTCCCCTAGTACGAGGAAACCAATTCAGTTGTTCTAGAGTACATTTCTTCGTCTCTCTCTTTCTCAAATATAGCCATTCTTTGCAGCTTTAAGAATTGAAAGAGAGAGAGAGTAAGCAAGATAGATAGAGAGAAAAAGAGAGAGAGACACTCAGCAGTGATATAATATCTGCTGCAATCTTATCAGGTCAAATCTATAAATGTTTATAGGAAGAAATGTATTATGCATATGCAGACACTGCACATCATGTTAGATGCCAATATCACTGATCGGAAGTGCTATTGTGGTAATATGCTTTATTATGCTTTATACTTGCCTTGACTGTCTAAATAACCTCAATAAGTTTCAACAGTGAGTGAAAAAATAAAATAGCTCTTTACATTAGTTTCTGATCTCAGGCCCTACCTCTTAATCATCCATTAGTGGCTAAAAAAACAGCGATAACACAAAAGCACCGAGGAAAACAATACGGAGCGGCACTCCAGTGGAATATAGGTAGGAAGCAGTGCACTGCCTGGTATAGCGTGGTAGTGGACCGTAACCTCCAAATAGTAATGCCAAATACAGAATCCATGGGTTCAACATGATTTAGGCTGAAACTTTTAGTCACATAGAAAAGTTGTATTTTTTTGTGTTTCTGTCTTCACTAAACCTACATGATGCATCTACCTTGTTGAACCCGTAGACTCTCTATTTGACAACACAAATACACACATTCACCCTTATTATTATTATTAGCGCCAACAGATTTCTCAGTGCTTTACAATGGGTGGACTGGCAAACATGGAACAGTAACCAGACAAGTTGGACACACAGGAACAGAGGGGTTGAGGGCCCTGCTCAATGAGCTTACATGCTAGAAGGAGTGGGGTAAAATGACACAAAATGTAAGAATAGTGTTAGAGAAGTAGATTGGTAGAATAGTATTCACTGACGACTTAGTGTGTTTTTTTGTTTTTTTTATGACAGTAGTTGCAGGAGAGCAATCAGTTGGGAATGATTAACAATTTAATTAATACGCTTTTGTGAAGTAGTGAGTTTTTAAAGGACCACTATAGTGCCAGGAAAACATACTCGTTTTCCTGGCACTATAGTGCCCTGAGGGTGCCCCCACCCTCAGGGTCCCCCTCCAGCCCGGCTCTGGAAGGGGGAAAGGGGTAATAACTTACCTTTTTCCAGCGCTGGGCGGAGAGCTCTCCTCCTCCTCTCCGCCTCCGTTACGCCCCGCCGGCTGAATGCGCACGCGCGGCAAGAGCTGCGCGCGCATTCAGCCGGTCTCATAGGAAAGCATTTGCAATGCTTTCCTATGGACGCTGGCGTGCTCTCACTGTGATTTTCACAGTGAGAAGCACGCAAGCGCCTCTAGTGGCTGTCAATGAGACAGCCACTAGAGGATTAGGGGAAAGGCTTAACCCATTCATAATTATAGCAGTTTCTCTGAAACTGCTATAATTATGAAAAAATGGGTTAACCCTAGAAGGACCTGGCACCCAGACCACTTCATTAAGCTGAAGTGGTCAGGGTGCCTAGAGTGGTCCTTTAATGATTTTTTGAAAGAGTGGAGACTGGGTAAGAGTCTTACGGAGAAGGGAAGGGAGTTTCACAGGAACGGTGCAGCCCTAAAGACGTCTTGAAGGTGAGCATCGGAGGTGAGAGTGAAAAGAGTGGATAGAGTAGGTCTTCGGCAGAGCGTAGCGGCCTAGACAGGACATATTTGTTTAAATAGAAAAAATAAAAGAATAAAGTGGCACTTAATAAAAGAAAAAAATCTAGTGCTGCTAAAACCGTGATTAAACCGTGATTTAAAAACAAAAAAGTGTTTAGAGCACATAGATATCTATGATTTACCTTTAAAATAAAGATTCTTTGGTAACCACTATGGTGGAGTTTCTTTTCCTATGTCAAATAAATATAAAACAAATACACATAGTGTAATCTGTATATAACATGTATTGATGTGTAAAGATAATCAGCAAACTCACACTTTTTAGAGCCTATTAAAAGTTGGATCGGGATTTATGATGCATTTCATCTCATTAATTAGATATCAGATGAGTTTCAGCAATCACACTCTCAAGAACTCAGGAACTTAATATTGCTTTAAAACAGGAACTCCAGAGTCCAAAGTGGATATTTAAAGGTAAGTATTTATTTAACAATTGGTTATAAAACAAAAAATATTAAAGCACAACAAGTTTCAGCCTATAGCAGGCCTTCTTCAGGTGAAGATATCTCACAAAGTAAACATACATTCCTTTATATATCATACAAATAATTACAAAGCAAATTCACATGTGAAAGAAGGGGCTTAACATTCCCTCCCACTTCCAAATAAGGTCCAGACCGAATATGAACTGCCACCCGCAATATAGCAGCACATCCGGTCTCGGGCAGAGTTCGTATCCCACCCCATCATGTCCGTTCTTTCTTTTCTCCTATTCAGCGTTTCTATTGGTACATTGCGTCACTTCCTGTGACGTACTTCCGGTGCTGCGTGTAATCGTCACTCCCTGTAACGCCTTTCCGGAAACTCAATCTGTTGTTCCACAGATTAAACATGTAGATGTAAATAGTTACATTGAAGTAAATGGTTGCCATCACAAACCCTGGCTGTCTAATATCCCTATGGGGCAGTCCTTCAGAATGCAGAGGAACTGTTCAAATCTTCAGGACTTTTTTTTTCCCAATCATGCACTTTAAAAGAACAATTCATAGAAAGGGGATATGACAATAAAACACAAACATATCTAAGAAATTGCACTTTTAGACAGATCCCCCCTTTTGGAATATAGGAAAAAGGAAACGGAAAAACCACAGAATCAAATTCCATTTATTTTTAATTATTTAAAAAATCATAAACAAGAATTGGCATATATTGAAACAGGAAGATGAAATAAAAGATTTCCTTGGTGAAAAAACTAAATTTGTTTTTAGGAGGGCAAAAAATGTTAAACAAATTTTAACTAAAAGCTTTATAGACAAGAAAGTCCCTAATAATAATATTTTTTTAACCCATTGGACACAAAAACAAAATGGTTTCTTCCACTGTGGTATGTGCAATGCATGTAAAAATTCAAATATATCCAATACAAATGTAACAGAGTTCAGTTCATTCATGACGAAAAAAGAATATAAGATCAGATCGCTTATTAATTGTCATTCAAGTAATGTAATTTATTTATTGAAATGTACATGCGGCTATCAATATATAGGTAAAACGTCTAGACCTATTAAAACCAGAATTAGCGAACACATCAGGAACATAAAAAAGTGATTTATTAACTACAGTGTCAAAACATTTTCTAGAAAATCATGGATCAGATCCAAAAATGTTGGATTTACATTGGAGAGGAGGAGACATAGCAAATCAATTGAGTACCCAGGAGGCAAAACTGCATTTTGAAATGCGAACCCTAACTCCCCTGGGTCTTAATATAGATTTTGAAATTAATTGTATTTTATGGGGTTTTAATTTTATATGTTATAATATATCTACTATCATGTTTTATATTATTATTTGTATCCTACCTTTTATGATTCATTCACCCTCTCTCTTTTCATTGTTTTTAATGCACACTTTTTTATATGTTTATATTATACATATTTGTTTGCTTTTACTCTTAAAGGGACACTATAGTCACCAGAACAACTACAGCTTATTGAATTTGTTCTGGTGAGTAGAATCATTACCTTCAGGCTGTTGCTGTAAACACTGTCTTTTCAGAGAAAATGCAGTGTTTACATTACAGCCTAGTGATAACTTCACTGGCCACTCCTCAGCTAGCTGTTAGAGATCCTTCCTGGGTCATGGCTGCCTAAAATGCATCCAAACATTCAGTGTCTCCTCCCTCTGCATGCAAACACTGAACTTTCCTCATAGAGATTCATTGATTCAATTCATCTCTATGAGGAGATGCTGATTGGCCAGGGCTGTGTTTGAATTGTGCTGGCTCTACCCCTGATCTATCTCCTTGTCAGTCTCAGCCAATCTTATGGGGAAGCATTGTGATTGGATCAGGCCACCACTTCTGGTGATGTCAGAGGTCAGAGGAAGTTCACAGGCAGAGACAGACAAAGGGGGCTAGATAGTGGTTTTAACACTATAGGGTCAGGAACACATGTTTGTGTTCCTGACCCTATAGTGCTCCTTTAATGTATATTTTTTACTAATTTTTATATTTATTTTTTTTTACCATTTTTAATATATCACTTTTTTTGCTGCTTAACATGAACTATGGGCAATGATGCCCTTTTCAAAAATGAAGCAAGAGACCTGTCACCTTCCCTCTAAGTCCACTTGAACAACAGATTGAGTTTCAGGAAAGGCATCACAAGAAGTGACGATTACGTGCAACACCGGAAGTACGTACAGGAAAAAATAGGAAAAAAGAAAGAATGGACACGTTGGACTGGGATGTGCTGCCATATTGGGGGTGGCAGTTCATATCCGGGTCGGATCTTATTTGGAAGTGGGAGGGAATGCTAAGCCCCTTCTTTCACATGTGAATTTTCTTTGTAATTATTTGTATGATATATAAAGGAATGTATGTTTTCTTCATGAGATATCTTCACCTGAAGAAGACCTGTTATAGGTTAGGTTGAAACACGTTGTGCTTTTATATTTTTTGTTTTATAACCAATTGTTAAATAAATACTTGCCTCTAAATATCCACTTTGGACTCTGGAGTTCCTGTTTCAAAGGGACATATTTGTATATTAAGGAGGATAGATAAGTGGGAGCAGGCCACATATCTCAAGCCTTCAAAGACTACCCATTTTAGGGGTGAAGGAGGTGTGTATGCTTCTGTCTATGTTCTTTTCTTAAGGTACTACGGAGTAAAAATCAATAAAGAATATTTAAAACCCAACATGACAAGCAAACTGTGAACCATCCATTAACTTAAGAAATAGTGCTGTTCATGTCAGAACAAGCCTCAAAGAATGTGCTTTATTTAAAATATTCTATTATTTACCACCCCAGATTTAATCCCCTTGTAACAATGTATAAATAAACTTAAAAGCTGCAGAGATATAAGAATTGTATTTGGTTCCATCAGTACACACTGAAACATGATATTTAATTTGTACTTAGTTTATTTAGTTCCCAGAAAACTTGATTAAGCTTGCAATACTAATGTTGCTAAAACATATCTGAATTATTATAAATGAATTCTGTGCCTGGAGCTCTGTCTCAGAGAATAAAGAGTGGTTCTATAAAATTAAACAAGTGTAAATCCTGAAAAAGATTATTTGAGAGACTGACTCCATATTGAAACTTGACATATATCCCTATATTATGTCCTCGGAATAAAAACATGTGTTGCTTAAAGGGAAGAATTATTTGAAAGAACATTATCTTGAAATATGGGGATTTGGCTACAACATATGGCCCAGTGGTGGACTTCGTATGATATGGTCGTGTAGTGTAACTAAATCCTAATATTTGTTAGAGACCATGGATGATTTTAAGTAGCCTTGTAAAATATATAACTGTATCTTTGTAAGTGTGAAGTTCCCATAACCAGAACTTTGCATACATTTTCCTCTTTGTAGCAGTACCACTATTAAAGAATGCGTGTTCTGGGTTTGCCTCCCATAGGGAAGCATTATTGGACCTGTGGCAACTGTACTTTAATCGCCATGCTCAATCAATCAAATACTACCCACATGAAGCAATGTATTCAATGCTTCCTATGAGGAGTGAACGCAATGTGCATGTTCACAAACGTTGAGGAAGTCGAGAATCAGATAGTCAAGTTGAGAATCAGATAGTCGAGTCAGACTCAGTTGCCATCCAAGAAGCAAAATTCGGTGGCTGTTTGAGAGCAACTGGAGGTGGAATTAGCCCTGGAAAAAAAGCATTGCAGTTTCTCTGAAATTATAGCATTCTAATTTACATGGCTAAAATGACAAGCGCAAGGCAAAAAGACCACTTCAAAGAGTTAACTGGGACTGAATGCCTATAGTGCCCAAGCAGCACCACTGCCATTAAATGCTTGTTACATAGTTACATAGCTGAAAAGAGACTTGCGTCCATCAAGTTCAGCCTTCCTCATATTTGTTTTTTGCTGTTGATCCAAAAGAAGGCAAAAAACACAGATAAAAACCCAGTTGTTCTTGGTGTGCAATCAATTTTAAACTTAGTTGAATCAACTGCTTAGTAAAACAATAAATTATTTGAAACCGCATAAAAAATTTAAGTACATTTTAGATAATTAAATTATAGCTGATCATTTTAAAGCCATTTAAACCAGAACTTGTAATTTTGTCACAAAACCCAAACTTTCTCTATGATACAATGGAAAGGGGTACATTACTATCAAAATTCTAGCAATGGATGGTGAATTTTTTTGACCAATCAAAAAAGAGCTGTAGTTTTAGGTTCCAAAAAAGTGTAGATCATGTAAGAGCTAGTTACCCACATTTTAGCGATTGAGTTTATTTACTAAGCAGGGAGTGGAAATGACAACAGATGAAAACATGCTCAAGTTAAAAAACAAAACATTGCATCTAACAATCTACTAAAACTAGTATGTGCAAATATATTTATCAAAAAAATCACTATATACTGGAATTAAGGTCTCATTATGTATTTAAAAGTCACAAATGTAAAATGTTGTATTTTGAATGGTAAAATACAAGAAAACATTTTGAAAAAGATATCATTTGATCAATCCACATAAAAACAGTGATTTTGGTTGGGTCGGGCTAGATCAGGTTCTGAACTGATCTCATTGTAGAATTTTTTTTTATCTAATTTGAATTAATTTGAATAAAGACCTTTCCTGCTGCCTCAACACTCCACACTTGCATATTTGAAATGATAAAGTTAGGATAGATTTGTACAATTTGTTTTTTTTAATTAATGCCCAGGGGAATATACATTCCTTGCTGAATTTGCCAAAGAGTTATGAAGGACATTAAAATTCCCATGGCTTGTTCAGTAGTATTTTTTGTTAATGATTAAACTAGAGAGACTGGATTCTTTTAGTATAATTCTTTGCTGGTTTATCGGAAAATATTTGATGATGTGTAGGGAGCAAACAAATCTCACTTAACCACTTAGTTTGTATACTATAAAACACTATAAGACAATCATTTTAAGACAGAGAAAATTTTGCTATTTTCAGTAGGTGGAAAATATTTTATCTAAAATATATTAAATATCATAGAACTATTTTAAAAAAAATAAAATGTCAACAACCTAGTGATGCATCCTAAGAATGGATAAACTTTTTTTTTTTTTTTGGGGTTAAAGGAATTTGATTTGTCCAAATCGATTCATCTGGAAAAAATATAATCCTGGTTGATTTCGATTTCAACCAGATGGTGTTTCAGTTTGAATGAATTTTGTTCGTGGTGGCATTTTAAGAAAAACAATTCACATGAACCAAAATGATGTGAATATTGGCCAAATGGTGTACTGTAAAATGTATACATAATATTAAAATTTTGCACTACACCGATTGGCGTTTTCCCATGATTTGGTTCACAGATCAAGTCAGAAGACGTAACCAAAAAAGGCAAAAAAAGAAGAAGTATCAGTTTAAAAAAGTCAAGATTTATATATATTCTATATTAATAAATATGTTTATATTTGTTTATATTTTTACTGTTTCTGCTTTTTTTCCCTCTGTTGATCACTTCTCACTTGATCTGTGAACAAGATTAACATATAATGACTGCCCCTAGCCATCAATCATTTTTTTTCAATCAATATAAAACTCTAATATAATAAATGCAGGTGGATGTGGGCCCTAATATTTATAAAAAAGGGGGGATAGGGCATTATCCCTTCCCCCTGCCTCCAACCATGAGGGAACTATTGTCCCCTCCCTTGGTAAACCAATTAATCAGAGATCTCTGACTTCTTATTACTTGAGAGAAGTGACACTTGGCTGTCAGAGTGCTCTGATTGATTGATTTATGAGGCAAATAATCAGAGAGCTCTTGATCATATTGCAAGCATTACAAATTTCCCGTGCTTTGCCATGGTTGTCAAATCGTTGGAAAGTCTATAAAAGGGCTTCCCGCAAAGTGCCTTCCATGGGTAAAAATGGATTAATTGATGTTGCTGCATGGTTTTATTATTCCAGCAGGTTTTTTAATTTGCACTTGGGCAGTTCGAAAGTTACTACTTTGTCTTATGGTTTTTAACAAGATGGCAAAACTTGACACAACCTGGAGCTACCATCATCAAATTTAGTCACATTCCCCAGCTGTCATAGTGGTGGATGTGGGAATAAGGCATTGTCTTGCTCAACACGAGACAATATAAATCCTCCGTAGACATCAGTGTTATACTCTTACACATGTACTAGAGCAGGGATAGGCAACCTTCGGCACTCCAGATGTTTTGGACTACATCTCCCATAATGCTTTTACACCCATAATGCTGGCAAAGCATCATGGGAGGTGTAGTCCAAAACATCTGGAGTGCCGAAGGTTGCCTATGCCTGTACTAGAGCATGGTGCTGACATGGGCTCCTGGCAGGTGAAACACAGGAGCTGTAGCTCAAAGATGGCGGTGCCCACAGTAGACAGAATCAGATTAGTATAGCTCACTTCTGATGCACCGCAGGGCCACCGCACACCTAGTGGTGATGTCATCATTGTGGGGTCTTGGCAAAATATGATCCCAGACGGTCACAGAGCCGCTCTAAGATGGTAATTCTTAAATATAACATTTTTGTTTCTCTCAACATAATATTTTGCTTCTATTTTTAAACAAAGATTTTTTTGATTTATTTTTTTAGCTCATTTGAAAATCTTCCTTAATGTTAAAACTTTTACAACAAAATATGTGTTTATTAAAAACAAGTAGCAAATCTTGTTTTTGTTTTTTTCACTGTAAATTGTTCAAGAACATGAAGCCATTGACCCGATTAGGCACTGAGTAACAGAATTGCACAATGTGTTTTTCTGGGAATAAAAGACGTTTACATCACTTAGCCAATCATTCTGTTAAATTATAAAAAAAAAAAAAAAATCATGCTGACCCAATGCACTAAAGAAATAATCTCATCTTTAAATATTTAACACTTTATTTTTGTTCTGTATTGACAACATCTGATAAATCGATTGGCATTAATCCTGTTCAGGTTAAGCTGTATATTTTCTTCGCAATTACTTGAGTAAAACAACAATTACTATGATATTAAAATGTGTTGGATAAAATGAATGTTGTAGCATTAGAAAATCGTGGGATCAGATCACTGTAAAGTCACTACTAAATGGGAAATGTTCATTAAATAGAGTGCACGTACACATCCTGAGAATGCCTAATTAGTGAGCAGTTTCTCTCCCTAATTACAAAGATATTTTGACAAAATAATTGTTTCGATAACTTTTCACAGCACAGGAAAGAAATAGTCACAGTTCACTGGTTTACAGTAGTTGGTAGTCGAACATTGCACCTTTTTAATATTTCCGGAGCCTCATCAGTGACACTATTAGAATCTAGGTCAAATTAGACGACAAAAGCACATCCCACAAGAGGAAAAAAAATGTAAAGCAAATAATGAAAGGAAGAACTGTAGTCGCTGTTCTTCATAGTTTTGTCCATTTGCAATGAGACTTAATATCTCAAAGGGATAGAATATTAATAGTGTCCGTTGTAGATTAAAGACTTAATTGTAAAGAGACCTGTTGCAATCACTACGAGGTGTCTTGTTCAAAGAGTTTTGTTTTTTTATATCGGGCAATACTACCGTTCTATCAATATATATTTGCAATCATTATTTTTAATTAAAATTTAGGGATTGCTTTTAAATCACTTATTTCCATTTAAACATATAGTTAGATAAAGTTAGAGGGGTTGGAGTTACTTAGATACTTTTTTAGTTTGAAAAAGTGGGGCTCGTTCAGGTCATTTTATTACTGCTGGTGTTGCTCAATGAGAGTTTCCCAGCATTCTTTGCAAATATAATTTACTTCATTGTGTAAAGATAACGTGATTTAATAGACGTTGGATCAGGTACAGACAGTGGCGTAACTAGAATCCACTGGGCCTTGGTGCGAAAATTGCCCTGGGGACCCCCTCCCATGTGTCTCATTCCCTCTGCCCTACAGCCCCTCCATGTGTCACATTCCCTCTCCCCCTCAACCGCTACATGTGTCCCATAGGCTCCTCCTCCTCCAGCCCCTTCATGTGTCCCATTTCCTCTCCGCTTAGCCCCTTCATGTTTCTCATACTCTCCTCCCTCCCAGCCCTTCTTTGTGTCCCATTTTGCCCTCTCCCCTCCCTGTGTCCCATACCCTCCCTCTCTCCCCCTCCTCCATGTGTCACATTCTGCCCTCTCTCCCCCTCCCTTCCATGTATCCCATACCCTCTCTCCCTCCTTCCCTCCCTTCTATGTGTCCCATGCCCTCCTTCTCTCCCCCTCCATGTGTCCCATTGTTTCCTCTCTTCCCATCCCCTCCACGTGTCCCATACCCCCCATCTCTCCCCCTCCCCTCCCCTCTCTGTGTCCCATGCCCTTCATCTCTCGCCCCTCCCAGTGGCGTACATACCGCGGTCGCAGCGGTAGCAGCCACGACTGGGCCCGTCACTCCAGGGGGCCCGGCTGCCTTACGGACACTTGCGACTGGGTGCCCGCCGCCATGTGTTGCGGCCCTGGCCACGCGCTATAATTGCCGGGGCCGCACGTGAAAGGGTCCATCGGGTGGCCCGTGCTGTTAGGGCTACCCAATGGAAATGAATATCATCATCAGAGTGGGCTAGGTAACAGCTGCAACCCCTGCGACCATGGTAGGTATATCAGTGGGTACAGGTAAGGAAGTTTGAAGAGGTTACACTTCTAGCCAGTGCCAGAATAGCTTGGGGTTAAATATTTTATTTTTGCAATATGTAGTAACATAAGATTTCAGCTAGCACTTATTTACCAATTATAGCAAGACTCTTCTTTTGTTGTATAAAAAAGTTGCAATAAACAAGCTGAATAATTAGAATGAGACATTTAATTAGCAATAAGGGTCAATTAATCATCCACTGGATTATTTATTTTATTTGCTTCCCAACATATATTTTTGTATTTTTTTCTGCTAATTTTCTAGTTGCATACACCACAGTATTTTCAGTTTTTTACGTTATTCTTTCCTCGAGTTGTGATAGGAAGACTTGAGGCTGTAATGTTGGGAGGGTTGCTTCAGAAGATTCCAGGTGGGACATCTGAGATCTCTGCCCAAGAGAGCGTAGTTCTAGGAACAGATACGATTCTGTGCAGAACCCTCCCAAGCCTCAGGAAAGGAGCCAAGAACGAGGAATAAACAAAATATCTCTTGGTTCATGTAACTCTCATATTATTGAGGTGGGCAGTTACATTTCAGAATGTGTCTTGCCCATGGACACTTACTGGGATGGAGGTCTGACCTGGAATCCAACCTGGATTTCCTAGTTCTAAGACAAGTTCTGTCATTGCCATTGCTTTAACCAGATAATATTTTACATCTATATCAGTTACAAATTATCTTTTTTGTTTTGTTTTATCTTTTAGATATTTTTAATGTTAAGACTCAGACGAGGTATACATGTCTATAACTGTCTGTATAGGTAATAAGTGACTCTCCATGTGATTTTGAAAAAACAGAACACAGACAGAAGATACATTTATTCGCTAACAATCTATAATTAAAGTGCAAGCTTGGAAACATTCCCTGTTCTTCACGCATGCTTCTATGCTAGGTGAATTGTTACATTACAATACAGGGTCTGTTAGTAGCTAGAACTAGTTTCCATTCTTAATTACACACCGTTAACAAGATTAAGAATGTTGAGAAGAGAAAACATTGATCTGGGAATTGTTACATTGTTACACGCTTATTAGCTGTGAAATATTATCTGACTATGGTCCAACTAATTGCTCTTTGTTCATATTTAAAGGGGACTCTCATTTCCCGACACTTTTAATACTAACTCCAGTCTTTAGTAAAGATCTGTTTGTGAAGCCTGAAAATGACAATTAAAATTAATAAAATGTAGATATCTATACTGCTCTATCTGAATATATCCTGGAGCTGAGCACCTCCCTGTTGGCTCTCTGTCAATCATTGTTATAAGCTCTGCCCTCTTCACTGGTAAGAGAATAATGAAGAGAATAAGGTCAATTAAAATCATTTTCTGCTTGTTTTTCTCCAATGCATTGTGTGCCGTACCTGTGCCTGAGGTGACCTGGATTGTAATGTTAATTACTAAATCTTTAATATACATACAAAAATACAGTGTATCACATAAAAAAGATAACTCACGTTATAGGTGATTTTTAATGTTTTATTTCACTTTTATTTTGTAATTTCCAGAGAAGATTTCATTAACTACTAACCTCTCTTTTAGGCTTACTGAGAAATATCCTTATGACATAAAACATTGTTTATCAATTTGTTTAAAGTTTTTTTAAAGGTCAATAGAACCTACATAACCTGTATATGTTACAAAAAAATTATGTTTGCTTAGCTGAATAAAACATACCCATGAAGCCATTTTTTTTTTTGTAAATATGTTTTTATTGAATATTTTTCAACATGTATAATTTCTACGTGGACACGCAGGTCCCTTTGGTCACGTGTGGTCGCATATACGCTGTAAGATACTAATCTTTTAGGCGTGCATTTGTCGACTCGCAGGTCGCATTATAAGGTGTGGAAGCCATTTTTATTTAATAATCTGTATATACAATGCAATATGATTCAATAATTGTGATTGTTTAACACATATTAATATTACAAAAACATCAAGCTATGTTATACTATGGATCAGAGTTCCTTTGTTGAGAAACATTTTCACCACCTCTATAACAATGTGTTGTTTCAAGATTCCAAATTAAAAAGAGGAGTTTAAGGTCATTAATATCTATTTCATTATGGGTTTTCTGGCATTAGTATAATAATTTTTTCTATCAAATAATGAAGAAATGTGTTAAAGGACAATGAAGGACATGTGTATCACCTCTTTCTCATATATAAGGAGACCTTTCCTTTGATATTATAGGGCATCTACAAAATAAATGGAGGTATATAGACACACTCAGTTGCATTAATATAAAATACCTTTGGGTACATCATTATTTTCTCACAGGGACATCCATCAGGAGTGTTCTGTGAGGTACGCTTGTAAGTAGATACATGTATATTTAATGTGTATTTTCCCATTAAGAGTCAATGTCATCCTTTGTTAATCGAAGATAAATCTAACATAATTTAATGATGTTTCATTATGGTTTTTTGACACTAATGTAGTTAGTTTTCTATCAAATATTGAAAAAAAAACTCAAACAAGGGCTTGGAATTGAAATTCCACTTTGTGAAATATCAAATCTTCGCGATGTCCTTAGTAGCTAAAGCTAAAGGGTTTGATACAGAATAGTCTTTAAAGGGGACCTATTATTTTTCTAGAATTTAAACCATTGAAAACAAATTTGAAATCACTGATAACTGGTTGTAACCTATTTTTCATGACGTGCTACATATATTTACAAAAAATTATATATATGAACCATATAGCAAATTACATCCCAATCCAGCTCACAAATGGCAAAGCCAGGGAAAACATTGTAAATGAGGAGGAGAAATAAAAACATTGCTTCATTTCTCCTCTTCTCGATATGCTTTCTTTATGCTGACTGCCAGGTGCAAAGTACAGAGGTTATAATGATGATTGCCAGGGAGCTAAGATGGAGACCCCTAGATGAAGGTGAAAGAGGTCTAGATTTCTACGTTTCATTTTATTTTCCACAGCTATAAATATATATATTTCTTACATTTAGAATGTGTAAACATAATATGAAAAGTGTTGAGAAGTGACAGAATGCAGAATATGATGACTGAATGTCAAACACATAGACCTCAATTTAGTAAAGTTTATAAATGTCTCAATACTGTAAGAACAACATTCCAAACTATTTATTTACAGAAGTCAACATTAAAGACTATGGGATTTTTTTGTAGATAAATCATTTAGCAAGCTTTTTCAACTGTATTGAATCACTTGGAAAGTTTATTAATTTGAGGCCATAATATGACGGTGTGACTTTACTATAACATTCACAGCTCACCAAGCCACCAAAGCTTACCTAGTTTAGGTCTGAGAGACAGACAGACACCGACAGACAGATAGAACGACAGACAGACAAACAGACAGAACGACAGACATACAGAACGACAGACAGACAAACAGACAGACAGATAGATAGATAGATAGATAAATAGATAGATAAATCCAATCAGGTCCACCAGTGTTCTTTATGTACTTACCTGTCGGAAGATCACAAAACTTTGCCTGGCAGAATATTTGCTAGGTTAATCCAGGTGAGCAAATATTTACTCCTGTGCAAAGATCAATTAAGTGGCTGTGTGCAGGTAGATAATGCCAGGGACTTAAGAGTGTTCCTTTAAATTGCATGAAAAAGTAGAAACGCAAAACATTCAATAAAACTTCTTTGCAAAGATGTAAATTTGTTCGATAATTAGACAAATGTATGGTGTTTTACAAATAGATTTGTTCATTAAACCATATTTTTTTTCCCCTGTAAATTACTAAAAGTTTGCATTTAGGTATATAAAATACAGAAATTGCATTTTTAGTCCACAATGCAAAAACTTCCATGGATTAACCAGACCATTTGATGTTTAATCCTTTCTTTCTGTGATACAAAGAAGACAGATACTGCTTAAATCATTTAAAGATGATTTTTGCTCATCACACACGGCCCGAGAAAACTTTTATCCTCAAACTGTCAAAGATGTTAGGCACATCAGCATACATTTAAATTCATGCATCAGACAAATTCTAAATCATTTATGCAAAAGAAAAACATTGCAGTAAAATATCTTCCTCCAGTGTTTATAAGATGGAAGAGAGGGAATAGAAATCCGATAGTTTCTTACTTTCACTAATGTTAATTAATAATGCAGAAGATTGAACATAAAGTAGAACGAAGGAACTTGACAAAAAAATGTTTAACACTTTCTCGGCAGCGTTTTCCCATGATGCCGGGGGTTTGGTTGGCAACACAGCAGAAGCAGTAAATATTCATATATAGAAAAAATAAGCACAGCCGCTACAATCATCATCATCACTTTGGATCTCCAGAAGAAGACATTAAGCCCAAAGAAAAGTAGACATTAAAATTTACATACACTTCCAAAACTGTCTGTAATGGAGCTTTTGACAGAAATAAGAAATATTTTGTTTGGTTTAAAAACAGAATTCTAACCTTTCCTCTGCCAAGTCTGCCAAATCGCAATTCCCAGTTAGCTAATAGTGACCACAAGAAAACATTGGAAATCGGAAAACACCATATGTGCACTGAGCTGGATACACTAGCAGCAGAACATTTCTGAACATTAAAATTGGAGATGTATGATTCAGTTCCAAAGTAATCCGTTGGAATGTTGTGTGTGTTGGTGGGCAACAGATCTAAATTTCCTGGAAATATTGGAAACTGTTTTAATAGAACAAATGTAGTCCAGCAAATATTTAAAGTTGGTAGGCATCCAACAGATATGTTGAAAGTAGAGGGCAGATTCTTATTTGTAAGACCTTGGAAAGTCCATTTCGTTATGGCCTAAAATGACCAGAACATACTTAGAAAAAAACAAAATGTGTTTTGATGCAATCATCCTTGCAAAATACATTATATATTTATATTTACTTTCGTCCAAAGTTACAAAGTTAATTGAAAGCATATATTACAAATTAAGTAATTTGTTTATATAAAAAAGAGGCTACCTAATTAGACAGGGATAATGAGCGCCCAAGGGATTTTCTGGGTCATAAGTAACTGTAAATGCATGATAATTACACTGTTACATCACCTGTAATAATAGTATCAAAGAAATCATTTGTATAGTGAATGTTAAGATAAATAGTATTTAAGAAAAAGAGGGCATAGAAGTAGCACTTAATATAGTTGTCTATAAGACACATAAAGAAACACGTAAAAGAAAATCTATAAAAGAAAGTTTGTAATGTATAAACAATTATTGAAAGGGGATTTTGTATTTAAAGACAGACAAACAAACAAGCAATAGCTCAGTGTGATATCCAAGAGTAAAGGCCACTCACAGTAGAATGAGCTGTTCAGAGCTCAATTTCTTTTGGAAATGGATATAAAGCCTCTGGTCTTTCTTGATTTACTGTAAGGCATTACACGTAGCACAAATATTTACTGCATTCAAATATAGTACAGTAACTTGAGTGTACGGTAGGACCTTTATAAAACAAAAGCAAACTCACATGACCTTGAGCCAATCGTTGCTCAGTAAAGCTCACCAAGGCAGTACGAACAAAGAGCAGCACAGTAGGCAAAATGCACAATACAGTGGTGTTAGAGTTAGAAGGGAATGAGCCTAGGACAAGACAGGATTAAAAAAGGTGTGAACAAGATTAAGAATGGAAGGTAGGAATGATGCATGTCAAGTGGGCCCACTTTGAAATCCTTTTACCTGAGCTTACTAAGTCACCAAGCCCTTAAAGTAAAGCTATTGTTAAAATTTGCTCTTTCGCTGAAGCAAATGTTTAGTTATTTAAATGATTGAATTGTAGGGGTGGCATAAATGTACCATGTTTCATGCACACACATTCCATTTTATGCTAGCTGTTGTCTCATTGCTTATCAGAATGACTCTAACAATCAATGTACACCCTGTCAATCAAACGTGGACATCAGCAACACAGTCTATTGCAGTCTCCTGGTGATTTTGTTGATAGATGTAGTTGATAGAGGGGACAAGTATATAAAGAAGAGAGTCTTACTGCGGGAAGTAGTGAATTTCTGTCAATGACATGGAAAGCCTACAAACCAACATGGTTCCCTGTAATTATTATTATTATTATTATTATTATTATTATCACCATTTATATAGTGCCAACAGATTCCGTAGCACTTTACAATATAATGAGAGGGGGGATTTAACTATAAGTAGGACAATTACAAGAAAACTTACAGGATCGATAGGTTGAAGAGGGCCCTGCTCAAACAAGCTTACAGTCTATAAGAGGTGGGGTATAAAACATGCTTAATACTGCATAAATCTTTTTAAAAGACATGCAAAATTTAATATATTTTTTTAACTTTTGCGGTCACGTGAATAAAGCAGGAAGAACAGTTCATTGTCTCTTTTAAAAGTTACTCCAAGCACCATGGCCACTTCAGTGATTTGAATTGGACATGGTGCCTGAAGTCTGTGCAGCATTTTGCATGAGAAGAGTAACTCCACCATTGGCAGTATCATAGAGGTGTCATCAGCCAGCCCATAACTAGACTTCCAGGATTGCTAATGTCAATTCTGTGCAACATTTGTTGCGTAGAATCACAGCCTTTGGAGTAACCCTTTAAAGTAACTCTTTATTTGAAAAAATCTTTTGCTAAAAAAAAAAGTATCTATATATGTTTTAAATAATAGATTCACATATTGCAAGCTATGCCTACCAGCAGAATTCTTGGTTACACTCTTCCCTGAAAAGATAACTCCTTCTGTGATCTTCCCTTTGTCCTATTGTATTCAGCACTTAGCCCTTTTCAAGCTCATTTATTTGTAGTTAAGAAATCCCAATCTTTTGTTGAAAATCACAAAAACAAACTAATTAGGTAGAATGATATGTTTGCTTTGCTTCTGAAAAAAAATACCCTGCATAAAAAACAAGGGGTATCAAATCTCACAGTTTTACTGAATGTTATGAATGAGCCACCATGCAGATCCTGATTGTCTTTAAGAGTCACTGGTGCATATAGACAATATAAGACTTCCCCCCCTCACTTAGAACAATTGAATGAGAATGTATTTGTTTAAACATTCAGAAATTCTAGGAAGATCGAAGGAAAGTAAAGATTCTAAAAGAATTTATATAGATCTTTTAAGAGCTCAAACATATTATGATGGAAATTCAACTTTTATCACCAGATATGTCTGTATTTCCTATTATGTAAACATTTTCTATTGAAGGAACACAATAGTGTTAGGAATACAAAGCTGCATTCTTAAAGCTATAGTGTCCCTCTGCCCCCTAACCCCATTCCTCTACAGCTATCAAAGGGTTAAAAAATCATTTAACACTTATCTTATTCAAGGACCCTTAGCTCTGGCTTCGTCTCTGCCTCCTACAACGTCATCACTAGAGAGAACTGAGGGACGCATGCATTAGGCCTTCCACATAGTGAAGCATTGAATCAATGCTTTCCTATGGAGATTTAGAAGACAGTGGAGTCCTCATGCAAAGCATGATGACATCCGGCTTCGTTTCACTGAGTTAAATGGGTAGACAGACACTAAAGGCAGTCTTAACCCTGCAATAAAAACATTGTAGTTTCTCTAAAACTGCAATGTTTTACATTGCAGTGTTAAGGGGATAGAGACACTGAACCCAGACCATCTTCTATTTCCGACATATCCAGAATTGTAATAAATGTTACTATGTACCTGCTGACAATATTTCTTGTTTTACTTGCAGCCAAACACAGGACTCCATTTAGTTATTATGTAAAAAATTGGCTCAATATTCAGAAACAGTTCTTCATGCACATTTACCCAACTTTGATCTTGCCCTTGGTAAGATTTGACTAGAGTGAGAATTGTCTGGAATTCTAAGTGAAATTCAAATTTAAGACTGATATATCTGAAATTTAAACATTCTTCCAGTACAGCTACTTTGACCTTAAATCACTTTGAATTCCCCACAATTCTCACGATAGTACATATCAATGACTGTCTGCTTCTACGCAGTGGTGTATCCTGGTTTTGTGCTGCCCTAGGCAGGACAAAACTCAGACGCCCCCCCACCCCGCACCAGCCCCACCCAACCCTTCCCCCGTCCCGCCTTCTAAATACACACACACACATTCACTGACAGATACGCATACATACGCTAACAGACACACACACACTCACACACTCACTAACAGACACACACACTCACTCTAACAGACACACACTCACTCTAACAGACACACACACACACTAACAGACACACACACTAACAGACACACACACACACTCACTCTAACAGACACACACACTCTGACACACACACACACACTAACAGACACACACACACACAGTCAGACACACACATACACACAGTCAGACACACACACATACAGACAAACAGACACAAACTGTCAGACACACACACACTAACAGACACACAGTCAGACACACACACTAACAGACACACACACTCAGTCAGAAACACACATACACACAGTCAGACACAAATATACACTAAAAGACACAAACTGTCAGACACACACACACACTGACAGACACACACATACACACTAACAGACACACACAGTCAGACACACACATACACACTAACAGACACACACATACACACTAACAGACACACACAGTCAGACACACACTAACTCACTAGCAGACACACTCACACAGTCAGACACACACACTAACAAACACACACACATTAACAGACACACACACACACAGTGACACATTAACAATTTTTTTTTTTTAATTTACCCCCTCCTCCCCCCATCCTTACCTTTGGGAATGCAGGGGGGGGCTGGGTTCTCTATCTCCCTGGTGGTCCAGTCGCTGCGGGCAGTGCTGGGCTGGGCGGGCGGCTGGCGAGGGAGCTCTTCTGCTCAGCTCCCTCGCGCCCTGCAGAGTGAGGATGGGAGCCGGGTTGATGACGTCATATTCCGGCTCCCAGCCTCACTCTGCGGCGCGCGAGGGAGCTGAGCGGACAGCTCAGAGGAAGTGCTCCCTCGCCAGCCACCCACCCGCCCAGCACCACCCGCCCAGCCCGGCATGTCTGTTAGCCGCGAGGCTAACAAGGCATTTGCCCTGGGCATTTGGGGGCGGCGTTTTTTGCCGCCCCCTGAAAAATGCCGCCCAAGGCAAATGCCTTGTTAGCCTCGCGGCTAATACGCCCCTGCTTCTACGAGCTAACATCATCCATAAAAGGGGGTATTTATTTTGAAATTTGTTTCACTCTAGAACTTAAATATCTAAGTGTTTTAGTGTTATAAAGACAAAACCTTGACTGAAATACCAATTAAATTCATATCCCCCCACCCCCTCTAATCATGAAAGAAAAATTTACTATAAGAATATCAGAATCGTGAACAAGCTGTGATACCTGCATACTGAGAATAATAGTTTTATCAAAAATATTCTTTGAATTTATGAGTTGAGATATCTCTGAATTTGCTGATGGAAAAAATATACTTTTGTGCTAAGTTGAACATTAAGACTGGCTTTG
Source organism: Pelobates cultripes (assembly GCA_933207985.1). Lineage (NCBI taxonomy): Eukaryota > Metazoa > Chordata > Amphibia > Anura > Pelobatidae > Pelobates > Pelobates cultripes. Next base: position 27,643,101 of record OW240915.1, read on the forward strand.
CCATCTCAAGAAAAAAAAAGGGGGGTTAATTAACATATTTACAAATCATTTTATTCCAAAAAAGGAAAACAAAACACAAGTAATCAATGAAAAAAAACAAAAAAACAATGTAAAATTAATCTGGACATGTGCGAACATGATTGTATTAGAACTGGTTTCTCGTGTGCTATTACGTCTTCTACTATTACGTCGTACATTTAAATAGTGTATCTTACATCGGAAGCTGCTAAACTTGGTGACAGTACACAGTAGCCGTGAGTCGGCTCAGCTTGTATTTCATTAAACATCCAGGCATTTGGCTATCTGTTTGTGTTCCTGTCTTATAGTAAACATTCCATTATCTTTAAATACTACCACCTATTTTCTTTGCTGTAACTTATCCCCAGTGCTGATAAGGTGCACTGTTTGTTTTAGTAGACTGTGCCTGGCTAAGTCATCTTCCTTTGAAGACAGATAGTCTCTCTTTTTTTCCCCAACCATCTGGTAAGACTTGAAAGGTAGATTCTGGAAAATTCAAACTACCAAGCATTTCTTTGCTTGCTCAAAAAACAGAGTCGACTTTCCTCTTCGTATTTCATTTAAGAAGTGCCAAGGGGCTTACGTGCCGCAAGGACTTGGAAAATTTTGTGGTTCTGCATCAAAAATCAAGAAGTGCATGGTCGTATGCATTCCAAACAAGTATTTTATATATTAGAGTATTAAGGTCACCTGAACATAGTACTCACAGAATGTAGACTCAAACGATTTTTGACACATTTTTCAAAGGGCGCATACATGTTACAAGCTTTTTAATCAAAAGCAGGTTTATGTACACTATAGGTTTCAGTTCATTGCTATTTGTAAAGATCTGTTTTTCACACAGGTTTCAGAGCAATATGGTCCAGCATTTTCATTCATTACTAATTATTTATTGATAAATTATAAAGAACAAAGGGAATGTTAAAATGTATGAATTAAGATTTTTTTTTTAAAAGATATAATATATACATAAAATAAACAATGTATGAAAATAGACACTTACAATCTGTACCTAAGTGGTAATGCTAAGTTGAAAGCATTTCGCATTTTTTTCCCAGTTGTGTTATTAAAATTATTTATATAATATAATTATTTATAAAATATTTATAAATAAATTAAACTAATCCCACCCCTAAAGCCGATCACAGGTGTGAATAAAACCTGCAATATTGGGTTTAGATTTATCAATGCAAAAAACAGGACATTTTTTTCTGGGACATGCTGTATAAGGCTCAATCAGCATGGAAACCAGTATCACCATGGAAACCCATGGGATGTGTATCAATAGTTAGAATTGCGCCCGTTTTCATTGATAGATGTGATCTTTAGTCTTAAAGGAACACTCCACAGTTTAAATTTTTATTTTTAAAAAATATTAAAATCACTATTTAGTATATATAATCACAATAAATACATGCTTGAATTTATTTGAGCATATAGTCATTTGGGTATATCTAAAAAGAGCTTACAAAAGCTGCAGTTTTTTTAAAAGCGTCCCCTTTTACCTAGAAAAGACTTTTGGTTGGTTTACAGAGAGATGCCAATCAGAGACTTCTCTTGAAAGAATCAGAGCCCTGTGTTTGCGCACCTGATCTGGAAGAGCTACAGGTAGCTAGTCTGAGGTCTGCGAGCAGCAATGTTAGAGAAGGCGGTTGCACTCAAGTAGAACGCGTCTGCTACCCCATGGAAATAACGGAAAGAGGAAGAAATCCTCCCTGCCTTTCTGATTGACAGCCAGGAAGGCCTTTCTAATTCTATTTTGTTCATGAATTATCATTAATATAGGATACTCCACAGATATTGTTAATATTATTATTATTATTACTATTTATAAATCACCAACAAACTCCACAGGGCTGTACAATGGGATAAAGCACTGCAGCAAGCTGATGTGCTTTATGGATGTGGAGTGGTCTTTTAAATGAGATATAATAAACAGTTCAATAGGCAAGCTCAACCCACAAAGAGCATAAAGGTATAATAGCCACTATTTAAATAAACATAGAAACAATGCAATATGGAACTTGACATTTTATCAGTCCCAAGATGGAATGATTGCGTTCTAGCAGAAATTTAGATAACTGCAGGTTTTATCTGTTCTTTGCAGTGGATGTAATTATATTGTGCATTATTTTATGATATACGATTTAATAATGCGTGCTTATTTGTGTTACTATTCTCCACGCTCATTATCATCCATTTTTGTGAGTCAACTCCACATGCGATAAATTAATCCCCAAGAAAATTTTAAGCAATAAATTATCAAATACCAGAGCAAAATGGGTAAAAATACACGTGACAGTTCAACACACATTGTATTGCTTTTATTATCACACATTAAATGTTATTGCATATTTATCCCCTATGTTCCTCTTTGAAAATGAGTGTTTATGACTATTAATAATTTTATGACATATTATATAGCTTTAATTGTTTATATACACGTGGTAAACTAAACTGCAAAATTGGTTTAGTGCCACTTTAGTTTAGTTCTGGTTCAATTTAGTTTTTTCCGGGGAGGGGGGGTTATGAATACATTTTTATTGAGGCTTTTACAATTTTCAAAAATAAACAACAATAATTATTTTGCCAAAGAAAATAGTTACAATGTACAATAATTACCTAGTACATGATATTACATGTATCCAGTAAACACATTTCGATAGGAAGCGTTTCATAATACAAGGCTACATATAAAACGTCACTCAAATGAGAAGAAGGAGCGAAAGGGGGATGGCGGGGCAAGGGGAGGAATGAGAGGGGCAGATTGGGGAATAGCCAGCACAGCATGCAGCAAGAGAATGTAAGATGCTGGTTCCATTTTTACATTTATCTTTTAATATATCAATTGTTTGGATTGGGAATAAAATCCAAGGTCAGAATTTTTTTTCTCCTAACATTAAGATAAAAAACTGCAATATGAATAAAAATATACTGGCTACTAGAATAACAGTTAAAATGGTTTAGATTTTAGCAAAGAAAACAACACTTTTGCCAGCACCCTAAGGCTACACCTCTGGAGTGTTTTTTTAAACAGTTCCCAACAGTTTGACAAAAATGCATCTGATGGCACCCAAATGATAACCACTACACTGAGCTGAGCCGATTGTGTCGCTTACACTGTCTTAAAAAAAGAAAGAAAGAAAATAAAAGACAAGAAAAAAAGTTGTATATGTTTTAAAGATTGCTATTATCTGTATTTTTTTATTATTATTTTTGTGCTTTGAAAACAATATAAGTATAAAGTGATGATTTTGGAAGTTTCTCAAAGCTACCACTATTTTGCAGTACAGTCTCTAATTTGCTGTTATTCTGTGTTTAGTGAATCAATCCCAGGTTATAAGTATCTGGCTAGGTCAGGTGTTGGGGAGAAGCTTTTTTTAATGCTACTTAAATTCACTTGGGTTCTCCAATCTGTGCCGCTGCAAATGAAATATTCACCGAGCATTCTCATCTTATCTGCCACAGCAACAATGATTTCATTAAGGACTATGCTAAGTATCTCAGGACAGGGAATCTGATCGGTGTGATAATATCAACAAGTCAAGCTACTCAGGAGTGCTGTCAATGCTTTGAACACGGCAGGTTGACTGTTGCCAGGAGTGGTAGCTAAATGTATGGCCTGCGTTGAGCCCACAGTAGTTTTAGAAAATTTAAACTTACTACGATGGTTCGCTAATTTGGAATAATCATGGCCAACTTGATGTTTACTCAATAAACTCTGGGATTCGTCATAATGTATTTTATACATCATACAGTAAAATCTACATTGTCATGGAAACAAGTGACAAAGGCTTTTCCCATTTGTATAAATTCGACAATGCTTTAATATGTAACAGTCTTTTTTTTTCTTTCAATGAATCATAACAAATGTAATTGTACACAGCATTCTCCCATCAACGTTTTATAGATTCATTTTGTAAAGTGCAAATGACTTTCCCACATTGTCCCTGTATCAAGCAAAGGCAAAGCTGTTTGTTATTGTTTGGTTCTTTGCATTTACTTTTACAAATAATTTAGATATTACCTATTGAAATAGTAATAATGTAATCAAAATAAGAATAAAAAGGCTTCTGGTTTCTTTTATGCAGAGCAGCAGTAAACATTATGTATTTGCCTGTCTGGCATCCGATCAAAAGAATGACTGTGACATGTCACCGGAAATTACCATACATTAAAATTTTTTTTTGGCACATTTATTAGAACACAAAACTCACACAGCAAAGGTAATCAAAATGCTTCGTAAAATGGACAGGTTGGTGTTAGCTGAATTAATAGATTGCCCAGAGCTCCTTAAAGGCACACTATAATGTTAGGAAAGCAAACATGTCTTCCAAACGCTATAGTGTTTCTTTAACTATGTAGGTGTCCAACCCCCAGGGATGATTGCTATTACATGGCAGTTTTTACTTACTTTTACTCCCTTGCAAAAGTGGTCTCACCTCAGTTGCTCAAAATCTGTATAGCTGTAAGTCCAAATTGGTAGTTCCACTGTATATGGCTCTAAGTCCAATATGGTATATTCCACTGCATATGTGTCATGCTTCCCAATTCAGCGGCGGGTCACGCTGCACACTCTGCGTGCGTGTCTATTTGTACAAAGTTATGACGTCGGTGCAACTCTAAGTGCCGAACCTATCCGTTCGCATGAACGGAGACTTCCGAATTTGGCTTTCGGCCAAACTCGGGTCTTTAGGTACTTTAAAGTGATGCTGATTGGTTTTATAAGCCAGGGTTTATCAGTGACAAGTTGCCCTGTTGTGGTTCTTGTATACCCAAGAGTGGGCTTTATATTGTTTGGATTTCCTGTTACTGACTTTGGCTTGTTTAATCGTCTCTCTGCTTTCTGTGTTCCTAACCTTGGCTTATCTTCCTGTTTATGCTGTGCTCCCCTACGTTTGACCTTGGCTTTCTCTTTGACTACTCTTTACGTTAAATCCGGCCATTCTAAGGCCTGGTAATACGTTATACCATTCCTTTAGTGTATTAGGGTCTGTGTGTTTTGGGTTCTTCTGTCTAGCCGTGACAATATGGTTCTAAGTCCAATATGGTACATTGCACTGAATATGGCTCTAAGTCCAATATGGTACATTGCACTGAATATGGCTCTAAGTCCAATATGGTACATTGCACTGAATATGACTCTAAGTCCAATATGGTACATTGCACTGAATATGACTCTAAGTCCAATATGGTATATTCCACTGCATATGTGTCATGCTTCCCAATTCAGCGGTGGGTCACGCTTCACACTCTGCGTGCGTGTCTATTTGTACAAAGTTATGACGTCGGTGCAACTCTAAGTGCCGAACCTATCCGTTCACATGAACGGAGACTTCCGAATTTGTCGTTCGGCCAAACTCGGGTCTTTAGGCACATTGCACTGAATATGACTCTAAGTCCAATATTGTACATTGCACTGAATATGGCTCTAAGTCCAATATGGTACATTGCACTGAATATGGCTCTAAGTCCAATATGGTACATTGCAGTGAATATGGCTCTAAGTCCAATATGGTACATTGCACTGAATATGACTCTAAGTCCAATATGGTACATTGCACTGAATATGGCTCTAAGTCCAATATGGTACATTGCACTGAATATGGCTCTAAGTCCAATATGGTGCATTGCACTGAATATGGCTTTAAGTCCAATATGGTACATTCCACTGTAAATTGCTCTAAGTTTAATATAATACATTTCACTGTATATGCCTCTAAGCCCAATACAGCACATTGCATTGTAAATGGTTCATTGCCCAACAATGTAAATTCCGCTGTAAACGGTTCTATGTCCAACAAGGGCAATGACTGTGAAATCATATACCTATCAATTTTTAAGCTGGGGTTTTCCAAGTCTTTATAGAAGAGGTAAATTCATTTTAATGTTTATTTATGTTTTGTTTTTGTATTTTTGTTATGTATTTAGCAATGGGCAATCTCATTACAGACAAACCAATTAATGCTTAGTCCATACTTTTTAATCTATGATCAAATTTTTATAAATAAAAATTGTTTTTTTTTCTCTGCAGAAAAACAGGTTATTATCCTGTAATACCTTTCATTTGGTTTTATGTATCAGTCCTCGTTCATTACATATGTAACAATAGACTCCTCCGGGTGATTTCATGTTTATGACCTCATTTGTATCCGATAGATGCTTTTACATTCCTTATGAAGGACTTACATGTTTTTTTGTCCATCACACCTATTTAAGATTCAAAAGCATTGAATTTTATAACTAAAAAAAAAAAGGATTGGAGGTCACACCAACAAAATGGTTTTCTTAATTGTGGTTCTGCTGTATACGTTATAATGGGAACAGAGCACACAAATAAAATATGTTTAAAATCTTACAAGGTTACATAAAATAGGTGGCTCAATATTTGCAAACCGCTACTCCAACCACCATGACCATTTCTGCTTTTACAAGTGATCATGGTGGTAGGAATGAGAGTAATCTGCACTTTCATACCAAGGGCTGTTTTCTGTCGGCACACGTGACTTGGGCAGCCCAGGATTCAGTTCCGGGAAACCTATTGCCCATTCTGTGTAAGAATTACATTTGTCAACATTTACATTGGCTGGGGCTGCAAAAGTTAACCCACCCTTTATATGACCTTGATGAGGAACGGCTACCTCAATGGGCAGATGGGCACATAAAGGGTGGGCTAATTTTGTAGCACCAATCCATGGGAGTTGCAAATTAAGATTTAGAACACATTCATTTTTAGCACTGAGATACTACACTATACTTCTTATCTTATTGTTCTGTTGCTACCACCTACCCTCCTTTGTGACATTGTTACAATTGTAAGATTTGCATCTGATACTGTGTGACTAACACTATTAATGATTGCAATAACTCTCCATTTTTGCTTCACATTTCTTTGGTATTGGATGGTAATAGGAACGCACGCTAAGTGTTGTAGCAGCTGAAAGTAAGGTAATACGTTCACTTATGTAAAGTACCTAAAAGAAAATTGTTAATAGGGCTGAGACACAATTAATTGATTTAAATATGGGGATTAGTCACATCGTATGACCATATTGTGTTTAGCCCATTTTTTTATTATGCAATCTTTTACCAACGAGCCATGCTGGGCTGATGAACATACTAGTTAAATGTGTTTATAGGTGAAAAGTACTTACTACTTCGAGAAATTAACTCCTCAAGGGAGAAAGAATGAAAAGAAATGCATCGCTATGTCATTCATTGATTAAACCATCTTTATTCTAAAAAGTGAAAAATAATGGAGTCCTCACGCATCATGTAATTTCTTTAATTTTAAGGTGTTTTCAAAGTAAGTTTTGTTTATATATCAAGTCATTATGACAAAGAAAAATATAGCTAAGTAAAAGACAGGTGGATTAATAGTGTGCATATGGGTATCCCACAATGCACTGCACCTGATGTATGTACCATATTGTTGCATATACTAAGAATAATGTATGCATAAGAGCTGTCAGTAAGGAATCAGCTTCTCCAGCAATTATGTACTGACGTATATCCGCACAAACAAGTTTCCAGGAATCAGTATCCTCAATTAACATTAAATACTATAAGTGTGGAAACAATGGAAATTCAATTACATTTCTTATCGTTTGTTTTTTTACAAATTGTATTGTTATTTATTATTAGAACTATACATTTATTTATAGAGAATTATGTATTCTGCATAAATTTTGTTTATTTCTTTCGAAATGGTGTAGAAAAGACATAATAACCTCTTTAATGTGAGATATAGGTTTGCTGATAAATAGGTACGTACCAGGTGCATGAAGTGCTGATTTTGGTGACAATTGTGACAAATGTTACAGCTTTGATGCATGTGAATTTTGTTCATTTAAATGTATGCTAGTTATATATATATATTGGTCCTATTCCTAACATTAAACATGATCCAATTATCATCTTGCAATATACTGAACATACCGTAACTATTGCTGCGTAGTGTAGTAGTTATGGTGCTTAGAACTGACCCTAAAAACAGAGAAGAGCTAATACAGAGAGGATCCAGTTGCACAATTTTATTTTGGTCCCCCCTTTAAGTCAGGGGTGTATGTGTGTCTAGTGTTGCAGTTTGAATGTGGATGTATGCACTGCCACACACAGATGCACACCCTGACACAGTTATACACACACACAGATACGCATACACACTGACAAACATAGACACGCACACACCTATAAACCGACATATACATACAGTATATATGTCAGAATTGACATATTTTTAGCCCTCGGATCCAGTGGGAGTTGGCTGAAGGATGTAGGAGTAGGCTGGCTCAAGCGTATGGGAGACTGAGGAACCACTCAGTCCCTATTACCCTCTTACCCTTCTCTCTGTGCCTCCTTCACTCCTCCCTGCATGGCTCTTAGACTTTTTTTGCACAATTATAAGTTGAGGGGACCTAATTAACAATGCCCTGCAGGGCACTGCAAATGTAAAAAAATATATATTTTAACTGTAAGAGTAACCATTTAATGAGACCTGATAACATAGCAACATCTTGGAGGTAGAAGGAAGAGAGGAAATGGGTAGAGAGCATGCCCCCGTTTTCCTCCATCACATAGGCCCTAGGTGATGGGTAGAGGGTGATGATAGTTTTCTATAAGAACAGGACCACGAAATGCCACTTCTTCAATACCTACAGGGCTAAAAGATGAAAATATTTCTTTTCCGAAAATGTAATTTATCCTTCCCCCTTACCTCAAATAGGACATGGGTATATTACATGGTTCTAATAATACTAGTCCTACAGTGTGTGAAGGTGAGAGAGTTGCTTGGGGTCTCACGGACTTCATAAGGGTTTTGCATTTTATTTAATTTATGTATTTCACCCTAAAACACTGCAGGACAGAGCAGAACATTACCCTTGTCTGTGCTGTGGCAATTTTATAAATAGTGTCACACATGCCCAGTCAAGTTATCACTTCTAATGGGACCTTTTTCCTAGTCTCGCTAGACATAAGAGTCAAAGGAACACTATAGTGTCAGTAATACAAACACATAATCCTAACGCTATAAAGTTAAATTGACTATTTTGGTCCTGCTCCCCCTTGAATTGCTTTGAAAAAGTTTTAAACATACCTTTTCTGGCCCCACTTGGTCCAGCTTCCATTGCTGAGGTCATCAATCTTGATGATCACAACTAATCCAGTGCTTTCCCATAAGAAAGCATTTGGTGGCTATTGCTCATGCATGGCAAAATACAGTGCCACACCAGTCAGTATCTCTTTATAGAGATACATTGAATCAATGCATCCCTATTAAGCATCTCCAGGCAGAGTGTGCACACTGCAGCACAGGACTAGGAAGCACCTCTAGTGGCCATCTGAGTGACTGTCAGTAGAAGTGTTACTAGGCACCAATGTAACGCATTTACATTGAAATGCCTGCAGGCACAGGCTATAGACACCAGAACCACTAAATTAAGCTTTAGTGGTTCTGGTGACTATAGTGTCCATTTAAACTGGAAAAGGAGTGTTTTTCGCACCTGGGACTGCAATGACATTAGTAAATAATTAAGGGCATTGCAGTTTCTATGATTTCATAAAGAGCTTTTTCCTTGCCAATGTAAGCTTTTTTTTTACATAACAGCATAGATACACTAACTAGGAAAAGGCCTTTTGGCAGAGATTTCTATTGATACAAAAATAAAAATGAGTTGAGTTCTAATACATCAACCCCTATGCATTTACAGCAGGAAAAATAGCTCAGTTAGTAAGTGTGTCAATTGCAGCTTCTGCTTAATCCACATCGAAACAGGTTGAATTCCTTATCCTTCAGTCCTTGTCATCTCAATAGACAGGGTACCATTATATTGGGCAATTGTAAAAATAACTGGCTGTTGCTTCAATTAATTAAACAAGAAAAAAGGCAATAAATAATTTACGTATTATCTACTCAACTATATATAAATGTGACCATGTCAGTCTGTCATTAAATTCAAGATTCTGTACTGAGACTGACCACTTTCAGGACCCAATCGATTATAACACCAGTATATATGAGCATATCTTCAATAAAGTCATCGTATTTTTCCCAGAATTTGATGTATGATGTACAAGTAAAAAATGCATCAACTCAGAGACTTGAGCATCATTAAATCAGAACAGAGAACAGTAGATGTACCCTGAGACCCAGCGAACAGTTCCAGTCAGTTCCGACAGTTCCCAGGTATGTTCATGAAGTCAAGTCCCATAAACTGAGCAGACAACTATTGACAGCTCGGCATCCCAAGAGCACTGTTACACAATGAATTTTTGTTTCAAAAGTCATCCTGCAGAACAGACTACTGGGTTATTCATTTCTGCCTGTGTAATTGCAATTGCAAGGAATTCTGATAGCGTATATTTGAGTCTCTTAAATTAATTAACTCTTCCCCTCTCCCCCAAAACTAAAATGTTACAAGCATGACCCGTCTTTCGGATATATAAAAAAAAAAATCACTCCTTACAGTGATACATGTTTTTTTTCACCATAGTGCATCAGTTAAATCTTTCCACTGGCATTTATACCTTATCTAAAATGACAGTATATATCTAAATCTTTTCAAATGTGTTGTCTGTCAGAGACGGCTGAAATAGCAGTCAGTCCTGTAGCAGATTCTTCAGATCACTGTCATACAGGAGTTAGAAGATAAGATATTTTAAATAACACTTTTCTCTCCATTTCTTTGCCGTATCCCCTTCTACATAACATTTAACTCATTACCAGTGTTCCGTCAATTCCACTGAGTAGATGCTCTGAGCCCAGGTAAGTGTTCTTACTCCGGTGGCATACTCCATTTTGCTAAATTCTCTCACCTGAAGCCCCAGGGATCCTTGCTTTAAAAATATTTTAAGATATGACATGTCAAATTTGTATTATTTTTGTACAAGTTACCATATGAATTATTCACTAACGTGTGAATTGTCAGAAAATCAATTTACAATTTTAAGGCAAAAAAAAGCCAAACTGAAAATACAGGTTAACTTTGAGTTTGACTGTTGCCTAATATGTAAAAATCACTTTCAATTGACTTTAAGTCTCCATCAGTACTTAAATAAATAACGTTTATGAATAGAATTAAGAAAAGCAGAAGCTTATAGATCAAATATTATGTCATCAGTCTGAATTTATTTTTGTGTGTTTTGACAAAGTCATGGTCCAATTGATTATTTGGGAGAGCACACAGCAGAGTTTGGTGTAATAAATATCTGTATTGTGCCTACACTCGACAGATAGAGACCAGTAGAGAATAGGGATACAGTGGAAGGACATTGCATTATATTTGGACCTTGGAAAAACACATGTTCTGCTGCTTCCAGGATTTACTTCCTTCAATGCGTGGAAAAAAAACAGCTTAATGGAAAACTGGCCAAGTTGCTGGAGTTTGTCATCATATAAGCTCCATGAAGGAGCTGGACTACCCTTACTAGCGTAATGTGATATCAAGGCAATGGCCAAGATGGAGGAAATTAAGGAGGAGATATCAGAAGCCATATAAAACAAAAGTAGGACTAAAGGAGAAGAAGTAGAAGAGCCTCATACTCTCTGTACTCTCTGAGTTGTCGTATATAGATATGGATTGAGTATTTTTAAGTTTCTGATGTTGCTGAACTGAATATCTTGAATATCCATATGTGCAATGAGCATGAGTGTCCTCAGCCTATTAGTGCTACTCACTGCAACAACCCTTCCTTGTTAAAGGACCACTATAGTGCCAGGAAAACATACTCTTTTCCTGGCACTATAGTGCCCTGAGGGTGCCCTCACCCTCAGGGACCCCCTCCCGCCCGGCTCTGGAAGGGGGAAAGGGGTAAAAACTTACCTTTTTCCAGCGCTGGGCGGAGAGCTCTCCTCCTCCGATCCTCCTTCTCTCCTCCCCGTCGGCTGAATGCGCACGCGCGGCAAGAGCTGCGCGTGCATTCAGCCAGTCACATAGGAATGCTTTCATTATGAATGCTTTCCTATGTGACTGGCTGAATGCACGCGCAGCTCTTGCCGCGCGTGCGCATTCAGCCGACGGGGAGGAGAGAAGGAGGATCGGAGGAGGAGAGCGTGCTCTCACTGTGAAAATCACAGTGAGAAGCACGCAAGCGCCTCTAGTGGCTGTCAATGAGACAGCCACTAGAGGATTAGGGGGAAGGCTTAACCCATTCATAAACATAGCAGTTTCTCTGAAACTGCTATGTTTATGAAAAAATGGATTAACCCTAGCTGGACCTGGCACCCAGACCACTTCATTAAGCTGAAGTGGTCTGGGTGCCTAGAGTGGTCCTTTAACCTAAGTGGAAGTGTCAGGGAGGTGCCACAGGGTGGTGGAGACCATAGGTCTACAGTTCAACAGTGAACTGAAGGAAGTGATGAAGTGATTACGATGCCCATAGTGTTCCTTTAAGCTCTGAGATTTGTTATATTATTCCATATATCAGACTCCTGTGAAGCACAAACTGAATGAATTTATCGTATTGATCAAATTGGTAATACTGAAAATACTGGCTATCAGAATGGGATTTAAAAAAAAAAACTAAAGAAACGTTACCACAACAAACTTTAGAAAAACAAAGTGACATAAAGAAAAGATGATGGCAAGCAAGTTGCTGCACCGTGAATGGTAATTGGGTGAAGTTTTATAATCTGGTACTTTGAATGGGAGGTAGTTGCTGTTGTCTTTCTGCCAAATGACATCTAGGGAACAGAATGGATGTTGTAAAAACAAGTTGGAAGTTTTGTAGAATTTAAAATCAAAATAAAACAAACAAAAAAACAAAGAAGCAATCCAATATATTTTTCCATGACTGTTTCTCATTATTCAATTCAAAAAGTTAACCGAGCATCGTTTTGACACGTGATGGTCCTTGTCAAGCTTGGCCAGACCCATGACTCTGCACATTCATTTGCAAGTATGTCTGTGATTGCTGACTTGTGCATTTGTTTCTATCACAATGTTTAGTGATAAACCATCTTCCATGAGCACTAAGATAATTAAGTGAAAACTTATCTCCAGTATCCCAGCTGTAGCTGCCTGCAGTTCATATCAAGCTAAACCAAACATATTAAGTGAACCGACAGCTGGCTGGACATGATAGGAGTTAAATATTCTCCTTATGGTATAGTACAGAAAAGGCTAACCTTCTTGCACTCCAGCTGTTTTGACTATCTTTCTCCTGAGGTTCAGCCAACAAAATGAACATCAGGGGTATTTAGGTCCCAACAGATGGAGTGCATAAAGTTAGTTATCATTGCTGTACAAGGTCAGTGTAGGAGGTCAGCAGAGAAATAAATGTTGCTGGAGCTTCTGGACAAGATAATCTAATAATCTACTATTTAGTAATTTTGTCTGACCACTTCTGAGAATCCTTCTAAAAACTGTATCCATTTACCATTTACCCTGCTCTTCAAACCGTCGTGCTTTACAGTAGTGACACTGACTTTCTCAAGAGCTTTCTGAGCCCCCGGGTGAGGATTGGAGTAATTGGAGATAATCCCTTTAGACACATGAAGCTATCAAAATGATTAGCCTGGTTTAAAACAAACTATATAGTTTAAAACACTCCAGCCCTGTCAATGAACTTTGGAAGTGAAAAAAGACACACAAAACCATGAACTTTCCACCTCTTTGGTCTAAATATACTCGGTTCTACAATGACATGTTTCCACTTTCAGGAAAAGTGAGGATTTGGATAAAAAGGTATATAACCAGGTGTAGTTTTCTTCAAGCTTCATGCTACATTTGGCGGAGTTACATCAATGTAACTGTTAACATGGTGAGTGAGGCGAGGGGTGGTAAAGATGCATTCTACACACACACAAGAAAGTAATTATATTTATATTTGTTATGCAGTGTGTGTGTCCCATTAAACATTAAATCTATTTGCCTTAATTTTTATGTATAGTTAAGGCAATGTTAATGTGTTGCAAATGATCTTAACACCTAACGTATACATGCATTCGGTTCATCTATACAAATCTAATCAGTATTCCAAATCCAAACTCCGGAGATGTAAATAAACCTTCCCTTTATTTATCGTCCATGAAAAATATGTGGCATGTTTGTCAGCAGTACAAAATTTGTACAGACTAGACTAGGGGTGAAGAAAAGAGAAAATAGACAAATTGCCACATGCCCAATGGAGCTCAATGCATTTTATTACTAAATAAATATCTTATCTTAGTGATACCATCACTAATACAAATTGCCCGGGTGCCAATATATTGAACCCTTCCCCTTGTCCATGTCTTTCAGCTCTGTGCCCTACATTTCATGACTTCCTAACCCCAAACTCGCTTTTGTTCACCTTCATATTTTCCACCCCAGACACATTTCCCCCATCCCAGACTCATTTTTCTCTTACCTCAGACACATTTCTACTATGATTCCCACCCCACCAATACCACACATTATACCCAACCCATCTACTCTTCATCAGCCCTTTCATATTCCACCCTTATCCCCTACCTCATATCCTTTCTAACCTCACAAATTCACAAGTTATCTCCCTCTTTTCCCTCTGCACTTGAATGCAATTTTAATATTACCTTTTTAATATTTGATGAGGGTATATCATTTGAGGGCCAGCGTAGAGTTTTGTGTCTCATGTACACACAGACTGCGGTTTCTGCTCTTCCTCTAAACATGACTGGCTGAATAAATCTGGTTCTCAAAGTCTGAAAAGAGTACAGACCATGCAAAAACTATCAAACATACAAAAAGATCATGGAATTTGTAGTTAGAATTAAACCTGGTGCCTCGTTGTAATGCAATGTTGGACTAGTTGAATGATATCTGTTGATCTCCCCAACTGCATGCAGTATCAAGTTATACCCCTACAGACATCTTACCTTCCAATGACTGCAATAATGTGTTACTTGGCCAATAACCGAAGGAACCTAAATCTACATTTAAATAATACAATTAATAGAAAGTTAATATTTCCAACATTAGGTAACTTTTCTTTTTTTATTTTGTCCTTTTGATATTCATGATTTTCAAATCTGTAAGAAAAAAAAGAAAGACAATTACAATTCTTCTCCAGCAAGTAGAATCCCATTAAAAATACCATTTGCATCATCTACTACAATAATCCCCCAAAACTCCCAAAAGTAATTAGCATTGCTTCAGAACAGCAATAGCTAACCTTGACAATGACATTTGGAGGGCCTTACCATTAAAGGGATTATGAACCACGCTCCTTTCAATGCTGGGTTATCCCTTAAGACTGCTTGATTACTGCACTTCAAACCTGACTTTTCGTAAATCATGTGGGCTCATTACCTAATTTTGTCCTTACCCCTATACACAGGAATACCAACATACACACGTGTAGACATTTCACACACAGGAACACCAATATACACATGTACACATATACAGACATGGCACACAGAGGAACACTGACATACACAGGTACAGAATTTGCACACAGAGGAACCTTAACATACCCACATACTGACTTTGCATTTACCCAGGTACACAGGACTCTAACATACACACAAACAGGCGTTGTGCAGACATTGCACACACAGGAACACCAACGTATACACATACTGACACTGGTCACATAGAAACACCAACATACACACATACTGATATTGCCCACACACACACCAGCAACAAGCTATACACATATTGATATTGAACACATATAGGAACACCAACATGTACTGAAATATCATGCACACAGGAACACCAATATACACACATGCAGTCAATACAAAATCAACACACACACAATACATAAACATATACACAGTTATGCACACACAGAAGCACTGACATCCATCAGCTGACAGTGCACACACAGAAGACATGATACATATTGCCACTGTTATTACAATAATATTACAGAGGGGCCCATTCACATGCATGCACAATGTGTGCACACATAGAAACCCTAATATGCACTAATACTGCACAATTCATATATATATATATACATATATTTATTTATTTTATACATATTTTTTTATTATTATTTTTTATTTATTTTGTAATTTAAAAAGCCACTAATTACAATAAGTCACACCAAGACAATCTTAAATACGTATAAAGTGGCTCTTATTTCTATTTACATTAAATGATGGTAATCAGAAATTATTGGTGAGTGTACACTGAAAGTACATCACTTCTAGGTTTCGCACAGGGAAACTCAAGACCAAATGTTGACCCTGCTGCTAGGCTGACAGTTAACCTTAGTAAGTGCGGTTGGATGGACATTACATTTCAAGCAACAATACTTCAGTTTAGTTATTCTAACATATATTTGTAACATTTAAATGCTCTTTGTGTCTTATTTGCTGTTTAGAGCCCTTATTGGAAAATTGTAAAGCTCTGTGGAATATGTTAGCACTATATACACAATAAAAATAATAATAATATAACATAAAATATTTCTTTTTAGAACTATAACGACTATTATATAATTACATTACAAGACATGTTTTTCTCACTAGCGTGTCTGTCATTCTGCAGACAAAGTACTAACCTCTATTTTTATTTCTGATCAGATAAGGACAAATTCAGGTCTGGCAGAACCTTTTGACTGATATACAGTGCAGTGCCCTTTGCTCTAATGATTATTAAATTAGAGTAAAGAACTGAATTGCTTTGTTGGTGGTCTGTGTTTTCTTTAGTTGCAGTCTGTGTTTCTGTGAGTTGGGCAGTGCCTTTAAATTCTTCCTGTGACCTCTGTGTAACCTTCTGTCAAACCTTATGTAGCTCATTTGTAGCCTCCCGTCTCTGAGTATTTTCTGTGTCTACCATGAGCACTAATTTATTTTACATCATGCTGCCTATATGATCCCCTATCTTAACATCATTAGGGCAATTTACAGAATAGCACAAGACATTTTATTTTTAATTCACAATATATGATGCGCATGCTGGGGAAATGTGTCTCTCTGTTATCTCACCAGGACTTTGTAAATTGCTCGATCCTGATTTTATCATGTGATACAGAACATGGAAACTTACTTTCCAATCAGCCGACTTAGTGACTCTGTGGGCCTGTGTTGAGAGAAAAACAAAGCCATTTGTCAAGGATTCCAGAAATCTGGGTAATCGTAATGCAAAGTCAAGACAATACCAGACACACACAAATATTAAGGAAACACTCTCAGGTTAATAAGACAATGACAGGGCAGGTGGCCTCTGATAAGCTTGCGTAATGTGTGCATCATGTGGGCATTGAGGATTGGCCAGACAAACACACAAGACACAGGTCACGGATGCTGAGCATTAAGGGAAACAGTAATCTTTGTTAGAGTCACTCGACATCATCATGCCCGGAGCCGCCCATTCCGTAAGAAGAGAAAGCACTCATGAGCCAGCGAGGACATCCGGGCCACACTGAAGGACACCAAAACTGCACATTTAAACTCATTCTGGCTGCACAAGGCATTTCAGACCATATATGGATATGAGTGCTTCAGCAGTCCTCAGAGTGCGGCCTCAAGATCCAAAGAAATCTTTATGCATAAAATGCAATTTAAAAAGTAATTCAAACTCAAGAACAAAGGGTTAAAACATTGCTAATTTAAAGGTTAGCTATAATCCCACAAATAATATCCGTGCCATTACAGTGACCTCTGTCCACCACATTATCTATGGTAAAATGCAGCGTTATACATATTTATTCCTATATTTTACATACCTTGTTTACAGTGCCGAGACACCGTCATTGTAAACTGCCAGCTCCGCCTCCTTTCCATGTAGGAAGCATACTGACATCTTATGTCTTCTCGTCCAATCCAGTAATTCTCATAGAGAAGCATTGTGGATGAAAAGTGCATGTGTGGCTCGCTCCTCCAATCAAATACTCACCATGAGAAGGTTAGAATGTAAAACTCGAGTTTGAATCGCTTCTTACAGAGGAAGCGAAATCTAGTGGCTATTAGGGATGTGTGTTCGTCTTGCAATGAAAAAATGTATCTACAAAACGGCAAATGTTTTACATTGCAGGACCAAAACACTAGGGCCATTGCATCAAGATCACTTCATTGAGATGAAATGGTTTTGATGTCTATAGTGGCCCTTTAAATAAATGATCCAACCACAAATCTGCTACCTTGTCATATCAATGTATCATACTACAGATAGTTTATTTCAATCTTGTATGTAATTGCTAGCTAGTTATTTTAGACAAACAAGCTAATCAAAGTACCTTAATGTTTATTTGAAAAACAATTGAGAAGTATGAAAACAACACCTTGAACTTTTAATGGATGAATAAAAATAATGTAATAAAAACAAGATCACTAAATAGACCTCATGGGGGCTAATTATATTGATCAAAGCAATTAGACATATAACCAAATCACGCTACACCTTGGCTGTGATTGGTCAGGTGATCGCAGGTTACATAACAAAATGTTGTTTTCTTGTAGCACATTTTCTCCTCCTTTGGGAAATAACGGAATGTTTAATGAGTCTTGAGAGCTATTTAAAGACATAATGGATGCTAATAGGAAAGCTATGTAAGTGTCACTATGCACATTTAAATTTACAATAAGTAATGCTGTCTTTATGACAGCATGACAATGGTTGAGAAAGGTCAGGATATATACAGAAAATGAGATGTCAGAATCTTGGATGTAATAAAGAGAAAAATAAAAATAAACATATTTTCTACCTGATACAAGGAATAGAATTTCAGCTCATTGAAATGAAGAAGAATTAACAAATAATTAATTTGTTTACTATACAGTAATTTAAAAAAAAAAAAAAAAAAACATTTATTTGAAAACTTGGAGGCTGTGTATACACTAAGTTAATTTATCGATTGCCGTTCAGGGATACTTAAGTTATTAAAAGTATCCAAATTTCAATTTTAATTTTTATTTATTTGGGAAGTCTTTATGGTATTAGATTAGAGATATAAAGTTGCAATATTTCTGATAAGGCCTGAAATATTTACATAGAAGTAAAAATACAATTATGTCAAATATAGGTAAAACAAATGTGGGATGAAGCTGGGTCTGCATATGATCAATGGTCAGTAGAGGGAATGCTATCGGGGTCTGCATTATCAATTCCATATTGTTTTGAATTGATGTCTATCTCAGAGCTTCTCGTCCGAAGATGTCTCCATAGTTTCGGATTGCTTGCCTCTATTTGGATCACAGTGACTGCAAACAGTCTAAGGACTGTCGGCTTGATCAGGTGATGGTATGTACAGATTTGAGAAGCTCTTTGTATAGAAAGTAACAGAATGCCCACAGACTTTCAAAATTCACTTTAAAATTGTAGTTACCAGCCGTCATGGTTGAATATTGTTTTCTCTCAATCACTGAGCTGAACACAAGCTCTTAAGACTGTGTTGCTATTCCTATTCTCATGTTCAGGCGCTCATGTAACAGGGCAGCAAAAATAAAAATATATCAAAACAAAGATGATCATAAAAAATAAAAATAAAAACAAAGATGGTCCACCAGAATGTAAAAAATATACAGACAGACAGACAGACAGATAGATAGATAGATAGATAGATAGACAGACAGACAGGTAGATAGATAGACACAGACAGAGAGACAGATAGATAGATAGATAGATAGATTGATTTTATATCAATATATTTGTAATATACATAAGTAGCTTTGCAAAATGCTTCTTTGACCTGCAAATAATCAATGGGTGACATCAAATACCCCTCACGGAATTGATGAATTGTGAAATGTAAATCAAAGCTGAAATGTTGAAACTCTTCAGCTTGGATATTTCCCTAAATTATAATTTTCCTACAAATAGTAGATAATCACAGCCTGATGGGATGCAAAGGCTTACAGTAAATAAAAAGTTAGAGAGAACATTTGGATCCACTATCTAGTAGAAACTAAAAAATGATGAACACACACAGGGTTATTTACCAAAATGAGAATTTAAAATACATTTCTATATTATCTCTTGGACTGAATAGGGGGAAGGCTGCGGGGAATTAAACAATGATTCCGGAGGATTAGTTCGAAGACTCCTGTGTTTCTTGCACTGCAATAGGTGCTAAGAAGAGCTTAAAAACACCCTGACGAAAAATAAAATAAAATAAAATTACAACAAAATATTAGCCAAACCCAGCACCAAGAGACTTATAGCACCATATTCATTAAACCGAGCTGTAATGATTATGGTATTCACAGTGGCCCTTTAACAATCTAGAGGATGGGAAAGGAGCAAGGGTATCTGCAAAACTAGTATCATTAAAATTATTATTAATAACCAATTTCACACTATAGAAGGTATATTGGAATAACGGGGACCATGCAGATTCACCCTGAATGGTAAGAGACCAGGAGACATGCTGCATGATCCTCCTATACCAAGAAATGGTCTCTGTTATCATGAGATGGGCCTTGATCAACTGATGGAACAATTAAGCAATATCTTAAAAGACTTATCTCGAAGTGCCACCTGTGCCTTTATACATTGGTGATTCAGTGACAGAAGATGAAGAAAGTGACATTTTGCAAAAGGTTAAACTTGATCAACTTTTTTGTTCACGCTAAATGATTTCCTCCCAATGCAGATGGTAAAATTGTATAATCCTCTCTAGAGTTGGCACAGTTAATTATCAATTAATGTCACAATGATATGGAGACCTTGTCAGAGCTCATTTTTAATTAAACTTTAAAATAATTACCCTTCACCAACACTTGAGATTCCTGTCATCATTTTTCTTGTTTTTTTTTTTTATATAGAGATTTAAAATTTATATTTTGTATAAAAAAAGAGGAAGTTTTTTAATATTCCAGTTGTTTTTTTTTGGTTGGTACCCTCTTTTGAACCTGGGCAAACTTTACTCTTGGATGACAGCTATAAAAAAGATTGCAAGCTCTCCCGAAGAGATATAAAGTTAAATCTGTTATGCTACCTAAAAAAAGCAACTTCGTAGTAAAAACAAACAGCCCCCTCTAAAAATAAGGGAGTGCATACGGTCTGTGAAGCTACCGGTTAAATCTGGTTAATGTACCTTTCACTTACTAAGTTTAAAGAAGTTGTTATTTGTCTGTTGACTTATCCATTCTAATTTGTATAAACCAGTGGTCACAAGTTCAAATGCTTCCAATAACAAATATGTAAATACTTTCAGTGGATATGTTGCCAGCTTTTACTTTAAAATTTTAATTTTTGACTAATCTCCAAATGTTCTCTCTTATTACAGGTTGTTCTGTTTTTGTTTTTGAAATACAGTTCTATTTTTTTTCCCTGCTGTTTTCAATGTAAATCTAGCTTGCCGTTTAATCCACCATAATCCCATGATGCTTTAGCTGAGGGAGCTGTGAACCATGCGATCATTTGAGAAATGGCCATATGTGGAGAAATATGCAATGATTGTTAGCGAGCACAGCCTTTTGTTTTTGTTTTCCATGAATGATTCATATCCAATGATTATGCAGGGTATACATGGTACGGCAACGTAGGTTAACAAAACTAACACATGTTAACAGTTTTAATCAGTACAGGGTTGTGTCCAAGAGCATAAGTTAACATAACCAACCCAGGTGTCAATCACAATCATTACCATGAAGTATGTAAGATCAACATCACATTACAGTTCGTCATAACTTCCACTTCAACGTGTTGCACAATTTAATAGATAATCTAACAATGAACAATTGCCATTCTTGGTACATACATTATATCCATTATACCAGAAGAAGGTGGAAATTGTGCGTGCATCTAGGCTAACCTTCCTGAACATCCATCCCTAAGTGGGTAAGTATTCTTTTTTCGTGGGAAAGCTTAATACTGCATGTCTGAAGAGTGAGCGATATCAATGTCAATGTTTTTTGCGTGTATTATTCATTCTAGAGGCCTTTTGTAATAGTAGTATATAATATGCAGCACCAACAATTTTCCTCAATGCATTACAGTTATAAAACACCAAGTAATTAACAGACAAAAAATAGTTTTGAAAAGAGCTGTAGAAAGCTCTGCTCAAAATCCAGCCAATTTCAGAAGATAACAGCAGGACCCGTAAGTGCTGTAGGCAGTACATCTACCCCATTTTTCCTCAGTAAATGTTTTCATACAGAATGAGGCTGTTTTAAATAAAATGTGAAAGTTTCTTTTTAAAGCTACAGGTTACATTCCAACCCGTAGAACGTAAGATGTAACCAAGCTCTTGATGACACGTTCATTACCTTCTCAGTTAAGTGAGGCAAACCTTTTAACATTGGTTTCCATAATCACATTATTGCTTTTTTTACTGTCCATAATGAATGTTGTAAACTTTTTTTATTGATCTCCTATATAAGGTCCTTGAGAGTCTGTAATGAATCCCACTGCTTGGATAGCCTTCCTTGCTCCCTGTTAGTCTGACGCATTACCTCTCTGTTGATAGGTAAAGCACCTTCCAGTATCCTTTATGGTTCTTTCTGAAATCATATGTCTAGTCTAGAAATCGCTCTATACCTTCCATACAAAGTACAGATTGGAAGAAAGCTCAATTAGAGTTATGCAAACTCCAAAATGATCTTTGGCAGACCTGGACTTTTATATATGTTTAAAATGGAATAATGAGGCAAAACTGTGATTCTTTGTTAAACTAATTTGCATATGCCCACCCAGAATCCTTTGTGGTTGTAACATCACTGCAGATTTGGGATTTCTGTGGGAAAAGCAAGTCTTATGACTTGACTGGTGTGCAGATTTTTGTTTAACATTGTATTATATATATATATATATATATATATATATATATATATATATATATTTCAAAGAAAAGGGTCTTTCTAACGTGATTTTTTTAAAGTATTTTGCATAAAGTTTCTCCCGATCGACATTTTGACCCTGGCAGGTCTTCCTCAAGATCTTGAGCAAGACTCGCCAGGGTTGAAGTGTATATGTGCGTGTGTGTGTATGCATATATATATATATATATATATATATATATATTAGCAAAAAAAAATTCCTTACAATGGGCACTCCTGGCACCAAAAACCAAGACAGTGTGCTGAATTAATTATGGTGAATGGAGTGTTTTTGTAAATGGACGTTAGCATTGCTACCTATGCTGTGTATTCTTTAAAGGACAGGTAAAATACACCATTTACTGAGAAATGTTACTTAGAACAGCTTTGATTCAATAACTATTGTGTATCATTCCTGAAACAGATTTTCTTAAGTAAAAAGTGAATTTATGGTCATTTCAAAAAAAGCTATTATTTGAAAAGCAAACATGAAAACCACAAGAGATGTCTTGGAAAACACAAAGCATAGCTAGCTTACGCCAGATGCTATTTAATGCTGCACTCGGCTGTCACTTGAAACTGACAAGTTTACCGGTCCTCATGCTTCAGGGCTATCTGCGACTATTACACGTTCACAGTCACAGGACTCACACTATTATAATGAGGAAGGCAGAGGTATAGATCCTATTAGCATTTCCAGGTTACAGCTAGATCGTGTGACAAAGTCCAAGGTTTAAATATTACGATGGTACTGCATTGTATGGACAGATAGATGGACAGACAGACGATATATAGATAAAAATATAGATAGACTGTGTCATTGTGGTGGTGTCTTCCCCCTTCTGTTTTGCCCCAGTCACAAATGTTAAAATAAAGGTATTTTGTTTTTTAAATGTATCATGCAAAGTTTGCAGTGATGAAACTACTGTGATTGCTAAGGTTGTGATTGCGACCAGGCCCTCTGCATTCTGCTTATCATAGGGGTCCTGTAGGTAGCCAACTGGCCACCTTGGGGCTCCCCTGATGTGGGGAGAGTCGACATCTGCAAACCCGGAAGGCAGGTGCCTACTCTAGGGAAATATACAGTGTCCAGCAGGGATGAAAGGAGGTGGCTTCCTCATCATCCTCTCTGCCGCTACCTGAGATATGGCGTCACTCGAGGCCCGGCAACACTAAATGGTGTGCTAGGAGGCAGTGAGGGAGAGCATGAAGACTAAAGCAGCCACTGAACCCCAGGGAGATAATCCCCACTGGACTCCAGGAAGAGGACCCACACCCAGGGCCGCCATCAGAAATTTTGGGGCCCCTGACAAAGCACAAGGTCTGGGCCCCCCTCATCCCCGGGCCCACCCACGCCCTTCCAAGTCCGCTGACAATGATGCAGGACTGAATGTGGTGTGTATAGTGGAAGTGAATTAGAATGTGTGTAATGAATGTAGTGTTTGTGTGTATTAGATACTGTTTGTGCAATGAATGCAGAGTGTGTGTTTGTGTAGCGGATGCAGTGTGTATAGTGAACGCAGAGTGTGTTTGAGTAGTGGATGTAGTGTGTGTACAGTGATGTAGTGGATGTAGTGTTTGTGTGTACTAGATGAAATGTGTTTCGTGGATGCAGTGTCTGTAGTGGATGTAGTGTGTGTATTAGACACAGTGTCTGTGTATAATGAATTCAGAGTGTTTCAATTTGTGGTGGATGTAGTGTGTGTACTGTGAATACAGGATGTTTGTGTAGTGGATGCTGTGTGTACAGTTAATGCAGAGTGTGTGTTGTATTAGTGTATGCAGAGTGTGTGTTGTATTGGTGTATGCGGTGTGTGTGTGTGTTATATGTGGTGTGTGTGTTGTATTGGTGTATGCGGTGTGTGTGTGTGTTGTATTGGTGTATGCGTGTGTGTGTGTGTGTTGTATTGGTGTATGCTTGGTGTGTGTGCGTGTTGTTGTATACTGGTGTATGCGGTGTGTGTGTGTTGTATTGGTGTATGCGGTGTGTGTGTGTGTTGTATTGGTGTATGCGGTGTGCGTGTTGTATTGGTGTATGCGGTGTGCGTGTGTGTGTGTTGTATTGGTGTATGCGGTGTGTGTGTGTGTGTTGTATTGGTGTATGCGGTGTGTGTGTTGTGTTAGTGTATGCAGTGTGTGTGTGTAAATGTGCACTCTGGGGGTGGGGGGAGGAAGGGGCATTTTCACATTAATTTTATATTAATTTAATTAAATGTTTCTTCCCCCTCCCTGATTCTTACCTGTGTCCAGGGAGGTGGGAGATTCCATCCCTGGTGGTCCGGTGGCATGGGCCCCCCCCCCCCCGGCTCCTGTTAGCGCAGAGGGGGCCCAGTACACACTACTTCTACTCTTCTCTTCACCTCTCTTTTAATAACTCTAAATAGCGATATTTGCTATCTATGTGTGCAGAGAGGGAAAGTGGGGCCGGGGACTGCCAGAGCATTCTGGGCCTGTGACAACCGTCATGGTTATCACCCCCTGATGGCGGCCCTGCCCACACCAGTTCTCCCAAAGGTAGGGAGGTTGGATGGGCCTAAAAAAAGAAAAACACTATAAATAAAATAATGTTTGCTCAAATACCTTGTGGGGTGGATCACAGTAAGTATGATGATGTATTTTGATTTGGGAATATGTTTTTAATTTTATAGTTAACAAAATAAAAGATAAGTGCATAACCTGATTTATTCATTATAAAAGACAAAAAAAATAGATTTTCATTTGAACCAAGATAATTTTTACTAAAAAGTTACTCCATGCATGCTTAAGTGGTTATGATGCAAGGAGTACCTTGGTCCCATTTTCCAGTAATGGGGCAAACCTGTCTTGCAGTAGTTTGCCTTCTTACCAAAGTTCTCTATTGGCCAGTGATGACACCCAGCTTCTGCTGAGCTGCAGCAGCTGTTAGTCGATCCAGTTGGCTATTCATTGGCTTAAAAAATTAGTTGACCTTATTTCTATGCATATAATTGAATCACTGAAGTGGTCATGGTGCTTGGAGAAACCCTCTATCTCAAAATGGTAATCAGAGAGCCCGCAAACCAGATATAGGCCTTGTACAACCATGGAATAAAAATCCACAAAAAATTTTTGATCACCCTTTTCTTCTGACATCTATTTACATTACATAACCATCAAGAAAGGAAATCGATCATGAAAAGGAAACACCAATAGCAGAAAAAAGACTATTGATTGATCATTGATCTAAAATGTAATCATTGTGCCCTTGTGGAAGCCAAGGCTATTTGAAGAAACTTTTACTTTTACCTTCCAAGTATTGATACTTTGTTTCTCTTACAACCTACAGAAATGCTCTCTGGTATATCTTGGTGGGACTCTGCTTGTCTGTTCCTGCTAAGAGTCGGATTGCTTTTTATTGATTTTATTACAGCTACAGAATTCTGTCCACTAAGAATGCACACATATATATATTTGCCTGTTTGTACATACATTGGGAATGCCCATAATAAGAGACTATTCTGAGCCCATGTGGGCACATATCTTTGCATGGAATGGAAGTCTCACAAATTAAGCCCTCTGCTCAAACTCCCACTATTCCAGGACGCAGCAATAGCTACAGTGTTTATCAGCAAAATACACTAGACTATGCAAATCAATATGCATGTTTAAATAAAAGGAGATTTTCATTACCTTATAACTCTTTGCTCTGTAGTGTGCTCCTTTTTCCATAAATAAAGAATTAAACACATATAAATATATAAAACAACAAGAGGTTTTTAGTATAATTCCAGTGGTCATTAAAGTGCAAGTTCATGTGTCCAGTCAACCAAACCTCTTGAGTGAGTCGTACACAAACAATTAATTCTGCTTATTAAAGGACCACTATAGGCACCCAGACCACTTCAGCTTAATGAAGTGGTCTGGGTGCCAGGTCCACCTAGGATTAACCCTTTCTGCTGTAAACATAGCAGTTTCAGAGAAACTGCTATGTCTACTCTAGGGTTAATCCAGCCTCTAGTCGCTGTCTCATTGACAGCCGCTACAGGCGCTTACGCGCTTCTCACTGTGAAGACTGGCTGAATGCGCGCTGCTCTTGCCGCGCATGCCCATTTAGCCGATGACGGGGAAAGGAGGAGGAGAGTCTCCAGCACCGAGGGAGCCCGGCGCTGGAGAAAGGTAAGTGTTTAACCCCTTCCTCTCCATCCAGCCCGGCGGATGCCAGATGAGTATGTTTTCCTGGCACTATAGTGGTCCTTTAACCCTTAAGAGGTAACACCTGGGGTGGGCAACACTGTTTTATGGCTGTGTAATACAAGAGCAATACAAACAAAATTAAGCCCTGCAAAACTCAAACTCCCACTACTCCAGGGCGGCAGCAATGGCTACAGTATTTATCAGCCAAAATGCATGGAATAAATGCAAAAAAGCTACAAGTGCACTCTCCCAGATCACTATTTTATCAGAATATAAACCTCCTATAGCACAACGTGATTTAACATTTTCAATTGATGTTACACACTGATCCATGTTTCTCTATATATGATGGGAATACAATAATCAACTGGATATTTTCTGCATATGGTGTACATTTAATGATCTACAGGACATTTTATCGAGTCAATAGAAAAATGTAAAAATAAATAAATCATATATAGGACAGTGCCATCTATTGTGATAGCGTCTGAGATATTTGACAAGTAGATGGGAAAGATGGTCTATGGGAGCACTTGAATGGATAAAGTAATCCTCTTACAGAATCATCTACAGGTGAATGTATTGCAGAAAAGCCCACTCAATAATCTTCGTTACAGTGCTCCTTTCCCTTGTGAACATTAAAAGTGCCTTATAACTCAATACTGATATGGGCATTCTTTATGAAAGGGATGAAACATTGCGTAAATGGTATCATGACCTTATCTGTGTAAATCAAATAAAGACTGCATAAGGTAGGCCTGGTACATTAAGGTATGATGCACTGTGTCTTCAGGAAAGCTTAAACTACCTATGATGCTGATGAGACATGACACTGTTGCCGTGAGTAATCGGAATTCCAGACACTTTTGTTGTTAATTGTTTTGTGAATAAAATCACGTTTGGCAAATTGTGTGTATGCAAGTCTAAACATGATTACTGATTCATAAATGTACAATAATTTATACAAAGATTATAAACTTTACTTAAAGATACTTGCATGTAAATTTTTTAATGGTGCAAAATGATGAAAAACAAAATAGAGAGAATATTTTCTCATGATAAACACATACACGTAAATATATATATATCTACACACTGATCAGCCACAACATTAAAACCACATGCCTAATATCGGTAGGCCCCCCTCGTGCTGCCAAAACAGCTCTGATGCATCAAGGCATGAACTCCATAAGACCTATAAACATGTTCCATCGTATCAAGCACCAAGATATTAGAAGCAGGTCCTTTAAGCTCTGCAAGTTGCGAGGTGGGGCCTCCATGAATCAGAAATGATGTTCCAGCACAACCTACATATGCTCAATCGGATTAATATCTGGGGAATTTGGAGGCCAAGACGACACCATAAACACTTTGTCATATTCCTCAAACCATTCCAGAACAATTTTTGCAGTGTGGCAGGGTGTGTTATCCTGCTGCAAGAGGCCATTGCCATCAGGGAACATCTTTGACATAAGGGGGTGTACGTGGTCTGAAACAATCTCTAGGTAAGTGGTACATGTCAATGTAACATCCATATTAATACCAGTACGCAAGGTTTCCCAGCAGAACATTGCCCAGAGCATAACACCGCCTCGCCGGCCATGCCATCTCTTCCCCAGGTAAATGATACATACACACACCCAGCCATCCACCTAAACAAAAAGAAAACAGGATTTATCAGAAAAGGCAATCTTTATGCATTGCTCCATGGTCCACTCGTGACACTAAAGTCCCCAGTGAATGCAGCTTCGGCAGTGAATAGGCGTCATCATGGACACTCGGACCAGTCTGCAGCTTTGTAGTCGCTTTAACGCTTTACGCTTTAAACTGAAATGCACTGACAAATTCTGAATCTAAATATTCTGACAACTTCCTATCATGGCCAGCCTTAAACCTAGTTTAACATTAAAACAATGAACCTAGTTTAACATTAAAACAATTATTTACTACATCACTACTAAAAACGATGTACTACAAAAGATACATAACTGCGATGTGTGTATTATGGCAAAATAAAGCTGTCTCAGCTTTCTACAAATATTCATAAAGTACTCAACCTCGAATCACGTACTTTTTTATGATGTTTCCAAAACGCCATCATTGCATTATTTTCTCATAATATGCTCTTCATTGTTCTGTATCATACACAGACATATTATATGGTGGAACACACACAGTGTGTAACATTATATATATAAAGGGCCAATCAAAATCCAAAAAGGAATGGAAGAGGACACATTTGCTGTCTGAAGATGCTCCAAAAACTTGCTGTGGGGAAATAACTATTGATTACTGGAAACACACCAAGAGAAAGATATCTTGAACCTCCCCGTGAACAGGTTCTCAACTAACACTTAGTATTTCCAGTGTCCTGAACAGAACTCCATTTACAGTTTTGGCTGAAGAACTAACAATCTGAATTTGGATCAGCTTGATTTCATACATTTCCTTAAAGTCTTTAATTCCATCTCGCATATTATGTCAAACTCTGATGCCTAAGATCATAATGAAAGGTTAGAAAAATATGGAACTCAATAATACAAGGTTAAAATGAATTTTAATTGAAGTGAAGGAAAATTGATTTCTTGTTTTCAGCTTTGTTATTTTGAATTTGGAAAGCTATTAAATTTGCTAAAGGCTAGAAAAAAGTTTTCACAGAACAAAGATGGTTCAGGTATTCATTTTTATGCAAAATAATGATTCAAACATAAATAAATTATTTGGAGATTTTATACCCTACAGCATTCTTCCATTTTTAATAGTTGCCAACAAATTTGGAGTTTTGTGTTTGTCTAATGGGAATGTGATTAACAGATAGTTATAAGAAAGCAGAAAAAAAAAAAAAAAAGAATTCAGTATGTGTTAGACTGCAATTTTTACAGGGTCTCAGACCCTTACGCTGCCATGGACTTATGCATTAACCCATTCTGCTTTCCTCTGTCTCTATGTATGTTCACGGCAGAGAACAATTAATGTACACCAGTCATTGTGAAGTTCAAGAAAAAATAGTAGCTTTTTTTAATGCGGGTACAGCGTCCAACAGAAGTCAAAATCAACCAATCAACAAAGTTTCAGTGCAGAATATTATGCATTCTGTTAGTTAATACAAAGGACAATTGCTTATTTGAGAGCATGGGCGTCCGCAGGAATTTTTCCAGGGGGGGGGCATAATTGTAATGACATCCATGCTTGGTACCTTTTTGACAGTGTCATGAAAGGGAAGGGACATAGCCATTATCACATAAAGCCAGGGTGAATAGCGTTTTCACAACTATGGTGTCAGGAATATATGTTTGTATTCCTGACACTATAGTGTTCCTTTAAGCAAATTAAAGGACCATTCTGGTCACCATAACAACTTCACCTAAATGAAAATGCTATGATGCCAGGAAGCCCCTGGGTGCTTGCTTTCCTTTAAGGGGTTAAATCGCTCTCTGATGGTTTAACCCCAAAGGCTTCCTCCAGCTCCAGGTCGCTCAGTGGTATTTGGCTTCTGAAACAGAGTGTCAGGAAGTGCAGATTGACGTCAGGCATGGGTGCCGCTGATTGGCTAGAGTGGACAGTTGACGCTCTAAGCCAATCGCTAGTTCCCGGTTCATAAAATATTTTTACTTTTTTTATGAATGGGGAGCTACTGATTGGTTTAGAGTGCCAGCTGACTGCTCTAGCCAATCAGCAATACCCCTACCCAACGGCACTCTGTGCTTCCTGACACTCAGTAAATAAAAGTGAACACATTAACACTGATATTTTTTTACCTTTGGAGATGAGAAGGTCCAGTGTTTCCCTGCCTGGCCCAGGTACCAAAGCCTTATGATGTGGTGTCCAGGATAAAGTGGAGGGTTCACTTCATTTGTCCTTCCTGCTCCAATCTCCTTTTCCTCTCCTTCATTTGACAGTCTTTTTTTTTTCTTCTGACACTGTTTTCTATCCTTGGCCCCTTCTGCTCTTTTACCTTTCTGCTACTTTCTGCTGTCCCTTTCTGCTCTTTCTCCTACTTTACCTTTGTGCTCCTTCTGATTCTTTCTGCTCCTTTACCTTTCTGCTCCTTGCAGGCCCTTCCTGCTCATTCTCCTACTTTACCTTTGTGCTCCTTCTGCCCCTTCCAGCTCATTTCTGACCCTTTCTGCTCCTTCTACTTTACCTTTGTGCTGCTTTACCTTCCAGCTCCTTGCTGACCCTTCCTGTTCATTTCTGTTCCTTTGTGCTCCTTCTCCTACTTTACCTTTTGTGCTCCTTGCTGTCCCTTCCAGCTCCTTGCTGTCCCTTCCAGCTCCTTGCTGCCCCTTTCTGCTCCTTGATGTCCCTTCCTGCTCATTTCTGTTCCTTCTCCTTTTCTTACTTTACCTTCCTGCTCCTTGCTGACTCTTCATGTAGGCTGTCTCCCCCATCCCTCACTTCCATAGGCGTGCGCACAGGGTGTGTCGGGTGTGCCTGGGCACACCCTAATCCCCGCGGCACGCCAATGGATTGAGACCGGCAGGGGAGATCTCTGGATCTCCCCGGTCGGCTCATGCAGAGCCAACGCTAATCGAGCGGCGGCTCTGGTCTAAGCCTCCATGGGCCGGTGGGGAGATCAAAGTTCTACCTCACCGGTCCACAGCAGCATGGAGGGAGGCAGCAGACAACCCGGGCTAGAGTTTACTCTCCACTGAACCACCAGGGAAGGCAGCAGGACTGGGATATTAACTAGTCTGCCCCCACCTCCACCCAAACATACAGCACACACAGCCCACAAACAGCACCCAACCACACACACACACAGCACCTACACACATACATCACCCTCGCACACACAGCACCCACACACACCCAGCACACTAACAGCATCCTCACAAACACACAAAACCCACACAGCACCCACACACAAACAGCACACTCTCATACAAACAGCACCCTGACAAACACACAACACCCGCACACAAACAGCACACTAACAGGACCCGAACAAACACGCACACACAAACGCCCTCTCACACACACACACACACACACACACCACACTACCAGTTCCCTCACAAACAGCACCCTCACACACAGCACACTAACAGCACCCTCACACACACACACACAGCCAGGGCCGGCCTTAGGCCTTTAGACACCATGTGCGAAAAATCTTCACAGCGCCCCTCCCCCCGTCATCCATTTATGATGTAATGTTTGTGTTGTCTGTGTATGTGATAGTAGGTGTGATGACTGTGTGTGATATGTATGCTATGTGTTGGCTGTGTGTGATATTTGTAATGGGTGTATTAACAGTGTGTGATATGCGTGTATTGGTTGTATGTGATACACACACACACACACAGTCAGATGGCCATACACACACAGGAAGACATCCACACACACACAGGCAGACAGTCACACACACACTGGCAGACAGTCACGCACACACACACACACACACACACAAGCAGACAGTCATACACACACAGGCAGTCATGCACACACACACACAGACACACACACAGGCAGTGATGCACACACACAGGCAGACAGTCACACACACACACAGGCAGACAGTCATACACACACACACAGACACACACACAAGCAGACAGTCATACACACAGATACACACAGGCAGACAGTAACACACACACACAGGCAGACAGTCATACACACAGACACACACACAAACACAGGCAGACAGTCACAGACACACACACACAGGCAGACAGTCACACACACACACACACTATCACACTCACACTGACAATCACACAGTTACCTGTGGAGCTCCTGGAGACTGTTTGGTGGGGAAGCAGGGACTCCTTCCTGCTTCCCCTGCAGCAGTTTTCCAGCTCTTTTAGCTCTGCCTCGCCGCACGGGAAGCTCCGCCCCGCCACACGGTAAGCTCCGCCCCGCCACAATTTTTTTTTTTTTTTTTATTCCGGCCGGCCATGTGTGAGTTGTGTTGGCCGCAGGGCGTCCCCTGCTCCATGGAGCCCCGTGCGGCCGCACAGCTCGCACACCCCTAAGGCCGGCCCTGCACACAGCAGTGTGTGTGTATACATATATATAACAGATATATATATATATATACACACACACACATACATATACACATGGCGTGTGTTTGTGCTTTAGGGTGCACACCCTAATGCAATAGGCTGCGCACACCTATGCTCACTTCCCTAATCTATAGGCTGCCCCCCCATGCCTCACACCCCTAATCTATAGGCTGCTGCCCCCTCCCAAAATCTATAGGCTGCTGCCCCCCCAAAAAATCTATAGGCTGCTGCCCCCCACAAATCTATGTGGCTGCCGCCCCCCCACAAAATCTATAGGCTGCTGTCCCCCAAAAATCTATAGCTGCTGCCCCCCAAATCTATATAGGCTGCTGCCCCCAAATCTATAGGCTGCTGCCCCCCAAATCTATAGGCTGCTGCCCTCCACAAAATCTCTATGTAGAAGCTCTGCTGCCCCCCAAAAATCTATAGGCTAAGCGTCTCCCACCTATAGTAGGCTGCTGCCCCCCAAAAATCTATAGGCTGCTGCTGCCCCCCAAAACCTATAGGCTGCTGCCCCAAATCTATAGGCTGCTGCCCCCAAAAATCTATAGGCTGCTGCCCCTCTCCCAAATCTATATAGGCTGCTGCATCCCCCAAAAAAAATCTTATAGGCTGCTGCCCCCAGTGTACCCGTTATAGGCTGCTGCCCCCAAATCTATAGGCTGCCAACCCCCCAAATCTATATAGGCTGCTGCCCCCAAAAATCTATAGGCTGCTGCCCCCAAAATCTATAGGCTGCTGCCCCAATCTATATAGGCTGCTGCCCCCCAAAAATCTATGAAGCTGCTGCCTCCAAAAATTCATAGGCTGCTGCCCCCAAAAATCTATAGGCTGCTGCCCCCTAAAATCTATAGGCTGCTGCCCCTCCCAAATCTATAGGCTGCTGCATCCCCCCCAAAAAAATCTATAGGCTATCTCAAACCCTCCCCCAACTTACCTGATCTGTAGGCTGTCTCTGGCTGCATGTGTTGTTCCCCTGCGGTTTCAATCAGCAGAGAGAAGCAGGGATAAGATGCAGCTTCCTATCCCTGTCTCTCTCCATACACAGCGCCTACTGGCCGGCGCCGGTATTGCAGTTCATTTGAAATCTCACACGAAAAAAGCAGCACAAGCTGAAAAATCCAGGGGGGGGCAAGTGCCCCCTCTTACCCCCCCCCCTGCGGACGCCCATGTTTGAGAGTCTTATCTCCAAGGTTAACGCAGAAAGAAACATTTTAGAAGCAGTTGCAGAAACTGCGGACATAAACATGATTTTAAAATGTAGCTTTTAACCTCTGCAGACGTGGAAAGACCTAACTAGGGCAAAGGCTTTTAACCCATTATTTACCTTTATCTATGACAATAACCCTTTTCTGGTGCCCCAGGTGAGAGTTTTTTAGACTAGGTATATCCAGGTATACTAATTATACATGTGGGACCTTTGGTTAATTCTTCACCTCAATTTCCTCGCCATTTCTCCCCAAAATCCACGTCTCAGTATGCAATACACTCGTAGGTTAATGTATACATTTCTTTATAGCTCTGTATGTCTAGGAGAATATTCACTATGCATTGCATAGGTAAAATAATTTATTTCCCATCAACATGTTATGCGTATGACGGTTTTATCTACGCAATGAGTTTATTTATACAGGTCACTTCAATTTATTCGTTTTTACAATAATGAGCTACCCTCAGTAGTTATTTTAAAAAAAAAAGCATAATTTTCTAATTTTAGCATATTTTATTGACCCCCATCTTCTTCCAACCTGGGTGAGGGGAGTGGCGGTATTGGCAGGGCAAATATTGAATAGAGTTAAGGATTCGACAAATTTCTATGAATTTGTTTTGCCTTGTTCAGAAGTGGGGTTTTTTTGTGTTTTTTTTTTTTTGCCTTGTTGATAATTTTGCATTGATGGAAAAAAAAAAGAAAACAACAACAGCTTGTTGTTGTCGAACTGTGGAGAACATGTAGGTGGCAAACACAAAAACAGTTAAATATTAACTGGCACTTATATTTGTCATATATTGGCTGTACAAAAAGCAACAAAATGCCTGTAGGTAGTCATGTACCCTTTGTAAAATAATTTTCAAAATATTGATATTCTCTAAAGATTTAGAATTTGATGACCAAGCTCTTTAATGAATTTGTGTTTATGTGATTTGTCCAAAGAGAACTCCTTTATTTAGAATTAAAATGGAAGAGTACAGCACAGAAACCAGGTTTATTGGTCATATGCGCCACTGTCTAAAGGACATTATAATGGCTAAGAATAATGCTCTTGTCTGAAAAAAATATGAAAGAATGACAGTGGAGAAGGTGTTGAAATAGGACAGTAAATATTAACCTAAAGGGAAGATGCAGTTGGCTCCTCATTCCGTTTCTGGGAAATAAAAATCATATCACAGAACACACATTGACACTCTCAGACCCTACTCTGGCCAGACCTTACTCCTCGATATTCCATCTCAACATTCCATCTCAACATTCCATCTCAACATTCCATCTCAACATTCCAGCTCCACAACATTGTTTAAAGTGATACAATTAGCACCACTCTAAAAAAAATATTACTATTTAATGTGATCTCCCTCATTCTCTTTCTCTCTCTATATATTAATATATATAAATATATATTTACAGTGAGGGGGAAAGTATTTGATCCCCTGCTGATTTTAAACATTTGCCCACTGACAAAGAAATGATCCGTCTATAATTTCAATGGTAGGTGTATTTTAACAGTGTGAGATAGAATGACAAAAAATAAAAAAATCCAGAAACACTCATGTCAAAAAAGTTAAAAATTGATTTCCATGTCAATGAGTGAAATAAGTATATGATCCCTTATCAATCAGCAAGATTTCTGGCTTCCAGGTGTCTTTTATACAGGTAACGAGCTGAGATTAGGAGCACTTTCTTAAAGGGAGTCTCCTAATCTCAGCTTGTTACCTTTATAAAAGACACCTGTCCAACTGAAGCAATCAATCAATAAGATTCCAAACTCTCCACCATGGCCAAGACCAAAGAGCTGTCCAAGGATGTGAGGGAAAAGATTGTAGGCAAACGGTTCTTTTCAATGTCCCTTCTGATGATAAAGCCTTATTTTATGTTTCATACTTCACCAACCTTGAAGGAAAGGCAAACATATTTTCTCTGTTGTGACTGGAATACTTTTGAATAACATTTCATTTTTTTTATAATATATACAGAGGATAAAATTAACTAAAGCAAAAATACTAATGAGATTTGAGTAGCTGTAAATCACGTAAAAAAAAATAGTTTGCCACCATAAACCATAATTTGCAAATTCTACCGATGATACTTGTAATTTACCTTATTAACGGTTTCTAGCACAATGCGATTTTATTTTTAGCCTGCTTGTAAATGAAACCCATTGCTACTAGCAATGCATCATTTCTGATACACTGCATATAAACTCTATGATAAATATGTAATGGACTTCTGAAATCGGAATGCTGTCAAGACCGTCCAACTTCCACCAACTACAATTCATGTGTCCAATATATATTTAATCTATAACTAGATCTTCTCCCATCTTTACCCACTGCCACAGCATTTTTCAACATCTCTGAGGCTATATCCCATAACAATCGCAGCAAGTGTTGCATGGCAGCTAATGACGCAAGTGCCTACAAGTACATTAATGACACAGGTGCCTGCAAGTACATTAGAGGTTGAGTTGAACTGTGAATCATTTACCGTTATTTACAATCTTGCTGAAGCTCAGTGTAATTCCAGCTACTATGGCCTCGATTTAA
Source organism: Pelobates cultripes (assembly GCA_933207985.1). Lineage (NCBI taxonomy): Eukaryota > Metazoa > Chordata > Amphibia > Anura > Pelobatidae > Pelobates > Pelobates cultripes. The sequence goes on from OW240915.1 coordinate 27,679,722, forward strand.
TGTTTTTTGATAATATTTTTGCTTGTATTTTTGGATAAACGTAAAAAATGTTTTAATGCTTTTATTAAAAATATTTTTATATTTTTTGGTATATTCATATGCTTTTTATACATGATATATTTGATATTTTAATATTGTGAAAAAATATATATTTCTCAAAGCTTTTTCCAAAAATATTAACTTGAGGCCTAATTCCAGACTTTATTTTCCTTAGATTTTCTGTGCTGGGATTGATTGCAACCAACTCTGATATCTGCTGTGGCAATTTACCATGTCTATTCTGTATTCCATGATAGCTTGGTGAAGACCATTCAAGTGTAAGACCACTTAGTTGCTATGAGCTTCTATGATTTTATCAATCTCTTGTTTCACTTGGACCCTCTGCTGCGCTGGGGAGCCACAAGTTTAAAGAAACTGCCAACTATATTGTGTACCACAAGTCAATATATAGCCTCTAGACTGGGTGGGGAAATTCCCAAACTTGTAAAAATAGAAAATACACAGGAACAATAAATTTGAAGCTATAAACATCCATAGAAGATACATAGGAACATACATGTTCAAAGCTATAAACAGTCAGTGCCCTTCAAAACTTAACGTGTTCGCTGAGAAACAAGACTTGGCTTGTTAATCTAGGGGTTTATTCTATAAAACTTGCAAAATACAAAATCATTAAAATATGGTCACATACCTTCACTCCACTTTCCAGAGGAATGCCTAGAATAATCACCTCCCTTGGTGGATTTGTCCATTGGCGCATGCTCTGTGGTTCCCATGTGTGTAGCGCAGAGGGACCACTTGTTTAAGATCTTATTTGCTTTTCCTTGTAAGGCCATTTTTTGGCACAGTGTCTATGCCGATGATTTGACTGACAGGTGGGAGAAAGTCTTTTTTTTAAAATACCATATTTTTCGCTCCATAAGACGCACTTTTTTCCCCTCAAAAGTGAGGGGAAATGTATGTGTGTCTTATGGAGCGAATGTGAAGCTTTATTTACCTGTATTGTAGCGTGGACCGGCATAACAGCGCCTACCGCGGTACAGGAACTTAAATTTCATTTTACGGTTTCCGGCCTGAATGAAAGAAGTGCGCACTCAGTAACTAAGGGACACTCGGGGGGGGGGAGGACACTATAGGATGAGTGGAGTGGGGAGAACACTATAGGATGAGGGGAGGAGGGGACACTATTGAGGGAAAAGATCACTATGGGACAAGGGGGGGGGAGGACACTATAGGATGAGTGGAGTGGGGAGAACACTATGGGATGAGGGGAGGAGTGGACACTAATGGAGGGAAATTTCACTATGGGACAAGGGGAAGGGGGGACACTATAGGATGAGGGGAGGGGGGAACACTATGGGATTGGGGGAGGAGAACACTATTGGACAAGGGGAGGGGAGGGGAGGTTAAAGAACACTATTGGACCAGGGGGGGTTAAAGAACACTATTGGACAAGGGGAGGGTGGTTAAAGAACACTATTGGCCAAGGGGAGAGGGGAGAACACTATTGGACAAGGGGAGGGAAGGGTTAAAGAACACTATGGCACAGGGGAGGGGTTAAAGAATACTAATGGACAGGGGAGGAGGGGTTAAAAATCACTATGGGACAGAAGATGGGGGTGGGTGGTAAGGAACACTATGGGACAGGGGAGGGGGGGTGTTAAAGGACCACTATAGTGCCAGGAAAACAAACTCGTTTTTCTGGCACTATAGTGTTAATAGGTCCCCCCACCCTCAGGGTCCCATTCCCGACGGGCTCTAGTGGTAGGAAGGGGTTAAATTCTTACCTTTCTCCAGCGCTGAGCTCCCTCGGTGCTGGGGACTCTCCTCCTCCTTCCGATGTCATCAGCTGAATGCGCATGCGTGGCAAGAGCCACGCGCGCATTCAGTCAGTCCATAGGAAAGCCTTTCTGAATGCTTTCCTATGGACGCTGGCGTCTTCTCACTGTGAAAATCACAGTGAGAAGCGCGGATGCGCCTCTAGCGGCTGTCAATGAGACAGCCACTAGAGGCTGGATTAACCCATAGGTAAACATAGCAGTTTCTCTGAAACTGCTATATTTACAGCAGGCAGGGTTAACCCTAGATGGGCCTTGTACCCAGACCACTTCATTAAGCTGAAGTGGTCTGGGTGCCTATAGTGGTCCTTTAAGAAACACTATGGGACAGTTTGTTCAGATTATTTTTTTTTTCTGGGTTTCCTCCTCTAAAAACTGTGGTGCGTCTCATGGAGCGAAAAATACGGTAGGTTTTTCTCCCAATCTATACTTTTGAAAACAAATCTGCAAGCACAGTGTATAGACAAAATGTTATGGTCTTTCAAATGAGCATAAGTTACAATACCCATGACACTGTAAGTTTCCTGGTGGCCCACAAATCCTTGGGATGCACCCCTGTGGAAAATGGTTTGACCCAGTGTGAAACAAATAAATTAATACTATCACGATCTTCTTTCATCCCACCAAATGTTTAATGTGCAAGTCTATATACTAAACCACAAAGCAATTTGTTTTTGCCATTGATTGTAGCCTCAAACATACATTCCTGGTGCAAAACTGATTGCAATTCTGGTTAGTTGCAAGGGAAAAAGTTATTATTAAAGTTAATTTATTATAAATAATTTTCTTGTTAAAATGTTTTGCAAGATAAATACAAAGAATTGTGTGCATTTCATGTTGTGTAAGTTGCATCGCAGCATGTAAAAGGGACTGTAAAAAAAAAAAGAAAAACATTTTATTCCCGTGTGCAAATAAAATGTAAATTAAATATGTAATTAAAGGACCACATCATGGTGGCCTTTAATTCAACTCATCACTGTATTGTTTTACCACTTGGTCTATTAATCATATTTTACGGGGAACCATCACTTCTTCAGAAATGACACCACTGAATAAAACATTGAAAATCCTCTCTAACTTGTGTTAAAGGAACACTCCTCACACGTAAAGCATTTCAGCTTGTTAAAGCGCTCTATGTGTTTGGAGTCTGTTATATTTGTGACAGTTTGTAAAAGTGATGATTTCAATAGAAATTGGAACATTTATAACTGGGGGCAAAAACACATCCCTAGCTGACACTCTGACAGCCAAAGATGTTTTCTTACGCGTCCATTAGATCCATGGAGCTAGTGGAAGCAGTAGGCACGCTGGGCTAGTGCGTGTCTCCTTTCTTGCTCCTCAATAAAATGGATTACAACTCATAAAAAAGCTACAATCGAATAGCCACAATCGAGTGTAGCTTGCGCCACCAGCAGAGAGACTTCAGCGAGACTCGATGAGAAGACTCCTTTTGAAGCCTTCACCAGCACGGACTGAAAGTCTTGCAAAGGCTACAGACAGCAGGTACAAGCTGATTTTTCATACACGCCTAAAAACACATACATACAAAGCTATGTGTATGTTTTTTTGGAGTATACCAAGTAGAGTGTTAAATAAATAAATAAATAAAAACCTTTTAATAGAGTGTCTCTTCAACCTTTTTATGCAATGCTCAGGTTTCCTTTAAATTTGTGTTACATATTTAGAAAATTACATCACAATACAATTTAAGGCAAGGTCAGAGCAAAAATTTCAAATGAGGAGAATAAATAGAAAATGTATTAATTTCTCCTCTTCTCTCTTTGCTTTCTCTATGCTGAGTGCCGGATTCCAAGAAATAAGAATATTTACAATGATTGACAGGAAGTTAAGATGGAGGCATCTAGCTGCAGGTTAAAGAAGTGTGGATTTCTATATTTAATTTAATTTTCACACTTCCTAAATAAAAATATTATATATAGGGCATACGTAAACATACTATTAAAAATCCCGGGAGCACAACATGCAGGAGATACATTAACTCACGTTTTGATACTGTATAGCAAGGCAGGTACTAGACTTGTCAAGAATATTTTCACAACAGTATTTGATGGCCGTCAAGGGTTCATGATTTCAGAATTAACACAAGCTGATCAAAGGATGTTTTTGTTCTGTCACAAGCAGTCTGATTTTAATATACCATGATCACTTCTTTCCAACACAGCATGTCTAAGACAGAACGACAGCTTCTACTGCTTGTTACTAGAATTACAATTAATATTTCATTGGGCACACAATAGCAATAAGCACAGGCGTATTGCTTCGAGCATTATTATGATGATGTTTTAACATTACACTGCAACATTGTGAGTAACTGGCAAATAGAGTTTATATTAGAAAGTGCTTTGATTAACAGCAGAGAGTTACAGGTCTATAGCTAATAAGCCGATCTCACAGTAAATGTTCTTGCACAAGTTTTCCAGATCGATATCAGTGGCAAAATAAGAATAATTGTTGTCATTTCTCAATTCTCTGACTGTAGAGAGTGTCTTGGAAACACTAAGTATATTTTATCCTGTTCTGTCGTGTATGCACACAGTCATTTTGGTCTATTAATGGATATTATAGCCATTCTTAATACTGTAATTTAGATTTCTTGCATTCTCTTATAATTTGTGGATGTTCTTTGATCTGTCAGTCATAGGATGAGCCATTGTGTTCATTTGTTTTCTGACTCTAGAATTATATAGAAAATGTTAAAGGAGTCCTTCCTTTTTTCAAATTTATTTTATTACAGTATTTGAGATCGCATGATCAGGCAACTGAGCCAGATACTTGGTCATTAAACGAACAGGAATAATAATATAGAATTTGTAAATCGAACATTAAACAACATGCCAGTTGTATAATATATATATATATACTAATTGTATATTTAGTTGGGCGTGGTTTAATGTATGAAGCAAGGGCATGCATTACAGCCATTTCGATTATGAGCTCATTTTGGTCAATGTCCTCAATACCTACTGTTATCTCGTATCTTACATGTATTTTGCGTTTTTAATTTTTACATGTACATATGTTTTATTAGAATTAAATATTTGTCTTGCTTACCTACTGTACACCAATGTTGGTGCTTTATCAATACTTGTAATTGTAGGCATCTCCTGTGTAATAATTCGAACAAATTAATAAAAGATCAAGAGTACCTTAATCCATTGGCCCTTGAAATGGGTTCACGGGCCAAGTACAGTGGCTGGAATACTATTACGTCCCCTTAGATATATTATCTATAAGCTTCTCCTATAGATTGTAAGCTCTCAATCAAACCATTGTTCCTGTAACATGTTGTAATTGTCTCATTTATTGTAAAATTTCTTCCTTTTTTAATATTGTAAAGTGCTGCGGAAAAAGTTGCCGCTTTACAAATGCCAAAAATAATAAAAATATTAATAACCACTATAAGTCAAGAGCCAGGTGTATATACCATTTGTGTGAAACTAGCATTTCCTACAGAACCCCCCAAAATGCCAGGAGATAAACCAGCTAATAATTTTACTAGTGTTTGTGAATTATGTCAGGGAAACAAATTGTTAATTGCGAACACAAACAAAACACTGTTCTCTATAACTAAATGCTTTCAATTTTGGTGCCTATTTCTGTAGAAGCATCTGGCATGCCTATCAGAAAAAGCACGTAAACAGATTTACCTTTCAGAACATTAGACACAACAAACTTAAAAGGAGGGGGAAAAAAGTGCGTAAGATCTGAGAATCAAAAAAATAAAAAAAAATTTAAAAAATTGTACAAGCGGTTATTATAAGGTATACTTTTCTCTTTGGCTGCTGGTTCATTGAAGTCGATTAGATTGAAAATTCTAAAAATCAATGGGCCCGAACACTGAGATGTTTAATCGAATTTAAAAAAAGGAGACTTCCATTGTCGTTTTTTCTTTCATGGGTGGTTTATAATGCATGCGAAGATAACATTCACAGTCAGCTAGCATACAAACAACACCTGTATTTAATAAACTGCTATTTAGTGGGGGAAAGAAAATCAGAGGAGTAGCTTTTGTCGTTCCTACCTGCAGATTTTCTGAGTAGAAAAAAAAATATTTCTTTCCTGTTTCCTCCAGGGGAATTTTCTGTAATGGGTCTTGGCTGCCGCAGTAAAACTCAAAACCTACCGAGAGGAGCATATAATGGGATGTCAATAGGAAATACAACCCATGTCGACAAGCAATTCAAAGAAACCAGATGTAATTCTTTCTTTTTAAATCACTTCAAAAGAAACACAACTTTCTAGTGGAATACCTGATATGATAGAGTATAAACCGCATACTTTTACTAAATAATAAATGGTTCTGTGTTAAATATGAATACTATAGCTTGTGCTTCTGACTACCTGTTTGGAGATAAGAAAAGTATGTATATTGTTGCAAGGAGAAAAGGTACATCTTATTTGTAAGGATTAGAAGACGTACTATCATTCACTGCATGACATATAATGAATTGGAGATGTGAAATACATAAAATGTAATATACCATCGGTATATACCATCGGTGGTCCAAAAGATGGATCTACAGCTTAAAGATTTTAAACTCCCATGATGTTCTGCCAGCCTTTATAATAGCAAATATATATATAGAGAGAGAAATATGGAGATTCATATGGAGGTACAACAAAGCTATAGCAAGGAAAAAAAAGAAAATCACAGAGAATAGCACTTTTTAAGCAAAAAAAACCATATGTGCTACATAAATTGCAATCACAAACCACCAATAAATTCTGGCGTTAAAAAAAGATCCAGATACTCTGGATACCAGGTGATCCCCAACTAGACACTGTTATTCTTGGCATTCCGTAATACTGGAATACTAGAATATATCAATTGCAGAGAATGATTGGAGATCTAACATATCCCACAGCGCAGTATAATAGGTGACAAGAAAAACTGTTAATTCTAATGAAACATGAATAACAAACTGGTACCATAGGTGAAGAGGGCCCTGCCCAAATGAGCTTACAAACTAAACACATCTGGGGATCTAGCTTGTGACCACATGTATTCTATATCAATTATGGTAATCCACAGAGAACCAAACTACAAATTAATCCTGCAGAGAGTAGAAGACAAAGTAAAATTAGAATATAGGCACATATTTAGATTAGAAAGGTTATCTTAAATTTAAAATAATATAGCTATTTAGATGATAAATAAAGATTTAAAAAAATACTAGAAAAACCCAACTTTGCATTATGTCACTGTATTGGCTATTTCTCATTCACTGTTATGTATTGAATTACATGTTTGGATATGGATAAATACCTTTACATTCACTAATGCCCTTTTTATTTTTTAAACAAAAGCATGAAATAAAACAAAAAAAATTATTAAATAAATATAAATTAAGTTTTCTTCTTTCATGGCCAACCCGGGGCCCTTGTGCAGTCATCGTAAAGCCATGTCATCTCCACCAATGCCATTGAAGAAGTGTTTAAGCCAACTCGGGGCCAACCCGGGGCCCTTGTGCGGCCATCGTAAAGCCATGTCATCTCCACCGATGCCATTGAAGAAGTCTTTAAGCCAGGACTCGTGCTCCAGAATGTCCCTTTTAATAGCTGTATTTTTGTGTTGGAAAGAAAGTAAACTGGTTCATTTTCTGAAGGTTTCCTTCAGCATGTTCAAAGATTGTATAGAACAAGGGCCCCTAAAAGATAGATCCCCAGATGTTGTTGAACTACAACCGTCATGATGCTATGCATGCCTTTAGACTGACAAAACATCATGGAAGCTGTAGTTTTAGAACAGCTTTGAATTACCTTTTGGGCACCCCCGGTACAGAGTATACAGATCTCATCCTGGATTTGGCTACATGGTGGCTTGTAGTACGATTTATTACTACAGGCTAAGATTTCCTCTTCACATAATCAAGAAAAATAATAATAAAATTTATTTAAAAAAATATATATTATTATTATTTTATAACAGCCTGAGTTCACAGAGGGATAGTCTCAACATAATTTTTTTTTACACTAGAAGAAGTATTTGTCAGACAAAAGAAAATCACACAATTTTCAAACAAGCCAAATGTATATTTGTAATTGCATTTTCTGACACTCTTCCATGAAAGGAATGTGTCTCATCAAAGTTTCAAAAACTATCTTTGCAAAGCTGTGCTTGCCTACTTTGTGCTTGTTTCAATAGGCTGGGTGTGTGAAGCCCCAGGTGAAATCCTTGGTAAATAGACTGTTTGCTCTCCCGTGTAGTCTGTGCAATATATACTTTTAAGAATGTCTTTGTTTTTTGCCTAAGAAAAGTGAACTGATGGATCTTAGCACTGTGTCTTGGCAAAAGTTTCAACTTCCAAAGTAACATGTCTAAACTTCTTAAAATCCACACTGTTGCGAAAAAAAAAACCTTTGCAAATTTCTACATAAAAGGTTAACATTATTTTTACTGTATTCCATGTTAATTGCTGTTTGTTACTGGTACGTGAGTCTCACAAAGAACAGTTTATCTGATTTCAAAGCTCGTTCCAATGAACTACAGGACATATCGTCAACATATCGGACATATTGCTACTTCCTGCCCCTTCTGAAGAAGTAAGGTCAGATTTACAATTTCGTTCTACTGAACTGCTACAATGGTTACATAATCTAGAACAACTAAATGAGAAGTTTGAAATTCCTAAAAAGTATATATTTTAGATTAAATTGGTATATGAAAAAGTAGTATAATTCCATGGTTAATGGACCAATTTCAAAAAATACAAGCACAGAAAAAGCTTTCTGATGATAACAGTAGCAATTCTCTATTCGTGGATTCAGATAAACCAGCACATTTTAAATGCTTTTATAAACAATTGTATCTGTTGAGGCTCGCGGACTTGTGTCCAAACTCAACATTTTAAGTAATTTTAATAAAACAATTTTTTAAACTGAACTCTGAGATTCTGTCTTACATCCCATCACCTTCCATTAAATCTAAACTCATAGGCTAAATAGATACATTCATTCAAACATTAGTGTCATATTCATTTACTTTATCTGTTCATTATTTTGAAGTTGCAATATTTAATCATTATATATATATATATATAGAGAGAGAGAGAGAGAGAGAGAGAGAGAGAGAGAGAGAGAGAGAGAGAGAGAGAGAGAGAGAGAGAGAGAGAGAGAGACAGACATTCTTTTTATCTTTTTATTTGTTTAACATAGTACAGAATTACAGTAGAACAAAATTAGTAACATAGAAGCTAAGATTAAAATAAATAAGTGGATTAGTATTGATTGTCACAGAAGGAAATCAAATACTAACATAAAGGTATGTTTAATGTTTATCCAAAGCTGTTTTTGAAATTACAAATCATTGCTTTTTCGCATCAAAATTACTACCAGATTCATCAGCATTCTACTTTTGTAAAGAAGGTAATTTCTGGATTGCTTTTGTTAATGTTCTTATTTCAAGTTATTATTTTTTTAATATGAACTTTTTAAATGAAAAGGCTTAAATTAAGGAACACTATAGTCTTCGGAATACAAACCTGAATTCCTAACACTATAGTGTACCTCTGCCTCTGCCTCTCCCTCTCCCTAAAATATGTCTTTCAATAGTACCCTTTCCAGAACATTTTTCAACGTAGCTGTGATACTTACCACCTATTACGAGCACACAGTAAAAACAAAGCCACTTGGAACTTCTTTCCTCAGGAACCAGAATTCACCAAGATTGCACCCAAGAAGTGCCACTCTGTGGAAGCTATCAAATGACACATTGGACAAATGTCTTTCTAACGGCATGATCTGACCAATTTACTGACCGCTCTCAGCCAATCAGCGGCACCCAAGCCCGGCAGCACTCTGCACTTCCTGTAAGTGTAAATTTTGAAGCCACATGCCATTAGAATAGAGCTTAGACGGGTGCTGGAGGCAGCTTAGGGGTTAAACCTATCGAGAACGGTTTAACCACTTGAGGTAAGAGTGCCTCCGGGGGCCTCCTGGCACCATAACAACTTCATTTAGATTAAGTTATTTTGCTGCCTAGAGTGTCCCTTTAATCACTGTTACTAGTGCTACAGTTCGACAATCACTTGGGTAGGACAAATTGCTGACCTCTAGAGATTTCTACTGGCCAGATGAGGACAGCAGAAAGCACTTTGAGTCAGGTCTGGACTGCAAACCAGGGTCCAGTCACCCTTGTTCCACTACACCCCATATATTAATTAAATCTTAGCAGTGCCCTGCAGTACTGATACTCCCAAAACATACACCTTCATTGCAGTGGAATTTGTAATAAACTTTACATGCTGAGGCATAAGTGTGTCCTAGGTATAACAAATGATACAGACTGGAATAGTCATAATTTTTAACCCTACAGACAAATAACAGATACTTAGCAGGTAATACAGCTAGAATCATCTCGGGTCAAGTCTGCTGATAGACACGTTTCAACAGCTTAGAGAACTGCATTCTGGGTAGTGTAATATCATAATACAATGATTTTCAACAAAATATAAGCAGCTAGTGATCCACTACAAAACAATGAGAGATGAGGGCTGCTTGGAAGATCTTTAGCTATTTAACACATTTATTTCACAAAACATATTGTATTATTATACTTTTGATACAGACAGTACTTTGGCTTATAAATCGCTCTACATGGAATACTTAAACAGGGTTTTTTTACTAAAGTGAGAATTGTAGGGAGTTCAAAGTGAATTTCAGATTTGAGACCAAGAGACAACTTATTTTCCATTCAGCTATTTTGGCCTTAATTTTTCGTATTATAATCTGAATTCTTTTATTTTTTTTATGTATATAAATATTTATTCTATGGTTAAATAATAGTGGAATAAAAGGTTTTGGAGTAAATCATCCCTTAGTCCCATACTTCAGATAGCAGTTTTAGTTTGCACTGATTTGTTGAAAATTGTCCCCAAAAAACAATTAAATGAGTTTGTTGCTGTGCAAGGCTATTGCAGCGTATCACCTCTCTTTAGTAACTGAATTACTGATAATTTATCAGAGAATTCTAAAATGTATCCCAACAGCTTTCCAAGTCCGCTATTATTTCAGCCAATCTATTTTGATCTATAATTTGCTATTTCCCAACAAATTACAAATTTACTCACTAAACCTAGGAATTGACAGTGATTGCGGATTTTAATTTAAAACAGACCAACATAAAAAATCATTGAGATGAAGAATTTTATCAGTTCGGTTACTATTGCCTGAGGTTCGAGTTGCCAGTCAATTTTTCTTGGAAAAATATTAGGATGGAATAAAAGAAAGTCAGTTAATTTTTGTGTGTTATTTTGATATCTTTAGGGAGCATGAAATTCAAAGACAAGACTGGATTTAAGAAAGAATTAACAAGAACAAAAAAAAACAACAAAAAAAAACACGTATTGCTCCATCGATCAAATGATAAATTCTGAAAATAATTGCATATGCATTTTATGTAATTGATTAGAAAATACAAGAGGAGCACTAATTAGAGAGGTTCATTATTTCCACTCTAATACATCTCGTTTGCTTACGAATGCTGTCTAATTAAGTAAATGAAAAACCCGCTGAGGTTAAGATATTTTCTAATATTATGCCATAAAACAGGGCAGTGAATGAGGATCATCCTGTGGAAAATACTGTATGTCTTTTTATAGATATTTACCACATCCTATTCTTGCCGCTTGCAGACAATTCCCAAGGTACACTGTTTTATAGCAATGCCGCTCTAAGAAATCACTTTACTTCATGCAGTTTCCTAGCGTTTAGCTTTTTTAAGTTAAAAGGATTTTTTGTTTTTATACAAAATAAAGTCTTTGAAGCCCTTCGTTGTTATTTTTTACATTCCATAGGCAAGACCTCAAAATTTCCACTGACCACTAGCCGATGACAAGTGAAGATTTAGCTGTGGTGGTGTGCCATGGACCCTCCAGGCTTGCAGTGGAGATTAAATCCTGTCTAGTAACCTAAAATTTGACATATGAAGCAATGCAATAGGCCATATTAATCATAAAATCATTTAGGAAATTCAAGATCAAGGTGCTACATTTGACAAATATCTGCAGAAAGATTAATTGTTTGTCCCCGGAGATTGCTCCAAATATAGCACTTAACTTTAAAAGTAATATGGATGCTATTTTCAAATTTGTTTCTATTTATCACAACAAAAAGTGGCAGTGCCCTCCCAAGTGTGTTCTGACTTCACAGCTGTTATACATTCAGTGCCATCTAATGTCACATTCAGTGCCATCTAATGGTCACATTAAATGGCCATATCCCACCATGTCTACAGACACACGACTCTAGCCGAGGGGAAGGCAACCTTCGGTATTGGGTACTACATCTTCCCTGATGCTTTGCCAGCATATGTAGTCCACAACATCTAGAGTGACCAAGGTTGTCTGCGTCTGGCCTTGTCCAACTTAGACAAGCCCTAATCAAACCACGTGTTTCAAGGTTTCTAGAGAACATGCTTCAGAATGGGGCTAACACCTCAATATAGAAAAAATCTTTAGACAACTTAATGGACTATTCCACATGCAAATTAGCTCAAGTGTATAGAACGTGCACTATTTTTCAATCAGACAGCCTGGGAGGATTCTTCCTCTTTCTTTTAGCTCGACTAAACTGATGGAAGTGGCAGGTGGACGCTTCCTGCCCTCTCCAATATGTTCCCATTAGCCTCTGAGCACATGTGCGTCTACAGTACTCAGCTGTATCCATCCTCCCTAGATCTGAAGCATTCTCCAGTGCTCCAGTTTACTTTCTGCCCCTCTCTCATTGTATGAGCTTGTGGAGAGGCTCTGATTGGCCATTTCCCTGGCAAAAACGGAAAATGTGCACTTGGGGAAAAAATGGACAGCAGGGCTTGCACAGGCTGCAGTCAGATGAATTGCAGTTTTTGCAAGCTGGTTTTAGATATAACCCCAATGACTATATGCAACAAAAATGCATGCAACTTATATACTACTTAATATTAATTGTATGGTTTTATTAAATTTAGATAGGAGTGGTCCTTTAATCAAACATAAAAAAAGGTAAAAACTGTGTGAATTTATCATGTCACAATTGTATTTTTAGACTCTGTGTGGTCTATATGTTGTATTAATAACAAGCATTTTTAAGTTTAGCTTTTTTTGTAAATTTTTGGCCTACCGGACGTGGAACTCATTATGTGATGGGTATTCACAAAATAGCGAATTACAGGGATTTAACGTTCTAATGCAAATTATAAAGAAAATGAGGTAATCTGGCAGTAGAACTGATTGGGGTAGGTCTTCCATTGTAGCCAGTGTGACATACATTTAATTTAATTATTTTTTTATTCGACACATTGCCCCTTTTAGAGAATAAACCCTAAAACAATGTGCTGGATACTGCAAAAGCAACTTAGCCTACAGAGAAACCAAAAAGAGGAATAAGTGCGTAATTTGTACTAGGAGATAACATACATGTGTGAAGTTTCCTTCCCTTCTTTTGATCATCACATGTCTGCCAGCACTAGAAAATAGATATCAATTAAATTCAACATATTATGTCATTTTCTAGCGGGTTGTTTTATATTGCTAACACTCACAGTTTCACTTCCTTCATAAATCAAAATCTTCTCTTGTATATGTTTTGTTTGTTTTCGAACAATGTTTTCTTTAAAAAGAAGTGTCACTTTTAATTGCTTAGTATTCCATTTACCCTACTAAAGCGAGTAGTTAAATGGAGGCAAGTTAAAAATGTCACAGCACATCCAGCCACCCACACCAGTCATTTTTAAAGATGCACTGTACATGTGCTCATGTGCAATTATGTATCTTCTTCCTGGAAGTCTGGACACACTCTTATGTACAGGACATTTTCCCATGATACACTGTGTGTGGATAAGCTCTCATAGATCCACATGCAAAGCATCATGGGATTCAGATGATTTACATTGTATGCCAAGTTGTGCCTTTACAAATTTACGTACAGTGTAAGTAATAATAAAAATAAAAAAAGGGACAAAAAATTGCACAATTGTTAACCTTCTAGTTGTGCAAAAATCTCAGAGCTCACAGTTCTACTTTATTCATGGTTTTACATGAGGTAACAGAGTTGTTTTGTTTCCAAATACCTGTTCGTATAACATTTTGTAATGATTGCATTTTTTGACAAGAATCATAAGTATCAGAATACTCACGTGGTCCACTTATTTACCAGCAGGCTGTTCAGGCCTGCTGGTAAAAGGCTCAGGTGCAATTCTGATATTTGTAAACCCCAATTCAGGTGATGGTCAACCATTAAAACAAATGATGGTCTGAGTGAACCTTCCTTTTTTAGTTGACAGTGAATAACGAGTAATAAACTCTCTGTTCATAGTTCTTAGTTTATCAAAAGATTATTATTACATTAACACACAGGGCCGGTGCAAGGATTTTTAGCTACACAGGCGAAGATGCATTTTGTCGTCTACCAACTTGCGCCGTTACAGTCCATAATGAATGCGGCGAGGCTCATCTTCCTGTCTGCCCGCACCTCCCATGCCACACCCTTCTGTCAGTCCCTACATTGGTTTCCTGTAAGATATAAGGCTCAATTTAAAATTCTGGTTCTTGCCTTCAAATCTCTACATAATGCTGCTCCCAAATATCTATCCTCCCTAATACACAAGTATGTCCCGTCTAGGCCCTTCCACTCTGCTGAAGACTTACGTCTATCTTCTGTCCGTACTCCCACCTGTGATGCTCGCCTTCAAGACTTCTCGAGGGCTGCACCGTTCCTGTGGAACTCACTTCCCTCCTCCATTAGATGCTCACCCAGTCTCCACTCCATCAAAAACTCATTAAAAACCCATGTAACGGCACCCTCATCATAAAAGGGTTAAACCGCCATTTAGTAGATCTTCCCCTTCCAGAGATACAGGCACGGCTGCTGCAGAACACCAAACTCCCGAACTGCATACAAGGGAATGCTCCAAACCCCTGAACTGCATACAAGGGAATGCTTCAAACTCCCGAACTGCATACAAAGTAGCACTCCAAACTCCCGAACTGGAACCTCACGAATAGCTGCTAGCAGTCGAACAGGAAAAGCACCCAAGCGGCTTACACTGCTGGCAATCAGTCTCTAACAGCAAACAGTAAATCCCCCCAAAGACAAGACAGAGCTCCGTGTTGTGGGTCAAGCAGTGCTCTGGTTTAATGAGGGCTACCTGCCCAGTATTTATGCAGGTCTCCCACCTGGTGGACACTCCCCTAGGGGACCAAATGGGAGACTGTGACAAAGGACAGACATGAACCAATGAAAGACACACAGAGGTAAAACCTCCCCACAATGCATCCTAACTTCCCTCCCTCTGTCCTGGAGATAATTGGGAAGTAATCCAATTATCTCGCAGGACAGAGGCAAAACTCCATTAACCATAAGGCACTAAAAGACAGTAAAAGACATAAAAATGTATAAAGTTACAACTGTTGCACAAAACATATACATTCTACCTATCCCCTGATAGCTTAGATCTGAGCGCACAAAAGTACCGAATAGCGCTCAGATCCTATGCACACAGTCCAATCGCCGTGGAGTTAAAGTGTTCACAAAGTCTGTTCTCCATATGAATAGACTCCACGGGATGGCTATCTGGGGTAATGCTGTTCATACGGTTTAAACTACCGAATGAACAGGCATCCGGTTAAATGACCGAATGCAGAAGCAAGGAGGCTGACGGCTCAGCGGTGTTCGCGCAAATAAGTGTCGGTTTTCAGTTCCATGAGTTGGGCGTTCGCATGTTTAAAATGGCCGCGACCTCGTGTTCGGTATACGAATGGCGGCCACCCAGCATTCATCAATTAAGCTGCAGTTAACCGCAGCTTCTGGGAGGTTAATTGCCAGGTGGTCCAGTCATTCGTGCGTTAGTTCGGTAGATTGAATCTACCAACCGCCAGGCAGAAAGGCACGAATAAGCCTTTTCTGCAGGGGAAAAGAAGGCTTTTAACATGGGGCCATAATCCAAAGGCAACAGGCGAGCAACCAGGCTTCTCCAATGCAATGTGGCGAGATTGGTCTTATCACATCTCTCCCCTTTTCCAAACAGACTAACAGGTTATCTGACCTCCTGCCAGTCAGTGCCCTTGTTAGTCCAGCAGCCCACCCACAACACACAATCAGTAATACAGCCCACCCACAATAAATGGTTACTACACCTGGGTAGAGGAGAACTTTTTCCATGTCCAGGTGCCTCACCACAGCTGTATGGGGGACTGGTAGGCTGCCTTGGTGGGTTGCTGAGTGGGCAGAGACCAGCGGTACTCTGCCCTGGTGCCAGCACTACCACGGGAGTAGTCTGGTTGGAGCCTGGTTGCTGGAGGGGGAGCTGTGTATCCCCTTTAGATACACAGCTCTGCTGCTGGAGGTAGAGACCGACTGTCTCCCCTTTAGATACACAGCTCTGCTGCCGGAGGGAGAGACCAACTGTCTCCCCTTTGGCTAAACAGCCCTGTTGCTGGGGGGAAGAACCGACCGTCCCTACCCCCTGTGCTGTAAGTGCAGAGACCACGGTCACATCTGCACGGTTGTGGGGCTTACTGTCTCCCCCCGGTATGGGCTCCCAATTCCCAATAACTCATACTGCCGCTGGGGAATGGAGACTGGGATCCCAATTCCCAATAACTCATACTGCCGCTGGGGAATGGAGACTGGGCTCCCAATTCCCTGCAATTCACTCTGCTGCTGGGGGACAGGAGCAACTATCTCTGTCCCCTGTAACTCAGCCTGCCGCTGGGGAATGGAGCTTGGGCTCCCAATTCCCTGCAATTCACTCTGCTGCTGGGGGACAGGAGGAACTATCTCTGTCCCCTGTAACTCAGCCTGCCGCTGGGGAATGGAGCTTGGGCTCCCAATTCCCTGCAATTCACTCTGCTGCTGGGGGACAGGAGGAACTATCTCTGTCCTCTGTAACTCAGCCTGCCGCTGGGGAATGGAGCTTGGGCTCCCAATTCCCTGCTGTATCTCCCGCTGGGGAATGGAGACTGGGCTCCCAATTCCCTGCCGGACCGTTGGAGAGACCTCGGTCCCATCTCCACCAGCAACCTGATGTTCATCCCAGTAACACTCTGCAATATCCCAGCTTCTGGGAGGTTAATTGCCGACACACTCCAGCTCCCAGGTGGTCCAGTCATTTGTGCATTAGTTCGGTAGATTGAATCTACCGACCGCCGGGCAGAAAGGCACAAATAAGCCTTTTCTGCAGGGTCAAATTAGGCTTTTAACATTGGGCCATAATCCAAAGGCAACAGGCGAGCAACCAGGCTTCTCCAATGCAATGTGGCGAGATTGGTCTCGTCACAACCCACTTCTTCATAAAAGCATATCAATTAAACTGTTAATAGCTCCCTACTGAGTCCTCTTTTGCAACTGTCACTAGTCTAATACTATCCTTACCTTTTTGTGTCATTTTACCCCACTCCCTCTAGCATGTAAGCTCATCGAGCAGGGCCCTCAACCCCTCTGTTCCTGTATGTCCAACTTGTCTGGTTACAACTACATGTCTGTTCGTGCACCTATTGTAAAGCGCTGCAGAATTTGATGGCGCTATATAAATAATAACAAAATAATAAGAATGAATCAGTAATCTGGACCACTGATGCAGGAATAACAAAAAATAGCCAGCAAATGCGGATTTTACAAACTGGCAGCCTAATCTATTTCAAATATGAGCCAATGACCATAAAATAAAAATCTGGGCCTTTTAAATCCTCACTGCTGTGAAGGACATGAAATAAGGCTGCCTAATAAGGAGTGGGCATCACTATTAATACTACTGTGATGGGATGCTGATATGAACTTGCTCCATTATGCGGTGTGTGGAGAAAACGTATGTCCTTTCTCCAATACATTTCTTGACAATTTTGAAATTCTTTCACATTGCATTTTTTTTAATATGAACTTGCCATCCATTCAATTTAAACATCTCTCTTTCGGTGGGTAAATTAGAGTCTGACTTCCCTCCTGACTCACCAGTAAGGAAGAAATTCAAGCATAGAATATTGACAAACACTGACCTTTGATGAGCAGGTAGGTACAATAATATATATTACTTCTAGCAGAGTTCACTGTTCTGTATGTTGCTTCACCTTAGAATGAAATGCTTTTTTTAGCTCATTAAACACACGACCAAAAGAATATTAAATTTTTTCAATAATATGCTCCTTCTTCATGTCAATAACTTTATGCTTGAGCACTATCTGCCCAATTTAGAAAACCGTTCAGCCTCTGAGTAACTGGAGGGATGGGAACGGCCGTTAGTCTGTATCACAATCTGTAGCTGTTCTATGTGTTACATTTCGATCAGCTTACATCCGTATTTGGAACATTCAAGAATAAGTTTATTATGGGGAGAAGAGCTGTATGTTTACATCTAAATCGTCGAGCACAAAATGAACAGCTAATAAGAAAAGTTGCCAGTGTGGAATTATACCTCTCTAACCAACGTGAAACAACATCTCGAACAGAAGTCCAAACAACACGGATCTTGATGATTGCTTGCTAATAGTTATACATAGCATGTAATGCAAAATTACTACAAAAAACACTGGAAACAGACTCAGTGCTATTCCTCACAGTACAGAAACCAACTGTTTCAGTTTTAAATCACAAGAAACAAAAAACTTTACTCAATATTGGTCCATTGGAATGTGAAGACAGTCATATTTTTATAGATAATGTAATGCCCCTTAAAGGGCTTTGTAAAGATTGATAGATATTTTTTTAAAAAGATTATGAATGGGAGCTTTTGGTTGACTTAGAGCATCAGCTGATCACTCTAATCAATCAGCGGCGGCCCTGCCCGGCAGCACTCCAAACTTCCAAACTTAGTTTCACATGCTGGATGTAGCTTAAGGACCTGGAGAAACCGTGCTGGAGACAGCCTTTGGAGTTAAACCGTTTGAGAACAGTTTAACCCTATACCATAATGTAAGAGAGCTGCAACTCTTAATTTGGATTCAGTTGTTATGGTGACTGCAGTGTTCCTTTAAGATGCTCACAAAACCACATAATAATTAAGAATAGCTTAGATTGCCAGAAGTATGTGTTAATATGAGTTACTATGTTTCACGCACATGATTTTATATTATCAGAATGGAATAGAACAGAGAATTATTGCAGCTCGTGTCATATGTGAAAATCGTCATCAAATGCTCTGCATAATATTCATTAACACAGGAAAGACTGTCACAAGAATGATATGGATCATTATCTCGCACTATGTATAACTACATGAATAAAATGAAACTTCGCTGTTAGTAATGCATCTTAATAGGAAAGTAATAAATACTATTTATATCCTGCACCATGCAATACAAATCTAGCAACATACAAAGACTATTCAGAATATTCAGGAATAAACACAGGAAGTGGCTGACTGCATCTTCTCTGCAATAAACGGACACCAAATACCTACACATGTAGAAGTACTTTACACAATAGGGATAAACACATATACAAATAAAAATTCAGCAATTCTCTATAAAAAACAATATTCTTCTTTCCTTAGAAGGGAAACATGTCTGGACGTAGCAATTAACGTACACACCCCTTTTACATGACACCTGTGGGAGACGCCCTAAAACCAACATTGCAACATCTACCTGTGACGTGGATTCTATATTACCAAGTCTCACAAGGCACTATTTACTGTAAGTATCACAAGACTGGCGGCATCACAACAGAGCACCAGGCTGGCTGGCTCTTATCGACAATCCCCAGAGTCAGTGCTGTCTCCTTATTATCCTGCTCTGATGGTACTAGAATTAGATGTTCTCTGCTCAAAGGTCATATCAAACATGGAAACCAATCCTTCAATATGATCATTTTTGAAGCAGTATGTACCCAGGGCCAGATTTACACCTCAGGAATACAATTCTGAGACACCCTTACCCTCTACAAATATCTATTTTTCCGTTGTCTTACTCCATGTTGGATGTGCAAGACAATCAAGAGGTACATATGCCTCACGTCTTCTCACAGCAAATTAAAAACTGTTCCAGCTGGTGCATAGCACAATGAAAAATATTCCCTTATAAAACACACAATAGCATGAGTGTCGGAATAAGGTATAGAAAGTATGTTATTAAAACTCAGCTAAAAACACACATATACAGGTTTTACAACTGAACTGGCTAGTTTATAGTTGACATTGCATGGAGAGAATTAAGGATTGGAGATGTTCTGATTTGCTAGATCAAGCCAAGATACTTGTAACATATAACAAGCTCAATCATGTTTATTCTCTTGTGGTTTTAAATAATATTATAAAGTATTTACATTGCTTTACTCCAAACATGATAAACAATCTGGTTATGTTAATGTCTTCAGCATAAGTACCCAAATTAACAACATTTATTTATATATCATTTGATCATGTTTTATTATAAGACACTCTCTTTGTTCTCCACTACAGAACACGAAAAAACACACTATTGCTAAAAAAAAGAAAATACACTACATGATCACAATAGAGACCCATAATAAAAACAAATTCAGGGAATTCGGAATTTGGATGAATTTTCAGTGTTGAGTCTTTTTCGGTTTGAAGCAATCTAAGAAGACACAAATAGGTACATTTAAAATGGCCGGAAGGCAAAATCAATCTGTAGGGCACTTTATTCAGAAAAGTAAAATATGTGAAACATTACCTATTAAATGCCGACTCCTGTTTTCGATATCAAAATTACAGAAGAGCGGAGTTTTTGTTTTCCAGACCTGAACCTTCCTAGAATGACCAATTTTAAGAGGTGTTGGAAATATTCTGCAACCAAATAGAATACAAGCACTTAGATCCAAATTGTCATTTTCCAGCTCAAATCACATGTCGGTTTCTTGTGTTCATGGAAGAAAACACAATTTTGCAGAGAAAGATAAAATACGATAAACTGATGCTAAGTGAGCCAACAATGACAGGACTGTGCAGCCGATAAAGACAAACAATATGATCAGACAGACAGGGCTATAGAGCAGGCTGGTCACAGGAATTTGGATGGAGATGAAAGAGGAAAACATGCATGTCTTTGTATAACTATATGTATCTGTGTATGTCTGTTTCTGCATGCGTGCCTTTATGTATCTGTCTGTCTGTCTGTACGTATGTTTGTATTTATGTCTATATTTACGTATATCTGCATGTGTTGGATGTGTATGTCTTTGGGTATTTCTTTTCTTGTGTGCCTATACATATATATTTTTGCCTCTGTATGTACTTAATATAATTATTATTATTATTATTATTGGAATTTATATAGCGCCAACCAATTGCGCAGCACTTTACAATATTATTAAAGGGTTACTCCAATGCTTTGGAATAGAGGATCTTTTCTGTATAATATGCCCTAATGGGCACTATGAATTAGGTCCTCCCCCCGCCCCCCGCACTCTCCCCCCACCTTGCTTGCAGTATAACCTTTGAAAATAAATAATTTGCTTACCTGACAACCAGAACCAGGTGGAGCTTACAGGGTGGGGTGGACTCGCGTAGTCCAATCACAGGCTTCTCAAAGAGAAACCTGTATCTGGACCATTTCGATGGCTCATAGCGCATGCGCTTAATCTGAGTCAGCGAGGGGAGGGATGGTTTTAAAAAAAAAATACTGTCTGCAACAGAAAGAGGTGGGAAGGAGTTCACAGTATGAACGGGGGATAGCATTTTATCCCTTGCATGTGCTCTTCCTGCAAGGGATAAGATCATTAAATCTGTCACCAAAGCGCTGTGTGTGCTGACGTCAGATGTCAAATATGCACAGAATGGACACTAGGCAGCCCGGAACAGAGTTCATAATTCACATGTGCTGGGAGTACAACTAGTCCCCAACAGACAATTAAAAATAACTTTTGGAGTTGTTAGTACATAGTTACATAGGCTGAAAAGAGACATGCATCCATCAACTTAAGCCTTTCTCACATCTGTTTTTGCTTTCGATCCAAAATTCTTTCTGTCCATAGTGGTTGACCCTATCTCATCCAAAAACATTTCAGTGCACAGGAGCAGTTTAGGTACTGTGAGATGCAGCCATGTTATCCTCCTAAAGACACTAACATCACTTCTCAAATAGGGGTACATAGCTACATTGCTGCAAAAAAGAGTTGTGATACTCACTATCGTGTTGCAGGATATGATATGAATTGATTAATTTATTTGTAATATAGAGATTTTTTTATAATAAGATGAAGAAGGTGATCAACTCTTTCTAATTGCATACTAGAGTCTCATTATTTAAAGCACTGTTGCTAGCAATATTTCTTTTTTGAGCCTGTGAAACAACAACACCATTCAGTCTCTAGTCCAGGCTTCCCCAAACAGCTCCCATGATTCTCAGCCTATCTATTTCATTCATTGAATCATGGGAGTTGTAGTTCAGCAACATCTGGAGGGCCGGAGTTTGTGGAAGCCTACTCTAGTCTCTATGTATTCCTATGCATTCACTGAGGTTGGAACCATTTACTAACTTGTACGCGTGCAAATTTACAACAGTTAACAAATAGCATTTTTGAGCTCTAGTGTGTCGCCAGGATATTTTTTTATAATAATCATTTTAGAACCATTTCGTTAAATTCATAAAATATTTTTCTCTATAAAGTAACACCATATCATCGTCAGAACATATCTGTTGTAACAGGTGCACTTTAAATTTGCTTTTCATTAATAAATGAACATTTCTGAACTCAGCCAAGATGTCTAGATCAGATATGAGCAAGTAGCGTTATTCTTCCCAGAAATGTAAACCATTTTGAGGCCAAATCTGTTACTCCCCTGCCCCCTCTTTTTAAATCTGAGCCTATATGGCTCACTGTGCCTTTTTAATTAAAACTTCAATGTGTTTTATTACATTAAGCCAGGTTAAGATTTAGTCGTTTTTAAGAGAAATACTAATACTAAGTTATCTGTTTAGGTTTATTTACCGAACAGTGCACTGTAGTGAATAGAAAACAAAAAATTTAAGTTTTAAGGCCAAAGCATCTTGGAAATAAAAACAGTTTTCAGTTTACAAGTCACAATTTAGCAAATAACTCCCTGTTGATTTATTTTTACGCTACGTTGATATATGAAGACATGCAATGGTTAGTCATATTTTCTAAATTTTACTAAGCAATATTCTTAATTTTAATGACCATTTATATATTTCTCTTGTCTTGATTTGGATTGAAATCTGTCCAATTTAGATAGAGTCGCCACCAGATGACTTCCTAGTTTTTCATGTATTTAATTATCGGGTATCTTGAGTAATCTATAACTTCTCTCATGATACCATGTGTGTCTTGTTTTTGGTGTTCAATAAATGTGCATGAGGAGAAGCCTCATTAGGAAAATTGTACTCGAATATACAATTATTATATATCAATGAAGCTAGGCTGAATTATAGTTAGTTCTGTTATCAAATTAGTGTATTTTATAGATTTTTAATTACGCTTTTGTCTCCGGCACCCCCCTCCTCCACTTCATTATTGGTGAAAAACCATTTGCAGTGCGGCTTATTTTCTGAGCAAATTCACAGTATGTCCACCCCCTGATGGGACTCATCCATGTTCATTTGGTTTCTGCTACTAAAGATAAATGCATTCCTGGTCAGTAAATACCAGTTTCCCATAAAATGTAATAAAGTCTCCTATTAGAGATACGAAGTGGTTACTTTATCTCCAAGAACAGAATCCAGACTATTATCCAACTAGTGAATATATTTTCAGCCAGAGGGCATTAATTACATCCTATATTAACCCCATTCCATAAAAAAAAAAAATATGGCTTTTGAGGACAAATCTAGATTCATTACAAGAAAGTAATCATAGTCAGTTCAAAATGTGCAATCCATAAGCACGCAACTCACCATATTTAGTTTAACAGCGGCCATAGCTAATAAAGGGACTGACACTTCATAGTTCTGACAATTTATGGATCAGTCACCTTAGCAAAATGGTGAAATAGAATAAATAGTAAAGAAAATTCCAAGTACACCTGCTATAAAAGAAGACCGAGTGCCACCATTTTCCATTCTACACTGGTTAATTATGAAATTAAATCAATTTGCTGTTATTTTGTTACATTCTTTGAACACAAGTTCGGATTTTTCAGGAATTGGGGATTTCAATGACAGAATCGATCAACCTTACACCACTTAGCTGGTAAGGATAACCTCTGCAGTGGTGGTAAACATAGTCTCTCTTTGCATATTACTTTGACTGGGCTTTGCTTACTTGAACCTCTACGTTGGCATTGGACGGGAAGGTTCTAGCATGTGAAATCTAAGTCCAGCTGGTAAGATCAAACAGTAAGCTTGAGTTCAAGGGTAGAGAATGATAAAGAGCCTGTAGGGCTAAAGCAGGTTACAATGTATGCCCCTCTCCTTCATTCTTCACATGGGGATGTTAATAGGTCCAAGTAATATCATAGTTTTGTGGCTCCTGAGTAAATCCAGAGCTTTAGATGGCCACCTAAGTTTGCCTTTTGGTTACTCTTGCTCAGTTCAAGGCTGATTCTCATTTTTTCTGTGGATCAATGCAACCTGGACATTAGGCTTCTAGTCAAGAGTACACTGAGGCCTAGGTTAAGCTTTATCTACAGAATGAATCTATCTACTCATTCTTCCCAGCCATTAATATTATGTTGTAGATACTTGCTCAACAAACAGACAGGTTATACCCTAAACCAGGAATTGGACAAGGTATTTGAGGCTAATATAGACTAGCTGGAAAAATAGGAAAGTTGAAAATGCTCAACTCCCTGGAAAACGTCTGATTTGGTGAATATGGGTTTCCTCAGAGCACCTGACATTCAGTATCATCAAACTTACCAGCAGCAACACCTGGATGGACTTTCAACATCCCAACAAATATAACGTTATGACCAGATGTTCTATGTGTGTCTTAGAATCATGGTCTGCTTTGTAATTATACTCTTGAGCTGAACGTTCTATACCTCTACATGCGTTGACATAACCACCAGAATGTATTATCCCCTCAATCTATAACCAATTATGCATTAATTCTGGATTATGCATTAACATCTGTGTTTAATTTAATATATTCATGCGCATTGCAACAAAAACAATGCAGAGAAATGTGTTAATATATGTATATATAGAATTGTATTTTTATGTAATCTGTATTTAAAATGTATGCAACATGTATTATGTATATGCATATAAAAATGTAATGTATATTTAAAAGTTATTGAATCGCATTTCAATGTAAAGTAAAAAAATTAACGGTTGAAAATATTTAAAAAATAGTACAAATTGAAAGTAACATTGAAACAACCTGTTTTTGTCCTCTGCTCTGTGTGTTTCCTATTGTAACATCTGATGGTAATGTCTGACACGGTTCTTCAGACAAAAACATCTTTGCTTTAAAATAACAATTTCCTATCGTTTCCTCACAATTCCCAGGTATTTTGTGCCCTATGAATTATGTATTTCTTCTGTAACATTTTCTATTACTTTATCATTAATACCAACAGTAGCAAATTGTCCAATGGTCTGATCTAAGACATCCTGATCTCTGGATTGTGGTAATAAAACCATAAATTGGTTTATATAAAGAAGAAATAACGTAAAATTGTATTGTTTAAGGCAGGGCTGTCCAACATGCGGCCCCCCAGATGTTGCTGAACTACAACTCCCATGATTCCCTGGCTATCTGTTTCATTGAAGGAATCATGGGAGTTGTAATTCAGCAACATCTGGGGGGCCGCAGGTTGGACAGGCCTGGTTTAAGGTATTTTAACAAATATAATCATACTGTACATTTTTTTGGTTATTGTCTTAATTCAGCCTTGGTGGTTTAAATGAGAGAACAAAATGATTAACATATACCTTGTGATGTGACACGACCATAAATTTGATGAAATAATTATTATATTAAAAATAGTGCCCTGTAAAAAAACAAATCCTGCCTAAGCCCTATAGTAAGGAAACAGGTAGTGCAATAAATGCTAATGCCGGTCATTGATTATGGGGATGTAGTGTATGATAAACTTAATACGTTGTTTAACTCGTTCTACCGCTTTGTGCTAAAATGTAGTTACTTGACCCACCATTGTGTCATGATAAAAGACTGGAATTCTGATGCACCCTCCATCTTTCCAGCCTTGTGTTTAAGATCTTTTCTGGGAAGCTCCCACTCTACCTGAGTAGAATGCTCTCCCCAGCTGTTCCCACCTCCTATAACAGAGGTAGGCAACCTTCGGCACTCCAGATGTTGTGGACTACATCCCCCATAATGCTCTTACACCCATAATGCTGGCAAAACATCATGGGAGGTGTAGTCCAAAACATCTGCAGTGCCAAAGGTTGCCTATGCCTGTCCTATGACCTCCAATCCAGTACTGTCACTTACCTGCTCCTGGGCGCCCGCGCTGTCCTCGTG
Organism: Pelobates cultripes; assembly: GCA_933207985.1. Classification (NCBI taxonomy): domain Eukaryota; kingdom Metazoa; phylum Chordata; class Amphibia; order Anura; family Pelobatidae; genus Pelobates; species Pelobates cultripes. The sequence goes on from OW240915.1 coordinate 27,705,899, forward strand.
GCAGAACGGCGGTGGTCACCGCTCTCCAAGTCCCCTCTTCCGGGATTGCAGCATCTCCTTCTCCCCCTCTCACCACCGAGGTCTGCGGCGAGCATGCCATCATGGCAAGATGGTGGCTGCCATGTGGACCCGGTGTTCTAGACAGGGGGAGGGGAGGCGTTGCGGTCCTGAGGGGGGAGGTGGCCGGTCATGTGACCCTGGCTCCCTATTTAAACCAAGCACGACTTCCAGTCAGTGCTTGGTTATTTTCCTTGCTTTTGTATACCTGCTTTTTGCCATGATTCCCTACTTGTCTTCTTGGTTCCTGAGCCTTGGATCCGTTATAGTTTACCCTTGCCATCTACCTGAGCTGACTCCTGATTGATCAATTACTCTTGCCTGCAGCCTGACCTGATCCCGGATTGATTGACTACACCTCCTGCTTCTTCCCCTCTTGGATACCTCTTTTGGCTTCTACCCATTAAAGGCCTCCATGCCACCAAAGACCTTTCAGGACCCTGGTCGTGATTGTAAGGGAGTGCTGTTCCGCTGCAATTAGGTTCCGTCACCGCTACAAAACCCCAGGTGGGTGTGACAAGTACCAGCACTTTATTTAGCATACCGCAATACAAAAATAAAGTGGAGCAATCCTCATTTTACTACTGAGCCCCGCAATTATGGAATTACCTGCCGGACACAATCAAATCTTTATTCAATCTAAAATCCTTTAAGAGATATATGGCAACATATCTCAATACAGAAGGCAACTGTAATCATAAATAAATATATTTCTTACCTGTTCTGTGTTAAATTTATATGTGCGTGTGTATATATATATATATATATATATATATATATACATATAGTATTTTTGTGTAATATTATATTGTACCTCGATTGTAACAATGCAGTGTTTGTGGACACAGGACATGCTTGAAAACAAGAGAAAGCTCAGTTGTATCCTTCCTGGTAAAATATTTTATACATAAAATAGTCTTGAGGTGACAGTTGTCCTTTAACTACCCAAGACATCATAGATACCTTCCCACTCTCAAAATGGGACAATACAGGGCCCTGTGTAACACTCGTCAGTGGACTCTCATCACAAATATAACATATACTAATATGCAGAGCTTTGCATTTTGTTGTGGTAGCCTCATTTTTGCAGCAACAAATATATATATTCATATGATTGAACTGAAACCATGGCTTATAATGCCAAATGCCCTTCTATGGAAACTCCCCATGTGTTTCTAAATTACCAAGGAATAAACAATCAGCTGTCATAAATTTCTATAGAGAAACAGGATGTTTTGCAAAAATGTGTTTTTTGTTTGTTTGTTTTTTTTGGTTTGTTTTTTATTTGAAACAAAATGTACTAAAAGTGAAACTTTAAACAAAATAGTTTCAATGTGAGGGTTTCTAATAACCCAACAAAATATCAAATATGATTTTACCAGAATTGAATTATGAAATATATATTGGTTTGGTTACAAGACCATGTTGTTTGCAGCTTATCCCAGAGCTACAGACTAGCCTTGATATGGACAAATCTACAACAGACGGGGTGCCCAAAAGGTATATCCCCAGATGTTTTAAAACTACAGCCTCCATGATGCTTTGTCATTGTAAAGGTGTTCTAAATGCATGCAAAGCATCAAGGGAGTTGTAGTTCTACCTTTTTGGCACCCCATGTACAACATGTACTACAGACTCATTGCTATCCAAATTTCGAAAATACAATTCCGTACTATCTTGGTAACACCAAAGAGGGTGGGCTGCAGGATTCAGGAGAGCCACAATTTAAAAATGTTTGGACACAAACCAAAGCAGACTGTACCCAAAGATGACTTGTACCATAACAACTTCAATGCATTGCTGTCACATTATTCTCACTCAGAATAGAGAGAGCAAGGAAAGAGGAGGAGAAAGAGATTAATGTTTCTATTTTGCATCCTCCTTTGCAATACCTGCCCTGGCTGCCTCTGGACTCAACTGGACTGAAATGTTAATTACTGAATCTTTAATATAAAATTATGAGAAAACATAGAATTTATATGTAAATTAACAGAAATGTCAGGTGTTTTACTATTGTTTTATTCAATGGTGTCATTTCCCGAGAATTAATGATTGTCCAAAAATCCTGTGTAGTGGCAGTTCCTTTTTCTTTAATGATTACAAAGAAATATTTACGGTAGTTGTGTAAGATTTCACTTAAGTTGCCTTTCTATATTCTAAATCTAGTTCTCCTCCAGAAGGTTCTTTTCTTTTAAAACTGCTTTTTGAAAGAAAACGTCATCAACTGTAGAAATAACAGATTTGGTTCTATTTTCATTAAGTGGTAAATCAGCTGGGCTCGAGGAAAATAGAATCTGCTAATGTGGGGAAACAATGTATTCTCATTAACAGCTGAGAACTCAACATTTCAGTAACTAGCCCTCAATAGGTGATGCTAATCTTGGACTCCAAGGTGTTCATGAATTACATTTCCTGTAAGGTCTTGCTAAGGAGTCTGGGAAATAAGTTCAAAAACATCTCAAGAGCAAAGGTTAGCAGTTATTGGACTACGATGTGCCCAGTGCAGCCCAAATTCTGTCTAGCACACCATGTTCATCAACATCATATTAATGGCCTATTATCAACGGAGGATGGAGTTTATTCCATTGGAGGGGGCTACGAGTGATAATGAACAGAATCAATAAAGAATACTTGGTTTGAGGTTTTTTGGGTGAGAGGAGGAAAACGAGTATTGGAGAATAGAAAGAGAAGTGATTCTTCAGTTTTGCTGGATTTTTTTGTTTGAAAGTGAGGATATTCAGTGGACAATGTCAGAGGTGTACGACGATATGAATGAAGGAGGAAATAACAAGGTGTCTTGTAACAAAATGTATCCAATTATTGTGATATTATGGAATAAATTATTTTAGTGTTAGAATTTTCAAATGTATGACTGTGGTGTAGGCAGTTAATATATTTTAATACCCTGCAGGAGCCTCCTTGTTGTGCTTAAAGTGATATATGTATATACACACACATTATATTTCTAATATAATGTGTGTGTATAATAGACAGATACAAAATTAAGTAACAAATTGCTTTTGTTTTATATCACACTTGGTGTCATATTGTATTAAACAGAAATGCCCAAGTGATGAGACATTGCATTTTTACATTACCTCAGTTAGGCAGCATAACAAGAGAGAAACAAGCCAAGAAACCTGAATGAAAATGTTCAATTTTCTCAAAGTGTTCTTGCGTTAAACAAAATTTAAATCTATTCAATTAAATTATATCACGGTAAACGTATTTATTAAAACAATGGTTGCATTGCAAGGACCTCTAAACTGTAACTAAAACATATGTCTGGTCACTTTAGCTTTTTTACTTTAAAAAATAATCACCAAAAAATACACTACAGGCCCCAGTAGAGCTTTAATGCATTATAGGGGAGAAGGTGGTCTGTGCACAGAGAGCACTGATTTTTGCTGGTTAGCCCCACACGTTAATCTTGGCACTGATGAGGTAAGCATGTCCAATGGTTCAGACTCTGCAGACAAGAATGAGCTGACATTATTGGCCAACTTACTTCCTGGAGTGGAAGAAGCTCAGGGCTCATGATGTAATATGAGGGTGGGCAACCTTCCACACTCCAAATGTCGTGGGCTGCAGCTCCTCTGATGCTCCTCTGATGCTTTGTCTGCATTATGGCGATAAGAGCATTATGGGAGATGTAGTCCCCAACCTCTAGAGTGCAAAATGTTGCTTATCCCTGATGTAATGTGTGAGAATTTACTGAAAAAAAAACCAAGAAACCCCATATGTGACTTTAAAAACTGCCCATTTGCTAAAATTCGAGTAAAAAAAAACAAAAAAACAATCTCATGGTTCTTCCCAATCAGAGAAACATACAGTACTGCAGGTAGGTCTCTCTCTGGCTATCTATGTAATTCAAAGAATCATGGGAGTTGTAGTTCAGCAACATCTGGAGGGCCACAGTTTGAGGACCCCTGAGTTATACTGTAAAATTACAAATAAGATGCTAATCCAACTATTTCAGCATTTTATCTATTGCTCATATAATATGAGTGGAATGTCGAACAGAGATACCAACATGTCGTAGAACACTCCCATGATGCTTTGCCAACCCACAAAATAACAAAGTATCACAGAAAGTTGCAGTTTAAGAAACATCTCGGGATATACTTTTTTTAGGCACCTCCAACGGAGAAGAACCTTTTAACTTCTGTATCTGGGATGCCCAATTAACATCAGATCTTCTGGATGGAAAACTACATGCCATATAAAATTGGAATCCTGTTTAACTCCAATGAGGTTTGTTTTAAAAATAAATATTCTAAATGCTTTACTGATATTTCCCTGTAAGTGACTGCCATATTGTCAAACTTGCGCCTGCCAGCCTGTCCGCACTAATTATCTATTATTATAAAATGTTCACAGTTCCCTGCGTGGCTGTATTATCACTTCCAAATGTGTATTTATTTTACCTCAATACAACGTAGACAACAAAACTCATGCTGAATAGACCGGATATAAAAGTGTCAATTAAATAGGAAGAATAAAGTATCATTTTATTTTACAAATAATTCTGTGCCATGTGTATTTGATTTGGGGCTCATTGGACTGAAAAGGTAATTTGTTTCGTAGTATAATGGAAAATGGCAGCAATTTGAAAAAGGTCTGAAAGATGTTCGGCATGTATGGATTTTTGTAACGTTCGAATGGTAAACATTATAATGGATAGATGAAAGCCTCTTAAAACCATGACTAAACAACCGTGTTTTAAATCAAATGTCATATAAGGAATTTTTCCTTTCAAAAATGACCAACAAAGTTTGGAAGCTATGCTTGATTTCATATTTGGCTCCATCATCACAGGGTTGAAAAACTTTCCGGAAACTATAACTTCTCTGTGCAGCTCTCCACTAACGTACACTGCAAAGCATGTGTCCTTGCTCCAGGGAGAATCGAGATACATTAAAGAGATACTATCGGCATCAAAACGACTTTTACTTAATGAAGCACGTATAGTGTATAGATCATGTCCCTGAAGTATCAATGCTCAATTCTTTGTCATTAACAAGTTAAATCACTTTTGTTTCTGTTGAAACAGCTCTAGCAACACCTCCCCTAGCTGTGACTGACACAGCTTGCATGAAACAAAATTGTTTCATTTTCAATTAGATGTTAACTTGCTTTAGAAGTTTTCATCTTCAGCCCTGTAAATTGAACTTTAATCACACACAGGAGGCTCCTGCAGGGTATAGGAGGCTATTAAAGAGCAGGATATAAGAAATTCTAAATTAAAGGGACACGATAGGCACCAAGATCACTTCAGCTCATTGTCCCATGTCCCTTAACCCTACAGTGGTAACTAATTACTGCAGCCTAAAACACTGTTAAATGGAGTATTACACATTGATATACATGACATGCCAGAGTCTTGTTTAATTGGCTTATACAGTAATTTCTCCAGTGTGCATGTCAAATTACCTGGAGATAGTGTTTGAAAATATTGCGAAAGAAAATTTACAAAAAAAAGGTAACAATAGAAAGTGGGGTAACATTCTAAAACCGGAGCAATCTTCATAAGAACCAAAGGAATTAACAACTTTTTTAATACAATATTTTTATACTTCACCCCAAAGGTTGCTATCTTATTTTGCTGTCAGTTTGTCATGCAGATGTCCTGAGTTGGTGCTTAGTTTACGAGGCATCTTTGCAGTCTGTTCCAAGATCAAAGCATTCCACAATAAATTAGAAAGGATACCTTGCGTGGCAGCCACGGAATTTTCTATGCAGCTAGCTTGCAACCAGAACACAAGGTGTAGATAAATTATTACCAGATTAAATTAGATGATGTCATGGTATGCATGACAGTGTCCTGACATTTTTTTTTTTCTGTTTAGATATGCCTGCTCTAAAGACGTATGATCAGCTGGTCCTGTCATTGTGTATCCTGATTCACCCATTGTTTAATATGAATGCCCTCTATGCAATTTATCGGTACGTCAAAAATGCAAAAATAGTGTAATAATAGAGGGGTTTTTTTTTTTATCTGCCAGTAAAGAGATGTTCAGATATCCAACATGAAGAAAATAAAACAGTAGAGTGGAATACTGACTCAAAAGGGAAACAGGGACATGTGATTGACAAGAATGATATTTGGGTGACATTTAACAGGAGCATATTGCGAGATTTAATATAGTCTTTCTTCCCAGAATAACAAACCCTTTCATGGCTTTGGAATGGCATGGAAATTTCACCATTATTATTCAGTCATTTCCGTATGTTTTATATGTTGTCTATTTAAGTTAAGATAAAATATAACCTTTATTAGAAAAAAAGATCAAACTTACTGAACCGGATTTATCCAATAAATAGTCCTAAGATAAACATATATGAAATAAATCCTTGAATGGTATGGTTTACTGTGCGTCAAACTGATAACTGATAAACAGTTTCAAAGTTTCTTTCTGTACCCCTCCCCCACCCCCCAACCCCCCTCAAAATCTTTAAAAATAAAGAATTTTTAAAAAAAAATGGGCAGAATAAATGCTGAACTTCACAGCTGGTAAAATCGCGAACTCTGGATAGCAATATAATACTATCCAGTTTCCAAAATGCAGAAAATTTATGTCTGAGTAGTGTATTAAGTTATTATTATATTTATGTAGCGCCAACAAATTCGAAAGCGCTTTACAATGGCTGGACTAACAAACATGTCATTGTAACTAGACAAGTTGGACACAAAGGAACAGAGGGGGTTGAGGGCCCTGCTCAATGAGCTTACATGCTAGAGGGAGTGGGGTAAAGTGACACAAAAGGGAAGGATAGTGTTAAGGAAGTAGATTGGTACAATAGTATTCACTGAAGACTTAGTGTGGGCTTTTTTTTTTTTTTTTAATGACAGTTGCAGGAGAGGAATCAGTTGGGAGCCATTAGCAGTTAAATTGATATGCTTTTGTGAAAAGTGAGTTTTTAATGATATTTTGAGGGAGTGGAGACTGGGTGAGCATCTAACGGAAAAGGGAAAGGTGTTCCACAGGACTGGTGCAACCCTAGAGATGTTTTGAAGGCGAGTATCAGAGGTGGGAGTATGAGCAGAGGATAGACGTAGGTCTTTGGCAGAGAGTAAGGGCCTAGACAGGACAAATTTGTTTATTAGGGAGGATAGGTAGGTTGGAGCAGCATTATGTAGAGATTTAAAAGCAAGAACCAGAATTTTAAATTGAGCTCTATATTTTATAGGAAGCCAATGTAGGGACTGACAGAAGGGTGAGGCATGGGAGGTGCGGGCGGACAGGAAGATGAGCCTTGCCGCCGCATTCATTATAGACTGTAACGGCGCAAGTTGGGAGCATGTAAAACCAGTGAGAAGGGGATTGCAGTAGTCAAGGCGAGAGGACAGTGGCATGGACTAGCCGCGTACGGTGTTAAATAGGGGCAGGGGAGGGTAGAAGTAGTTCAAACAGGGAAACTGGGGGTTATAAGTTCTTACTGTAATTTTGATAAAGAAGTATGGATAGATCAACAAAGAGAAGAGAATTTGACCCTTACTAGTTGAGAGATACTCCGTAAACAGATAAGTATTATAATCTGAGAGAAATTACAGCGAGAGTAATATCCAAAGGAAAACACTCTCACAGACAGATAACAATGTGAAGGAATGTTTAAAACATTAACCCCTGTGTTCTGAACATGTAGATGTCAAGGGGTTAATACTAAAAGTGTAAGGAACAATAAGAATATAAGTAAATGGTACACTGTCCAACTGTCCAGTAATGGTATTATGGGTGTATCAATAATTATCCAAAGTATGTTACATACTTACACTCTAGTTTGGATAATTATTAACACAGGGTTTAATTCTCTTCTCTGTGTTGAGGTATCCATACCTCTTTATCAAAATTACAGTAAGAACTACATCTCCCCATCCCATTTATTTGTTATACATATTTATATGTATACACTACTCAGACATAACACATTTTCTGTATTTTGGACACTGGATAGTATTATATTGTATAATATGCTATATTATCTTATTGTATATCGGATAGTATTATATTGTATAATATGCTATATTATCTTATTGTATATCGGATAGTATTATATTGTATAATATGCTATATTATCTTATTGTATATCGGATAGTATTATATTGTACAATATACTATATTATCTTATTGTATACTGGATAGTATTATATTGTACAATATACTATATTATCTTATTGTATATCGGATAGTATTATATTGTACAATATACTATATTATCTTATTGTATACTGGATAGTATTATATTGTACAATATACTATATTATCTTATTGTATACTGGATAGTATTAGATTGTATAATATACTATATTATTGTATACTGGATAATATTATATTGTATAATATACTAAATGATCTCATTGTATAATGGATAGTATTATATTGTATAATATACTATATTATCTTATTGTATACTGGTAATATACTATATTATCTTATTGCATACTGGATAATATTATATTGTATAATATACTATATTGTCTCATTGTATACTGGATAGTATTAGATTGTATAATAAACTATGTCATATTTTTGTGTACTGGATAATATTATATTGTATAATATACTATAGTTTCTCCCTGTACACTGGATAGTATTATATTGTATAATACACTATATCCAGTATATAAGATAATATAGTATAATATACAATATAATATTATCCAGTATACAATTATACAATATAATATCATCCAGTATATAAGATAATATAGTATAATATACAATATAATATTATCCAGTATACAGTGAGAAACTATAGTATATTATACAATATAATACTATCCAGTATATAATAGAATACTATTATATACTGGATAGTATTATATTGTATAATATACTATAGTTTCTCACTGTATACTGGATAATATTATATTGTATATTATACTATATTATCTTATATACTGGATGATATTATATTGTATAATATACTATAGTTTCTCACTGTATACTGGATAGTATTATATTGTATATTATACTATATTTTCTTATTGTATACTGGATAATATTATATAGTATAATATACTATATTATTGTATACTGGATAGTATTATATTGTATAATATACTATATTATCTTATTGTATACTGTTTGCAATAAACTGTTTCTTTTGAGATTGATCTATTTTAAAATACAAAGTGAAACTAAGTAAACCATACTATTCAATGATTTATTTCAATGTTAATCTTAGGAGTCTTTATCACGTAAATCAAGTCCCATAATGTTTTTTATAATAAAGGTTATTTTATCTTACACTTCAGTATTTTTACAGTACTGTTTTTGTTCACAAGATACTTAGTCATTCAATATTACATATCACATGACTCCCATTATTCAGATGGAAAAAAAAAAAACAGGAACAATTCAATTTTGGGAGTGAGAATACAGGTTATACATAATTAGAGAAGCTTTAAAAAATAGTATTGGAACTGGTCTAGTGCATCACCCCGGCTATGTGTTAAGTAATCCAAATAATTCTGCTTTTAACCACTACATTCAAATATATTTGTTTACATTCCAAAATGAGTATCCTCGCGTGTTTATCAACATATAATACCCAACTGATAATATTTCTGCTGTCCCTATATGCAAGTTTTGTGTTCATAGCAGAGCATATAATTGCAATATATAACCTAAAATCAAAGCAATAACCTTTTTATAAATATATGGAAAGAAGGGGATGTTGCAGTAAAATACTAAATTTAAACAATTAAAACTCCATTTGTACAGTTTAACACATATTTAACATAGACAGCATTTTAATTACTTCCAGCTCATTGGGGGAAGGTGTTTCCTGTCGCTATGCCAGATTGGCAAGCACAGAATTATATACAGAACACTCCGGGTTTTAAAAACTGTAAAGGAATTAATGAAGGTGGGGTACTTCCTCAATTTTTAATTATAAAATACGTAGTTCTCTGTCCTTGTACTGTAAGACTAGCAGACTTCTGGAGTGCATTCAGCACACCCCTATGTTTACCAAAATAAGTACAATTGCCTCTATTGCATGTAGCAGTTTCTTTTGTTCAATCTTTGTTTTGTCACGCTCCATTTTTCTGTTACCGTGTCCCAATATTCCGCTGTATGTACATCTGTTAAAGCACTTCTCAGTGAGGGTATATGCTTTGGGTTTTTACGCATACCATCCAAAAACACAAATACGTTTTATCACCATACAAACATATAAGCAATACATATGTTGAAAAATGAACAAGCAATCACATCCAATAGTAATGCATTCCATAGCTAAGGGCTGTATACACAATGCATGGCTGAAATCTTGATTAGCAATGGCAAGACAATTAACTGAATAAAGCATAACAGTTTCAAGGCATTCGAGCGTACTGCACAATTTTTCAAAGTGGTATAAGGTACAGGCTAGGCAGAACATGTCTAGAGAAAATATTGAGAGAAAGCTTCTACTCTATGCAAGCAAGTTCATGTAAATGGAGATATTAAAGTAGGTTGTGAAACATGCTTATGCGACTGAGATATAGTATTAAAAAACTAGATTATAGGACATGCAAATAATCTGCACAATTTTTGACAGGCCAATAACATGAGTACAAGCAATTCTTATAAGTACTAAGTAGCATGCTAATTAACTTGCATAAAACTTATGTGAGTAGTACCACCAAGAGCTCATTGGCTGGTCTCAAGTTGTAGCGAAGACAGGTAGATTGGGCCAGGAAGCATGAGAGGACAGTAGTTGGTAAGTACAAGGAGCAGGGTAAGAAAGATAGGTGAAGCATAAACACACTGCTAAAAGCACACAGCAGCCCCTTCATCCTATGCCCCCAGCATACATGCAAAGTCCAGGTAGGTATAGCAGTAGTGGTATAGTGCAGCCTTCCCAGATGCCAAGGCGCTTCTCAGCTCTCCAGCCTCAGTGGCCACATGCCACTCTGTTTATAGCCAGCGGAGGTTATTTAGATTGCAAAAGGCAATGATCTTCTCAGGCACATGGACCGCCTGTGTCCCGCTTTACCTGCTTAAGTCCCTGCCTGAAAGGAAGTCTGCAAGCAGAGGTTCTGCAAGAAAGCTGGACCACTGGAGATGGCAGCAGGGCGTGCTTTCTTCGTTTGTAGAGCAAAAAACAGGTAGCAAGAGTATTCTGAGAACGGACAGCAGCTGAAATAGCCTGCCCTTCGGTGGGTCCCCGTTCAGAACTCAAGCTGGTTTTAGCTCATCTTGTGCCATTACAGAGAGAACATATCTGAAGCATATCAGACTGGTCCCACCCATACGGGCAGTCCAGATCCGAAATGCCAGCAAGTTCTCTCTGCACGAGAGATACAGCAACCCCAGACGATAGTTTCAGCCTTGTTAGGCATCTTCAGTGAGGCATAGCTGATATCTCTCTAGGCACCGTGAGCAAGGGGTCCACGTCTGGATTACCCTTTCAACTAATGGAGAGCAAAAAACAGGTAGCAAGAGTATTCTGAGAGCAGCAGCTGAAATAGCCTGCCCTTCGGTGGGTCCCCGCTCAGTTCTCAAGCTGGTTTAGCTCATCTTGTGCCATTACAGAGAGAACATATCTGAAGCATATCAGACTGGTCCACCCATACGGGCAGTCCAGATCCGAAATGCCAGCAAGTTCTCTCTGCACGAGAGATACAGCAACCCCAGACGATAGTTTCAGCCTTGTTAGGCATCATCAGTGAGGCATAGCTGATATCTCTCTAGGCACCGTGAGCAAGGGGTCCACGTCTGGATTACCCTTTCAACTAATGGAGAGCAAAAAACAGGTAGCAAGAGTATTCTGAGAAAGGACAGCAGCTGAAATAGCCTGCCCTTCGGTGGGTCCCCGCTCAGAACTCAAGCTGGTTTTTGCTCATCTTTGCTCATCTTGTGCCATTACAGAGAGAACATATCTGAAGCATATCAGACTGGTCCCACCCATACGGGCAGTCCAGATCCGAAATGCCAGCAAGTTCTCTCTGCACGAGAGATACAGCAACCCCAGACGATCGTTTCAGCCTTGTTAGGCATCATCAGTGAGGCATAGCTGATATCTCTCTAGGCACCGTGAGCAAGGGGTCCACGTCTGGATTACCCTTTAAACTTAAGGAGAGCAAAAAACGGGTTGCAAGAGTATTCTGAGAACGGACAGCAGCTGAAATAGCCTGTCCTTCGGTGGGTCCCTGCTCAGAACTCAAGCTCGTTTTAGCTCATCTTGTGCCATTCCAGAGAGAATGTATCTGAAAGCATATCAGACTGGTCCCACCCATACGGGCAGTCCAGATCCAAAATGCCAGCAAGTTCTCTCTGCACGAGAGATACAGCAACCCCAGACGATCGTTTCAGCCTTGTTAGGCATCGTCAGTGAGGCATAGCTGATATCTCTCTAGGCACCGTGAGCAAGGGGTCCACGTCTGGATTACCCTTTAAACTTAAGGAGAGCAAAAAACGGGTCGCAAGAGTATTCTGAGAACGGGCAGCAGCTGAAATAGCCTGTCCTTCGGTGGGTCCCTGTTCAGAACGCAAGCTGGTTTTAGCTCATCTTGTGCCATTCCAGAGAGAACATATCTGAAGCATATCAGACTGGTCCCACCCATACGGGCAGTCCAGATCCGAAATGCCAGCAAGTTCTCTCTGCACGAGAGATACAGCAACCCCAGACGATCGTTTCAGCCTTGTTAGGCATCATCAGTGAGGCATAGCTGATACTCTTGCGACCTGTTTTTTGCTCTTCACGTTAACTAACAAACTGCCGCTGGATGAAAACCATTTTGTGAAAGGCTAAGTAGATCTCACATTGCAAACTTTTAGTGGACTGTAGTGGATATTGTGCTCAGATAACCCCTATCAGGGGTAACGTTGTCTTAACGGATTCCCAGATAGTAACCTTGGCAACTGCAGATTAGTATGTTCTATGAATCTCGCATTGTCTTCTAAAAATTATTTAACATGAATTGGACGGCCATTTCAGGGGTGGAAAGGTAACTCGTTGCAGAAATTCTTTTATTAGTGACCTCCTATCCTGGCATATTCTGGAGATACAAAGTAGAACAATGTCCCAATTAAAATATCTGTGTTTCTCACAGAGAAATGTAGAAGAGATGGCCTTGCTGCCTAATGAGGGGAATGAGTTCTCTCTGTGTGACTGAGTGTGACGATCCTTTAATGAGTAATCTTCATCGAAAGTGCTGACGTTCAGTACTGCTAACGAGAATTACAATCCTTGAGTAAATGTTTCCCCATTGTATAAAACACATTCTTTTTTGTCAGTCTTTCTTTTATTGAGACATTGAAAGTACAATACAAAAAAAAAGAAATAGGAGTTTTAGCAGATGTCAAGAATGCACTAGTTATGCGCAGTGTAATAAACTCCTGAGTAGGTCAGCCTCATTTTTAAAATAGTAAAGACAAAAAGGAATTGGGGGCACAATCAGAACATGCATTTTGCAGGAATGGTGCTGCCGTAGTGACCAAAATGTATACATAATACAGATTAAGGAACAGCGCACACATAAAAATATGGTTTTACATTTTAAAAAGCTACTTAAAATCTCCTACCTCAACAAACAAATATGGGGATTCAGTTCCACCATATGGCCATATAGTGCTAAGCCCACCACTACTTCACAGTACCCCAATATCGGTGGATCCTACACTAATTCCAACGTGGGAGACAAATTCAATAACGCTAATGTTAAATAAACTAGTGTGTTTTAATAATCTGTTGTAAGAGCATTGTGAATAAATATAAAGCACAATTGATGTGATAAACACAATTAAAAAAAATACAGTGTCAAAACTAAACAACGTTATAGTGCTTTGATGTATATACTCACAGTGTATATCATATATCTGCTCTATTAAAATTATAATAAAAGTGACATTACTGTTGAAAGCCTACTCAAACCGTATTTACTCGAATCTAATGCGCCATCGAATCTAATACTCCATTTTTGAAACCTGGAAGCTGAAAAACGTTTATGCAAATGTAATGTGCATTTATACAAGAAGATGCCACTATATAACTTTGTGCTACAATGAAAATGTTTATTGTCGTATATCATAGTAACATTGATGGTATTTCAATTTTAGTGTTACATATTAAGTCTATACTTTCTTACTTCCTCTTTCATGAACAAAATTTGCATGTGTGAATTCGACAGAATGAAATTCACCTCTGTGAAGTTGCCTGTGTGAATTCACTAGTTTTAATTCATAAGTTTTAATTCACTAGTTTTAATTTGCCTGTGTGAATTCGCCAGAATAAAATTCCCCGGATGCAATTTGCCACAAAATTCCGAATTTTGCCTCGAATGTAATGCACCATCCAATCTAATGTGCATTCAAATTTTGGAAACTTTATTTTCCCAAAAAAGGTGTGCATTATATTCAAGTATATACCTTCCTGTGGTCACCTCCAAAGGGGTCTCTGAAGCTAGGGGGCTGGGCGGGGTGCTCAACCCAAAAGGATATAATAGTCTAGACATGTGGATAAGTAGCAGAATGAGAGAAAATTTGTTGGGCTAAAAAAAAACTAAAAAAAACATACTAATGTAACATGAGCAAGATGAAGGACATAGTGCCCATGAGTAGTACTATAATAATGCTGCTAATGTAACACGAGTTAGGTAACCACTGAGACTACAAACTTGTATTCCTAACGCTATAGTGCCCTTGTCCTTAGCTTTACAAAGCTTACAAAATTTTATTCGCTTTTTTTGAGCATCGAAGCTCCCTCAGCACCGCTAACCTCTCCACCTCCTATGACATCATGAAGGAGGCATGGCCTCCTCTGCCATGATCCAATGCAATGTTCCTCATAGAGGAGCTTTGGACCTCATGCGTATGTGCATGTGCACTCAAGTTTCTCCATAGGAAAGGATTGAATTAATGTTTTCCTTTGGGGGCTTCTGCATTATGGGACCATGTCAGTGCTCGGATGCACCTCTAGTAGTGCCCAGTGTGACAGAGGTGGACCGAATACTGCAGAGTTAAAAGAACAAGCACATTGCACCCAAACCACTTCTTCATTGCGTGACTGTAGTTTCTCTTTAATCCACCGCAGGTGAGGCAGATTACTAGGGACAATCGGCTAAGAAAATGTTTGGTGCAGTCAAAGATAAGCGCAGGAAAATAACTGTTTTCTTATATTAACAGTTACTATACTAATTCTTTTGAGATTTTATATTAATATGCCACATTAAAGAGGAGAGGGGAGAACACTTAAAATTGCTGTGACATGTTTTTGATCCTTTATGCGAAATATGATGGAGAAATGTATGCAGAATGTCACTGTCAGTGACAGTGAGCGATCGCTCTAATTTTGATGAGGGAATCTTATGAATGACACCTCCAGGCAAAGAGTGTGATAGTACACGTTAAATATTACTTTGCTCCAATGAGTCTAATTGCGGTATAATACTGCAAGTCTAGGAAATTAACTCGTCCCTGGCATGTTTCCTTGTAATGACTGAGGTTCTCCTGCAGAGAAAGCCTCTTAAAAGTAAAAAAGGCTTTATACCTTTACATTTGCTGACAGCAGAGGCGTAACTAGAAACCACCAGACCCCGGTGCAAAACTATCCTGGGCCCCACATGTATCTCACTCACCCCCATCCCCTTCATGTGTCTCACTCCACCCAAGATCCTCCATGTGTCTCATTCTCCCACCCAACCCCTCTATGTGTCTCATCCTTCCACCCGCTCCATATGTCTCATTCTCCCCCTTCCACTCCTCCATGTGGCTCATTTTCTCTCAACCCTCCCATGCTTCTCATTCTCCCCCAGCCCCTCCAGATACATTGAGACAAAGTCTAGACACTGGGCTGAGCATTCGCCATCTAAAAGTTTAAATTCCCCAGGGGTCACTAGTGACAGCTGCAGGTAATTGGCTCTGTCTATGGAGGATCCCGTGGTCATCCAAAGACCTCAATGCTGTACTCTCTTTGTGCCCTAAAGAGGACCTGCTAGAGGAAGATGGCCTCACCTGCAGGTGACAGGTTCAGGTAAGTACAACTTGCTTTTATTTGCCCTCCTCTTGACCACTGGACCCCTGGCAGCTATGTCACCTTCGGGTGTCTTTGCGAATTCTGCAAAGTCCTCAGATGGTTACAGTGCCGCTTTAACCCCTTAAGGACACATGACATGTGTGACATGTCATGATTCCCTTTTATTCCAGAAGTTTGGTCCTTAAGGGGTTACTGTGCATCTGAGATACAAATTGAGGACACACAAGGACATCACAATATTTGAAAACTTCCTAATACGCGCTCACAACATAGAAGAGAATGCTTTTACTGTTAGTTAAGAAAGGTTGAAAAATCACATAGACAATAATGAAAACAATTTTTAAAAAAGAATACAAATTACATATTGCAGGCTTTCTTTTTGGGGCGGCCATTGAGCTGGATTGATGACGAGCAGGTTTATGAAACCCCTTGGTTGCTGGCATTGATCGCTATCCTCGCAAAGTGACCGGCACCATGGGAAAAAAGAGGATAGCAAAAAGGTCAAAGATTAAGTCTTTTGTAAAGGTATACAACTTCAACCATCCTATGCCAACTAGGTACTCTGTTGATATTCCCCTTGACAAGGCTGTCGTAAACAAAGATGTATTCAGAGACCCAGCTCTAAAACGTAAAGCCAGTTGAGAGGCCAAAGTCAAATTTGAGGAGAGATACAAGACCGGCAAAAACAAGTGGTTTTTCCAAAAGCTGCAGTTCTAAATCTTTAATTTTTAATTGGTTGCATTATTAATATTTATCAATAAAAATAAATAAATAAATACATTACATATTGAAAACAAATCTACCTTCCTAGGGACTTGAGATTATAAAATATATGATGGTAAAAGCCTCAGTCTTCATTAAATGTCAGCAGAGTATTGTCCTGAATTGTAGCCAAACATCGGTTTTATTTACACTTCGGCCTACAAAGATACAAAGGACACACACACAAAAAATATTATTTTAGAATTTTGCACAGGATTTAGAGCTGCACAGTGTCACTACTGTATTTCTTCAGGATATACGTACCTTAAATCAGACTGTGCATTAAATATTAACCATTCACTATGATGTTTATGGTGAAATGTATGACAGAAGGGAATATTAATTATTTCAGATTCTGTTTGAAGTTCACATTGTAGCTGCCAACTAACTTTTTGCATATCTAAAAGGGATTTTCAAATTTAAACAATTTCATATACCTGTCAAGTACAAATGAATTAATCTGTATCGGACCTTTCAACAATTAGATGTCTTTGTTAGAACCACATATACTTTATAAGACAGCATTTGTCATTACTTGTCCTAGGCAGGTAACACAGAGCTAACTCCACTACTTTGTAAACATGTATTTTACTATGAAATTGGCTTTGTGGTTGGAATTTAATTTTCTTTTCTGATGTCAGCCAGTGGGTTGCAATAACTGTCCAGCTAATGAATATGGTTTACACATACATTAAAGAATTACTCCATGCCTTATGACCACGTACTGATTTGAAGAGGTTATGGTGCCTTAATTTTGTGTGTGCAGTGTTTCGCTATGAAAGGTGTCCATCACAGGTCAAGTCATTTGGACATCATTAGTCAGCATGGAACAAGGACGTCATTAGTCAGCGTGGAACAGTATTGGTAATGAGCCTGACATTACCACTCCCAATGAATCGCCCATAGGTTTATTTGCGATGCCGTAAAGGAAAATGATTAATGAGATGAGGGGCGTGGACATCTTCAGCATCTATCCAAGATCTCTCCTCAGGACCACAACCCTTCCAATGAAGAAAGTTGCAACATGTCTCTAGATTGGAGTTGGACATCATATTACTCATCTACAATAACAGGAGCATTAGAAAAATGATTACTGAATAGTGTCTTAAGTAAGGAAACATTAAAAACGCATTAGGAATTTGCAGATTTTTAGGTAAAACCAAAGTTTACGCTACTGGATAATCCGATATGGCCCAATATATCAGGGAGCCAATTTAGGGTCAACAATCAGATTTATGTCTCACCTGATAGAAAGATGCAGCTTGTTTCATTCGGAGCACCCCCGAATAGTCCAGGTGGTTCTTTATTTGTAAATAATATTTATTATATATAACAAATGCAAGACTTATAATACAAAGTGGAGCACTGTGTGGGATGGAGTATCTTACCCCCTTACAATATGCGGTACAATTGCGATGTTTAAACAGCAGCATATAAAACATAAAAACAGAACAACAAATAATGTAGATGGTAAGAATTCTTGGTAAATGTGAATAGTAAGGTGTAAACACACTCACATGTAATGGAGCCACAAACCATAGGCTCACGTATTGCTTAGTTCTGATTTCCAGGTAGCATCCCTCCTCTCTTTTATCTGGAGACGTGTTCCTCAGAGAAAACACATCTTATTTAGATATAATTAAAAATGTTTGCTCACCTTATTTAGATAACAAAACAAGGAGTAGAGTCAGCACTAATCAGGAAGGCAGCAGTCCCGAACAAGGACTCCCTCTAATGTCCCTGGAAATCAATAGGCAAAAGCCCAATACAGGGCTTTATTTACATTTGGTCTATCTTATGACTACATGCCCCACAATTCCGTGCGGCCGGAAGTGACGTCGCGCTTATGACGCGCGTCACGTGATCCGGCCGAAAATATGAAAATTCTTAATGAATAACGCTCGTTTTTATACAAAAATTATGTCAAAAGCATCAGATAAGTTATATCTACCTAATTCTTATTATAAAATGCTGTTATGTATGTGCAAAAATTATCTGTTTTACTATTGGTTGTACAATTTTGGTGCCAATTTTAAATTAATTCTATACCTATATAAACTTTAACTAGCCAGGTTGAAATGTTTGCTATCCATTGATAAAGCCTTATACTGGCGAAACGCGTTTGGATACTTTTACTGTTTTTATATATTGTCAATAAAAAGATTTTGGTCATTTTTTACGTTTCAACCATCATCTTTTACTATTACCTGGCTTTTTATTTATATTTTATATTTTATACTATATGCTTCTTTTATTATTTTTATTTCCTGCATATTATACTCCAAAGAATCCTAGGTGGGGATTATACCACCTACGCTGTTACATAGAGCAGTTAGCCTGCCCTATACATTGTGAGTATATTTTATTATTTTATTTTATCACCAAGATTTTATTGAGAGCACTATCGCTGTTTTATCTTCTCTCCGAGCTCCTGATATTCTCATCAAGATCACTCATCCTATATCCTACAAGCGGGGATGATACCACTGTACGCCTAACAAACTAGAGCTAGCCAAAGCTCTACCGAATGTGAGTGTATCTATTATATTTTATATTTTTATTGCACGTGTGGAACATACTGCACGATTATTGTTTCCATTTTTATTTCCAACTTGGTTACCTGCCACTACATAGAAGAGGACACTTGCCGTATATCCTGCAAGCAGGGATAATACCGCTGCAAGCCATTCACACCAGAGCTGGATTAAGCTCTGTCAACTGTAAGTAAGAACTCTTCTATTTTTACATATTTGGATTACTCTTCATGTCTTTAACATCTTCTGGATATCACAAAAAGTAGAACTTTGGAAACAACAATATAGATCCTATTGGACTTAATATTATTATTTTTTCTGCACATTGGCGCAGACCCATCCCCCCCATTTTCTCACCTTATTTAGAGCCTATAG